>OW121808.1:1526382-2162632 GCA_933228885.1 Leistus spinibarbis
TTCTGAATTTTGCAGTATTTAACTGCTGCAGTGTCACAACGGCAGTTTTAAAAGTGATAATTAGTTATATGCTAAAATACAATGGATTGTGCAATCAAAAATAAAAAATGAAATTGTTAACCAATCATGTTTCTAAATATGTTTGAATTATCTCTTCAACATTTTATTTCTCTAATAATCAGAATTATAAATTTACTTACTTGCAGTTATTATAATTTGACCAACTATAGAATCTTACCACAAATCATATTTTCAAAAATCACTGCTCTTTGACCATTTTGAAGTAATATTTACTATGAATTAAAATAAATGAACGGAAAAAAATATATGCAAATTAGGCAAAAATATGCACTTTTTTCATATTGAATACTTCAAAATTGAATAATAACATGTTACTCCCCTTAATCTTAGGATTTACAATTCAAAAAATGTTTCCGTAATTCGTACGTCACTAATTCACATTGAAATACTGTTTTTGACGCTCACTTGGTAGCACTTTTATTTATATTTGTTCTTTGGTCGGTTATTTTAACATAAATGCTTAATAGCGACTCACAAACTTCAAATTAGAATAAATAAGACTTAATTTTATTATCTAACAATTATTTATATTTCTCATTAACATACAATATCAATATAATATAGCAGATGCCACTCTGTGTAAAGTACACAACACACTAAATTCACTTCAAATCATCAAATTAATTGAAGATTTATCACAAAAACTTTTTTGACATTTCATTCTGACGTTTGATTGGTTTTTGTCTATTTCAAAGCAGACTGAACTTCAGAAGAGTAGTGCTTGTTTTATTTCAGTATAAACTATTTGATTTTTTTTATAACTTTATTATCAGTCGCCATGGCTTGGTGGTTAAGAGTCTTGTCTTTCACCCTGGAGGTCGTGAGTTCGATCCCCGTTTATGCCGATTTGTATTTTTACAAAAATAGCGTTTTACACACACATACATACAAACATTTCTGGGTAATTATATTAATGATATATATAAAATGAAAACGTAAAAGAAGCGTTGGCTACAACCCAATTTTTCTTTTTTCAAAAAAAAATTTATATTTATTATGTTTTTACAGATTGAAAACTTGAAGGTCAAAATAGAATTAATTATAATAATATTGACATTTAAAATGTTGTTGATTAATTGTTGGATGATTGCAACAATAAATTTTGTACTCTAACAATTGCTATCGCTTTTAGTATTGTACTTATTGCGATTGGGCTCGCCCGTACGGCAAGCTAGAAGCACTGATGCTTGCACCAGTTCTTATTTTGGAATGAATAATTTAATTCGCGTATTTAGTTACTGTGAATGCCACAGATTCTTAAGAACATTGTTTTAGTTCTAAGGGATAATTTTGCAGCATATTGAACGACATTCATTTTCATATTTTGAATCTGTTCTTTAGACATTTATAAATTGATTGGATGTTTTATAATCAGTAAATATTTTAGGTTATGAATAAACATATATTATTTTAATCACAGTACGAAATATGTCATTATTATTATCGTCAATTGATCCAAGGAAATATATATATATTGCTTAGCGAGTTTATTAATTTTGATTCAATGAATTTAATCAAATAACTTGGCACATATGTCAACGGCAAGAAAATGGCGCAGTTTTAAAATTTGTTCAATAGAATGAGATAACTGATTGTAAGAAACATATGACTTTCAGAAAAGTCAGAAACGATTTGGTTGTTCAGAAACTTCGGTACAGAATTACCAATAGGGATGATGCATACTTTTGCAATGGCGAAAAGAGCATATACATAATTATTTTGTACTATTGTTATTAGTATATAATGCATAAAATTACTTTAAAATGTTTACATTAAATATTAATTCACAATTGAAATGTGACACTAGATTTTTTTAATTTTTCGCTTTCCTTTCCATTTAACAATGTTGCCTATCAAATAAAAATAAAGAAATAATTTTGTATTATCAAGTAATATCTGTCATTGTTACAGTTAGCTGTAAAAAAGAAATCAATCCACACGCATAGACTTGATTCTGTTATCTCAATTTTGATATTCTAAATATTTATCTGCTTAACAATTGTTAGAAAATGTATTGTCCCATTTTGCAAAAACTCATTTGATATACCGAACTACGTTTATCGACACAACTAATACACAGTAGTCTTGAAAAAGACTGATTTGAATTAATAAAGCAAACGTTTAAAGATAACTTGAAATGTCAAATGACAGATCAGAAAACCAAATCAGTAATGGTGCATATACAGCTAGTAAAAAATAAGCCCATTATCTACTTGAAATGTCCTAAACTGGACATAAAAAATACTAGAGGAGCATAACTTCATAATTTCTTGGCCTAAATACTTTTTAAAATTCATATCCTCGAAACTAGAAGATTAAAAATATTATAATCTTGCCTAAAAAAGAAATTAAAAACGACTCTTGCATCATGTGAATTAAAAATATCGTTGAATAGATTTGTTGGTCATAAAGCAATCTGGATTATTATTTGTAAACTAATTGGGTCGCTGTGAATACAGTTTTGTATAGTTTACCAAAACGTTTAATATTATAAATGAAGATGGAATGAAACCATTAGAAATGCATCTGACAGAACGTTTAAAATAACCAATTTCTTTTATAGTACATCAGTCGTACAACAAATGCAAATTTAACCAGACAAAAAGTGCTTCTACATTGTAAATATATAGTGTGTTGACGGGCCAGTTGTGTTGACATTGACAAAATAAGACGGGTAAAAACGATGTCGCCGGCCATGGACGTGCATCAGCCAGTCAGTCAGTTAGTCAGTCAGACTAATGGGAATTATATTATGCGAGCTAAAACGCCATAGTGATCAGTTCGTTCATTGGTAAATGTGATGATTGATTAATGTCGTTAAACGTGATGGAAATAAACACAAACATATATTCATCAGAAAGCTATTTGTCTGTGATGTGCTTCAGATTATTTGCCAAATAATATTGATGGCTGTAATATTATACGCGGATGCATCTTTGTATTTGTCTTTCTCGTTCACATTCATGATCATACCAAATTGATTTATTGAAGTTTCAAATCAAATTTGATGCATGCCCAGTAAACATACACGATATATGTATATATATATATATGTGATAAATCGCCAATCATCCGCACATTTATCGGTAACTCTACATATACCATCATCATACCGCTGCTAATATATATAAATAAGATAACTCGTGGGCACCACATGCCCATATCATAAACGATCCATCTGTCTAATTGCATAATTCGACGGGTGGTGAATTTTTATATAAATTGGTTTGTAAATGTATTTTCTAATCATGATGGATACACCATTTTCCTTACAAAGTACCGAAGAAGCTAAAGCATTCGGTCGTGTGTCTGTAGCATTCTCGGATCAAAAAATTTCACTAACAAAAAGTGCTTGTCTCGTCGCCCTGAATCCAAATATATATATATATATATATATATATATATATATATATATATATATATAACTTATATACTTAGATGTTAGTCGTCGCTCGCTCGTAAGACCAAATTTGTGCCCTCTACTCCTCTGAAGGTACCGGAGCGATTCACACCAAATTTGGTACACATATTATTTGGCATCCCATTTGAATCTGCTCGCAGTTTAAATACAATCGCCCGTACATTTCCCGAGTTATAGGGCCCCAAATTTGGATCCTCCTTAATACTGCCCTTATAAAAATAATTAAAACACTCAAAAGATATTTTATGTCTACAAGATTTTTTCATATTGTTAACCCAAAGCCCGAAAAAAATTATTAAATATTATAATTTTGAATTTTAAAATACGTACTATTTTTACTTTCTTTTACAGAGTAATAAGTAAGTATTGTAATCATGAAAAATTTCGAACTCGAGATTTCAACGGATATACACGTTTTGACCTTTTCTGAATCGAATGTGACTATTTTCGGAATGACGTCTGTCTGTCTGTGTGTCTGTGTGTCTGTGAATGCTCTAGAGCCAAAACTGACGAACGAAAAATTATGAAACTTCAAACTTAAGACTTGTATATGCCCTAGATGTGCACCTCCTATTTTTGAAACGAATATTCAAACCGGAAGTGCATGTTTACTCTATGCATTTTTTGTTCTATCTCCAGAAACACTTGAACGGCTGCATTTACGGCAAAAATAGTTATGTTCATAATGAAAGATATTAATATTTCGCACAACTTTTGTTTGAAAAGTTTCTTCATAATTTGTACCAGTTATGAAATAACTGCAACGAAAAAACTCAAATATCTTATTTATGTTGCCATGGTGATACCTACAATTGTGACAAATTTTATTATTTTTAAAACGAATCAACCATGAGTTACAGCATTTGTTTCTTGTTAATTGAAAACAAGCAAAGCATTACATTGACAGTTATCTTTTTGAATTAATATTTTAAATATTAATTTCTTATTAGAATAAATTGTATCAGGTAAATTATTATAGAATCAATTTATATTATATATTTGCTGACATAATTAATTAACAATTTCAGAGTTTTACTGTGAAATTTGACTGTTTAAGAGTGAATACGATCAGTACTTCAAATTCAGATCCATTATAAATTGGTATAATTATCCAGTTATTTTCATTATATTATATATATATGTATATTAATATCTATCTATTGAAAACTATGTAAAAGAAAGTTGAGTGCAGGCCACTCCAGATATTTTTTAATCATTATAATCTATCCAAAGCCCGAAAAAAATCAATTTAATTATTTACGCAAGTCGATATGCAACTGTCGAAATTTTGATATTTTTTGAAAAATCAAGTAATACACATAAAATTATTCATAGATTCATTCATAATAGCGAATAATAAATAAATTCTAGTGACGGCAAATGAATGATCATGTGAATTTATTGTTAGTGTATGTATGTATGTACACTGTAAACAAATATATGTATGTATATGCGCGCCTTTTATGAACATTTAACTTGTGTCCTGTTTGCAAACCGTAACCGTAACTAACCTGGATACAGTACTGTACTCTCATCATTAAAACTTCACCGATGCGTTGCATTATAATTGAAAATTAAACTTTTCCGACACACACACACACCAGCACACACTTTCTAGAATTATGAACTCGCATTCTAATTTAGTGGGCACTCAGTAATATATATTGTATAGGTTAAAACTTATAATTAGTGTACTGGTTCCACTGTCAAAAATTCATGTACATTTACTCATTTACATCACAGAGAAACTACAACTAAACCAATGTCGTTTTACCGAATTTCGATCATTTACATTAATTTGCATTTTAAATGCAATTTTACTATAATTACACACACACACACATATATATATATATATATATATATATATATATATATATATATATATATATATGTATATATATATATATATATATATATATATATATATATATATATATATATATATATATATATATATTTATTCTTTGTCAAATCAGCCACCCATACTCTGCGCATTTTAATTTTTGACATAAAAGGTACCGAAGGAGCTTAAAATGTTCTTTGGAAAGTCTTTTTGGCATTTTTAGCTCGCCGTACGAGGTGCCGAAGAAGCTAAAGCAATCGGTCGTGTGTCTGTAGCATTCTCGGATAAAACAAATTTAATTAACAAAAAGTATTTGTCTTGTCGCCCTGATTCCAAAAATATATATAACATAAGAACCTAAGAAATGATAAAGTGTCATTTATTGTTGGATAGATTAACTAATCTAGCCATCAATGGATGGCATTACATATATTATTATGCTCGCTACCTGTTTTTGACAATATCAAAAAATGACTTTCTTTTACATTATTTTTGCAAATTGTGAACTCATATGCATGATAATTAAAATTAATTATTTTTCAATTTTAAGGCCAAACGTGAAATAGGAGGGAGTTTACATCCACTGCTCGCATTGCGTATCTTACCTAAGGCGAGCTGGACGCATCGGTCGTGTGTGTGTAGCAATGTCGGATCAAAAAAACAATTAACAAAAAGTGTTTGTCTCGTCGCCCTGAATCCAAAAATATATATAATTTATATACTTGGATGTTAGTCGTCGCTCGGTATCTCCCCTACCCTTATACAAATAATTAAAACACTCAAAAATTCTACTAAATATTCTAAGATATTTTATGTCTACACGATTTATTCATTTTGTTAACCCAATGGCCGTAAAAAAATATTGAATATATTAATTTTGAATTTTAAAATATGCACTAAATTATAAGACTTTTTCAAAGCCCATAATAATTAAAACCGCTGCTCGCATCGCATATATTACTCATAAGGCGAGCTGGACGCATAGGTGCGTTGGACCTAAGTTCGTTAACTCGAATATAGTAATCTACACGGCGACGTATGAAAAGAAATATATATTTGGATATTAATACACGAAACAATGCGCTTGAAAATAATGCAATTTGTAATAACTAACAGTTTGAAACATCAACAATTTACAAGAAATATTTCAAAAAGAGATACGACCCCTTGCAGTTATAAGTCATAACATCTGTAGAATATTAGCAAAAATGTATAAATATGTGTAGTAATTCCGTAAATACGAATATTATCGCATGAAAATTTCAGCAAGTGTAGAGCCTTAACCTCTGTTATTATGTTCAAAAGCGGGTACATATTATTAATATGGGCATGTGTTAAAATTGTAAATGAACGATTTAAAGTTAAGACAAACAGAAGCACATTCCATTATATACCAAGTCCACTTCTCTGTAGTACTATATCGCATTAAAGCAGTGGAAAGTCAGTGTTCACACACACACAGCCATTCACACAGTGATTTATACCCAAGCGCCGATCCGTCCCCTTCCGCCACTCCGTCAGAGATACGTACTCAGTAGTAGAAGGGGGGGGGGGGGATGCAGCCTAGGGGATTGAAGTGCAAAGGGAAGGGAGACCTTCTTCACGTAGATGAACTCAATTTCATTTTTATCACCTTTGATATACCACCACCGCAGATATAAGGTGGCAGCACTGGGTTGTTTCGTTATTTCATTTTTTTCCGCTCGTTTTTCGAGTGAATTTAAGACGTTATTAAGTACGTGACAATGCTACCAACACATAAATTATCGCAATTTCATGGTGGGATCACATTAAATTAGTAAAACGTTGTACCTATATAGCTGGTTTACTACGTTGCTTATACTTTCTTATACGAATGTATATTAAAAAAAAAGGATTACATATAGAGTGAAAACTAAATATAATAAAGGTGAATGTAGGACATGTTTTAAAATGCACCATCCTGGAAATGTATATTTGCTATTTTGTAAGAAGTTAATGTGTATTTGAAAGCAGCGATTCGCAAAATGATGGTTCTCATGTCGTTAGCGACGTGTTTGCGCCATCTCTGTACGCGTGGTCTAGTTAACTTTCTAATTAGATGTGTATTTAAAAGGTGTGTGTGTATACACATGCTTGGTCTCTCGACACCTGTGTGGCTTATTCAATACAAAGTTTTCCCGCCACTCACTTCACAAACATTCTCAAACTCGTTCCGTTTAAATCAAAACCAATTCAACATTTAAATGCAAAATGTTCCCTCTATAAGTATATATTTATGTTTGCTGCATTTGCATTTAATTTTAATTGCTGATGGTGACGCTTTTCAGATACCCGTTACGTAAATACAGGTTTAATATTCGGCCAAGGTTTAACGCAATCTGTAATATCTACATTTAAGAGGCATTCGAATTTTTCGTTTCATTATAATTTTATAACGATTTTTAATACTAACTAATGCCTATAGTCGCGATGCTATATTTTATTCAATTTATTAATAATTTGCATTCGTTATCAACGAAATATTACCAAATAAATCAAAGTTTGAGACCCAATTATACTTAATTAATTATTTCATAGCATCGCGTATAATAAATACATGCTTTAAGGGGGTATTACTCTTTCGACGGCCTATTTCAGACGGTTTCCAGGAATTTTTTTTGTGGGTAAACTAAAACACTTGGGACCTTGAGCTGTTTTGCATCTTGTTTATTAATTCTTGGAGTACAAAATGTATTTTTTTTATGTATGTGGTCCATGTCGATCCGTCTCAAAATGGCGACCATGTCCGGCGCCTCAGTCTGTGCGGCCGGAAAGGTTTTGGCACTTTCCGCTATTTGAAACATAAAATCGAGTAGGTATTATTAATCTGCATTAAATTCTACGGAAATTGACCCTCGGGCGAAACATTTTATCGAAAAATGAGAAAATTGCAGCCGTCTGAACAAAATTTTCAATTTTCGCCTGTTTTTTTCAACTTTGAGGCGCTCTGAAAAATCCAATTTTCAATATTTTGCAACGACAGAGGTTCAATTTCCGTAGAATTTAATGCAGATTAATAATACCTACTCGATTTTATGTTTCAAATAGCGGAAAGTGCCAAAACCTTTCCGGCCGCACAGACTGAGGCGCCGGACATGGTCGCCATTTTGAGACGGATCGACATGGACCACATACATAAAAAAAATACATTTTGTACTCCAAGAATTAATAAACAAGATGCAAAAAAGCTCAAGGTCCCAAGTGTTTTAGTTTAACCACAAAAAAAATTCCTGAAAACCGTCTGAAATAGGCCGTCGAAAGAGTAATACCCCCTTAACTGTTATAGGTGCATTTATAATAGGATTTCTCCACGCCAAATAAAGAAGGAATTCACCTTTAGCGAGTTCAAAAAATTGATTTTTTTTTTTGCAGAATCGGACACTTTGAAGTGTTGACTATGGGTTTCTGAAGCCGTTTTTCGAAATTCGAGTTGGAAATATGTGAAATTGCGATTGAAACAAAACAATGTTTTTTCTCAAACACGGCGTTATCGCGCGCGTCAGTCTAAAGTTGAAACTTTAAACGCGTTTTTCTCGAAACCATATTTTTTAAATCTCGCGGTAGAATATCTCGACAACGAATTAACCGATTTAACTCTCAATAAACGCATCTTAAAGGTAATAAAATTCTCTAGGAATTGATCTTCGACGAAATGTGTCCGACAATTATTAATATTATTTAAGGCCCGCCAAAGGAGATACAAAGTGGCAAAAAATAACACTTTTCGTACGATGGTCGCCATTTTGCTAATTATGGTCCAAATGGACCACCCGAGAGTCAATTCCTAGACAATTTAATATACTTTAAAACCCTTTTTTTTTTCAAACAACTGGGACCAGAGTTATGCTACCGCGCGCCTAAATTGAGCTGCCCACTTTGGACCTGGACATCTTCGCCGGGGCTGAACGTACCCGACTTTAAAAAATACCTTATTAAAGAGAAAAGTTGAATAAATACGATACAAAAAACCGCGTGCGAATATCTCAAACGTACCCTGAGAAAAAAAAAGTTAAAAAACAGCCTTTTTTTGTGCTCTAAAGGTGAATAGCTATCTTTATCTAGCGCACATGAATGACAACCATCATGCTTGTACACTAAACTTGGTGGAAGCAGGACAGGTTGTCCATATTGGTGCGTTAGAGAAAGATAACCTATTTTTACGAGGAAACTAGACGTGAAACAAGGCAATTATAAACAGTCCTTTAGTTTTTAGATCATCGTAAGATAGTACAAGATTAAAAATAATTGTCCGATTCGACTCAGGGTTGGCCAAACGTGCTATGATTTCCCTTAAATGGGCATAAATATGATAAATAAGACCTCACGTACCTGTGTTACCATCCTTTAACAGTAGGACGACTAATAGGGCGCCAACGGTGGCTGAAAACCAACCCATGCTGTCACATCACGTCATTCGTACCAACCTGTAAAAAAAGAAAACTTTTAATAAAGACATTAGCAAATATATACGCACTTAATATTATGAGTTTGTCTACTGTATAATAATCATACCAAACGAAATTATGTTATTATGTCTATGCATAGAGGAATTAATGATGTTCTTTTTGGTTGTGCGGGTAGCTCCGGGCTACTCGCAACAACAGAATTTCATGTTGCATTTCTACACATATATGTATATAGAAATATAATGTATTTACAAATATATACGTGAATATAGTTCACTCTCGCGACTTTAAATGAATTTGTAATTAAATTATGTTCATCATTAATGTATTACACAGTAGAGTGGCATACACTGAGTGTTGTGCACTTTTATTTTCGAATTTACATTATATATAACAGGATTGTACCAATTATAAATAATTCAAACATTAGAGATAGAATTAGTTTTCTATTTAGTTTACGCAAAATAATATATATTGTGTTTTGTAGTATATATTAATTTTAATATATTACAAATGTATGAAATCAGCGCTAATTCCTAATTATATCTGTTGTGGCCACTACAAGACTTTATAAACAACTGGAAGGCCCGGCACTCGACTTTTACTTTCATTATATATGTAATATAATTTTATTATGTTCTAAATGCATGCTATGAATCAATATCAATTTATCAATATATGTACTAACAAGGGAAACGTAAATGTAATAAGGTTATTTTCAAAGACGATATTTCAGGATATGGTACATTTCTTGATGAAACTTTTCAAACAAAAGTTACTAGACATTTTTATATCTTCAAGTTTTATAAGAAACATTTTTTTCTAACTCATGTTGTTTTGGAAATACTTAAAAAACAACATTTCCGGTAGAAATATCCTTTTCAAAAAATTCTTGTTTCTCGGAAGTGTATCCCGGTACACAAAAGCTTCTTAAATTCAAAACATAATATTTTTATGGTATAGTATTTATTGCACAGCGTTCACCGACACACACACCATTTTAATATCTTTATCAATTATTAGATTCCTTTTTAGCTCGCCGTACGAAGTACAGAAGAAGCTAAAGCATTTGGTCGTGTATCTGTAGCATTCTCGGATCAAAAAATTTAATTTACAAAAAGTGTTTGTGTGGTCACCCTGAATCCAAAAAAAAATATAACTTATATACTTGGATGTTAGTCGTCGCTCGTTCGTAAGACCAAATGTGTGCCCTCTACTCCTCTGAAGGTACCGGAGCGATTCACACCAAATTTGGTACACATATAATTAGGCATCCCGTTTGAATCCGCTCGTAGTTTAAATCTAATCGCCCGTATACTTCACGAGTTATAGGGTCCTAAAATTTGGAGTCCCCCTTAATACTGCCCTTATAAAAATAATTAAAACACTTAAAAATTCTACTAAAAATTTTAAGATATTTTATGTCTACAAGATTTTTTCATTTTGTTAACCCAATGGCCGAAAAAAAAATTAAATATTATAATTTTGAATTTTAAATTATGCACTAAAAATATTTTTTAACAATATAATATACAAAAAATTGTAATATCTTTAACATAAGGCCATAATAATTAAAGACCACTGCTCGCAACGCATATCTTACGCATTGGTGCGTTTTACGCATACCAAATCTTGTTTCTTAAGCACTTTCAATTAAATATTCTTTTTAAAAATAGGTTTAGGATTAAAAACATCATATTTTTATATTCAAAAGTATTGACTTTAGAGCGTTCACACACACAAAGAGACATCATTGAGAAAATAGTCCATGAAATATATTCTCTAAATGAATATTTCTATCAATATTTCGAGATTGATTTATTATTGTGTTCATAGTACTTAAGTACTTGAATAGTAAAAATAATAAATTTATTGTGATGGGTCCTCAGAACGTCTATATCCACTAAAATCTCACATGTTCCCTATATACCTCCAAGGCATAAATAAATACTGTAGATACATTGAAATTAAATAATTTTTGTAATATTTCTCAGATAATTAAAGATTTTTTGTTTCTAGTAAAAAACACACATACACAAGTACACTTATACTCACAAATAGTTCAATGTCAAGGTTCGTTAAATTGGTTATATCCATTAAAATCAATAACAATAAAGTAATGGAATTTTATGTTTGTGATAATATTTTTCAAACATAAAATGAACATGGGAAAACTTATTACGATACGAAAGAGGTTAATCTCCATTCTCTAACCATTTTTTAGCATAATAATAAAAAGTGTTGGCCACTCAGCAAACGTGCCGGCACTTGTAATTAATGATGTTGATTACGAAATTACCAGTCACCCACCCCCGAAAAACTATAATTAATAATATACGCCCTCTTCGCCGCTCCCCTTCAACCCGTATCAGCGCCTACCTTTCGCGTTAACTTTCTCATTGAATGTCAACCCCTTCACGCATCTCATCCCCTAGTGCCGCTCAAAAAAGTGAGTATTGTGTTTAATAACAGGCGTTTCTAGCTGCACCCCGTCTGGCCGCTGCACGTAGGCCGCTGGCAAGAAAATTACAGCGTTTCTCAATTAATCGATGTACAATGTAGAAAGCTAAACCGCTCCAGCGCCAGCTATATGGATTGTAATCACTTGGATGTTATAAATGATCCGGCAGACGTCAAATGCACTTTATAATATTAGAACACTTTATGTTTTTGAAAACAACGTTTTCCTATTTACTTTCTTTTCGAAGAAGTGAAATTTTAAGGGCGTAATACGCAAGCCATGTACACAACTAATTGTAGTTTTTAGCTCGTCGTACGATAGTATACAAGCTATAGTGTTTAGTCGTGTGTCTGTAACATAATCGGATCAAAGAAATTTCTTAGCAAAAAGTGTTTGTCTTAAATCCTGAATATATATATATATATATATATATATATATATATATATATATATATATATATATATATCGGATGTTAGTCGTAAAACCAATTTTTGGTCCTCTAGTTCTCTGAAGGTACCAGAGAGATTTAAACCAAATTTGCTACACATATTCTTTGGTAACCCATTTAAATACGATTGCAGTATAGGTTTGATCGCCCGTATACTTCCAGAGTTATAGGGCCCTAAAATCTAAAGCCCCCTTAATATTACCCTTAGAATTAAATATTCTCAAATATTCTAGAACAAAAGATATTTTATGTTCGTAAAATGTCTTCACACCAAATTTGGTACACATATTATTTGGCATCCCATTAGAATCCACTCGCAGTTTAAATCCAATCGCCCGTACACTTCCCGAGTTATAAAGCCCCAAAATTTGGAGCCCCCCTTAATACTGCCGTTATAAAAATAATTTAAGCACTCAAAAATTTTACAAAAAATTTTAAGATATTTTATATCCTTAATATTTTTACTTTCTTTTACAGAGTAATAAGTAAGTATAGGGATCACCAAAAAAATCGAACTCGAGATTTCAACGGATATACACGTTTTGAGCTTCCCTGAATCGAATGTGACTATTTTCGGAGTGATGTCTGTGTGTGTGTGCGTGTGTGTGTGTGTGTGTGCGTGTGTATGTGAACGCTCTAGAGCCGAAACTGTCCAACGTAAAATTATGAGACTTCAAACTTAAGACTTGTATATGGTCTAGTTGTGCACCTCCTATTTTTGAAAAGAATATTCAAACCGGCAGTGCATGTTTACTCTATGCATTTTTTGTTCTATCTCCAATATCACTAGAACGGCTGCACTTACGGCAAAAATAGTTATGTTCATAATGAAAGATATTAATATTTCGCACAACTTTTGTTTGAAAAGTTTCTTCAATAAATGTACCAGTTAGGAGAAAACCGCTACCGAAAATTATAAGAATCTTGTTTACGTTGTCATGGATTCGAATGTAGCTTAATAAATCGGATCATCTTCGCCTGTCAATATTTCGACAAGAAAACAAAATGGTCTGAATTAGATAAATGACATTTCAGAATATTTCTGTAGAGAATTGCTTAGTTTTGATAGTTAGTACTTCAAAACCATTACAAATTGGTATTGGTATAATTTTCAACGCATTCATTTATATAAGGTAAGCTTGGTTTTCATATTGATTCTGTTGGATTATTATTTCCTAATATTATATTTTTATAATCAATAAATATTGATGAAAACTACGTAAAAGAAAGTCCCGCGTTGGCCACAACCCATTTTTTCATATTGTTAACCCAAAGCCTGAAAAAAAAATTATGGGTTGTGGCCAACGCGGGACTTTCTTTTACGTAGTTTTCATCAATATTTATTGATTATAAAAATATAATATTAGGAAATAATAATCCAACAGAATCAATATGAAAACCAAGCTTACCTTATATAAATGAATGGGTTGAAAATTATACCAATACCAATTTGTAATGGTTTCGAAGTACTAACTATCAAAACAATTCTCTACAGAAATATTCTAAAATGTCATTTATCTAATTCAGGCCATTTTGTTTTCTTGTCGAAATATTGACAGGCGCAGATGATCCGATTAATTAAGCTACATTCGAATCCATGACAACGTAAACAAGATTCTCATAATTTTCGGTAGCGGTTTTCTCGTAACTGGTACATTTATTGAAGAAACTTTTCAAACAAAAGTTGTGCGAAATATTAATATCTTTCATTATAAACATAACTATTATTGCCGTAAGTGCAGCCGTTCTAGTGATATTGGAGATAGAACAAAAAATGCATAGAGTAAACATGCACTGCCGGTTTGAATATTCTTTTCAAAAATAGGAGGTGCACAACTAGACCATATACAAGTCTTAAGTTTGAAGTCTCATAATTCTACGTTGGACAGTTTCGGCTCTAGAGCGTTCACATACACACACACACACGCACACACACACACACACACACACACACACACACACACACACACACAGACGTCACTCCGAAAATAGTCACATTCGATTCAGGGTAGCTCAAAACGTGTATATCCGTTAAAATCTCGAGTTCGATTTTTTTGGTGATCCCTATACTTACTTATTACTCTGTAAAAGAAAGTAAAAATTATTAAATATTATAATTTTTAATATAAAAATATGCACTAAAATTTATTTTTATCAAAATAATCTCTAAAAAATTGTGCGACTTTTTATATATATATAACATTTGTTCAAATTGTTAACCAAAAGGCCATAATAATTAGAAACCGCTGCTCGCAACGCATATCTTACCTAAAGGCGAGCTCTACGCATTGGTGCGTTGTACACGAACTAAATCTTGTTTTCCAGGCAAATTGTTACCCAAAGGCCATAATAATTAAAAATATTTAATTGTAATTTAAAACATTATAACGTGTATATATGCGTATTTGTGCACGGAGTGGTTATTTAACAAGCATAGGTGCACCTGTGCCTTCAGCTCACCTTATATGAAGTATAAGGAATTAGCGCGTCAGATACAATCAGGCATAGGTGTCTATACCTATGCATGTTTGATTAAAAATATCAACTGTAAAGTAATAAATTACTCATAAATCAGAGAAAATATAATAAACCTGGAGTGGCCCTCACTCGACTATCATATGCTTAATTTTCGTTGTATAAATAATTGTGTATTAAATTAATTCTACCATTGCCATGAAACAATATCAATATTTATGATAAAGAGGGTAACGTAAATATTACATGGCTATTTTCAAAAGCGATTTTTCAGCATCTGGTACATTTTTCGAAAATACTTTTCAAACCAAAGTTGCTGGATATATTAATAGCTTTAACTTTTATATATAAATTTTTCTCTAACTCGTGTCATTTTCGAGACATGCATAAAATGAGACAAATAAACTGTGACTTCAGGTTGAAATATTTTGTACAAAAATGAAGTACACACGTAAACTATATACAAGTCTTAAGTTTGAAGTTTTACAATTTATGTTCGACAGTTTTGGCTCTAGAGCGTTCACAGACACACAGGTGGCACTCTGCATATAGTCACATTCAATTCAGGGAAGGTCCAAACGTGTATATCCGTTGAAATCTCGAGTTCGACTTACTTATTACTTCGTAAAAGAAAGTAACAATGATAATATCAGTTATCATATACACTACTATTTACTAAAATCGCTTTTGAAAATAATCAAATTACATTTACGTTTCCTTAATACACAGTTTTATATTACAAACAATACAGTGAAAACAAAGTGAATTTTTTTTTAAAATTAGTTTGTTACACGATCCCCTTAAGTTTATCTGAATATCTATAGGGTATATAGTGGAGGAAACCCTATTATATAGTTAGTACCCATAAGTTTCAGGACTCACAAGATCCAAATAAATGTTTGACAAGGTCTTGTTTGAATGTTCCGTAAATGGGGCACAAATAAAGTTGTCTTCAAATCTTCAAATATATATATGTTGGTGTTTAGCACTAGATACAAGAAATACATTTGCAAAGTATCGTGCAGGGGCCAAAGTAGTAATGTAAGATGTGCCCCCGGGGCCCCAAAGTACTCAAGTCCCTGCAGCGAAAACCATAAAACACGACAATGCTATCTAACGTGCGACTACACAATTTTAAGAAACAAACTATATGTACGTAGTGCCAGTGCCAATGCGCATATTTCCAACCTCTTTATAGACGGATCAGCGCGCTGACATATTATTATCATTCGGATTGAACACACACGTCCTCCAGCCTCCAGTTCGCCTGTCGCACATACTCTACTCAAATAGATATTGATGTGTATCTGTGTGTGTTTCTGTGTGTGTGTGGGAATTAATCTACGACATATGTCACACACTCGCGGATTTTCTACTGATGGAAAGATTTTTGTATATACAACATATATATATATATATATATATATATATATATATATATATATATATATATATATATATATATATATATATATATATATATATATATATATATATATATATATTTGTATATCTACGGTCTACGCTGATGTGATTGTGTCTCGAGGGACTTTACGAGCTATTTACATATTGGTTTATAGCTATAGTAAACAAACATTGCTGCCAATGCCTCCAGATCACCGCACAGCAGGCTCAACATATACTAAATATAAATATCTGGGGCGGCCTGCAATCAACTTTCTTTTACGTAATTTGCACTAGATATATATATATATATATATATATATATATATATATATATATATATATATATATATATATATCCCAAAAGTAACTGTGAAATTAACCAATACTCTACAGAAATATTCTGAAATGTCATTTATCTAATTAAATCTATTTTTTCGCAACTGGTACCTTATTTGAAGAACTCTACAAAAATATCAATTTTTGAAGAAACTATTCAAACAAATATTGTGCGAAATATTAATATCTGTCATTATGAACATAACTAATTTGGCATAAATGTAGCCGTTCTAGTGATATTGAAGATAGAACAAAAAATGCATAGTGTAAGCACTTCCGGTTTAAATATTCTTTTTAAAAATGCCAGTTTTGTGTCTTACGTTTGCCCGTTTTAGTCCTAGAGCGTTCACAGACACACACACAGACAGACAGACAGACGTCATTCCGAAAATAGTCACAATCGATTTAAAGAAGGTGAAAACATGTATATCCGTTGAAATCTCGAGTTCAAAATTTTTCATGATTACAATACTTACTTATTACTTCGTAAAAGAAAGAAATACGGTTGCAGGTGCGTGCGTGCGCGTAAGCTCTCAAACCTACACAAACCAAAACACGAAAGAGCCGTGTTGGAATGTCACAAAATTAAACATATATATATATATATATATATATATATATATATATATATATATATATATATATATATATATTTATTTATATATATATATATATATTAATTTGACGTTTACAATTATGTAACCAGAATGTTATCAATATGCATTTAAAAACTGATTTAATATTATAATATTTCTATTGTTTCGATGGTTACTACCAGTGGCGGAGCCATAGCTTTATGACAGTAGCTCGCGCCATTTAAAAACCGTCATACATTTAATTATTCGAAAATATCAGGAAAACTAACATATTTGTATTGTAGCAAATGGCCAATTATGAGTTATATAGCTCCGCCACTGGTTATTTATTAAAAGAAATGCTACGTTATGAAATGTCGAAATTGAAGTAGATATAGACATATAGTGAGTGGGTTATGAATGTAAATTGAATAATGTATAAATACAAAATAGTATCAGTAAGTAAATTTATAATCCTGATTTTTGAAGAGATATAATGATATTATTATTGATTAATTGAATAAATGTGCAACGCAACATTTTAAATTTCAAAATGATTATTATATTATTTTTATATATTTCATAAAAACTCCATCACCCGTCAAATTATTTAATTAGACCGACAGATCGGTGAGGAACGTACTACAATCTGTATATGATATTATAATAAAAATGTAGCCTAGACCAACATTTCTATGTATCTAGCTTTCTATCTGGAACGCTTACACGCAATCAGAATTTAGTTTCAATTGTTAAATTTCGATGACGGTTACGATTATAATGTATAGTCATTTTATAAATGTGGCAACCATGGATACACACATACATCTGAGTGTTATATATATATATATATATAACATATATATGTATATATATAATGGAGTTTATTTCCGGGATTTTTCTGTGTTTTAAAGTGAAATAATAAATGATCCGTTATTAAAACTTTTGTTTTATCAAAAGCTCCGCTCGCAGCGCCATTTTCTCTGAACTAATATGCATCGTGATAGCTGCTCTTTGTCACACACACACACACACACACACAGACAGACAGAGACGCAAATACAAAGAGAAAAAGAGATGAAGCTAAAAAAGAAAAATGTTTGTTCTTCGTCTTCCTGACTATATTACATGAAATTAATTTGCATTTGCAAGCTCTGGGATTTGCCCTTTCAGAATTTTGCTGAAGCCTTAATAAGTCGTGATTGAAAGAGACGACGTGATGTGCTGTCAACGCTCACATAAAAATCACGCATTTTCTTTTTTTTTCCATTTAATTTTCTAAATTAACGAATGCATTACACACAAAATTCAGAATAAAACAGAACCGACACAAAAGGCACGCGGAGTCAGAGCCTAGGGCCGCTGTGCAAGCGCGGAAACCTAATCAACGAATTACAAATAACAATTTACATCGCTTATTTTGGACTTTGACTATACGATATAATCAACAAATAACGCATGGATTCGTTTTACTAAATTTTTACTTGGTTTTGCCAATTTTCGCATTAAAAAGAAATATATTTGGCATTTTAACAATTTTTACTTTCTTGAACGAAGTAATAAGTAAGTCTTGTAATCATGACAAATTTGGAACTCGAGATTTCAACGGATATATATGTGTGAACGCACTAGGGCCAAAACTGTCGAACGTACAATTATGAAACATCAAACTTAAGATTTGTATTTGATCTAGATGTGCACCTTCTATTTTTGAAGAGAATATTCAATCCAGAAGTGCATGTTTACTCTATGAATTTTTGTTCTATCTCCAATAACACTAGAAAGGCTACACTTAGGGCAAAAATAGTTATGTTCATAATGAAAGATAATAATATTTCGCACAACTTTTGTTTGAAAAGTTTCTTCAAAAAATGTACCAGTTACGAGAAAACTGCTACGAAAAATCATAAATATCTTGTTTATGCAATGTTGCCATGGTTTCGCATGTAGCTTAATAAATCGAATCATCTGCGCCTGTCAATATTTCGACAGAATAAAAAAGTATTCCTGTATTATTGGTTAATTTGACAATATATATATATATATATATATATATATATATATATATATATATATATATATATATATGTATATATATATATTTGTCATAGTAATGGGCAAAATAATACCGAAAGGAAATAATTTTTGCATTATTAATTGTTAAAATGGCTTATCATTCGCGTGGGAGCTCAAAGCGGGTAAAAACGGGTCTGCTGTTAAAATGCACAACTTAAACGAAGTATATACGATATAGAAATTGTAATGTGTTTTTGCCGTTTTTTAATAGGACGCATAAAGATTTAAAAGTATTTTCGCAAAGTGTAACAAGCATACATTTCTGTACGGAAACTTTGTTGGACTTAAAAAAAGTTATTAGAAGAATCATATACAGAAAGAATGTAAGACAAGGAGAACAGTAGGCAAGTGGTAGAGAGAGAGAGAGAGAGAGAGAGAGAGACCATAACGAAACTTTGTATATTTTCCTTTTTATTTTTCGACAATCGATTTGTGACTTAATATATTCTATTAGAAAGTTTTCATTGCAAACTTTTTCCCAGTGCAACTTATAAGACTGAATTCTTATATGTAACTCTAACTCTTTCTTATACGTATAACAAATGAATATATGTGTAAATATGTTGTAGTTTATATTATTTTCTTATTAGCTTGTGATAAATTTCTTATAATATCGATTATTTTATTTTTGTTTTAAATTTAAATTTTCATTGATACTGAGATTAACATGAAACCCTTTGGTAAATACGTATCTATGGACATTACATTTGTCTAATTCAAAAGCGATTTCTTAGAATTTGATACGCATTTTGAGAAAAATTTCTCAACAACATTATTTCAGAAATTATAAAAACTTTTTATTTTAATAAACCATTTCAAACTCGAGATTTCAACTGAAATACACGTTTTGAACTTCCCTGAATCGACATGTGACTATTTTTGAAATGAAGTCTGTGTGTCTGTGAACGCTCTAGACTAGAGCCAAAATTGCCCAACGTAAAATTGTAAAATATCAAACTTAAGACTTGTATATGGTCTAAATGTGCATTTCCTATGTTAAAAAAGAACATTCAAACCGGAATTGGATGTTTACTCTATAAATTATTTCTCCTTTTTCACCAAGAGCGGCAGCAATTATGGCAAAAATAATTATGTTTGAAAAGTTTCTTGAAACAATGTACTAGTTACGAGAAAACTGCTACGGAAAATCTTTAATTTCTTATTTATGTTGCCATAGACACGCATGTATGCGGAATATATTTAATAAATCGTATGAATTATACCTGACAGCGAAAGAAAATAGACTCAAATCATTTTGAATTTGTCATTTTCCACCGGTTAATACAAATCGACTGAAAACGTAGTATTTACTGAAAAATTACCATTGAAAATAGTCAGTGTTACATTTACGTTTCTCTAGACACAATAAAATAATATTATTTTTATATTTAGTGAAAACTAAGTATTATAGGAAGTCAAACCAGACACTGGATTAAGGAATATATTTCCTAGACACAATTTGTAACTTCTAAAGTTGTTAAAAGTAAAGTTAAGCATTATTTTAATTAGTTCCGTGAACCACAGAGCTCTATTATTATTATTATTATTATAAGAAGATCAAAGCAATAGTTTATTAGTAAAACGTTAAGCCCCAAGAATTTAATCGAAGACTATGTAAACTTATCCACAGTATGTAAAGTATAGACAACAGAAATATGTTTATAGCGTTTAAACTCCAAATATAAACGATATTAATATTGTTCTAATTTACTATTCCCAAATAATTTAATGTAATAAGTTTTAGATACTATTTAGGCAACGACACCATTTCATCATGGAAATCATACCTATTTAGTTATCTACATGTTAATAAAGAATGTATTCATTATTAGCTCGTACGATATATACATATAAGAAAGTAAAAATGTGTAAAAAGCGAATCCTAGTTTATATATTATTATGATGTTCCTATATATTATAGATATATATATTTGGACAGATGTATTGAATAACGGATTATCAGATGCATTTTAACGATTGAATCGGATGAACGAACGTGTGTATTGCACCTGACAAGGCCGCCCGCCGCCATTATACGCGATATGGCGTCCAACGCATTCACTATGTTTACACGCTATTTTCAAATCGGATGAGTTTGACATGTATCTGTCTATCTGTACGCACACACAAATAAATTCTCTCATACTAATTTATACATGTCGGAAATGTCACTCTATAATACGAAATGACTGCCCCATTTATACATACATACATACATACATGCAAGGCTGCCAAAGAGAAAACGTGTTTCAATATTCGATATACAAATATATACATACGCATATATATATATATATATATATATATATATATATATATATATATATAATATTGTATATACATAATATCGGATTTGATATATAAATAGCGAATGATGCGTATCTTATTAAATTGACGAGGGTATTACAACATTATTATAATATCACACTGCCATGACAAGTATTCAATGCGATTGAAGAGCCATCTACTGTCGTTTCATCGAACTACAAACTTTGCAAAATTTTATACTCGCCCAAAATCAAAACAAGCACTGGGGCTAGCGCCAGTGCTACCAGCTCGCCTTTCCGGTGAGCCCGGTCACAACAATAAATACAAAACTAAAAGCGATAGCAATTATTATAGTACAAAATGTATTGTTGTTATGACATTTAATCGGCATTTAATATGAAATTAATACATTTCTAAGTTTACGTATATAATTCTAAATCATCGACATTATACTCACATTGCCCATTGAACCAATCTAACCAATTTGATCCCGACATTTATTTATTCCTGTACCATAACAGTTTTAATTTCCAAAAACTCCACATTTAAAATTGTACACATCCACATGGGTAACGTTAATATCTTTCGTTTCGTGATTAGTCAAGGATATTGAACATTATTTGATGAACATTTCCTAATTTTATTAATTAAAACACAGAAGAAAATGGTTTATACATTGGAAAATATAACCAAACAAATTACTGTCACATAAACATAACTTCTTCATTTCACTAACAGATGGCGATCAATGTCTGATATACTGTATGTTTGTGTGTGTCTTTGAGCGCTCTAGGGCCCAAAACTGTCGAACATAAAATTATGAAACTTCAAACTTAAGACTTGTATATGCCCTAAATGAAAAGAATATTCAAACCGGTAGTGCATATTTACTCTATACATTTTTTGTTCTATCTTCAATATCACTAGAACGGATACACTTAAAGCAAAAATAGTTATGTTGATAATAAAAGAGATTAATATTTCGCACAACTTTTGTTTCTTCATAAATTGTACCAGTTATGAGAAAACTGCTACGATAAAACTCAAATATCTTATTTACGTTGCCATAGTGATACCTACTTGTGACAAATTTTATTATTTTTAAATCGAATCCACCATGAGTTACATCATTTGTTTCTTGTTTATTGAAAACAAACAAGCATTACATTGACAGTAATCTGTAAGAATTAATATTTAAAATATTGATTTCTTATTAGAATAAATTGTATCAGGTAAATTATTATAGAATCAATTTATATTATATATTTGCTAACATAATTAAATAACAATGTCAGAGTTTTACTGTGGAGTTTGACAGTTTAAGAGTGAATACGATAAGTACTTCAAATACAGATCCATTATAAATTGGTATAATTATCCAGTTATTATTAAGTTATAGTAATTTAATTTGAATTTTCAACTCTGTGTCTTTATCTTGTATCTGTATTCATCCGAGTATTCATTTATTCGAATAAGTATTCGCTTCTTGGAAGTACTCGAATACTGAGTATTCGATTCTTACCATCACTACTTGTTATAAGAAAGTCTTGTACTGCCCACAGCAGATATGTAATTATAATCCCACTAAATTTGAGAGGTTTGTTGTGAAAATATTAAAATTATAGTACCGAGTTCTGAGGCTTTTGAATAGAGGAAATGCGACAACTAAAATATTAGCATAATGTCGTGTTCTTCGTAGTCTTGTTCGTAATGACGTTAATAGAATGAAAGACATAAAATAAAAATGCAGTATACTTAGAAATGAGGTTAAGATATTATTCTATAGAAGCGTTGAACATTGAATAAAACGCGGCTTTAGCAGAACAACGTAACGTGTAACTTAGCGTTACTTACAGTTAAGAGAGAAAGTCTTTAATAATTCAAATTTAAAATCTTCCCGGCGACACTTTGCATAACAATTTCATCAGTGTCTGTCGGTCGGTCGGTCTTCTCGCCCCAGCAGAATGCCATTATTCAAACATATTTTATTTCGTTATTTCAGATAAAATTACAAGAACAATGGCCACGCAGCCAGTGGCGGCGAAGCTTCAGCGGGGCACCTCATCATTTCGCATTGCTGCATTTACACTTACTAAATCTGTGTACACATCTTAAGTGGCAGTCACTCGACATTCTTATACTTTATATTAATGTATAAAATAAATAAACTTTGTGAATATAATTCTTAGGGCTCCAAATTAGGGGGATATTTAACAAATTAGGAATGCAATGTTACAAGTGGGTTGATACCTATATACAAGTATTATATAATTTAACATGGATGTGAGTTGGTTAAAAATGCAGTATTCAATTAAGAGCGACCCTTATCAAAATATATGAAAAGCTGTTTAACATAGCAGAAACGTTTAGTAAATATGTCACTAGCAGATTTACAGTTGGCAGGTCTGATTTATCCCGCGGGACACTCCGCGCATTTATAAAAACCCTAAAAGCTGAAACTGAACATTCCCCGCTTCCTCTTTTCTTTTTTTTTCAGTTGTGAACTCAATTTTCACGACTAATTTCTTTCTTTTAACTGCACGTCTCAGTTGTTAAATCTTAGTCGGCCGGGCCGGGCTGGGACGGGACGGGCCGGGACGGGAAAGCGAATGACTCAGCACTCTGACAGTTACAATTTTTCATTTCTTTAAACCGCCGCCGTGGCAGCACTGGAGCGTGCTGATGACGTCACTCAATCTAGTCTCCCTCTATGACAAATAAGAGACAGTGAGCAGCTCTGCTCTTCTCTGCTCTGGCATTGAAAACAAATAAGAAATGAAAAATGTTTCGAAAAGAATTTTGCGTCAGCGCGGCGAGCGATGAGAACGACTGTTCCTTCAGATTCACTCTGTTATTAGTTAAAGAATTATAGAAAAGTTCAGCCGATAGATGTCAACTGCGAGCTGCTTGGCAGATAATGGCGAAAAAGAAGCACTTGTACGTACGCGGAATTGCTGGCCCAAATGTCAATTGTAAAGAGGATTATTTTCATCTTGAATTACTTAATGCTCCATTGTTCGACAAAGCCACTGTGTGAATCGCTTACGATCCCTGTATATACCTCGTTCACTGCCTATACCAACCCATTCCTATTCTAACATACTAAGCCATAAATACATGATTTCGTAAAACGTGCCTGCCGTCCACAACCATACAATAACTACAATATAACATATTTTTAGCTCGCCGTACGAAGTACCGAAGAAGCTAAAGCATTCGGTCGTGTGTCTGTAGCATTCTCGGATTTAAAAAAAATGTCATTAACAAAAAGTGTTTGTCTCGTCGCCCTGAATCCAAAAATGTATATAACTTATATACTTGGATGTTAGTCGTCGCTCGCTCGTAAGACCAAATTTGTGCCCTCTACTCCTCTGAAGGTACCGGAGCGAGTCACACCAAATTTGGTACACATATTACTTGGCATCCCATTTGAATCTGCTCGCAGTTTAAATCCAATCGTCCGTATATTTCCCGAGTTATAGGGCACCAAAATTTGAAGGACCCCTTAATACTGCCCTTACAAAAATAATTGAAGCACTTAAGAATTCTACTAAAAATTCTAAGATATTTTATGTCTACGAGATTTTTTCATTTTGTTAACCCAAAGCCCGAAAAAAATTATTAAATATTATAATTTTGAATTTTAAAATTTGCACTTATATTTTTTAATAATATAATCTAAAATTAAATGTAAGACTTTTTATATCTATAACATTTGTTCAAATTGTTATCCAAAAGGCCATAATAATTAAAAAGCACTGCTCGCAACGCATATTTTACCTTTGTATAGCTACAAAAATATAATTTCGTTATAATATGCCATATTGTATGGTTCTAAATGGCTCGTTTTACGAAATTATATATATAAAATTAAAATGTTACTATTATGATAGAGCCTATACGAATATATTGTTTAATAAACTGAAGTGGCCTTCACTCGACTTCCTTACACCACTATCTATATTCTTAATAGTGCAATTCTGAGCAAATGTGTGCATCTATAAGTACAATCCGTAAAATATTGATAGTGTAATATATATATATATATATATATATATATATATATATATATATATATATATATATATATATGTATATATATATATATATATATATATATATATATATATATATATATATATATATCAAATTAACAATTCTACGTAATATATATATATATATATATATATATATATATATATATATATATATATATATATATATATATATATATATATATATATATTACGTAGAATTGTTAATTTGATATCTTCGAAAAATATGGTCAGTTTATGATTTGTATAGTAAGGAAAAACGATGTTGTTGACTTATATATCCTAGATATGCGTATTATTTATAAATCTGGGGTTTTTTTTTTTTTTTAAGCAAATTAAGAAAGATGGAGTCAACGGGTTAACAAATAATTACGTTTCACAATTCCCTACCTTTCGCAGGCAAAATTAAACATGTAAATAACAGAGATAAAGATAACTACAATAAAAAAAAGTAGAGCAGTCGGGAATAGTACAACAAATCGGACAAATCACGTGAGTACGCGTTTCACCGTGCTCACCGTTTCAGCTGGCATCGAGTACAAAATGTATCGATACTCAGGAACGTGTACTCGAGTACAGCGAGTACTTTCAAGAATCGATTCTTTGTACTCGAGTACACCATCACTAATTTTATTTTATATCTTCATTAGTTTTAGCTCTAGTCATGTCGAAAATAGCTGGATTAAATTCAAGAATGTTCAATACGTGTATTTCCGTTAAAAGCACGAGTTTGAAAATGGCCATGATTACACTATACTTTCTTATATGCATTCGTATAAGAAAGGAAAAACACTGAGTGTATTGTGCGGTGATTTGGTGATTGCTTTTGTTAGGTGGAATTCTATAGAGTGCTGCGTTCTTTGATCACGACCCCAAGTAAGTATTGGTAGAAGAAGCCGAAGCAGACGAAAGCAAAATGAAGAATCAGCGAATACGACGTAAAAGAGGTGCCGTGCCGCATTATACCATTTATTTCCGTTTGTGTTTTTAATGTAAATTCACACACACACACACACACAAACACATACGATCACACACGACACATACACGAATACACTGCTTATGGTGAAATGTACTTCGTCTAACGTTAGACGAAGTACATACCATAATAGTTATATAGATATTTGGTAAGTTTTGAATTACGTAGGTATATAGCAGTCGCATTTCAATTTGGAAATTCTTTGAAATCCAATAATGCCCCCCTAATTGCATAAGACGGCCGCCGCTGCGCCCTCTGCTCTCCCCTAATGGTCGTCGAGACCACAGTAGCGTCCCAGGAGGCGCTTATATTTTATTTAAGTATGACTTCGTTTATAATGCTTTACATTTTATATGTTCACTAAAAATAAATTATATTAAACAAAGTAATTCATTTTTTCTATACAAGTTAGACTACGGCAATGCTTGCAGCTTCTTGTTTAGGGAAAATTGGGTAAAATCAACGATTTTTGCCGCTTTGAGCCCCTATTAAATGGGCCCCTTGAGTAATAAATACGCTGTTATTGTATTAGCTGTAGAGCATTCACAGACATACACACACAGACGTCATATTCTGAACTGCCTTTCAGAAGTGAAACATATTGCTAGCTCAACCTATTTGGAATTATAGCCAATTGAAAATTAAGCCGAGATTAAAAATTGAGCAATTATTTTCAGTATAATTTGGCTTAGTATGATAGCAAAAAAGGTTTTCTAAACCGATTTCCACGAGTTATAAGCCTAGGTACAGGTACGCCGCATAATATATTTAGTGGTTTTAATTTTTAGTTCGTCGTACGATAGTACAAGACAGCTATAGTGTTTGGTCATGTGTCTGTAACATTCTCGGAACAAAAAATGTTCTTAACAAAAAGTGTTTGTCTCGTCACCCTGACGACGAAAATGTATATAACTTATATGACTGGATTATGTCGCTCGCTCGTCGGTAAGACCAACTTTGTGGATGTATTCTGAAGGTACCGAACCGATTAATGAATTTTGATTAACATATAATTTCCACGTCCATGAAGTTCCCGTTGCATTTTAAATTCAATCGTTTTTACAGGCCCCATTAAATACAGGCCTTAGTCAACTTATAAAAAATTTAGAATTTTCTATTAGATATTTTATGTCATTAATGTTTTTTTCAAATTGTGAGCCCATAGGCTTAAAAAGAATATTAGCAAAATATTTTGAAGTAAATCAAACATTGAACGCCATCTATAAGTGAAACGAAGATCTTATGTGACAGTTATTTCTTTGGTTATATTTTCCATTATATAAACTATTTGCTTCTGTGATTTAATTAATAAAATTAGGAAATGTTCATCAAATAATTTTCAATATCCTTGACTAATCACAAAACGAACGATATTAACGTTACCCAAGTGTGCAATTTTAAATGTAGGGTTATGGAAATTAAAACTGTTATGGTACAGTAATAAATAAATCTCAGGATCATAATTGGTTAGATTAATTCCGTGGGCACTGTGAGTATAATGTTGATGATTTAGAATTATATACGTAAACTCAGAAATGCATTTATTTCATATTAAATGCAGAAGAAATGTCATCAAAAATTCTAGACAACATAAACCAAATTTTAAAAGCTCGTCGTATATTAATACATTATTGTATAAAACAATAATTTTTATATTAGAGCAACTTGAATTTGGATATGTTCGTTAATTATATATTCCAATAATGAATTGCTATCGCTTTTAGTATTTATTGCGATTGGACTCGCCAGAACGGCGAGCTGGGTGCACTGGCGCTTGCGCCAATTCTTGTTTTTTGTAGAATTTTTTAAATTTTAACCACTAATGTGTAAATGAAGAAAACATAATTATAACTACTGAGATAAAATAATAAAAGACAATAATGGCATTGTTATTGATTGCAACAATATTTTAAATTTCAAAATTATAATGCTTAATCATTACTTTCTCGCCTTTGAGGTGACAATCTGTAATACCGTTATAGTTATAATTGTTTTTATAATTATTTTAAATTTTAAAATTATTATTTCTATTTTTTTGGGCTTACAATTCGAGAATTTTTTTTAGTATATTGCATATAACTCCGGATTGGTTTTAAAATTTCATTAAAATCGTGAAGAAACAAGAATTTTAGTAAGGCGAGCTAAAAAGATGTTCTAAACCGAATTGCAAGAGTAAAAAATATTGTTAACGCGACCCGTTTTAAAATTCCGTTTGAATCAGCGTTCTAGCAAACAGGGAGGAGGTAGATAGTTGCAATAAGTTAACGGGAAACGGATGAGTATAGACGGTATAGACCCGTCTTAGGTTACTTGTTTGTAGATTGGCACACGTTTTAGTTGATCGCTGCACATAACCCAACTAAATGCATCATATAGATGGCGTGGGGCAGTGTGGGGCGGCAGAGGGGTGTATGTGTGTGTGTGATCGTATGTTCGTATAGCTGAGTGAGTGTATTTAGCGAAATGCAATTAACGTTTAAACGAAAACACCGCAAAACAAAATTAAAATTTGTGGTGTTAAGTCATGGTTGTAATTAATTTTAACGCCTAGCGAAATACTATACACGTACAAGTAGGTACGTACGTCTGTGTTTGTACAACTCGGTGTGTGTTTGTGTGTGTGTGTGTGTGTGTTAGCGAACAATTTGTAATTAACATTATATAAACTGTGTTAGTACCTATATAAACGGCGTGGCGGCAGCACTGTGCCAACTGAAAACAAAAAATATATAAATTACCGCGCACGACGGTCATTTTGCATGTTTTTTTAGTCGACCAATGAAAATACTTGCGATTATCAAATTAACTATAAGTTGCACGTCGCTCTCATGCAATTACACTGCCCTGCTAACCTAAAACAACGTACATATCTGCTAAATACAACACATTCACCCTCTCTACCAAAAACACGTCACATATAAAACTTACATAACTTGAACCCCGAAAATTCGACCAAAATACTTCGAAATACATATAATTAGATATATAATAGAATATCAAATTGAAACAAGATTTGGTACGCGTAAAACGCACCAACGCGCAGAGCTCGCCCTTAGGTAAAATATGCGTTGCGAGCAGTGCTTTTTAGCTCGCCGTACGTAGTACCGAAGAAGCTAAAGCATTCGGTCGTGTGTCTGTAGCATTCTCGAATCAAAAAAATTCATTAAGAAAAAGTGCTCATCTCGTCGCCCTGATTCCGAAAATGTATATAACTTATATACTTGGATGTTAGTCGTCGCTCGTAAGACCAAATTTGTTCTTTCTACTCCTCTGAAGGTACCGGAGCAATTCACTCCAAATTTGGTACACATATTATTTGGCATCCCATTTGAATCCGCTCGCAGTTTAAATCCAATCGTTCGTATACTTTCCAAGTTATAGGGCCCCATAATTTGGAGCCCCCTTAATACTGCCCTTATAAAAATAATTGAAACACTTAAAAATTTTACTAAAAATTCTAAGTTATTTTATGTCTACAAGATTTTTTCATTTTGTTAACCCAAAGCCCGAAAAAAATTATTAAATTTTATAATTTTGAATTTTAAAATATGCACTAATTTTTAGCTCGTCGTACAGTAAGTACAAAAGAGCTATAGTGATTGGTCGTGTGTCTGTAACATGCTCGGATCGAAAAAAAATCTTAACAAAAAGTTCTTGTATTTTCGCCCTGAATCCAAAAATATATATAACTCATATACTTGGATGTATGTATCTCGCTCGCTCGGTCGGTCCGTCGTAAAACCTGAGTTTGTGACCGCAACTCGTCTGAAGGTACCGGGCCGATTTTGATGAAATTTGGTATACATATAATTTCTATGCCCGTGATGTTCCCGTCGCATTTTAAATCCAATCGTCTGTACAGGACCGGCGTTATAGGCCCCCAAAATTTGGAACCCTCCTAAATACTGCCCTTAGTCAACTTTTAAATTTTTTAGAATTTTCTACTCAACATTCTAAGATATTTTATGTGATTAAAGTTTTTTCAAATTGTGAGCCCATAGGCTTAAAAAAAATAATATAAATATATTTTGAAGTATATCAGACATCGATCGCCATCTGTTAGTAAAATGAAGAAGTTATATTTATGTGACAGTAATTTGTTTGGTTATATTTTCCAATGTATAAACCATTTGCTTCTGTGTTTTAATTAATAAAATTAGGAAATGTTCATCAAATAATTATCAATATCCTTGGCAAATCACGAAACGAACGATATTAACGTAACCCATGTGGATGTGTGCAATTTTAAATGTGGGGTTTTTGGAAATTAAAACTGTTATGGTATAGGAATAAATAAATGTCGGGATCATAATTGGTTAGATTGGTTCAATGGGCTATGTGAGTATAATGTCAATGATTAAGAATTATATACGTAAACTTAGAAATTTATTCATTTCATATTAAATGCCGATGAAATATCATAACAACAATTAATTTTGTACTATAATAATTGCTATCTCTTTTAGTTTTGTATTTATTGATGTGACCGCGCTCGCCGGAACGGCGAGCTGATAGCACTGGCGCTAGCGCCAGTTCTTGTTAATTATTATGGCCTTTTGGTTAATAATTTGAAAAAATGTTATAGTTATAAAAAGTCTTACAATTCTTTGTAGATTATATTAATAATTTAGTGCAAATTTAAAAATTCAAAATTATAATATTTAATAATTTTTTTCGGGCTTTGGGTTAACAAAATGAAAAAATCTTGTAGATATAAAATATCTTAGAATTTTTAGTAGAATTCTTAAGTGCTTCAATTATTTTTGTAAGGGCAGTATTAAGTGGGGCTCTAAATTTTGGGGCTCTATAACTCGAGAAGTATACAGGCGATTGGATTTAAACTGCGAGCGGATTTAAATGGGATGCCAAATAATATGTGTACCAAATTTGGTATGAATCGCTCCGGTACCTTCAGAGGAGTAGAGGGCACAAATTTGGTCTTAGGAGCGAGCGACGACTAACATCCAAGTATATAAGTTATATATATTTTTGAATTCAGGGCGACAAGACGAACGCTTTTGCATCCTCCCTTGACTGTTGTTCGCAATTATCAGTTATATGTGTGTGAATCTTATATGCATATATATATATATATATATATATATATATATATATATATATATATATATATATATATATATATATTAAAATATATATATATATATATATATTAAAATATATCCTGTAGATAGCTAATTATTGTGTAAAAAGTGGCTTAATTATATCCCAAACATACTTGTTGGAACAAGTATAATTGAAAAGCATAAACATTCCGGCTCGGCGTGTACGAGTGTATACAACGTCCCCTTGTATATTATTATACAACGTTGCACATGATAATTATTGAAGTCAAGTTAAGCTGATAACCTAATTACACACACATATCTAGATATTCGAGATAGCTACCCTTGCATATATGTATGTATGTATGTATATGTGCGAGATGCAGAGTGCGACATTACCGACCGTGTTGCTTAAATAAGATTCGTACGAATTACAGCGAGTGACAAAGCAACGCGCATACCGACCGAGCATACGCCAAACAAGGATACAACACACAATACGCCTGATAACATCTCTCAACGCGTATTCGACGAATATCTGAATTGTAATCATATATTTGTTGAACCACATTCGGATCAGTTATTGCTGCTTTTTGATTATTATTCCCTTTTTTGTTTGTATTGTATATTATCTAACCTAACACACACACATACACAGACTCACACACAGAATAATTCAATACCACAGTTATTCGATATTCATTGTATTTTTATGAATTCTATCAAAATATACTTGTGACAATCACAAATATAATAATGCATATAACTTCTATGTTATATACAAATGAGATTGTAATTTTCACTTGGAATATACAAAATAAATGTCCACTGCCACCATTATGCGCGTTTTCTGTTAACCCATTATTTTCAAATTTCGAAATAATATTACAATGTAATACGTATTTTACAAAATATCAATATTAATAGCGAGTGCAATCATTAATCCCCCCAGTTTTTTGTTACACATATTTTAAAACAATCTGCTTTAGTTTACACCTGACTATCTAAAAACCAAAAACGGATATTACCATTAAAATTTCGATATAGATTTGTTTTGTGACATATAAGAAATTCAACAAATCTGGGGTGGTCTACACTCAATTTCCTATATATATATATATTTATATATATATATATATATATATATATATATAATATATATATATATATATATATATATATATATATATATATATATATATATATATATATACGAGGGCTGTCCGACAAGTACTTAGCCTGACCGGCCTATGGCGCCACTGTCGCAAGAGACATAACCTATTGTGTAGTACATTATCTTAGACGGCTACTGTTAAAATTTCAGCTCAATCGGACTCGTAGTTTTGTTTTGATCGCGTGTGAAAGCGGGAGTATCCGCAGATTTTAGAAAAATGGAAAAAGAGCAATATCGGTCGCTGGTTCGATTCTTGTTTTTGGAAGGGATATTGAAACCGAAAGAGTTTCTGCGTCGTTTCGTGACTGTTGACGATACATGGATCCACTGCGCGATTTCCCGTCCAAAAACAAGAATCGAATCACCGACCGATATTGCTCTTTTTCCATTTTTCCAAAATCATAAAATATGTTTAAAATAATTAATATAAAGTTAATCTAGTCAGCAATAGATGGCATTACAATTACCGATATTGTTATGCTCGCTACTTGTAAAACACTTAGGCTGTTTGCTGGTTGCACATTGTGCAAGTATCCATAATGAATTAGAAGACTGTTCATTTCATTCAAGTTTGCTGAGAAACAATATCAATAAGTAATAAGTAACCACGGAAACGTTGCAAAATGTGAATTAGCAATTTTCAAAAGTGATTTTCTAATTTATAATACATTTCTCGATTATAAGTTGCTAGAAATTTTAATATTTCCAATTTCAGATTAATATTTTCTCTTATTCATGCCGTTTTCGTGGTATTCAAAAAGTAACGAGAGTATACCACTATTTCCGGTAAGATTTCTTTTTTCAAATATAGGCGGTTTTTTTTTTTCATAATCAGCAACGAATGTGTATTTCCTCTAATATACATTCGTGTAAAAACGTAAAAATGTAGAAAAACAAAAAACAGTCGTTACCAAAATAAAATTGAGTTAAACGATAGCCATAGATTAACAAATAGAAAATCAAGCATAAAAATGAATTCATTCAAACAGCAAATTGTTTTCAATAATGGTTTGTATTGTGAAAGGAAAAAAAAACAGTATAAATAAAATCAAACGATTCTTTGACCATAAAAAAGCGGTATGGTTCCATTTAAAAGATTATTTATCAAATATGTTGACAGTTCTATGTGCCAAAAAAATACAATGGAGCCAACCAATCATTCAATATTGTTTTTTAAACCACCTCCACTCGTAATATCAATAAATTGTATTACGACATTTATATTGTCATATCAATATGTTTTAGAGATTATTTTACTCGTATTATATAATCATACTTAATCATATTTTCTTTTTTAAACTAGCGCTGTCACCATTATTTAAACACCCAAATATATGTTTATAATTGTATCCGTAGTGACATTGGAAATTTCATTTAATGACCTTTTCACACCATGATTTTAAGATATATATATATATATATATATATATATATATATATATATATATATATATATATACATATATATAGATAGATATATATATATATATATATATATATATATATATATATATATATATATATATATACATGTATATAAAATATTTGATAGTGAAATAGTGATATTACAAAAATTCACTTTACCAACGCCGGGTTGAAACAAAAATAAATGCACTGTTAGCGAATATAAAAAATTTAATAATTATCGTGAATTAGGTTGTAGAGTAATCTATAAAAGTACAAAATAAAAGCAGTAAGTGCATTCATAATTCTGATGTTTGCAGTAGTAAATTAATATTGTTATTGTTGGATTGACAAACAATACAGAATATAATACAACAATACAATTCATGCAAACTGCTTCACTGCACGCTTACGCAAAATATCGCTTAGAAGTGAACTATGATATGGGCACATGGTGCCCACGGGTGCACCTAGTATAAAAGAATCGGTGTGTCATTGACACAATATATATATTGTGTGATTCAGTACCATAATGTTTTGTATTTACACAAACATATAGTGTGATATATGTTATTTGTTGAAATGTAACCAATATTATAATTTGTATTGTGCCTAAATACTAGCCGTTTATCAGACGTTCTATTGGTTGACTATCAATTAAGGCCAGTGGTACCAAACAGGTATAGATTTTCAATAAAATAAATATCAGCAACACTGTTTCCTCGAAAAAGGTACGTATAGTATAATATTTAAATTAACACTATGACCATAGCCGTCTTAAGCCGCTTTGAGCTCCCTAAACCAATGGGTAATAAAGGACCCTGAATAACAAATGTGGAGTGCCCTTCACTCGACATATTTTTTTGTGTTTTAAATTTATTCTACCATTGCCATGAAACAATATGATTGAAAGAAATATCTTTTTCAAAAATTGATATTCATTCCCGGGATATACAAATCTTAAATTAAGAACATCATGTTTCTATAGAGCGTTCACACACAGTCAAACAGATGCACAGACGTCATTGAGAAAATGGACAAAGTGAGACCAAAATATATTTAGAACAATTTGGATATGGTGATCTTAAATCTGTGCGTAGATTTCCCTAAAAAAATTAATTTCAGAAATACAAACATTTGCCCTAAGACAAAATTTATTGAGAATGAAAAAAATATTTATTTTCTGTCTTATTTTGGGCAAAAAAATGCCGAACCTGATTTTCAAAAGAAAAGATTCATTCACAACGAGCCAACTACATATATATATATATATATATATATATATATATATATATATATATATATATATATATATATATATATATATATACATATATATATATATATATATATATATATATATTTATATATATATATATATATATATATATATATATATATATATATATAATCATTGCGATTATTTTGTTACTGCAAATGCTAGAATTGTTTATCATAAAATAAACTGGATTAATTAGTTCACTGTGAATGCATCTTAACTCGAACTGTTTCTAACTTATATCTATTTGAAAATAAACTTCATATATTTTTTAGCTTGCCGTACGAAGTTCCGAAGAAGCTAAAGCAATCTGTTGTATGTCTGTAGCATTCTCGGATCAAAATATTTCATTAACAAAATGTGTTCGTCTCGTCGCCCTGAATCCAAAAATATACATAACTTATATACTTGGATGTTAGTCGTCACTCGCTCGTAACACCAAATTTGTGACCTCTACTCCTCTGAAAGTACCGGAGCGATTTACACCAAATTTGGTAGTTTAAATCTAATCGCCCGTATACTTCCCGAGTAATAGGGCCCTAAAATTTAGAGCCCCCCTTAATACTACCCTTATTATAATAATTAAAACACTCAATAATTCTACTAAAAATTCTAAGATATTTTATATCTACAAGATTTTTTCATATTGTTAACCCAATGCCCGAAAAAAATTATTAAATATTATAATTTTGAATTTTAAAATATGCACTACAAATTATTCTTTTATCAAATAATCTACAAAACTTGTAAGATTTTTTATAGCTATAACATTTTTTCAAATTCTTAACCAAAAGGCCATAATAATTAAAAACCGCTGTTCGCAACGCATATCTTAGCTGAAGGCGAGCTCTACGCATCGGTGCGTTGTACGTACCGAATCTTGTTTTATTCTCGGTAATTGTTGAATTATTGTTAAAATTATCGCTAACGCGAACCGTTTTAAATTTGTAGCAATTTAAATAATTCAGGTCGTTTCCAAAATGGAGCATTGGAGCATTGAACAGTTTGGGAGGTGTTGGTTTGGCGTGGCGTAGCATATGTGGTGTTCTGGGCCATTTCGAATTGCCCAGTGAACATTTATTTGTTACATCACATATAATTCGGTCATTTGTACTCAATTATACTCGGACCATTTTATCATATTACACATATATGCGCTTATCCATTTTATCATTCATATCACATTTTACATACCTTACTGCTATTATTTATATATATATATATATATATATATATATATATATATATATATATATATATATATATATATTTCTAGATTTATTTTCTTACTCTCTACTCCTCTGAAGGTACTGAAGGGATTTGATTTGCTACTCATATTAATTAGTACCCCCATTTGAATTCGTTTGCACTTTAAATCCGATCCCTCGTATACTTCCGGAGTTATAGGGCCCCAAATTGTGGAGCCCCCTTAATACTTAGATAAAGTATGAAAACACCCAAAATTTTGCAACAAGATTTCTTCATTTTAGAAAGGTTATAAAGAATTATAATCTTTGAGTATATTAAAACAACTTGCAAAAAATTGTAAGATATTTTATGTATATAACATTTTTTTCAAAAACAATATTTTAAATTTAATGCCAAGCGTGGAGTAAGAGAGGGAAATCACATATATTACTTAAATAGTGAGCTGAAGGCTTAAACTACCTTGTACCTAATCTTTTTTTTAAGTTAAAACTGTTGTAAACATAAAATTAAATTATTAACTTTGAAATGGTTTAAATAACCATTTCTTTTTCCGATCGTTTTTCCCTCTAAATTTTCATATTCAATACAATTATCGGTCTCTATAAAAAATCCCAATTTTTAAATTAATTAATAAAATAGTATAGATTTATTGGATTTAATATTTACTTCATGTAACCACGTACAAAATATGTTTACGGTATGATTACTTTTATTTTATTTATAATAAAAATGTTCATAAAATAAAATCTTTCTAAAAAAAAGAAAAATCAGTTCTGAAAGGAGTAATTACCTGAATAGCAAATCAGTTTAAATTTTTAACTGGTAGAGGTATTTAAATGAATTTCAATTTATATTTTATATATTTTTGATGCGTAAATAAACTCTGAAAATGATAAAATTGGCAGTTGTATAGGGGAGATGAGGTGGCATGATTGGGACTTTTTATTTAATGTGAAACAATGGACTCATTAGTTATATGCCTGGGGAAAGATCAATATTTGCACTTTGAATCATTTAATTACATAGTTTTGTGTACGGAATCTAAAAATATATACAATTATTTTGTAGTGCATTTCAACATTATATATTATTACATTATCAACGAGAATTTATTACTCAATTAATCCTGGCAAATTTCACTGTTATTACATTTATATTATTATTATTATTTATGTTAATTGTTATAAAATATTTAATATTATTATACATTCCACAAATACAACATATAATTATGTTCTATCATTTTAAAAACATGCATAAGTCAGGCACCAATGCTTTCAGCTAACCCTATAATATGTTTGGCGATTTATAACTCGTCGTACGTTAGTAAGTTTTTATTTGATCTGGTTTATAACAAGCTTAGGTAAACGCACCTATGCGTCTCACTTTATAAGTAATAAATGTGATGCGATGGTTACAAATTTAAAAAAAATGTTGGAGATATATAAACAACCTTACAATTTTTTGTAGATTATTTTTATGAAAACAAGATTTGGTACGCGTAAAACGCACCAATGCGTAGAGCTCGCCATTAGGTAAGATATACGTTGCGAGCAGTGGTATTTAATTATTATGGCCTTTTGAAAAAATGTTATAGATATAAAAAGTCTTACAATTTTGTGTGGATTATATTGATAAAAAATAATGTAGATATACCATATATATATATATATATATATATATATATATATATATATATATATATATATATATATATATATATATATATATATATATATATATATGTATATATATATATATATATATATATGTATATATATATATATTTATATATATATATATATATATATATATATATATATATATATATATATATATATATATATATATGTATAAGTGTATGTATAAGTTTTAAAACAATCATAATATTTGTAGAATTTTCTATCTTATAGAAATACAATGAATCTGTCAGCGTTTTGAGCGTTGTCAGCGCTGGGCTTTGAAAATATGCCACGATGATTCTCGTTCTGCCTCCGTTCTGCACCCCCCGCCCCCTCCCCCGGCGGTCCAACTGACTGACGTATTATCCATAATACATAACTTTGCTCAAAATAACTTTCGGAAACTTTTATTATATACAAATTTGACAGATACACTTTTGCGGTTTCAAACAATAAACTTCATCTTCTTCTTGAACAGTTAATAACACAAGAACAGACAGACAGTGGTACAATTGCTCAACGCAAATCAGCGCCCGCTTTGCGTATATACACGCAATTCATTTATTTGTCTATTGTAAATATACTACGTTATGTTGCTGAATTTTATATAAATAAAATATGTCAGATACATTAGAAATATGTATCCTAAACAAACTGCTAAACCACCCAATACTTCACAGAATTGTACCATTTAGCTTATTATTTTATTACGTTATCAACTACTGATTCTTAAATATAAATTATAGCACACATGCACAAGTAGCAATTCTAAAATATTACTTCCGGTTCAGATATTGTTTTCAAAAATAGGAGGTACACACTCGAGCCAAATACAAGTCTTGTTTAAAGTTTCAAAATTATAACTTCAACAGATTTGGCCCCAAAGCATTCACACAGATATTAATATTTCGCACAGCTTTTGTTTAAAAAGTTTCAATAAACAAGATTTGGTACACATAAAACGCACCAATGCGTAGAGCTCGCCTTTAGGTAAAATATGTGTTGCGAGCGGTGGCTTTTATATATTATTGCCTTTTAATTAATAATTTGAAAAAAAAATTATAGTTATAAAAAGTCTTACAATTTTTTGTAGATTATATTAATAAAAAAATAATTTTAGTGCAAATTTAAAAATTATAATATTTAATATTTTTTTCGGGCTTTGGGTTAACAATATAAAGAAATCTTGTCGATATAAAATATCTTAGAATTTTTAGTAGAATTTTTGAGTGCTTTAATTATTTTTACAAGGGCAGTATTAGAGGGGGCTCCACATTTTGGGGCCCTATAACTCGGGAAGTATACAAGCGATTGAATTTAAACTGCGAGCAGATTCTAGGATGCCAAATACTATGTGTACCAAATTTGGTGTGAATCGCTCCGGTACCTTCAGAGGAGTAGAGGGTAGAAATTTGGTCTTACGAGCGAGCGACGACTAACATCCAAGTATATATATTATATATATTTTTGGATTCAGGGCGACGAGACAAATACTTTTTGTTAAGGAAATATTTTAATTCGAGAATGCTACAGACACACGACCGATTGCTTTAGCTTCTTCGGTACTTTGTACGGCTAGCTAAACATGTACCAGCTACGGAAAATCTTAAATATCTTATTTAAGTTTAAGGATCTTATTTAATAAATCGTATGAACTATACCTGACAATGTTTTGAAAGGGAAACAAAATAGAGTCAAATAATTTGATATTTGTCATTTGACACCGGTAATCACAAATGTTTCGAGCGTATTGGTTATTGAAGATAATTATAGAAAAACAGTACAAATTAAAAATTATATTTGAATAATTGATTAGGGAATATTACAGAAGTAATCTATTATATTTTATATTGTACAAACAGTATTTGATAACGTAATAAAATAATAAGTTAATTGGTACACTTTCAGGGTATTGGTTGGTTTGGTGAAAACTAATTATATGAAAGTGCAGGCCACTCCACATATTCTTTTAAATCCCAAGACAAGTTTATTTATATATTAAACAATAATTAAAAAATTATATATACTGACTAGGTTGTTTAAAATTGTGAGTTAGGTTTAAACAAATTGAAAATGTAATAATAATAGCGTATTTTTGGTGAGGACGCCTCCATTACTCATTGGCCTAGGCCAACCTAGGTCCTAAGAGCTCAAAGCGGCAAATACAATACAATATACGTATATATATATTCTAGGGACCCTAAAAATATGTGGTAGTTAATTTCAACGACCACGTATATACAGCATTGGTTCGACAAGAAGTTGGTAAATTAATTGCATTTGTTATGTTAACAAATGTCTTTATTCATTTCGTACAAAACATATGGGGTGGGGGGAGCAGGGTAGGTACCACTATATAAACACACACCCACACACACACTCACACATACATATTCAATGCATTCAGCAAAGAAAACACAAAACAAAAGACAGAGAGCCCCTCTGTAATTTATGTATTTGTTTAACACCGCCTACTTACTAAACAAACTGTAAAACATTTGTCTGCGTTGCACTAACAGACTTATTCGGTTACGACCACCGCATTCAGATCCACCCGTTGCCGTTTTTGTGAAATCTGACACGTGCGGCTGCACTACTCCTATTCCATAGCCTATCTTGTTGAAAATTTATTCTTAAATAAACAATAGTTAAGGAATCAATCCCTGAGAAAGAAAAGTTTTTATCTTTCATCGTTTTTGAAGAAACAATTTTTAAAGTTTGACTAATATTTTTCTGATTTTACTACTTTATACGAAATATTGTAAGCCCGAAAAAAATTATTGAGCATCCCTGAATCATTTCTAACTATTTTCGAAATTATGTCGGTGTGTCTATGATTGCTCTACACCAAAAACAAAAGACCCAAAAGAACTTATTATTTTTGAAAGATCTATGGAGGTAGTAAAGGATTACTTTTGCAACTGTATAACTCAGAAACGGCACGAGTTACAGAAAAAGTTATTCTTATAATAGTTAACTGTATTAAAATTTCTAGCAACTTTTGTCCGAAAAGTTTTTTTCTTTAAATGTACTTTTTACTGAGAAAACGCTCTTAACTTCCAGACTTATACCTATATATTTTCATGGTTACTTTATATATTTGATATTGTTTCATGACCACCACTGTGTTAATTTATAACCAAAGTAATGCAATATTACAAGTATAAGTTGAGTGCATATCACTCCAGCTTTTTACTTTCCTATATATGAAAAAATCTTGTAGACATAAAATATCTTAGAATTTTTGAGTGTTTTAATTATTTTTATAATGGCAGTATTAAGGGGGGCTCTAAATTTTGGGGCCCTATAACTCGGGAAGTATACGGGCGATTGGATTTAAACTGCGAACGGATTTAAATGGGAGGCCAGATAATATGTATACCAAATTTGGTGTGAATCCAGGACCTTCAGAGGAGTAGAAAGCACAAATTTGGTAGAGCGAGCGAGCGACGACTAACATCCAAGTATATAAGTTATATATTTTTTTCGATTCAGGGCGACGAGACAAACACTTTTTGTTAATGAAATATTGTTGATCCGCGAATGCTACAGACACACGACCGAATGCTTTAGCTTCTTCAATATTTCGTACGGCGAGCTAATAAAAAATTCGTATGACAAAATAAATAATATATAATATTATTTTATGTCAGTATTTTCATTTGACATTCTATATATATATATATATATATATATATATATATATATATATATATATATATATATATATATATATATTTTGAAACAAAATATTCAATAAGTACTTGATAAATATTGATTGATTTGATAATACTTATTAATAAATCAAATATTAAAACGGAAAATCTCTTATTTTTGAGAAGGATATGTCAACCGGAAGTGCTTGTTTGTCACAAATTGACGCAAGTTAGCCAAAAATTGATCTTATAAAATTTGAAGATTTTCAAATTTTTAGCAACTTTTGTTTGAAAAGGTTTTTCGAAAATTATACTATTTACTGAAAAATTGCCTTTGTAATGAGCCAAGTTACATTTACGTTTCCCTAGTTATCACACATATTGATATTGAGAGATAATCCACACATATTGAGACACGTATTTGGCTGGCAAAAATATTTCAAATTATTAATATTTAAATTATTGTAGGTTTGTTATCTGTCAAACCATACAAACTGAAGGAAAACCGTGTAATTATTATTAAATTACAAGAAAATTTGCCATCCGTCAAAACTGACCTATGTTCTGTTTACCATATGGGCACATGGTGCCCACGGGCGACCCTAGTAATATAGATATGTGTTGAGCGGATATTGGATAAGATAGGAACAATAAAATTCAAATTTTCATTGAATTTTATTGTTTCTGTCTAGTCCAATTTCCGACTATCTTTCTCTATAAATAACTCTTGTGGACACTAAATTTACTCGGTTATTATATAGAGTGTGGAATTATAAGAATGTCGAGTGAAAGACACTCTAATTTTTCTTTTTTTATTTGTGATTTGGTTGAATTTTATATTTCTTGTAATTGCTTTAATTATCGAACTTGAGTTTTTAACGGAAACACAAGTTTTATCATCTCTGAATCGTCTCCGACTATTTTCGAAATTATGTCTGTATATGTGTGTCTGTCTGTTTGTAATTGCTCTATAGGAAAAACTGTTGATAATAAAATTACAATACTTTAAAATTATGACACTAAGAAAACTTCCTATTTTCAAAAGAAAATATATATATAAAAATAAATTAAATATATTTGCAATATCTCGAAAACGACATGGATTAGAGAAAATAATATTCTTATAAAAGTTAAAAATAATTAAATTTCTACAAAGTTTGTTTAACAATATTTTTTCTAAAAATGTACAATTTACAGAAAAATCGTTTTTTAATATAGACTATTAAAAACGATTTTTCTGTAAATTGTACATTTTTAGAAAAAATATTGTTAAACAAACTTGTTAGAAATTTAATTATTTTTAACTTTTATAAGAATATTATTTTTTCTAACCATTTACATTTACGTTTCCTTAGTGGCAATACATATTGATATTGTTTCATAGTAATCGTAGAATCAATTTAAAGCAAAATAAAGCAATATAAAATATATATATATATATATATCTACACAGATTTGTAATACATAATTATTAAAATATTCATAAAACACATCGTTTCCAAACTTTTCGACAATAATATGAATAAAATACATTAATGGTACTTACTAGATATCCCGTTCAAACACTTCACAAAACAAACATTGTCCACAAAACACATTACACAATTCAAGAATTGACACTTAGAAACGTACCATATGAAAAAAAGTCACTCGTCCACGTGGCCAAAATTCTCAAAACAGCCCCTTATTAACAACAATCCATAGCACCTAAGTCAATAAGTGAGTTTAACACGTGGGCAGCACGCTGTTCACTACAACGGTAAACAATCTCGGTGTCGATTTTTACGTAAATGTGCGCGATTCTCAGGATTGTGACTGTAACGACGCTCTCCCGGAGGCGTCCCGACGCAAACTAAATACCGACGTCGTCGCTGAAGGGATGCTGATGGTCCGGCACCGGAGCCTACAAGACAGATGGGGGCGGGCGCGCATGTCTTTCATTCTTTCCATCAGTGTGCGACTTTGATTTTCAAGTAGAATATTTTGTTAGTTCTGGCAAGTTTTACCCATTATTGTTCTTGGTATTTTCATTTATTCTAAAGAAACGTCGTGTACCTATATTTACTATTTTATGTTAATATTGTTTTTTAGTTTCTTGGACGAATTCTAAGAATTGGAAGAACAAGAGATTTTAACGGATATACACGATTTTACCATTCCTGAATCGTATCTAACTATTTTCCAAATAATGTCTGTCTGTGTGTGTCTGTCGTATAGGACCAAGAGGAGTACCTCTTATTTTTGAAACCTATTTCTTAACCGGCTATTTTTTCAATGAGTTAGAGAAAATATCTGGAGTGGCCTGCACTCAACTTTCTTTTACGTAGTTTTCAATAGATAGATATTAATATACATATATATATATATATATATATATATATATATATATATATATATATATATATATATATATATATATATAATATAATGAAAATAACTGGATAATTATACCAATTTATAATGGATCTGAATTTGAAGTACTTATCGTATTCACTCTTAAACAGTCAAATTTCACAGTAAAACTCTGAAATTGTTAATTAATTATGTCGGCAAATATATAATATAAATTGATTCTATAATAATTTACCTGATAAAATTTATTCTAATAAGAAATCAATATTTTAAATATTAATTCATACAGATAACTGTCAAAGTAATGCTTGTTTGTTTGAAACAAATGATGTAACTCATGGTTGATTCGTTTTAAAAATAATAAAATTTGTCACAATTGTAAGTATCACCATGGCAACGTAAATAAGATATTTGAGTTTTTTCGGAGCAGTTTTCTCATAACTGGTACAATTTATGAGAAAACTTTTCAAACAAAAGTTGTGCGAAATATTATTATCTTTCATTATGAATATTACTATTTTTGCCGTAAGTGTAGCCGTTCTAGTGATATTGGAGAAAGAACAAAAAATGTATAGAGTAAACATGAACTACCGGTTTGAATATTCTTTTCAAAAATAGGAGGTGCACATCTAGGGTATATACAAGTCTTAAGTTTGAAGTTTCATAATTTTTCGTTCGACAGTTTTGGCCCTAGAGCGTTCACAGACACACACACAGACACACAGACACACAGACACACAGACGTCATGCCGAAAATAGTCACATTCGATTCAGGGAAGGTCAAAACATATATATCCGTTGAAATCTCGAGTTCGAAATTTTTCATGATTACAATACTTACTTATTACTCTGTAAAAGAAAGTAAAAATAGTACTTATTTTAAAATTATTATAATTATTTAAATTAAATAAATAAGTTAAATATATTATAATTTATAGCAACTATTGTTCTAAATGTATTTTCCAAGAAATGTTAAATATATCGAAAATTAGTCATTTCATGGCAATAGAGGAATACATTTAATACACAATAAAGTTGTTATATTACATATAAAGTGAAAACTAAGTATAAGAAAATCACGTAATGGACCCATTGGGTATATTTTGTTTTAGAATATATATACGTATATATAGAATGTCATGTGAAAATACTGACATAAAATATAGCTGTTAAATTATATTATATATTATTTATTTCGTCTTGCGAATTTCTTATTAGCTCTCCATACGAGGTACCGATGAAGCTAAAGCATTCGGTCGTGTGTCTGTAGCATTCTCGGATAAAAAAAAATCACTAACAAAAAGTGTTTGTCTTGTCGCCCTGAATCCAAAAAAATTATAGAACTTATATACTGGTATTCGAACTAGTTTATAACTATCTACAAATTGGTATAAGTTTTAAGTAAAATTAAAGTTCATATATATATTTTTGAGATATTTTGGTGGCAGCGCAGATTCTAGAAGTTGATTTATTTACTATTTCCAATATAACGTAAGTTATTACGAAATAATAACCTACTACATATAAATCAAGCATAAATGGCACTAATGCCGTTAGCTCGCCGTATTCAGTCCATGGTTTAATTGTTACTTTCATTTACGAAGTAATAAGTAAGTCTTGTAATCATGAAAATTTTCGAACTCGAGTTTTCAACGGATTTACACGTTTTGACCATCCCTGAATTGAATGTGACTATTTTCGGAATGATGATTGTGTGTGTGTGTGTGTGTGTGTCTGTGAACGCTCTAGAGCCAAAATTGTCAGACGTAAAATTATGAAACTTCATAGTTAAGACTTGTTTATGGTCTAGATGTGCACCTCTTATTTTTGAAAAGAATATTCAAACTGGAAGTGCATGTTTACTCTATGCATTTTTTGTTCTATCTCCAATATCACTAGAACGGCTGCATTTATGGCAAAAATTGTTAAGTTCTTAATGAAAGATATTAATAATATGCACAACTTTTGTTTGAAAAGTTTCTTCAAGAAATGTGCCAGTTGCGAGAAAAATGCTACGAAACATTATAAATATCTTGTTTACGTTGCCATGGATTCACAAGTAGCTTAATAAATCGAATCATATACGCCTGTCAAAATATAATCCATTATATAAAGACATTTTAGAGTATTTCTGTAGAGTATTGGTTAGTTTGACAGCTTGTTTTGGTTATAAATATATATATATATATATATATATATATATATATATATATATATATACAATTAATAATCATTGAATTTTGAAAAGAAATGTAAAAAATATTAATGACATTGTTACTGATTGATTGCAACAATTGCCATTCATTTAATGCAATCGATACAATGTATTAAATTTCAAAAATATTTCACTAATATTTTATTTCTGGTCTAAAGTTCATAATCTGAAAAATAGGTATAGAAATAATAAATCTTATAAATGTTTAACGAGTATAATTTTTTCAACAATATTATTTTTTATATATATATTTTTTCATTGTGCACAATTTGAAGAAAATTGCCTAATATAAAATAATATATTGCCTAATATAATATTTCCCTAAACTCAGTATTAAGAAGGGTTCTAAAATTAGGGGGCCTATAACTACGGACCTGTACAGACGATTGGATTTAAAATGAGACGGAAACGTCACGGGCGTAAAAATTACATGTTTATCAAATTTCATTAATATCGGCCCGGTACCTTCAGGGACGAACGACATAATCCAATGATATATAAGTTGTATACATTTTCGTAATTAGGGAGACGAGACAAACACTTGACAATTTTTTGATCCGAGTATATTACAGACACACGACCAAACAATATAGCTGTATCGAACGACAATCTAAAAATAACATTAAAATAGCTATGTGCTCTATTCAATTTGCAATTCATGCGGCGCATGCGCATATGTGGATAAATACGATGAAAAGAGAACTGGAACTCGCATTAGCATAGAAAACAAATGAATATGTTCATTATTTAAAACAGATGAGTGTGTTGGCTGGTTTCGTAACAATTAAAAACTTGTTCCCGTGGTTTACTCTCATTCTGTGTGTGTGTGTGTGTTGTCAACAAAAACTAAGAAGCCCAAAGCAGGTTGGCTATAGTGGAAGTGACAAAAAAACAGTCAACTCGTTCTCAACAGCTACTCTAATATTACATGAATAATTCAAAGCCATGTTCTGATGTTCAATGCATCGCCACTGCGATACTTTATTGCACTTTTTCCCCCGATAAAGCATTGTAGTCGTAACATCTCTGGGGCAAAACTCGACTTAGACTTGACTATCAATTGTTGCGGACGACCTATTGTCATGTACACTAACGCTCATAAGTGCAGTTCATCTCACTTAAGGTGTACTTCACATCATTCATTTTATAATAGAAACATATCTGGAGTAGCCTGCACTCGACTTTTTTTCACGTAATTGTCACTAGATAGATTGATTGAACGATATGCAAATCCATGGCAACGTAAATAAGATATTTAAGATTTTCCATAACAATTTTCTCGCAACTGGTACATTTTTTGAAGAAACCTTTCAAACAAAAGTGGTCCAAAATATCAATATCTTTCATTATGAAATTAGCTATTTTTGCCATAAATGCAGCCGTTCTGGAGATAGAACAAAAAATGCATAGAGTGAACGTGCACTTCCGGTTTGAATATTCTCTTCAAAAATAAGAGGTGCACATCTAGACCAAAAGTCTTAAGTCAATTTTAGGTTAGACATTTTTGACTCTACAGCGTTCACAATCGTGTATATCCGTTGAAATCTTCAGTTAAAATTTTTTCATGTTTACAAGACTTACTTATTACTTCGTAGAAGAAAGTAATAACGTCGTAACTTCGTTTACAATCGTCATATTTTTACATAATTTGATGACAATAATCTTTTAGTATGTATAAACCGGGTTATTTCCGTTCCTGATTTCCGAGAAAAAATGTCGGAGTAATAAATAGCTGTTCTGCTCCCGGGAATATATTAAATTGTTCTCGGGAAATCATATTAATAATATTTTTCATATATGCATTTATTTTATTTAACGGTGACTAAGGTAGTTCGGTATTGATATAGACAAAAACAATCATATAAGGGAGTTAGCGCTAAATTATATCTTATACGTAATATATAAAAGAAAGTATTGGGGTCACAAAGAAAATCAAACTAAACATTTTAATATAATAATGAATATATACTTTTTGCGGGGCCCCTGTATCAATTTTGACTATTTTCTTTCTTGTGTATAAAAGAATACCTCCTATTTTTTGCTCGCCGTACGAAGTACCGAAGAAGCTAAAGCATTCGGTCCTGTGTCTGTAGCATTCTCGGATCAAAACATTTCCATGACAAAAAGTGTTTGTCTTGTCGCCCTGAATCCAAAAATGTATATAACTTATATACTTCGATGTTAGTCGTCGCTCGCTCGTAAGACCAAATGTGTGCCCCCCTTAATACTGCCCTTATAAAAATAATTAAAACACTCAAAAATTCTACTAAAAATTCTAAGATAATTTATATCTACAAGATTTTTTCATATTGTTAACCCAATGCCCGAAAAAAATTATTAAATGTTATAAGTTTGAATTTTAAAATATGCACTAAAATTATTTTTCTATCAATATAATCTACAAAAAAATGGTAAGACTTTTTATATCTACAACATTTTTTGAAATTATTAATCAAAAGGCCATAATAATTAAAAACCACTGCTCGCAACGCATATCTTATACCTAAAGGCGAGCTCTACGCATTGGTGCGTTTTACGCGTAGCAAATTTTGTTTAAATGAATGTTTGAACCGGTTTACTCATGTTATTTTTTGCATCTCTCGAAAATAACACGAATTATATAATATATTACATTATTGTGTTTCAACAAAAACTGTTAGAATTTTCTGTATCTATAACTTTTATAAGATTTACTCTTCTCTAATGCGAGATATGCGAAAAGTATCAAAAGTTTTCTTCGGAGTCATATACAAGTCTTATGATGCAATTCTGAGAAAGTTTATATATCTATCAGAAGAATCTGTAATATATAGATAGTGCAAAATATATTTTAATTGAATTGCGAACTATTTATATACTGAATCTGCAAGTTATATCGAAGATAATACGTGATTTGTGTCATTAATTATATTTAAATATGCATTAATGAACTACAGCTTTTTCAAAATCTTATAGATTCTCCTAATAGATCTATAGATTGGCTCAGAATTTCAGTATTATTTTCAAACATTTATAAATTTGGCTGTAGAGTGCGCACAGACACACATCATGATGAAAATAATCAGGATATATTTTGGAAAAGCCACTGCAATAATTTCGTGGGGAAATACATGGATGTATATGTAATTATATATCTGTAGGTGGGTGGCTGTTAACATGTGTGTGTTTGAATTTATTTCTAGTGAAAAGATGAGGTCATGTGGAAAATTTTAAATTAATTGAGCTAGTTATTAGTTAGGAAAATATGGGTATTTGTTTTATTATATATATAGGTATATACGGTATTCCAATTTCACTGATATCATATTTTACTTCGTTCAGTCGCCTGTGAATTTATACAATTTTCTACTTTTCACTCTGTTACACGTGTTTCACAACAATTCTATAAATAGATTTATTGTTACTACTTATTATTAAACACCCAGATGTATGTGTTTATATGTATGTATGTGTAGAGCGCTTTATTTATAAAAATGGAAACTTGTATGAGCTGGGATGGTTCCCTAACTTCCAACATATTTACCCGATGCCGCGGAACTGTTCTACAATCTTGAAGAAATATTCCAAACATTTGTAAAAAAATTATTAGCGGGCGTAAATATTTTAAATTTCATAATTATTATTTTTAATAAGCTCGAGCCGTTGTGAAAATCTTCACTGTAACATGTTGAAATATTGTAAATAAATATAAACGATACGTTCTTAAACGTCAAAATAGTTATTAAATGTCCAAATAAATATATTGTGTGAATACAAAAATAGAAACAGTACCTAATTGTAATATATAGTGTGTGTGAATTATTTATAATCGCGTTCACACCACAGATTACTTAATGTACCTATTAATTGATTTTTCAACCATCGTTAAAATGCCGGCAATTTGTTGCATATTGAATTGTGTAAATATTAAAGTGGATTATAATATAAATGGAAAGGTATCATAAATGGGTTCTAATAGCAGTGGTTTGTGGATTTATATTTGCGGGTAATTTTTCCTTGGTCAGAAATTTGCAATATATTTAAGAGGGAATTCATGCTTTTGAGAATACACAAAATTTAGACGGCAGAAAAATAATATGCGTAATCCGCCAGAAATTTAACCTCACTGTGTGAATTGTGACATTTATAATTGATATGGAGCAATCATTCAATGTAAAGCTGTATTTACAGCGCCCCAATTAGTAATTATATTTAGAAATTACAAATAAAAATTCAGTTTGTGTGTCTCAACGAGAAGCTTGCCTCCACAATGGGACCTTACGGCATCGGGAGAAAGAGTCTCCACCATATAGTATATCCCTTCGAAAGTACGAAACAAAACGTTGGGCTCCTCATGAAGACTAACACTAGAGCTGGCAGGCAGGGCACCGCTGGCAACATATATGCTACATCGCTGGACGCTTTCTCGACTATCCCGCGCACGCAGCACCGGGCCAGCGACTTCACACAGGTAAGGGATAGGTGATGTATAACATATTTTTACATACACATGATTGCAAGAATATAAATATAAAAAGACAGACTTGACACACCGCTAATATTCTCCATACCAGATGCACAGGGCACAAATCACAATAACACTACCTCCACGTTTGGACTTCCAAACTATACTAAAAGAGAAATATCATAACTGATAGGCAATGCTGGCATTCACAGCAACACATTAAACACAATTAATTATAAATTTGCTGTGAAACCTAGCATTGTTTATCATGAAACAAACTGGATTTATTCATTGTAATTTCTAAGCTTGATTACTAATTGCTTCGTTGTGAATACACCTGAAGTTTCTATAATGTAATCAAGTTAATTATGAGATAACATCACATATTATAATTAGTTTTATAATATTATTATTATTATAAAACTAAGTACATTTATAAACAATGTATAAATAATGCAGCTAATTGGTTTTGCCTCCATGCCCACCCCCTTTTACAGTAATCATTATGTACCTATACATAAATTATGATATAAATATTTTATTCAGTCAGTCGAACTTTTATAATAACAAAAATAAGATTATAGTTCATATATTAGTTTAGCCAACTAATAAACAGAAAATTCGCATATAAGCTCGCCGTACAAAGTACCGAAGAAACTAAAGCATTCGGTCGTGTGTCTGTAGCATTCTCGGATGAAAACATTTCCTTAACAAAAAGTGTTTGTCTTGTCGCCCTGAATCCAAATATATATATATATATATATATATATATATATATATATATATATATATATATATATATATATATATATATATATAACAGGATGTTGGTCGTCGCTCGTAAGACCAAATTTGTGCCCTCTACTCCACTGAAGGTACCGGAGCGATTTACACCAAATTAGGTACACATATTATTTGGCATCCCATTTGAATCCGCTCGCAGTTTAAATTCAATCGCCCGTATACTTCCAGATTTATAGGGCCCCAAAATTTAGGACCCCCCTTAATGCTGCCCTTATAAAAATAACTAAAACACCCAAAACTATTACTAATAATTCTAAGATTTTTTATATCTACAATATTTTTTCATATTGTTAACCCAAGGCCGTAAAAAATTATCAAATATTATAATTTTGAATTTTAAAATATGCACTAAAGACTTTTTATATATCTATAAAAAAAAATTCAAATTATTAACCAAAAGGCCATAATAATTAAAGTCGCTGCTAGCATCGCATATATTACTTATAAGGTGAGCTGAACGCATAGGTGCGTTGTACCTAAGCTTGTTTCAATATAAAATATAGATTGTTTCTTTAATATTCACCCTAACAATATATTCAAATATTGTATTTAATATTTAATGTTTTTCAATATTTTTGACATGTAATCAATCACAAATTTGTTGATTTTATCATTTGATATACGTTGCTATTTTCAATAAACTATACGCTCAAAATATTGTCATAGTTCATACGATTTATTACATATAATTCCCATACATGCGTATTTATGGCAATGTACATGAACATTTTTAGATTTTCCATAGCAATTTTCTCGTAACTGGTGAATATTTTGAAAAAACAAAAATTGTTTTAAGAAAGTAAACAAACAATCTTTATTTTCCCAGTATATGACACTGGATATTAGAGAAAATTACAAAATAATAGCGAGAATCGATAGATCGATTGAATTACAGCCAAAATCCTATTATAGATATATTATCGCCAAATGTAATAATCGACCTATACTGTTACTATCAATATATATATATATATATATATATATATATATATATATATATATATATATATATATATATATATATATATATATAATTATTAGTAATATATATATATATATATATATTACTAATAATTATATATATATATATATATATTTATATATATACTTATACACACAGATAATAATTTCGAATATACCAATACAGGGTAAATACTTGAAATCGACATTTTTGGTGATTACAATACTTCCTTAAATACAATCGTATAATAAAGTAAAAAGTTATATTCAATTAGAATTAGTAATATATTCAGATAATATCGAGTGTACTTATATATAATTAATAATATATTCAAATTAAAAAAAGAAATTTTTCTATTTGATTATTTTTACATCTCATGTTATAGTTACTATTGATAGTACTGTCGATGGTCAACGATAGTTTTTTTGGTGTTATACTATCAATATTTTAATTTAAATTCTCGATAGATATATTCGCTTTTAAACACATCCAATAGGATAATAACCTGTGGATATCAAAGTTCATTGTATTACAATGCGCAAAAATAAAAATTATGCATATCCATAAGATATCTTCAGTTATTGCAAAAGATATCTATTTTATCGGCACTTGAACGACGTCCATTTGTCAGCGATAGACAAAGTTTGTTCTACGAGATATCTATATATTTGTTTGATACCTCTTTCCACCGCCACGTGTAGAGGTGGCAGCACTAGTTACGACACACGTGTGGCTGTGTGTATGTTTGTGTGTGTGTGTGTGCATTGATTGGGTTTGGGAGCACAGAAGAGAACCAGAGCGCTAATCTCCAGATGGATATTCGACGTTTATTACATCATACATGTATTATTATTATTATACCATACGCCATATGTTGTATGCGCATTGGGAATTCGACGATAATTGCTATTATACGATAGTATGTTAGACTCACTCTATTATGCGTGTAGTCTGTGAACCCAAGCCCGTCTTTTGCCCCTTTCAGCCCCTACACCCCTACACCAATAATTCAGGATGCTGGAGTCGCTTTCACTCGACTTTCTTATCCTTTCACTTTCTATATTTATAATAATGCATTACACAGGTTTCATTTTTTAAACCACTAATGTTTAAATGAAAAATACCCTATTTATAACTATGATAAAAGATAATAATAACATTGTTATTGATTAAACAATATACTTTAAATTTCCAAATTATTATTATTAAGAAAATCTAGTTTTTGGATTCACAATATTAAAAACTATTTATAAATGTAAAGTCTTATTTTTAGCTCGCCGTACGTAGTACCGAAAAAGCTAAAGCATTCTCGGATCAAAAAATTTCATTAAGAACAAGCTTAGGTACGACGCACCTATGCGTCCAGCTCGCCTTATAAGTAATATATGCGATGCGAGCAGTTTTTAATAATTATGGCCATTTGGTTAACTAATTGAAAAAATGTTATAGATTTAAAAAGTCTTACATTTAATTTAAGATTATATTAAAAAAAAAAATTTTTTTTTCAAATTTTGAAATTCAAAATTATAATATTTAATAATTTTTTTCGGGCTTTGGGTTAACAAAATGAAAAAATCTTGTAGACAAAAAATATCTTAGAATTTTTAAGTGTTTCAATTATTTTTATAAAGGCAGTATTAAGGGGGGCTCCAAATTTTGGGGCCCTATAACTCGGGAAGTATAGGGGCGAATGGATTTAAACTGCGAGCGGATTCAAATGGGATGCCAAATAATATGTGTACCAAATTTGGAGTGAATCGCTCCGGTATCTTCAGAGGAGTAGAGGGCACAAATTTGGTCTTACGAGCGACGACTAACATCCAAGTATATAAGTTATATACATTTTCGGAATCAAAGCGACGAGACGAACACTTTTTCTTAATGAAATTTTTTGATCCGAGAATGCTACAGACACACGACCGAATGCATTAGCCTCTTCGGAACTACGTACGGCGAGCTAAAAAGTGTTTGTCTCGTCGCCCTGAATCCAAAAATGTATATAACTTGGATGTTAGTCGTCGCTTGTAAGACTAAATTTGTGCCCTCTACTCCTCTGAAGGTACCGGAGCGATTCACTCCAAATTTGGTACACATATTATTTGGCATCCCATTTGAATCCGCTCGCAGTTTAAATCCATTCGCCCCTATACTTCCCGAGTTATAGGGCCCCAAAATTTGGAGCCCCCCTTAATACTGCCCTTATAAAAATAATTGAAGCACTTAAAAATTTTACTAAAAATTCTAAGATATTTTTTATCTACAAGATTTTTTCATTTTGTTAACCCAAAGCCCGAAAAAAATTATTCAATATTTTAATTTTTAATTTTAAAATATGCACTACATTTTTTTTTATATCAATTAATCTAAATTTGGTACACAAATTATTTGGCATCCCATTTGAATCCGCCCGCAGTATAAATCCAATCGCCCGTATACTTCCCGAGTTATAGGGCCCCAAAATTTAGAGCCCCCCTTAATACTGCCCTTATAAAAATAATTAATACACTTAAAAATACTACTAGAAATTCTAAGATATTTCATGTCTACAAGATTTTTTCATTTTGTTAATCCAAAGCCCGAAAAAAATTATTTAATATTATAATTTTGAATTTCACAATATGAACTAAATTTTTTTTTTTTAACAATATAATCTAAAATTAAATGTAAGACTTTATACACCTATAACATTTTCAAATTGTTAACCAAAAGGCCATAACAATTAAAAACCACTGCTCGCAATGCATATTTTACCTAAGGGCGAGCTCTACGCGTTGGTGCGTTTTACGCGTACCAAATATTGTTTTATAGGTTTTATGATCGCAATTTGAAAAAATTTATTAGATACAAAATATCCTAGAATTTTTTATAGAATTTTCTAGTGTTTTCAGAAACATTTTCAGGGAAATTTTAAGAAGGGCTCTAAATATTAGGGCTCTATAACTCCGGACGTGTTTGGATGATTCGTTTTAAAGTACGATCGAAACTTCTTGGGTTCCTCAAGTTATATGTACACCAAATTTCGTTAAAATCGGCCCGGTACCTTCAGAACACATGCGGTAACAATATCAGATCTTACGATCGACCGAGCTACAAACATCCAAGTATATGAGTAATATATAATTATTTTGGATTCAAGACGAAAATACAAGAACTTTTTGTTAATGAAATTATTTAATTGGAGCATGTTACAGACACACGACCAAACACTAAAGCTGTCTTGTAGTATCGTACGACGAGCTTTATAAAATATATATAAAATAATTGATTGAATATCGGATACAACACCCATTGTATGCCTCAACATTTTTATAACATAAAAGGTTGAATAAAAAAAAAAGAGATTATTTCCATTTCCTGAAAATACATTTTGATCATTAGTAATGGCGGAAGTTTATTATTAAATTTAAATCATGAAAATAATACAACAAAATCTACCTGTTTTTAATATAACCTCATTCCAATTTAAAATGGGCATGTTTAACCATTAAAAGGTTTCAACTCTGCCCACAATTCAACCCTCAAACATATTAAAATCGTAGCGAAATTATATAAATCTGTTAAAAAATCCTAATTATTCCTTTCTTGGACGAAGTCTAAAAAAAAATAAAAGTAAACACGACTCTCTTATACGTAGCATAGTACAATTTTGGGATATTACTGTTTAGTATTAGTAATTTTTGATAGTTTGTCTGTAATGAATACGTAAAAGAAAATCGAGTGCAGGTCACTCCATTTATTAGCTCGCCGTACGAAGTACCGAAGAAGCTAAAGCATTCGGTCGTGTATCTGTAGCATTCTCGGATCAAAAAATGTCCTTAACAAAAGTATTTGTCTCGTCGTCCTGAATCCAAAAATATATATAACTTATATACTTGAATGTTAGTCGTCGCTCGCTCGACCAAATTTGTGCTTTCTACTCCTCTGAAGGTACCGGAGCGTTTAACACCAAATTTGGTACACATATTATTTGGCCTCTCATTTGAATCCGCTCGCAGTTTAAATCTAATCGCTCGTATACTTCCCGAGTTATAGGGCCCCAAAATTTAAAGCCCCCTTAATACTGTCCTTATAAAAATAATTTAAACACTAAAAAATGCTACTAAAAATTCTAAGATATTTTATATCTACAAGATTTTTTCATATTGTTAACCCAAATCCCGAAAAAAATTATTAAATATAATTATTTTGAATTTTAAAATATGTACTAAAATTCTTTTTTTATCAATATAATCTACAAAAAAATTGTAAGATGTTTTATATATATATCATGTTTTCAAATTGTTAACCAAAAGGCCGTAATAATTAAAATGCACTGTTCGCAACGCATATCTTACCTAAAGGCGAGCTCTACGCATTGGTGCGTTGTACGCGTACCAAATTTTGTTTCAAATTGTGAACTCTAATCTCATAGTAATTAAAAATAATTGTATGAAATTTAAAATTTTATGTTCAAGCGTTCGCATCACAATTATTTCCTATAAAGTGAGCTGAAGGCATAGATGCCTGTACCTTTTGTTTTAAATCGGCAATGTTACAGTTACTCAACTGAACACTATAGTTCTTTTGTACTTTAGTACGACGCTCGAGCAACATTCACATCACATCATAGATTATACAAATAAGATCGTACGAAAAACCAAATAAATTATTTGCTTTAAATCGTAATATGCAGCAAAGCAAAACACATTTTAAATCATACCTTAAACATTTGCAGGTAAATTTTCGTTCCAAATGGACATCTTCATTCACAAAACACTAGAAATTCTTTTAATATCCACTAAAATCCCTGTAAAATGTCGAGAAAACACTTAAAACTCCGAATATGCCACAAAGCATCACCTCACAGTCTGTATAACGATATGAAACTTGCGATGTAATTCAATATATTGGTTGTTGCATGTTGAACACATGAAGAAATAGAAAACTGACAAAAACACCTTTATGTTAAAGGTATATAAGGTCTAATATATTTGGCTTTGCTTTAATACGACTGGCTATAGCTAAAATACGGTAGCAAAGCAATATAACCCTTATAGCAATAGGATATTAAGACGAAATTAGTAGTCGGTAGTGAATACTTGACCTTGCCAGTCGTTGAATTCATTTGCGTTGTATACAAGAAAGAACTTGTGAATATTTCAATTTAATTTTAAAAGAAATTGCATTTATACGGTTAAAACATGTTTAGTTTATAATTGTATACAGTAAACTTCTATGTTTCACGCGTTTTATGATAATTTTCGTACATTTCGTAAATTTTCTTTAATATTGCTCAATTTATTTATTATTAATAAACTAGTCACTTTATTATAAGTACATTATTTATTTGATGTTTCTGTCTTTATTATAATTTATAAATTAAATATATTTAATAGTAATAGATTTGCAAGGGGGGTAACACTTTGATATTTTATATTGCATATTTTACGCAAGTACGATTTATTAGCATTAAATACATAGTGCATTTATGTAGCTTATACTGTAATAAGATCTATTTATAATAAAGACAAGATTTGGTAAGCGTAAAACGCACTAACGCGCAGAGCTCGCCTTTAGGTAAAATATGCGTTGCGAGCAGTGGCTTTTAATTATTATGGCCTTTTGGTTAACAATTTGAAAATATGTTATAGATATAAAAAGTCTTACAAATTTTTGTAGATTATAATGATAAAAAAAAATTTAGTGCATATTTGAAAATTCAAAATTATAATATTTAATAATTTTTTTCGGGCTTTGGGTTAACAATATGAAAAAATCTTATAGACATAAAATATCTTAGAATTTTTAGTAAAATTTTTAAGTGTTTTAATTATTTTTATAAGGGCAGTATTAAGGAGGGCTCTAAATTTTGGGGCCCTATGGCTCGGGAAGTATACGGGCGATTGGATTTAAACTGCGAGCGGTTTCAAATGGGATGCCAAATAATATGTGTACCAAATTTAGTGTGAATCGCTCTGGTACCTTCAGAGTAGTACAGGGCACAAATTTGGTCTGACGAGCGAGCGACGACTAACATCCAAGTATATAAGTTATATACATTTTTGGATTCAAAGCGACGAGATTAACAATTTTTCTTTATGAAATTTTTTGATCCGAGAATGCTACAGACACACGACCGAATGCTTAAGCTTCTTCGGTGCTACGTACGGCGAGCTAAAAATGGGGAGACTGTCTAACGCTCTAAATAGTGTACACAGCTACGTTTTACCCACTAAATGTATTTCACTCTAATGTGAAAATACTGCTTTGTCCATTTCATATCCTGTGAAAACACCGCTTCGCGCATTTTAGGCGCAGTGACAACACCGATATGTTCAAAACCTGCCTTCGACAACAGCGCATTTGTTTGGAAGCTAATACTTTGGCTTTTGGCCGCCGCATGGCGCTCAGTGAACAGTGAATGCAAAACATTCTATATATTCTTTTACATATTAATGAAATACGGTGGAATAATCTTTCTCGTTTGATGTTAGTAAAATACAATAATTATTTATTTCCACTGTTCTACTTGAAAGGTAAACAGGGGTAAACAATTTAGAGCGTTGAACGCATTTCCAAAAAATGTATATCTTCAATTTTTATAAAAACCATTTTTTCTCTAACTTAAGTTATTTCCGAGATATTGAAATAATAACAATAGAAAACTGTTACTTTCGGTTAAGATATTATTTTCAAAAATAGGAGGGGCACACCCAGGCTATATACAAGTCTTAAGTTTAAAGTTATATAATTTTGCTATCAACAGTTTTGGCTCTAGAGCGTTCACACAGACACACGTTATTTCGAAAATAGTTAGATTCTTTTCAGGAATTGGCAATTGTGTATTTTTGTTAAAATCTCTAGTTCGAAAGTTTTAATGATTACAATTCGTATATGAAAACAAGATTTGGTACGCGTAAAACGCACCAACGCGTAGAGCTCGCCCTTAGGTAAAATATGCGTTGCGAGCAGTGCTTTTTAATTATTATGGCCTTTTGGTTAACAATTTGAAAATATGTTATAGGTGTAAAAAGTCTTACATTTAATTTTAGATTATATTGATAAAAAAAAATTTAGTACATACTTTAAAATTCAAAATTATAATATTTAATAATTTTTTTCGGGCTTTGGATTAACAAAATAAAAAAATCTTGTAGACATAAAATATCTTAGAATTTTTAGTAAAATTTTTAAGTGTTTCAATTATTTTTATAAGGGCAGTATTAAGGGGGGCTCTAAATTTTGGGGCCCTATAACTCTGGAAGTATACGGGCGATTGGATTTATACTGCGAGCGGATTCAAATGGGATGCCAAATAATATGTGTACCAAATTTAGATTATATTGATAAAAAAACAAGCTTAGGTACAACGCACCTATGCGTCCAGCTCGCCTTATAAGTAATATATGCGATGCGAGCAGTTTTTAATAATTATGGCCTTTTGGTTAACTAATTGAAAAAATGTTATAGATATAAAAAGTCTTACATTTAATTTAAGATTATATTTAAAAAAAAATTTTTTTTTTCAAATTTTGAAATTCAAAATTATAATATTTAATAATTTTTTTCGGACTTTGGGTTAACAAAATGAAAAAATCTTGTAGACAAAAAATATCTTAGAATTTTTAGTAGAATTTTTAAGTGTTTCAATTATTTTTATAAAGGCAGTATTAAGGGGGGCTGCAAATTTTGGGGCCCTATAACTCGGAAAGTATACGGGCGATTGGATTTAAACTGCGAACGGATTCAAATGGGATGCCAAATAATATGTGTACCAAATTTGGAGTGAATCGCTCCGGTACCTTCAGAGGAGTAGAGGGCACAAATTTGGTCTTACGAGCGAGCGACGACTAACATCCAAGTATATAAGTTATATACATTTTTGGAATCAGGGCGACGAGACGAACACTTTTTCTTAATGAAATTTTTTGATCCGAGAATGATACAGACACACGACCGAATGCTTTAGCCTCTTCGGTACTACGTACGGCGAGCTAATAATTTAGTGCATATGTTAAAATTCAAAATTATAATATTTAATAATTTTTTTCGGGCTTTGGGTTAACAAAATCAAAAAATCTTGTAGACAAAAAATATCTTAGAATCAATAGTAGAATTTTTAAGTGTTTCAATTATTTTTATAAGGGCAGTATTAAGGGGGGCTCCAAATTTTGGGGCCCTATAACTCGGGAAGTATACGGGCGATTGGATTTAAACTGCGAGCGGATTCAAATAGGATGCCAAATAATATGTGTACCAAATTTGGAGTGAATCGCTCCGGCACCTTCAGAGGAGTAGAGGGCACAAATTTGGTCTTGCGAGCGAGCGACGACTAACATCCAAGTATATAAGTTATATACATTTTCGGAATCAGGGCGACGAGACGAACACTTTTTCTTAATGAAATTTTTTGATCCGAGAATGCTACAGACACACGACCGAATGCTTAAGTCTCTTCGGTACTACGTACGGCGAGCTAATAAATTATTATAATTTCTAAAAATTAATAACAATCAAAATAAAATTTAGTACTAATTAATAAACTAGCAGGAATACAGTATAAGCTGATTCTCCCTAATCGACCAGAGGACCCGGCAAGGTCATTCTGACATGATGCGCACGGTACACGGCACATACCTTTACAACCGCGATACATTTCGTAGAGCCCGGTCGTGTTTTTGTTATGTATTTCGTGTTTATTTAATGATCTCTACTAAAAACAGTGATATAGCAAGGTAACATACATTCTAAATGATAATATTGATGTTAGTTTAACTTTAAATACTTATACTTAATTTTGATTATAAAATACAATTATTTGATGTTACAAGTGTAACAAGGTTGAAATCTTGTTTTTATTTCATAATTAACTCATTATCAAGGAATGTGCCAATTTAAAACAACAAATTGAAGTGGCCACTCGCGTTTTTTATACATTCATTATTTATATTTACAATATTCAGTCGCGAATTTAAGGGCGAGCGCACAGAGCGCGCGCCCGGGTCCCCGACTCCTAAAGGCCCCCCCGCAAAACCCCTTATTTCTAATGATACCAAGTTGGTTTCATATGTGGAATTTTATTTACGCACCAGTTTACAATCGACGGTAAAACCTGAGCGAATATAAACATAGTTTATGTTTATATTCGCTTATTTTCAATATTCCATTACTTCGCCTAAGCACTACCGTTGCAAGTTGCATACTATACACATCGTTGCAATGTCAGTAAAGTTATCCATAGTTTTCTCCGGCCACGATTTCTGTTACCAACCTAAAAACAACCAAATCCCCTTGATTGATTTTGGCGCTATTATTAAAACATAATTACTTCCCATCACTTAAAAATTAGACAACCACAAACAGCGCAAATGTAAATAATCCGTTTGTACACAAAATCGCTGTTTGTGGTTGTCTAATTTTTAAGTGATGGGAAGTAATTTATTTTAATAGTAGCGCCAAAATCAATCAAAGGGATTTTGTTATTTTTAGGTTGGTAACAGAAAACTTGGATTACTTTACTGACATTCATAGAATTTCTCGACGGCAAGTTAAATAGCTATCTTTATCTAGCGCACACGACTGACAACCATCCTGCTTGCACACTAAACTTGGTGGAAGTAGGACAGGTTGTCCATATTGGTGCGTTAAATAAAGATAACCAATTTTTACTTGACGTGAAACAAGGCAATAGACGAAAAAAGTGCATGTCACATCCGCCCGCGAAATACGAAAACGGATCTGCTCAACACTCACGTACCCTGTGACGCACCGACATTCTCTTATGTGTTAAGTTATTGAAAATTTGAGTAATCTGATAGTGACAAATTTAAACAGCTTCAATTTAATGTCGGGAACATGTTTAATAAGTGTGCATTTCTAAATTAAAGATAAATGCAAATTCATTGTATTACCGAAACTGGCTCCCTGATTCGTCCATTCAAAATGTCTGAGCTGCCGAACATGCAGATTGCAGGCTTCGGCTGATTTCGACTCGTTTCGGTTCTCAAAACGATCTGTCATGGCTGACCCACTTACTTGCTGTTCTGTCGTGTTTGTTTGTTGTTATACACACTTATTCAACACTAGGGTCACCCGTGGGCACCATGTGCCCATATGGTATACGGAACATAGGTCAGTTTTGAATGATGCCGAATTTTCATGTAATTTAATAATAATAACACGGTTTTTCTTCATTTTGTATCGTTTGACTATAATAGTAATACAAATGTCCACATCGCAAATAATAATAAAGAAAAAATCGAGTTCTTTCTTTGATCGCTATTTTGTTGTTAGATCACTGTGTAACATCCGATAAATTTAAACAAAATTTTGTTTAACTTTGATTTTAACCTTGTATGGTGCATATGTGTTGTATCATTTAGACAGTTTCTATGATTGTATATAAAAAACAGGATTATAAATTTACTTACGATTGCTGTTTATTATTTGAATCGATTATTCTAATAATATGTATTACAAATCCTTTTTACACAACATTTTTAATGATTTGACATTTGATTCATTATTGTTTTTGATTTAAATAATCAGGCTAGATTCTGAATTTTGCAGTATTAATCTGATGCAGTGTCACAACGGCAGTTTTAAAAGTGATGATAATTAGTTATATGCTAAAATACAATGGATTGTGCCATCAAAAATAAGAGAATAAAATTGCCAACCAAACATGTTTCTAAATATGTTTGAATTATCTCTTCAACATTTTATTACTCTAATAATCAGAATTATAAATTTACTTACTTGCAGTTATTATAATTTGACGGACTATAAAATCTTACCGCAACTCATATTTTCAAAAATCACTGCTTCTTGGCCATTTTGAAGTGAAAATATTTACTATGAATTAAAATAAATGTACGGAAACACGTATTTGCTAAAAATATATGCTAATTAGGCAATAATATGCACTTATTTCATATTATATACTTAAAAATTGAAATTATAACATGCTACTCCCCTTAAACTTAAACTTTGAATTGAAGATTTATCACAAAAACTTTTTTGACTGATTTCATTCTGACGTTTGATTCGTTTTTGTCTATTTCAAAGCAGACTGAACTTCAGAATCGTAGTGATTGTTTTATTTCAGTATAAACTATTATTTATTATTTTTTATAACATTATTAACAGTCGCCATGGTGCAGTGGCTAAGTGTTATGCCATTCACCCTGGAGGTCGTGAGTTCGATCCCCGTCTATGCCAATCTGCATTTTTACAAAAAATGCGTTCTACACACACTCACTCACTTACTCACATACACACACACATACAAACATTTCTGGGTTATTATATTAATGATGTTCCGCAATGTTCCCAACATTATATTGAAGCTGTTTACATTTGTCACTATTAAGGACTGTTCACAGCGAAACAATCAGAAATTAAGCTTAGAAAATTACAAATAAAAATCTAGTTTGTATTATGACAAACAATGCTAGCATTCCAAGCAACAAAATTAACACAATGTATTATAAATGTTGTTGCTGTGAACGTTAACTTTGTATGTCATACAACAAACTAGAATTATTACTTATAATTTCTAAGCTTAATTACTGATTGTTTCGCTCTGAACAATCCTTTAGATTTCCCAAATTTTCAATAAAACACATAAGAGGATTTCGGCCTAAAGTAGTAGTCCGCGTTGAGCGGACCAATTTTCGTATTTCGCGGGCTAAAATAAACGGATATGACGTCTATTTTGTTTTAAATTGATTCTACAAATTTAAATAATGTGACCGAATTTGAATCAACTATCGCAACAAATAATAAATGTTACATTATGTGTTTTCAAAGTTTGTCGTCCGTCCACTGTTTGAGTTTTATTATTTTTGGAAATGTCAAAGTTGTTTTATGTTCAAATATATACCTTTACAAATACAAACGATTACATCTTTATTGTTCTACGCAAAAACGACACAACCGTGTCACATAGGTTTATAATATAAAAAAAATGCTGTTTTGCAACAATATCTTTATATCTTATCTTTAACTGTATATCTACAGTAAAATATCTGGAGTGGCCTGCACTCAACTTTCTTTTACGTAGTTTTCAATAGATAGATATTAATATATAATGAAAATAACTGGATAATTATACCAATTTATAATGGATCTGAATTTGAAGTACTTATCGTATTCACTCTTAAACAGTCAAATTTCACAGTTAAACTCTGAAATTGTTAATTAATTATGTCAGCAAATATATAATATAAATTGATTCTATAATAATTTACCTGATACAATGTATTCTAATAAGAAATCAATATTTTAAATATTAATTCATACAGATAACTGTCAAAGGAATGCTTGTTTGTTCTCAATAAACAAGAAACAAATGATGTAACTCATGGTTGATTCGTTTTAAAAATAATAAAATTTGTCACAATTGTAGGTATCACCATGGCAACGTAAATAAGATATTTGAGTTTTTTCGTAGCAGTTTTCTCATAACTGGTACAATTTATGAAGAAACTTTTCAAACAAAAATTGTGCGGAATAATAACATCTTTCATTATGAACATAACTATTTTTGCCATAAGTGCAGCCGTTTTAGTGTTACTGGAAATTGAACAAAAAATGCATAGAGTAAACATGCACTACTGATTAGAATATTCTTTTCAAAAATAGGAGGTGCACATCTAGACCGTATACAAATCTTAAGTTTGAAGTTTCATAATTTTTCGCTCGACAGTTTTGGCCCTAGAGCGCTCACAGACACACACACACACAGACACACACACACACACACACACAGACACACACACACACAGACACACAGACGTCATTCCGAAAATAGTCACATTCGATTCAGGGAAGGTCAAAACATGTATATCCGTTGAAATCTCGAGTTCGAAATTTTTCATGATTACAATACTTACTTATTACTCTGTAAAAGAAAGTAAAAATTAGTTGAAGTACGAAGCGATAATAGAATTCTATATAGCGGGAGTTGAGCATACGATAGAGTTCAATGTCTATTCCACTGTAATTCTATTTAAATGCCAATGCAACTTGAATTTCCACTATCGATATACCATACTTTGAATGTAAAAAAATAAAACACTTGGTTTATTACCGTGTTAGTATTTTTCCCGGAAACGATAAGGGTTAAGGATTGTTCACATCGAAACAATTAGTAATTAAACTTAAAAAATTACAAATAATAATCAAGCAATGTTAACATTCCAAGCAACACAATTTATGATAAATTTTGTTGCTGTGAACGTTAACCTTGTATGTCATATAACAAACTGGAATTATTACATATAATTTCTAAGCTTAATTACTAATTCTTTAGCTGTGAACAATCCTTTAGAGAAAACGTAAATCTTAAAACTGTTATAGATATTAAAATATCTAGCAACTATTGCTTGACAAAGTTTTTAAAGAAATATACCATTCCATGAATCCCCATGTTATGTTTACATTTCCCTAGTTACCACACATTTAAATTCGAAATAGGTAATTTCGAAATAAAAAACCAATAAAATGTGATGATTTTTTTATTACAGCCTGCAAAATGATACTCTTAACAATCGCATTATTACTCATCCTGTGCATACTCTTTGTAAAATACCGTTATACAGAATGGACTCGGCTAGGCGTCGAACAACTTACCCCATCGTTTCCGTTCGGCAGCTGCGCCCCTTTATTCACAAGAACAGACACGTTCGGCCACACGTTTAAGACCATATACGACTACTTCAAACGCCTAAACTTACCGATAGGTGGCTACTATTTCTCTTTGAAGCCAGAGCTGATACTCATCTCCCCAGAATTAATCAAATGCGTTCTAACAAAAGATTTCGCTAGTTTCACAACTCGCGGGACTTACATTGACGAATTAAATGATCCATTATCTGCGAATTTGTTCTCGTTGCCTGGGGTCAAGTGGAAGGCGCTCCGAGCGAAAATGAGCCCGGCATTCACGTCAGTAAAGATGAAAATGATGTTTGAGACATTGTTGACTTGTGGTTCGGAGTTAGAGGGGCATCTAGCAGGGGTGCAAGCGAAAGGGGAAGCTTGTAATGTAAAAGAGGTCTTGTCTAGGTTTACTATGAATGTGATTGGCTCGTGTGCCTTCGGCATTGAGTGTAATTGTTTTAAAAACCCCAATAATGAGTTTTGGACGAATGGTACACGTGTCATGGATGTACGAGGTTTGGATATGGTGCGACAAATGCTAGCTGTAACTTTTCCGGATTTTATGAAGTTTATACGAGTGCCAGGCATGAATCCGAACATTTCGAAATTCTTTCGTAGCATGGTTGGCCAAACTGTCTCTTACCGGGAACAAAATGGCGTCACGCGAAACGATTTCATGCATTTATTGTTACAATTAAAAAATAAAGGCAAAATTGACGACGATCAACCTGTGGTGCAAGATGCGCAAATCACTTTGGATCAAATTGCTGCACAATGTTTCATATTCTTTGTCGCGGGATACGAAACATCAAGCACCACGATGACGTTTGCGTTATATGAAATGGCTTCAAACTTAAATATCCAAAAAAAAGTTCGTCAAGAAATGTTCACGGTTTTAAAAAAACACAATAACAAAGTAACCTATGAGAGTATTCAAGAAATGCAATATTTGGATCAAGTAATATCAGAAACATTGAGGAAATATCCGCCATTACCGTTTTTAAATAGGGAGGCGACCACTGATTATAAAGTACCAGATATGGATTTGGTTATTAAAAAGGGTACTCCGGTTGTTATTGCCTTGGAAGGATTGCATTGGGATCCTGAGTATTATCCGAATCCGGACGTGTGGGATCCGGACCGATTTACTGAAGAAGAAAAGTCGAAACGACCTCCGTATACGTATATTCCGTTCGGCGAAGGACCCAGGATCTGTATTGGTGAGTTAAGACTAACACAACGATCCCGGATTGTAGGAGGCGCCATTCTAAAAAAAAATACTTATTTATAAAACAATTTTGGGAGGCGCCAAATTATGTTTCACAAAGGCGCCTTTTACCCACGCGGCGACCCTGTATGTATGTATGTATATATATATATATATATATATATATATATATATATATATATATATATATATATATATATATATATATATATGGGTCCGCGCCTTTCCAAAACCGGAAGTAGAGGAGTATGGCGGCCACCTATGTGGCACGCTAATGCTAATTAGCGTGCCACATAGGAGTCCGCCATACTCCTCTACTTCCGGTTTTGGAATGGCGCGAACCCTTTTAAAGGCAATTTATTTAACAATAAAATACAATAAAATAAATTGAATATTTTTATAAGAACTCGTCTAGCATAATACATATTTTTTCTAATGTATTTCTTCCAAATTTACCCTCGATATTTTATTTATCGCACTTTTAATATATAATTTATATTATTGATGGTTGCATTTGTTATATACTTAAATTTTTATTTACTCTTCTTATTTACACTTCTGTTTTGTTTTTCAGGTCTCCGCTTCGGTTTAATGCAAACCAAAGTTGGTTTAGTCACCATTTTGAAAAACTTCCAATGTACAGTTAATGCAAAAACACAGACACCGTTAAAAATGTCCCCAACTAGTTTTATGACCTGCGCCGAAGGGGGTGTTTGGTTAGACTTGCATAAATTAACGAATTAATCACATGGTTTAATTTAATTTTACAAAAATATATAAATGTCAAATAATAAAATATTTTTTATCAATTTATACAGGATTTGTATCAGTCTACATAATTAAAGCTTATGACTATGTCTTGTGCAAATTAATTGAGACCAAAGTTTTTAAACGAATTTTTACCCAATTTGATCCAAAGCCGAATTAGTCATTTCGACTAGAACTTAGAAATATATTCTTTAGATGCCGTATTAGTGTTATTGCTAAAAATGCCAATATTAATTTTAATGAATAATACTTTTGTATGCTGTTTAATAAAATTCAATTTAAAATGTATGAAAAAGTTGTTTTTGTCCAAATTTATATGCACAATATTGTATATGAAATGAACCCTGTTCAGTCTAAATGGCATACTTAAAGCTACTTATATCGAATAATTGTCAATTTTACATTCTTCTTCCCAATTATCCGGAATAATAGGTAACATAGCTCGCTTGAAGTCATCCAGCAGACATGGTTCTGGACATGAATCAAGTTTTAAATTCTTCGGTTCTGTACTCCAAGCACTTTCGTAATAAAATATCTAAATCGAAAATAATTGAAATTAATCGATTAATCAAAACAAGATTTGGTACGCGTAAAACGCACCAACGCGCAGAGCTCGCCCTCAGATAAAATATGCGTTGCGAGCAGTGGTTTTTAATTATTATGGCCTTTTGGTTCACAATTTGAAAAAATGTTATAAATATAAAAAGTCTTACATTTTTTTTTTAGTTTATATAGATATTAAAAAAAAATTAGTGCAAATTTCAAAATTATAATATTTAATAATTTTTTTCGGGCTTTGGGTTAACAATATGAAAAAACCTTGTAGATATAAAATATCTTAGAATTATATGTAGAATTTTTGAGTGTTTCAATTATTTTTATAAGGGCAGTATTAAGGGGGGCTCCAAATTTTGGGGCCCCATAACTCGGGAAGTATACGGGCGATTGGATTTAAACTGCGAGCGGATTCAAATGGGATGCCAAATAATATGTGTATCAAATTTAGATTATATTGATAAAAAAATAATTTAGTGCATATGTTAAAATTCAAAATTATAATATTTAATAATTTTTTTCGGGCTTTGGGTTAACAAAATCAAAAAATCTTGTAGACAAAAAATATCTTAGAATCCATAGTAGAATTTTTAAGTGTTTCAATTATTTTTATAAGGGCAGTATTAAGGGGGGCTCCAAATTTTGGGGCCCTATAACTCGGGAAGTATACGGGCGATTGGATTTAAACTGCGAGCGGATTCAAATAGGATGCCAAATAATATGTGTACCAAATTTGGAGTGAATCGCTCGGGTACCTTCAGAGGATTAGAGGACACAAATATGGTGTTACGAGCGAGCGATGACTAACATCCAAGTATATAAGTTATATACATTTTTGGATTCAGGGCAACGAGACTAACACTTTTTCTTAATGATCTTTTTGATCCGAGAATGCTACAGAAACACAACCGAATGCTTTAGCTTCTTCGGTACTACGTACGGCGAGCTAAAAAAGTGAAATAGTGTAGTTTTTAAAGGATACAAGTGAAATAAGATAAAAAAGTGAATAAAATATTCATTTTGTAGGCGCCATTTTGCATTTAGATCGATTTTGAGGCCAGATTCGTAATCTGCGACCCCAGAAGCCTTGCGTTATCAAATTTCAGCAAATTGATTAAATAAATAAAAGAGATATACATATTTTAATTAAGAGTGTATTTAAAAAATGCTAGAGTGGCCTGCACTCGACTTTCTTTTATCTAATTTTTACTAGAAAAAATCAAAATATTGACAGTGATCGATTTCGGAAAAAATTAATAAAAGTGGAAATAGTGAATGTGAATCTATTTTCAATTTCTGTATTTGAAAATCGCTAGTCTAAGTGTAGCTCTAAATAAAGAACAGTTTACGATATGTTTTAAATTGATCCAAACGATTTTCGCAAAAAGCTGCGTGTGTGAACACTCTAATTAAAGAGCAGGAAAGATAAGTTTCGTATTTATTTATATGTAAAATAAAACGAATTGTATTGGGTGATCCTACGTCTGTATTAGTGTCAAATTTCCAAATTAATTATTATCTATAACCATTATTTCAAAATCAATTAAAGTTACGCTATGAAGCTTTGTGTGTGTGTGAACGCTCTAATTGAAGAGCAAGGAAGATATATTTCGCATATATTTGTATGTAAAATAAAACGAATTGTATTGGGTGATCCAATTATTAGTATTAGTGTCGAATTGCAATTTATATATTTCCAAATTAATGAATGTCGAACCTTTATTTCAAAATCATTTAAATTGGTTGAATGAACTTCTAAAACCAACGCAGCACCGTACTCAGGTTTTAAATCAGCCAAAAATCCCAGGGGCCTTAATATATTTACTAACGAAATGTCGTGTGCTGAATATAAAAACATTTTCCGATTTGGCTTTAGAGTATGTGCTCTTTTTTGTAACGCTAGCTCAATGATTTCTTTAATCAAAACTCCTGAAAGAAAAATAAACGATTTTTTTTTTAATTAATAAATTTATTTAATTTAAACTTACCCCCTTTCATACGGCGCATGAACAACGTATCGGTGAAAATCGCCAGACTTTTAGCGGCCAATTCTTTCATTTTGCCTGGATATACTTTGACTGCCCAATCAGGCAATTTCAACCCATTATTATCCTCGATTTCTAACGTATTATATAAAAACTCTAACGCCGTAATATTATCTACATTTTGGCCTGCATTTTTCGTCAAATATTTAAATAACTCAGCATTTTCTTTATTTAGTTTTTGTATTCGATCCGAAATATACGCCGCTTTCAACCCTAATTCATACGTATCACAACTTTTCTTCATTGCAATTAACTAAAATTTTAAATTGCAATGAGCTCAGTTATTTCTAAAATGATTTAACCCGACATCACTTATTTGATTTCAAAATTTACTTCCACGGCCGCCATTACATCATACATATTCGTTTGTAATCGGGTCATAATTATCAAATGATATTAAGGATTGTTCTCAGTAATTAAGCTTAGAAATTATAAGTAATAATTCAAGTTTTTTGTACAAGGTGTTCATTTTGTTGCTTAGAATGTTAGCATAACTTGTCATAATGCAAGCTAGATTATAATATATAATTTTCTAATCTTAATTACTATTTGGTTCGCTCTGAACACGCCTTTACACTGCATTCACAGCGAACCAATTAGTAATTAATATATTAACGCAGTAATTATAAATTTGGTTTGTCTAAAGGATTGTTCACAGTGAATTATTTAGTAATTAGGCTTAGAAAATTACAAATAATAATCTAGTTTGTATTATGATAAGCAATGTTAACATTCTAAGCAACAAAACTAACACTATTTATGATAAATTTTATTGCTGTGAACGTTAACCTTGTATGTCAAATAACAAACTGAAATTATTATTTATAATTTCTAAGCTTAATTTCTAATTCTTTAGCTGTGAAGAATCCTTAAACAACAAACTGGATAATTTCTAAGTGGCTCGCACAAATTGGACCGTTAAGGCGTGTTCAGATCGAACCAAATAGTAATTAAGATTAGAAAATTACAAATAATAATCTAGTTTGTTTTATGACAAGCAATGCTAACATTCCAAGCAACAAAATTATCACAAAGTATGATACATTTTGTTGCTATGAACATTAACCTTGTATGTCATACAACAAACTGGAATTATTACTTATAATTTCTAAGCTTAATTACTGATTGTTTCGCTGTGAACAATCCTTTAAGGTGTATTCACAGTGAGCCAAATAGTAATTCAGATTAGAAAATTACAAATCAATAATTTAGTTTGCATTATGGCAAGTAATGCTAGCATTCACAGCACACAAAATGTACACAATTAATTATCGTGAAACTAAATACTGTGTGTTTTCTAAACCTTATTCCTAATTATATATATGTTGTTGCTGTGAACGTTAGCATTGTATGTCATATAATAACCTGGAATTATTACTTATAATTTCTAAGCTTAATTACTGATTGTTTCTCTGTGAACAATCCTTTTAAGTGTATTCACAGTGAACCAAATAGTAATTCAGATTATAAAATTACAAATAATCATTTAGTTTGCATTATGGCAAGTAATGCTAGCATTCACAGCACACAAAATGTACACAATTAATTATAGTGAAACTAAATACTGTGTTTTTTCTAAACCTTATTCCTAATTATATATGTTGTTGCTGTGAACGTTAGCATTGTGTGTCATATAATAAACTGGAATTATTATTTGTAATTTCTAAGCTTAATTACTGATTGTTTCGCTGTGAACAATCCTTTAAAATGTATTCCCAGTGAACCAAATAGTAATTCAGATTATAAAATAACAAATAATCATTTAGTTTGCATTATGGCAAGTAATGCTAGCATTCACAGCACACAAAATGTACACAATTAATTATAGTGAAACTAAATACTGTGTGTTTTCTAAACCTTATTCCTAATTATATATGTTGTTGCTGTGAACGTTAGCATTGTATGTCATATAATAAACTGGAATTATTACCTGTAATTTCTAAGCTTAATTACTGATTGTTTCGCTGTGAACAATCCTTTAAAATGTATTCCCAGTGAACCAAATAGTAATTCAGATTATATAATTACAAATAATCATTTAGTTTGCATTATGGCAAGTAATGCTAGCATTCACAGCACAAAATGCACACAATTAATTATAGTGAAACTAAATACTGTGTGTTTTCTAAACCTTATTCCTAATTATATATGTTGTTGCTGTGAACGTTAGCATTGTATGTCGTATAATAAACTGGAATTATTACTTATAATTTCTAAGCTTAATTACTGATTGTTTCGCTATGAACAATCCTTTAAGGTGTATTCACAGTAAACCAAATAGTAATTCAGATTATAAAATAACAAATAATCATTTAGTTTGCATTATGGCAAGTAATGCTAGCATTCACAGCACACAAAATGTACACAATTAATTATAGTGAAACTAAATACTGTGTGTTTTCTAAACCTTATTCCTAATTATATATGTTGTTGCTGTGAACGTTAGCATTGTATGTCATATAATAAACTGGAATTATTACCTGTAATTTCTAAGCTTAATTACTAATGGTTTCGGTACGTATACACCAGTGATTAAAATTAGAAAATTACAAATACTAATCTAGTTTGTATTATGAGCAACAAAATTAACACAATTGTTACAGTATGGGTGTATTAACAGCGAAACAATAAGTAATTAAGCTTATAAATTATAAGTAATAATTCCAGTTTGGTGTATGACATACAGAACTAACGTTCACAGCAACAAAATTTATAATTAATTAATTTTGTTACTGTGAATGCTAGCATTGCTTGTCATAATACAAACTAGATTATTAATTGTAATTTTCCAATCTTAATTAGTAATTGTTTCGCTGTGAATACACTACTTCCGTTCATTTCAGCCCGGGAAATATGAAAATACGATAACATTAAAACGGTAATGGTAGCCGTAAGAGGTAAATGTTGAGAATCGATTGTGGCGCCGCTTAGCGTTAGGTGTCACTTTACGAAAGCGTATGTGAATTTACATTATCCTCACTACGTGGTATTGGATGTATTGGTATGGGTTGCCAGAGTAAATCCGGATTCCAGACCTGATCCGGATTAGGCGGGAACATGCCCGCTAATAGCGTCGCCGCACTCATGATGCACCGATCTGCGTAACTACTGCGTACTAGTACATCGTTTGTGCGAAAATTATCGTCAATTATCAATTTGTAGCGTTTATTCAATGTTTGACCTAAATCAAACAATTGTAGTTTGCCTTTCTGTAAAGGAAATTGATCTCAAGGTACGTATTCTTTTATTTACGCGTATTATATTATTTATAACTATTGGGATATTAAATTATCAAAAATTGGCGTTTTACAAATTAAAACAAAATGTAAGTTTATTATGGAATCTAAATATTCTACACACGAAACAATAATTATAAAAAGTAAATTAATCTTATCAAATTTAATGACGATAATTTTTTTTTTTTTTTCGATTATTAAATATAACTTTCACCGATAATATAAGTAAATTTTGATAAATCTAGATCAGTGGTTCATAACTTGGGGGTAATTATTGGTTTGGCTTGGGTCAGGGACGAACTAAGACAAGAATTATAATCTATAACACATACTAGTAAAATTCGAAAAATAAATTGTCTTCTAAGACAAACAAGTTTAAGTACAACGCACCTATGCGTCCAGCTCGCCTTATGAGTAATATATGCGATACGAGCAGCGGTTTTTAATTATTATGACCATTTGGTAACAATTTAAAAAAATGTTATATACATATACAGTTTTACAATTTTTTGTAGATTACTTTGATAAAAATATATGGAGTGGCCTGCACTCGACTTTCTTTTACGCATATATATATATATATATATATATATATATATATATATATATATATATATCCAAAAGCTGTCAAACTAACCAATACTCTACAGAAATATTCTGAAATGTCATTTATCTAATTGAGTCTATTTTGTTTTCCTGTCAAAGGCGCCGATGATCCGATTTTATAAGCTACATGTGAATCTATGGCAAGGTTAACAAGATATTTATAATGTTTGGTAGCATTTTTCTCGTAAGTAAGTTGTGCGAAATATTAATGTCTTTCATTATGAACATAACTATATTTGCCGTAAGTGTAGCCATTCTAGTGATATTGGAGATAGAACAAAATATGCGTAGAGTAAACATGCACTTCCGGTTTGAAAATTCTTTTCAAAAATAGGAGGTGCACATCTAGGGCATATACAAGTCTTAAGTTTGAAGTTTCATAATTTTACGTTCGACAGTTTTGGCCCTAGAACGTTCATAGGCAGACACACACACACACAGACAGACAGACGTCATTCCGAAAATAGTCACATTCGATTCAGGGAAGGTCAAAACGTGTATATCCGTTGAAATCTCGAGTTCGAAATTTTTCATGTTTACAAGACTTCGTAAAAGAAAGTAAATTAGTTCATATTTTACAATTCAAAATTATATTAAATATTTTTTACGGACTTTGGGTGTACAATATGAAAAAATCTTGTAGACAGAAAATATCTTAGAATTTTCAGTAAAATTTTTGGGTGTTTTAATTATTTGTATAAGGGCAGTATTACGGGGGGTTCCAAATTTTGGGGCCCTATAACTCGGGAAGTATACGGGCGATTGGATTTAAACTGCGAGCGGATTTAAATGGGACGCCAAATAATATGTGTACCAAATTTGGTGTGAATCGCTCCGGTATCTTCAGAGGAATAGAGGGTACACATTTGGTCTTACTAGCGACCGAGCGACGACTAACATCCAAGTATATAAGTTATATATATTTTTGGATTCAGGGCGACGAGACAAACATTTTTTGTTAAGAATGCTACAGATACACGACCGAATGCTTTAGCTTCTTCGGTACTTCGTACGGCGAGCTAAAATGCAAAATTTGGCCAAAACCACAAAATTTTCTTAAAACTGCGTTCGAAGTTAGCGGGAAACATTACATTTAATATTCAAAAGTAGGTAACAACTTAATACATAAGATTTTCATGATAAAAAAGTTCTATTCGACTAGATACCGTTTAAAACTTACTATATATGTCTTCCAATTCCAATTGTGAATTGTAAACTAGAGCAGTGGTTCGCGACCCAAATTAGAGAAATATGTTCATGTCGACCCAAAAAAACCATTTAATTTTTCATTGCCATTTTGAAAAAAAGTTTTTTAGTTCGAGCGCGACCCAAGAAATATGCTTCGCGCTCCAATCTTGGGTCGCGACCCATAGGTTAAGAACCACTGAACTTGAGCAATGCATTTGGAAATAATTGTTTATAGAGTTCAAATTTGCAGTTTAAACGTTATAAACGTTTACAAATAATTTGATAATAGAAGTTTTAAACAGTATCTAGTCAAATAGAACTTTTTTATCATAAAAATCTTATGTATTAAGGGGGCATTCATCTTTAGCGGGTTCAAAAAATCGATGTTTTTTATTTTTGCAGAATCGGACACTTTGAAGTGTTGACTATGGGTTTCTGAAGCCGTTTTTCGAAATTCGAATTGGAAATATGTGAAATTGCGATTTAAACAAAACAATGTTTTTGCTCAAACACGGCGTTTTCGCGCGCGTCAGTCTGAAGTTGAAACTTTAAACGCGTTTTTCTCGAAACCATATTTTTTATATCGCACGGTAGAATATCTCGACAACGAATTAACCGATTTAACTCTCAATAAGCGCATCTTAAAGGTAATAAAATTCTCTAGGAGTTGATCCTCGACGAAGTGTGTCCGACAATTATTAATATTTTTTAAGGCCCGCCAAAGGAGAAAAAAAAGTGGCAAAAAATGACACTTTTCGTACGATGGTCGCCATTTTGCTAATTATGGTCCAAATGGACCACCCGAGGGTCAATTCCTAGACAATTTAATATACTTTAAAACCCTTTTTTTCAAACAACTGGGACCAGAGTTATGCTACCGCGCGCCTAAATTGAGCTGCCCACTTTGGACCTGGACATCTTCGCCGGGGCTGAACGTACCCGACTTTAAAAAATGGGTTGTGGCCAACGCGGGACTTTCTTTTACGTAGTTTTCATCAATATTTATTGATTATAAAAATATAATATTAGGAAATAATAATCCAACAGAAACAATATGAAAACCAAGCTTACCTTATATAAATGAATGGGTTGAAAATTATACCAATACCAATTTGTAATGGTTTCGAAGTACTAACTATCAAAACAATTCTCTACAGAAATATTCTAAAATGTCATTTATCTAATTCAGACCATTTTGTTTTCTTGTCGAAATATTGACAGGCGCAGATGATCCGATTTATTAAGCTACATTCGAATCCATGACAACGTAAACAAGATTCTTAAAATTTTCGGTAGCGGTTTTCTCGTAACTGGTACATTTATTGAAGAAACTTTTCAAACAAAAGTTGTGCGAAATATTAATATCATTCATTATGAACATAACTATTTCTGCCGTAAGTGCAGCCGTTCTAGTGATATTGGAGATAGAACAAAAAATGCATAGAGTAAACATGCACTGCCGGTTTGAATATTCTTTTCAAAAATAGGAGGTGCACAACTAGACCATATACAAGTCTTAAGTTTGAAGTCTCATAATTTTACGTTGGACAGTTTCGGCTCTAGAGCGTTCACACACACACACACGCACACACACACACACACACACAGACGTCACTCCGAAAATAGTCACATTCGATTCAGAGAAGCTCAAAACGTGTATATCCGTTGAAATCTCGAGTTCGATTTTTTTGGTGATCCCTATACTTACTTATTACTTCGTAAAAGAAAGTAAAAAAAATGGGTTGTGGCCAACGCGGGACTTTCTTTTACGTAGTTTTCATCAATATTTATTGATTATAAAAATATAATATTAAGAAATAATAATCCAACAGAAACAATATAAAAAACTTAGCTTACCTTATATAAATGAATGGGTTGAAAATTATACCAATACCAATTTGTAATGGTTTTGAACTAACTAACTATCAAAACTAAACAATTCTCTACAGAAATATTCTGAAATGTCATTTATCTAATTCAGACCATTTTGTTTTCTTGTCGAAATATTGACAGGCGCAGATGATCCGATTTATTAAGCTACATTCGAATCCATGACAACGTAAACAAGATTCTCATAATTTTCGGTAGCGGTTTTCTCGTAACTGGTACATTTATTGAAGAAACTTTTCAAACAAAAGTTGTGCAAAATATTAATATCTTTCATTATGAACATAACTATTTTTGCCGTAAGTGCAGCCGTTCTAGTGATATTGGAGATAGAACAAAAAATGCATAGAGTAAACATGCACTGCCGGTAAGAATATTCTTTTCAAAAATAGGAGGTGCACAACTAGACCATATACAAGTCTTAAGTTTGAAGTCTCATAATTTTACGTTGGACAGTTTCGGCTCTAGAGCGTTCACATACACACACACACACGCACACACACACACACACACACACACACACACACACAGACGTCACTCTGAAAATAGTCACATTCGATTCAGGGAAGCTCAAAACGTGTATATCCGTTGAAATCTCGAGTTCGATTTTTTTGGTGATCCCTATACTTACTTATTACTTCGTAAAAGAAAGTAAAAATACCTTATTAAAGAGAAAAGTTGAATATATACGATACGAAAAACCGCGTGCGAATATCTCAAACGTACCCTGAGAAAAAAAATGTTAAAAAACAGCCTTTTTACTTTCTTTTACGAAGTAATAAGTAAGTATAGGGATCACCAAAAAAATCGAACTCGAGATTTCAACGGATATACACGTTTTGAGCTTCCCTGAATCGAATGTGACTATTTTCGGAGTGACGTCTGTGTGTGTGTGTGTGAACGCTCTAGAGCCGAAACTGTCCAACGTAAAATTATGAGACTTCAAACTTAAGACTTGTATATAGTCTAGTTGTGCACCTCCTATTTTTGAAAAGAATATTCTAACCGGCAGTGCATGTTTACTCTATGCATTTTTTGTTCTATCTCCAATATCACTAGAACGGCTGCACTTACGGCAAAAATAGTTATGTTCATAATGAAAGATATTAATATTTCGCACAACTTTTGTTTGAAAAGTTTCTTCAATAAATGTACCAGTTACGAGAAAACCGCTACCGAAAATTATGAGAATCTTGTTTACGTTGTCATGGATTCGAATGTAGCTTAATTAATCGGATCGTCTGCGCCTGTCAATATTTCGACAAGAAAACAAAATGGTCTGAATTAGATAAATGATATTTCAGAATAATTCTGTAGAGAATTGTTTAGTTTTGATAGTTAGTACTTCGAAAACATTACAAATTGGTATTGGTATAATTTTCAACCCATTCATTTATATAAGGTAAGCTAAGTTTTTTATATTGTTTCTGTTGGATTATTATTTCTTAATATTATATTTTTATAATCAATGAATATTGATGAAAACTACGTAAAAGAAAGTCCCGCGTTGGCCACAACCCATTTTTTTTTGTGCTCTAAAGGTGAATGCCCCCTTACGTTGTTATCTACATTTGAATACTAAATGTATTGTTTCCCGCCAAGAGAACTTTGAACACAGTTCTAAGTTCAACCTATATCTTATAAAAATTCCAAATATTGGGAAAATTCCCACAAATGGCAACATTGGTGCAAGAATTGCAAAAAATTGCCAGTCCGTCCCTGGCAATAATTAATTATAAAAAAAAAACAAAAATGCAACAATACTATTTGAATCTTATCAAAATATACGCTCACTATTAAATTTTTGTGACAAAATTATTATTTATTTTACATCTAATTTTGTATACTTGCATACCTTAGTTAAGGCCCCCCAGCCGTCAGGCCAGCTATAATTCAAATAAGGATCACTTTTATAAGTTTCCGTCGGGGTTCGATCCCCATGCCGAAACACCTGCGAAAATCACTTAAATGAACGCAACATAACACAGAAATCCCATGACAAACAACGAACCACAAACGCTAATCGAAATGAACTTTCTTGCGAATCGGCAAACGTAAAATACGACAAATATGCTAGCAATATACAAACAATAACAGACACAAAAATCAATGTGTTGCGCCTGCACAATCGGCCAAATGATAAATCACACAAATCACCACTCATTTTTTTGGAAATTTATTCCAATCTATACATTATTCACTTTGCCCACTACGAACAACTCTTGACATATGTCAGAATCATATGTATTACATGTTCTTTCCACAAGAGATGTTATACAGGTCAAGTAATCACTTGATTCAACCAATCAGAAGCCGTAGACCGAGCACGTGATTTCGGTCTACTGCAGTATACACATCTCAGCAAGTTCATGCCTGTGTGAATGTGAATGATCCGTTTACATTTCAGGCACAACGTTAGAGTTCTAAAAATATATTGCAGTGTTGCCAACAGGCAATAAACAAAATTTCGTTTAGTAGTTTTATCCTTTTATAATCACAGGCTACGCGGTGCCATATTAGTTTTAAGTAGTTTTACATTCTTTTAGGCAGTAATAAATATGTCGTGTGATTATGTAAAATTTCTTGAATTAACGGAAATACACGTTTTAACCCCCCATTTGCCTATATAGTGTCTAAAACCTATTATATGTGCCATCAAATTAGTTGTAAATTAGAGTAATGTTTTAAGGCTGCGATCGAAATTGTTTTGGCGGGGAAATAATTGAAAAGGTGTTCTCAACTTAAATACTAACTAAAACCTACTATATATGCCATAAAATTATTTGGGAATAGTAAATTAGAGCAATGTATTAGACACTAGACAATATAGCGTTTAAATTTAGAGTTTAAACGCTCTAAGCATCTAATGTCTAATACATTTACCATTCCCAAATAATTTTATGGCATAGAATATGAAATATATCTCATTATTAAATTTGTACTGATTTAATAGTATTTAATTAAATTAATTATACATTGAAGTCAATTATTATTCCATTTAATTATACTATCTCCATATTTATCCCGTGACCTTGACGCAACGTCTAAGCTCATTTAAGTGGGTACTACTATTAATAAGCATCGCTTTAGGACCCCTGCTGTTAGATTTATTCGAATATTAGTGCAACGCACTATTAGAACTGGTCGGGGGTTGCCGGCATGTTGTATTTGTTTACACATGTGTTCAAACGGAGCGGGATCTCATTTCTTCAACAGGAATTGTTTGGTTATGTTCGGGCTAACTTGGTGCCGCGGACCCAACGCAAAAACGTGAATTAATTAATGAAAACATGTTTTGTTTCGCGTATTTCTGCCGTATTTGTTTGAATAACAATAAAGTGTTGGTGAATATTTATCGTAACGATTGTGACAATGTTGATTTTAGTGAGAAATTGCAGTTTCTTCACTCGGATTTGGTAGGTGCAATATTATTTATAAATTAAATATTACGCGAATTTATTTTTATTTTAAATTTATATGGTACTGCACTTTTTCGTGTTTGAAGGTAGTGTGGGGAATTATTTATGTTATTTTATAGAGTTTATTTGAATATTTAGAACTATTAAAATTTAAATCTGTTATCAGGATATTCCGGTATGTAAACGGATATCCGTGCAGATGATACAATAATTAACGACCCATCAATAAAACCAATTATTTTATTGAGGCTTATATATATATATATATATATATATATATATATATATATATATATATATATATATATATATATATATATAATTGTTTGTTTTAATTCTAAACAAATTTTATTTCTTAAAATTTGTTTTGGTAATGAAATAATTTTGTTTTGATGCAAAGCGAAATTTAATTAATGATGTTTTAGCTCTTCGTTTAGTATTTATAAAAACAGCTGGAGTGGCCTTCACTCGACTTTCTTTATTTTCATTTTTAATAATGCTGTTTATAATTTAAATTTACTTTAAGATAACTATGAAACGTACATATAAAATTACTATTTTCAATGGTGAATTTTCAGTAAATGGAACGTTTTTTGAAAATACTATTTGAACAAAAGTTACTAGAAATTTAAACTTATGTTTCTAACATTTTTCTTTAATTACTGCCATTTTCGAGATATTGAAAAAAAAGTTAATGTAAACTATTACTTCCGGTTAAGTTTCATAATTTTGACTTCAACATTTTTGGATTAACGCGTTTACACACACATACGTCATTCCGAAATTAATTCTAGTCGATTCAGGGATGGTAAAAACGTGTATTTCCGTTAAAATCTCGGGCTTCAAATTTTCACGATTCAATACTTTGTTTTAGACTAGATGTAAGATGCTATGGTATTCGATTATATGTCTGTAACATTTGAATCAAATATTTTACAAAAAAATACAGTTTTTATGCATATTAATTAAAAATAATTGTAAATAAGATTAGGTACAGGCACCTATGCCTATAGGAAATATTTGCGATGTGAGCAGCGGACTCCTCCCTCCCACACCGCGCTTGCGCATAAAATTTAAAAATAATTGCTCTTAATTATTATGGCATTTAGAGTAACAATTTGAATAAATGTTATAGATATAAAAAAGACATTTGAATACAAAATATATATATATATATATATATATATATATATATATATATATATATATATATATATATATATATATATATATATATATATATATTCATATATATTCATATATATATATATATATATATATATATATATATATATTAATATATATTCATATATATATATATATATATATATATATATATATATATATATATATATATATATATATATATATATATATATATATATATATACATATATACATATATACATATATATATATATATATATATATATATATATATATATATATATATATTTTTACTTTGCTCAAGTATATGAGTTATATATATTTTTGGATTATGGAATTTTTTAATCCGAAAATGCTACAAACACACGACAGGATGCTTTAGCTCTTCTGTGCTTTGTACGGCGTGCTAAAGAGCTGGGATGGCCTTCACTCGAACTTACACATTTACTATTAAAATAGCAATATTTTTTTTATGAACTCATAAAATTATTAAATATTACAATAATACAATTCACTATATTGCCGCCTAGCGAACTGATGACATTGGCGTTTGCACTAAAGCTTGTTTAAAAATATGTACATATATATATATATATATATATATATATATATATATATATATATATATATATATATATATATATATATATATGAATATTTTTTACATGTTTATTCATTGCAAATTTAGAACGTTTGTATTTTAACTGAAAATGCAAATTTTGTGAACATTATTGATGTATTTTAAAGTACCGTAACGCAACACGTCGCGTCGCGTCTGATCTATTTGACTTTAATTTCAGTTTAATACGTTTTTACCGCGTGCCTGAATAGTGTTAATGACCTAGGTAATCATGTACGAACAAAAAATGTACATTGAAAAGCAGGGCTGGCCTTAAGTAGATTTGATTTCATCGAGACGGCATCACCATAAAACAAGCTTAGGTACAACGCACCTATGCGTCCAGCTCACCTTATAAGTAATATATGCGATGCGAGCAGTTTTTAATAATTTTGGCCTTTTGGTTAACTAATTGAAAAAATGTTATAGATATAAAAAGTCTTACATTTAATTTAAGATTATATTAAAAAAAAAAAAAAAACAAATTTTGAAATTCAAAATTATAATATTTAATAATTTTTTTTGGGCTTTGGGTTAACAAAATGAAAAAATCGTGTAAACAAAAAATATCTTAGAATTTTTAGTAGAATTTTTAAGTGTTTCAATTATTTTTATAAGGGCAGTATTAAGGGGGGGTCCAAATTTTGGGGCCCTATAACTCGGGAAGTATACGGGCGATTGGATTTAAACTGCGAACGGATTCAAATGGGATGCCAAATAATATGTGTACCAAATTTGGAGTGAATCGCTCCGGTACCTTCAGAGGAGTAGAGGGCACAAATTTGGTCTTACGAGCGACCGAGCGAGCGAGCGAGCGAGCGAGCGAGCGACGACTAACATCCAAGTATATAAGTTATATACATTTTCGGAATCAGGGCGACGAGACGAACACTTTTTCTTAATGAAATTTTTTGATCCGAGAATGCTACAGACACACGACCGAATGCTTTAGCCTCTTCGGTACTACGTACGGCGAGCTAAAAAATCCATTTAAAATCTTTTTTTATCGTATTGTAATCAAGAAATAAATCGAACTGGACTTTTTTATGGTTACACACATGTTTTGAGGTTCTCTGAATCGATTAATTATTTGTAATATGTCACCGTTGTGCCCGGGGTCGATGTTAGATAAGTAAAATTTGTGTTACTTTTTAGTTCAATTTTATCTTCGTGTATGATTTAATACAAATATGATTATATTCTTGTAACAAAATAATAATCCGGTTATTGACTTGAAATAGTGCTAAATATATAATTTTCCGTTATCTGATAATACGTTATCTATAAATAGGTCGTGTATGGCTAATTTGTGTGTATACTTCATTAGAAATTGGCATATTCAATTACAGACATACTGTATATCATATTTCAGTTTAAAGTATGCGTATAACATATATAATCATATCAAATTAAACTAAATATAGAAATTATAGCCTCAGCAGATGTACAGGCACCCATGCCTTTAGTTCGCCGTATATTATATTTGGTGGAATTTAACTACCTGAAAATTAGAATAAATCAGAAATATAAATTATAATTATGGACAAAAGGTACAATAACAAGCTCGCCATATATATATTATAATTGGTGGAATATCTTATTTTTAGCTCGCCGTACTTAGTACCGAAGAAGCTAAAGCATTCGGTCGTGTGTGTCTGTAGCATTCTCGGATCAAATAATTTCATTAGCGAAAAGTGTTTGTCTCGTCGCCCTGAATCCAAAAATATATATAACTGGATGTTAGTCGTCACTCGTAAGACCAAATTTGTGCCCTCTACTCCTCTGAAGGTACCGGAGCGATTCACACCAAATTTGGTACACATATTATTTGGCAGCCCATTTGAATCCGCTCGCAGTTTAAATCCAATCGCCCGTATACTTCCCGAGTTATAGGGCCACAAAATTTGGAGCCCCCCTTAATACTGCCCTTATAAAAATAATTGAAACACTTAAAAATTCTACTAAAAATTCTAAGATATTTTTTGTCTACAAGAATTTTTCATTTTGTTAACCCAAAGCCCGAAAAAAATTATTAAATATTATAATTTTGAATTTCAAAATTTGAACAATTTTATTTTTTTTAAATATAATCTAAAATTAAATGTAAGACTTTTTATATCTATAACATTTTTTCAATTAGTTAACCAAAAGGCCATAATTATTAAAAACTGCTTGCATCGCATATATTACTTATAAGGCGAGCTGGACGCATAGGTGCGTTGTACCTAAGCTTGTTATATCTATAACATTTTCAAGTTGTTAGTCAAAAGGCCATAATAATTAAAAAGCACTGCTCGCAACGCATATCTTACCTAAAGGCGAGCTCTACGCATTAGTGCGTTATACGCGTAACAAGTCTTGTTTATTTAATAACTTATTCAAAATTAGAATGAATCATAAAACAGAAAAAATAAATTATAATTATCGTTAAAACGTACAATAACAAACATATGTACAAGCACCTATACCTTCAGCTCGTCGTATATTATATTTGATGGTTTTTTTTTTAATTACTAAAATAAGAATCATTAATATAATAACCCAGAAATGTTTGTATGTGAGTGTGTATGTGAGTGTGTATGTGTGGAACGCTTTTTTGTAAAAATGCAGATTGGCATAAACGGGGATCGAACTCACGACCTCCAGGGTGAAAGGCATGACACTTAGCCACTGCACCATAGCGACTGTTAATAATGTTATAAAAAATAATCAAATAGTTTATACTGAAATAAAACAATCACTACGATTCTGAAGTTCAGTCTGCTTTGAAATAGACAAAAACGAATCAAACGTCAGAATGAAATGTCAATATTGGTTTTTGTGTGATAAATCTTCAATTCAAAGTTTAATCTTAAGTTTAAGGAGAGTATCATGCTATAATTTCAATTTTTAAGTATATAATATGAAATAAGTGCATATTATTGCCTAATTAGCATATATTTTTAGCAAATACGTGTTTCTGTACATTTATTTTAATTCATAGTTAATATTTTCCACTTCAAAATGGCCAAGAAGCAGTGATTTTTGAAAATATGAGTTGCGGTAAGATTTTATAGTTCGTCAAATTATAATAACTGCAAGTAAGTAAATTTATAATTCTGATTATTAGAGAAATAAAATGTTGAAGAGATAATTCAAACATATTTAGAAACATGTTTGGTTGGCAATTTTATTCTTTTATTTTTGATGGCACAATCCATTGTATTTTAGCATATAACTAATTATTATCACTTTTAAAACTGCAGTTTAATACTGCAAAATTCAGAATCTAGCCTGATTATTTAATTCAAAAACAATAATGAATCAAATGTCAAATCATTAAAAATGTTGTGTAAAAAGGATTTGTAATACATATTATTTGAATAATCGATTCAAATAATAAACAGCAATCGTAAGTAAATTTATAATCCTGTTTTTTATATACAATCAGAGAAACTGTCTAAATGATACAACACATATGCACGCACCATACAAGGTTAAAATCAAAGTTAAACAAAATTTTGTTTAAATTTATCGGATGTTAAGCGATCGATTAGTTAATCTCAGCATAGTGATCTAAGAACAAATTGCGTTCAAAGAAAGAACTCGATTTTGTCTTTATTATTATTTGCGATGTGGAAATTTGTATTACTATAATAGTATTTCATTTTGTATCGTTTGACTATAAAGTCAAACGATACAAAATGAAGAAAAACCGTGTTATTATTATTAAATTACATGAAAATTCGGCATCAGTCAAAACTGACCTATGTTCTGTATACTATATGGGCACATGGTGCCCACGGGTGAATAATAAAACAGAAATATAATTATAATTATCGTCATAACGTACATAGCATAGCTGCAGGCACCTGTGCATGCAGCTCACCGTATCTTATAATTGGTAGGTTTTTTTTTTTTAATATAATAACTAACTGGAAATTTGAATGAATCATAAAACAGAAATATAAATTATAATTTTCGACAAAACTTACAATAACAAGCATAGGTACAGGCATCTATGCCTTCAGGTCTCGATATATTAGATTTTTATTTTCTTTTACGAAGTAATACGTAAGTATTGTAATCAAGAAAAATTTCGAACTCGAGATTTCAACGGATATACACGTTTTGACCTCTGAATCGAATTAGACTATTTTCGGAATGACGTCTGTCTGTCTCTGTGTGTGTCTGTGAACACTCTAAGGCCAAAACTGTCGAACATAAAATTATGAAACTTCTAACTTAAGACTTGTATATGCCCTAGATGTGCACCTTCTATTTTTGAAAAGAATATTCAAACCGGTAGTGCATGTTTTTGTTCTATCTCCAATATCACTAGAACGGCTACACTTACGGCAATTATAGTTATGTTCATAATGAAAGATATTCATATTTCGCACAACTTTTGTTTGAAACATTTCTTCAAATAATTTACCAGTTGCGAGAAAAATGCTATGAAACATTATAAATATGTTGTTTACGTTGCCATGGATTCGCATGTAGCTTATAAAATCGGATCATCTGCTATTTTGACAGGAAAACAAAATAGACCCAATTAGATAAATGACATTTCAGAATAATTCTGTAGAGTATTGGTTAGTTTGATAGCAGGTTTTGGTTATATATATATATATATATATATATATATATATATATATATATATATATATATATATATATACATATATGTATATCTAGTGAAAACTGCGTAAAAGAAAGTCGAGTGCAGGCCACTCCAGATATTTGTATGATATTTTAATATAATAATCTATCGTTTTGACAAATAATTCGTGTGAACTTATTTGAAAGTGAACAAAAATGAAAAATAAATGAGTAATAAATCATAATATTTCCTTTCTACAAACTGAAACTCATAATACACATTATTATTATTATTATTTTGTCAAACAAACTGATTCTAAATTTACTTTGGATGTTTGTCATTGCTTATAGAGGAAGTAATTCCAGCGAAAAGGTCATTATGTTCTCTCTCTGTACAAAGCCTAAATAAATGTCTAAGAAGCTGTGCTACTTTGGTAAAGTCTATATTTGTTCCGTGTGAATTTAAATATAAATATTGCATGCAGTAACACTAGCGGATATACGACTAGAATGCTAACCCTTATTTACAACTAGCCTCGATTTCCCCTAAAACACATAGAAATTAATATTTACATCAAAATACTTAAGTTTTCATAGATATTAAAATTACGTAATCACTGTTGGATGTGCGTGCGTGCGCGTAAACTTCTTAATGCGCAGAGTAATCCATGAATCTTCTATTTAAAACTAAACCCGATTTCCCCTACTACACATAAAAATAATCATTTACAACAAAAAGCTCTTAAAAACTGGTTATCATTAATATTAAAAATATATAAAAACCGTTGGATGTGTGTGCGTGCGCGTAAACTTTCAATGTCGCAGAGTTTGATGTAAAAGTTACCATTATTACATTCATATACGAATTTATGTAAAGTAGTATTGTAATCATGAAAAATATTTAACGGAAATATACGTTTTGACCACCCCTGACTTGAATTTGTATATTTTCGGTATTATGTCGATGTGAGTGAACGCTCTAGAGTCATGCCTGTTAAAGTTAAAATTATTTTAAACATGGTTTGCACCTCCTATTTTCAAATATATCTTAACCAGCAGTTATAGTTTACTTATGCAAGTTTTTCTCGGAAACGGAATAAGTTAGAGAAAAAGTTATTCTTATAAAAGTTAAATATATTAAAATTTCTAACAATTTTTGTTCAAAAAGTTTTTTCAAAAAATGTACCATTAACTGAAAAATATCTTTCGAAAATAGGTATATGGTTTCACGGTAATCTATGAATTTAAAACAAAATAAAGCAATATTATTCAAAATAATGGAAGTACTAAAAAGTCAAGTAAATGCCACACCCGCTTATTTAAAAAATTTATTTAATAGCTAACTGAAAATGACAATGGTTACATAGAGAATAATTTCGAGTAATATATGTGAAATTATCCGCTAATACACAAATTGAGTGTCACGCGATACTAGCGCGGCATATGGTAGAAATTGCAAGTATTGTAGGTAAAGTACTTCTACGTATTGCTAGACTTTGGTTGTCAAGCTCTATTATTTATGCCTAGTGACGCAACCTGTCTGGTTTTCGTGCCAAAATTCTACGTTACGCATAATATGACAAATAATGGGCCAACGCAAATATGTTTTCATTATAAATATCATCAAATTAATGTGTTAAAATTTCTCAAAAAATGGTCAAATTGCCTTTTCTTTAATTTCCTTATTCTATAAATATAAAGATAATTGTTTTTAACTCGCCGTAGGAAGTACCGAAGAAGCTAAAGCATTCGGTCGTGTGTCTGTAGTATTCTCGGATCAAAGAATTGCATTAACAAAAAGTGCTTGTCTCGTCGCCCTGATTCCAAAAATATATATACCTTATATACTTGGATGTTAGTCGTCGCTCGCTCGTAACACCAAATTTGTACCCTCTACTCCTCTGAAGGTATTAGAGCGATTCACACCCCCGTTAATACTGCCCATGAATCATGAAAAATGTCGAACTCGAGATTTCAACGGATATACATGTTTTGACCTTCCCTGAATCGAATGTGACTATTTTCGGCATGACGTCTGTGTGTGTGTCTGTGAACGCTCTAGGGCCAAAACTGTCGAACGAAAAATTATAAAACTTCAAACTTAAGACTTGTATATGCTTTAGATGTGCACCTCCTATTTTTGAAAAGAATATTCAAACCGGTAGTTCATGTTTACTCTATACATTTTTTGTTCTATCTCCAATATCACTAGAACGGCTACACTTACGGCAAAAATAGTAATATTCATAATGAAAGATAATAATATTTCGCACAACTTTTGTTTGAAAAATTTCTTTATAAATTGTACCAGTTATGAGATAATTGCTACGAAAAAACTCATATCTTATTTACGTTGCCATGGTGATACCTACAATTGTGACAAATTTTATTATTTTTAAAACGAATCAACCATGAGTTACATCATTTGTTTCTTGTTTATTGAAAACAAACAAGCATTACTTTGACAGTTATCTGTATGAATTAATATTTAAAATATTGATTTCTTATTAGAATAAATTGTATCAGGTAAATTATTATAGAATCAATTTATATTATATATTTGCTGACATAATTAATTAACAATTTCAGAGTTTTACTGTGAAATTTGACTGTTTAAGAGTGAATACGAAGTACTTCAAATTCAGATCCATTATAAATTGGTATAATTATCCAGTTATTTTCATTATATTATATTATATATATATATATATATATATATATATATATATATATATATATATATATATATATATATATATATATATATATATGTAAATATCTATCTATTGAAAACTACGTAAAAGAAAGTTGAGTGCAGGCCACTCCAGATATTTTAATCAAATAATCTACAAAAAATGGTATATCTATTACATTTATTCAAATTGTTAATCAAAAGGCCATAATAATTAGAAACCACTGCTTGCAACGCATATCTTACCTAAAGGCGAGTTCTACGCATTAGTGCGTTTTACGCATACCCAATCTTGTTTTATACAATACATACATTTACGGAGAAAACAACGAAAATACAAAAACCATGTAAGGAAAATGCTTTATTTATATGTTGTATTAGGAAATACATTTACAAAAAATATATATGAAAAATCGTCACCCTTGAAATTATTAAATTAGACAGGTTGGTGAGGAGTGGACTGTTTGCTGTATGTGATATAGGCACATGGTACCCAAGGGCTTACCTAGTTATCAATATATTTCAATGATTAACTACAAAGAGCTTTTCTCGGTGTAACTAGTGATAGGTTAGGGACTAAATAGACTGGAAGTGAAGATATATAAACAAAGTTAAATTTGCTTGTGATAATGAATTATGTTTAAAGTTTATGTGTGTACATAAACTATAAACATGCAATCAGTCGTCTGTGTGCTACATGTGTTTCGCACTGTACTTACCATATACTCGTGCAGAATCCAGCAATAAAGAGCAATTGTAATAACACTTACTTACCAATCAATACAGTTCAATAGCATTCGATTAGATTCAGATGTGTTATCACGCAATGTACGTGCGTCATCGATATGACATCTTACTATATTATAGGAAACTAGCTTAACCCGTGGACACTATGTGCCCATATCATATACAGAATACAGTTCACTCACCGATCTATTTGTCTAATTGAAAAATTAGACAGGTAGTGATTTCATGTAATTTATTTGTAATTGTAGACCTAATCATTGATACACCATATAAATTAAGCATTTCCCTTACAGACACACACACACAACCAAACTCTATAGCTGCCATGTATTAACGTACGACGAGCAAATTATGCTTGTTTATTAAGTGTTTTAACAAAATCTGTGCCCATTTTGCCTGCCACCCCTAAAGCCCCTAAGGGCCTAATCGCCTAGTGTTAAGACGGCTCTGCTCATATTCAGCATAATGCACACAATAGAATTAAAGTGAAGTATGTTTTCTGTGGTCATGTGCATTACAATACGGGCAGAGTTGACATGTGAATTATGATAATTACTCGCTACAGTTATTCTATTTATGCAATTATTCACTTCCGGATTTTAAAACAAACAAACACAAAGCAACTTTATTGCTATCGTAACAAAATATATTATAGGTAAACTAGCATTGATATCCCAATACTAAGCTAAAGCTAAAGGTTGTGTGTCTGTAGCATACTCGGATCAAAAAATTTCATTGACAAAAAGTGTTTGTCTCGTCGCCCTGAATCCAAAAATGTATATAACTTATATACTTGGATGTTAGTTGTCGCTCGCTCGAAAGACCAAATTTGTGCCCTCTACTCCTCTGAAGGTACCGGACCGATTCACACCAAATTTGGTATACATATTATTTGGCATCCCATTTGAATCCGCTCGCAGTTTAAATCCAATCGCCCGTATACTTCCCGAGTTATAGGGCCCTAAAATTTAAAGCCCCCCTTAATACTGCCCTTATAAAAATAATTGAAACACTTAAAAATTCTACTAAAAATTCTAAGATATTTATTGTCTACAAGATTTTTTCATTTTGTTAACGCAAAGCCCGAAAAAAATTATTAAATATTATAATTTTGAATTTTAAAATATGCACTAAATTATTTTTTTATCAATATAATCTAAATTTGGTACACATATTATTTGGCATCCTATTGAATGTGCTCGCAGTTTAAATCCAATCGCCCGTATACTTCCCGAGTTATAGGGCCCCAAAATTTGGAGCCCCCCTTAATACTGCCCTTATAAAAATAATTAATACACTTAAAAATTCTACTAAAAATTCTAAGATATTTTATGTCCACAAGATTTTTTCATATTGTTCACCCAAAGCCCGAAGAAAATTATTAAATATTATAATTTTGAATTTTAAAATATGAACTAAAATTTTTTTTATCAATATAATCTAAAATTAAATGTAAGACTTTTTACACCTAACATATTTTCAAATTGTTAACCAAAAGGCCATAATAATTAGAAACCACTGCTCGCAACGCATATTTTACCTAAGGGCGAGCTCTACGCGTTGGTGCGTTTTACGCGTACCAAATCTTGTTTATATTAGCATTCCGTTCCCAAACTTTAGGAGTGGTCTGCATTCGACTTATAAAAAGTTTCCACTAAAAATATAAATAAAACAAACTGCCAAACCTAAATATGTTTGAAATATTTCTTCAAGATTGTAAGATTTTTGAGAATAGTAAATTGGAGCAATATTGAGACATCAGATGTTTATAGCGTTTAAACTCCAAATTTGAACGCTATATTGTTTAATGTCTAATACATTGCTCTAATTCACTATTTTCAAATAATTTTATGGCATATATAGTAAGTTTTATAGTTAGTATATAAATCGAGAATGTTTAATACAGAATGTGCTGTTTCCCATCAAGACAGTTTCGATCCCGTAAAATGTTATATTTGGAGGCCTAATTATCGCATGAATATTTCAGCAAGTGTACAACCTGAATAATTGAAATCATAACTGAAGCCAATCCTGGTAGTTTGCCAGTTAAATATTTAACTGCTCAACTGAACAGCGCGATCGCATTTATTTTATTACACGCCAGTCAAGTAGTTTAAACCCTACCATTAAGCATACTTAAACTTTTTTACGACTTTCACTAACTGCAAATTATTTAACACCGTAATGAGTCATGATAGTTTTTTTTTTTTCTGACTATCTAGAACACGGCACAAGTTAGCGATAGAATTATTCATGTATACAAAAAATAAAGATAATGAAATATATAACAAGTTTTGTAAAAAAGTTTTCCGAAAAAACTACCATTAACTATTGAAAATCGCTTTAGAAATTACTAAATTTTTAGTACATACGAATTAGTCAATAAAAAAATGCAGTAATTTTTGTATGAAGTGATTCGGATAACCCGGGTCTCAGGTGACTCAAATTCGATTAACCGGGGTTTTACTATATATATATATATATATATATATATATATATATATATATATATATATATATATATATATATATATATTAATTTTTTCGTTTATATAATATATTTTTTTATGCCAAAACTAAACAACACGTAATGCAGGATTAAGCATGTTATTGAACATAAATTACATTAATTAAAATAACAATATCAAAGTTTGTTCAAATTTGGATTGCAATAAAAGATAAAAATTTCAATGAACTCATTATTCGCATTAAAGCTAAATAGTCAATAGAAATTCCTATGAATAAATATTTATTGTAACATAAAAAGTAATATATAACTTTTAATCCTCAAATAACTTATTAAAAGTTCGAGTATAGTTAATATTGATTATTTTTAACGTGTAGTTGCAATATATGCACTAAAAATATGCCAATATTAAAAAAGATGCCATATCAACCTAAATATGCAAAAATATGCACTTACAGGTAAGATATGCAAAAATATGCGCTAACAAATACGGCCCAAAAATCGTAATTTCGCCTAAAGAGTTTTTTTACTGGCCTATAAGTTAAACTTGAAAAAATATCTGGAGTGGTCTGCACTCAACTTTCTTTTACGCAGTTTTCACTTGATATATTTGTATATATATATATATATATATATATATATATATATATATATATATATATATATATATATAAATATATAGCAGGTTGTGGATATATATATATATATATATATATATATATATATATATATATATATATATATATATATATATATGTATATATATCCATAACCTGCTGTCAAACTAACCAATACTCTACAGAAATATTTTGAAATGTCATTTATCTAATTGGCTCTATTTTGTTTTCCTGTCAAAATAGCAGATGATCCGATTTTATAAACTACATGCGAATCCATGGCAACGTAAACAAGATATTTATAATGTTTTGTAGCATTTTTCTCGCAACTGGTACATTTTTACTTTCTTTTACAGAGTAATAAGTAAGTATAGGGATCACCAAAAAAATCGAACTGGAGATTTCAATGGATATACACGTTTTGAGCTTCCCTGAATCGAATGTGCCTATTTTCGGAGTGACGTCTGTGTGTGTGTGTGTGTGTGTGTGAGTGTGTGTGTGCGTGTGTGTGTATGTGAACGTTCTAGAGCCAAAACTGGCCAACATAAAAATATGAGACTTCAAACTTAAGACTTGTATATGGTCTAGTTGTGCACCTCCTATTTTTGAAAAGAATATTCAAACCGGCAGTGCATGTTTACTCCATACATTTTTTGTTCTATCTCCAATATCACTAGAACGGCTGCACTTACGGCAGAAATAGTTATGTTCATAATGAAAGATATTAATATTTCGCACAACTTTTGTTTGAAAAGTTTCTTCAATAAATGTACCAGTTACGAGAAAACCGCTACCGAAAATAATGAGAATCTTGTTTACGTTGTCATGGATTCGAATGTAGCTTAATTGAAGAAATGTTTCAAACAAAAGTTGTGCGAAATATTAATCTCTTGCATTATGAACATAACTATATTTGACGTAAGTGTAGCCGTTCTAGTGATATTGGAGATAGAACAAAATATGCACAGATTAAACATGCACTTCCGGTTTGAATATTCTTTTCAAAAATAAGAAGTGCACATCTAGGGCATATACAAGTCTTAAGTTTGAAGTTTCATAATTTTTCGTTCGACAGTTTTGGCCCTAAAGCGTTCACAGACACACACACAGACAACAGACGTCATTCCGAAAATAGTCACATTCGATTCAGAAAAGGTCAAAACGTGTATACCCGTTGAAATCTCGAGTTCGACATTTTTCATGATTACAATACTTACTTATTACTCTGTAAAAGAAAGTAAAAATATGCCCGAGCATATTTCTGGTTGCCCTAGTTATAATATACATAAAATTTCAATCCAAATACTATAAGCTAATAGACCTCTTCGTCTCATTTCAGATATCCCCCAATGACACCATGCCCGCATGGATATGTACCGACTGTCAGAGCCAACTGCATCAATCGTACACCTTCTTGAAACAGTGCATCAAATCGCGTAACATTCTAACTAAATATAGTCACCAGTTAGCCTCAAATAGTGCAACACCAACAGTATTAAGCGACTTAAAAGTGAAACTTATTAAAATGAGACTTAAAACAGGGCTTGACCAAACTAAATTAACAAGTACTTCCATCTATGCCCCAGTTACTGGCTTAAAAGTGCAAACGAAATTAAAAATGGTTTCAAATGACACTAAAACCAACAATACGAACTGTCAATCAATTCATGAATTAAGAGTGCAAAATAGACTAAAATCAGTGCCAAGTACAATTGATGATACGAATGATTGTCAACCAATTAGTGACTTATTAGTGCAAAGAACAACACCAAGTGATTCAATGCAATTAAGAAGACAAAGTGAGACCAAAATAAACATACTAAGTGACGCTACAATTGACTGTCAGGCTTTAAGAGTGCAAAATAATTTAAAATCACCAAGTGACACAACTATGCGACTAAAAAGACTAAGTGATACCGAAATGAATTTGTCTGACATGAAACAAGTGCCGGAACATACAGATGAAGAGTTGATTAATGAAACATGTATAAATAACTTTGTAGACTTTGTGAATCAAGATTCTCATGATAGTGTATCAATTATAAGTCAGAATGGTTTCTTTGAGTCGATTTGTACTACAGAACGACCTTTTACGTCGTTTTTAAACTCAACAGAAGAGGAACTTGAGCAAACATGCAAAATGTTAAAGTCGAACTTGTCGAATTCGTTTTTAAAAACGATTTTGGGCGAGTATTCGAAACAATATGATTTTGAGCAAATGGATAAAATTAGTGATGAAGTATTAACTATTTTTGAGGATGATTCTTGCGAGATTCTTGATTCAACTAATATTGACTATATGGACACTGATGATAATCAAACTTATCCTTATATGGAGCCTCAAAATAACCATAATCTTCCATCTTTAATAGAAGCTAATAACCCTTTAACTCAAAATTATGAGATAAATAAATCTGATTCCTTAACAACAAATTACATAAATTCTACTTGTCCAAGTCTTCCTGACAATACTGCCAACTGTTCAGGCACAAATAGACCTGTGACATCACCAATAAGTTTTACTAATTTTGAAGTCATTCATACGAATTTACCGACTCCAAGTTATGTTTCCGAAACCAATAATGATTCAGATATTAATTTAATTATTCCACCTTACACTAGTATTACCAACTGTTTAGCAATAAATAGTGTGACTTCAGAAGTTAGTCGTACGACTCCCACAACCACAAATATATCTTTAGATGTTACAAATGCAAGCAGTCCCCTGGACCAAACTAAAGATGCATCCATTTTAACCTCATCATTCAACTCTGCAAATGGTCCTGTATGTGCTGATGTATCTGATTTGTATATCACAAGAACTGAATTGGAAAATCGAGATGATTTGAATTTGTATTTGAACAATGATCATCCAAATATAGATGACGTAGAAATACGTTACTCAAAACGAGATGCATTTTGTAGAGTTTTAACTGATTTAGAGTCAGCATCTAGGCATACAAAGACTCAAATCCAATTTACAGTTACTACAAAAACGCAGGCGATCACATATGTGATTGATAAGAGCTTGGATATGTACCAATGTAAGTATTGCGACGTTTGGTACAAAGGTTTAAAAGATTTGCTGGTGCATGGAAAAAAGCATAAGATGAATTTAGATTTTGTGGAAAATTGCTATGAGGCTCCCGATCCTAAAGCACTTGGGCAATTCGTAATGTTTACAGTGAACCACAAACAAAAATTGTATAAGTGCAATCCTTGCAATAAGAAATATTGTGATTCCAAGTCTTTGTACCGCCATGTTGCTTGTCATGTATCTAACAAGCAATTCCCATGTGATATTTGTGGAAAAACGTTTAGAATTAATAGATATTTAGCTATACATAAGAACAATCATAAAAAACAACGGATTTTTAAATGTGGCGAGTGTAACAAATCGTTTAAAGCTAAGGAAACTTTACGCATCCACGAATTACAGAATCACCAAAAGTTGAAGCCGTTCTCATGCGACGTATGTGGTAAGAAGTTTGCAGTTATTCAGTATTTTAAAATGCATACGAAGCGACATAAGAGGGAAGCTGGTAGAGTGTGTTACATTTGCGGGAAAGTGCTCAAAAATGAGGCTTTATGTTTTAAACATATAAATGAAAAACATGGACAGAAAGACCAAATTCGTAGGGATTCAAAAACCAATATGCACAATTGCTCTTTGTACCTTCACGAATCACCAGCTTTAAGGGATTTGCAAAAAATACAAAATGAAAAACTATCAGTCAATAAAGACCTAAGCTGTACGGATTTTAAAAATAAGGAACAGAAAGGTACAAATAGTAAACCGTTGTCAACTGTAAGAGAGTTGCAAATTGAAGAGCAGAGTTGTAAACTTATCGAACAATCAACAAATAAGGTCTTAAAAGACTCAGTAGATACAAAAGGCTGTAAATACAACGATGTTTGTTCGGACTTAAAAAAGAATTTTAAAAACGAAATTTGTAATAGTTTAATTGGTGGATACTGTAAGGACAACGAAGCTTGTAAGGAAATAATAGACGATACCTGTAAGGATGTAAAGAACGAAGTTTGTAAGAGCTTAATTGATGGATACTGTAAGAACAACGAAGCTAGTAAGAACTTAAAAGACGACACCTGTAAGGATTTAAAAGGCCACGTTCGTAAGAGCGTAAAAGATGGATTTTGTAAGAATAACGAAGTTAGTAATGATTTAAAAGAAGAAATCTGCAATGATTTAAAAACCGGTAATTGTAAAAACTTGACAAATACATTCTGTAAGAACAACGATGTTTGTAAGGACTTAAGCGATAAAACCTGTAAAGTTATAAAGGACGACGTTTGTAAGAATTTAAAAGATGGATTCTGTAAGAACAACAAAGTTTGTAAGGACGTACAAGGCAAAATCTGTAATGATTTAAAGAACGGAGTTTGTAAAAGCTTTAAAGATGGATACTGTAGAGATTTCAAGAATGGAGTTTGTAAAAGCTTTAAAGATGGATACTGTAAGTACAGAGAAGTTTGTAAGGCCGAAATCAGTGAGGATCTAAAGGACGAGAATTGTAAGAACTTGCAAGATGAATTCTGTAAGAACAACGAAGTTTGTAAGGATTTGAAAGACTATAAGTCTAAGAATCATTGTGAAAAGTGTGGAAAATTATTCTCAACTTCCCGTAAATTGCATATTTGTGAAAATATGGACCAAAATTGTAAACCAGTTGAAAATATATCAACTCGTAAAGTGCTTAAAGACCAGTGTAAAATTTGTGGTAAATCTTTCCCAACTTCACGAATTTTGAGGTTGCATTTGCTTAAAAATGGTGAACAAAGTTGTAGAATGAAGACTCGTCCAGGGATTGAAAACCATGATGACATTAGGAATCCATTATCTCCAACTGTACGAGAGGTTGAGTTGCGCAAACTAAAAAAGGACATTTGTAATAACCTGAACCCCCAATCAGAAATTAGTAAGAAATTAAAGAACCAATGTGACGTTTGTTGCAAAACGGTTTCACACCATGTAAACACAACTGAACTTAGTAATAAATCTCTTATAAATGCACGCGTACATAAAAACGAGGAGCAGCATGCTCGTAAGAACAAGAACCAGTGTGAAGTATGCGGTAAATCATTCCCAGCTTCACGTAACTTGCAAATGCACATGACGTTGCATGGTGATAAAAAATTCAAGTGTCAGTACTGCAGTAAAGAGTTTTACTACAAGAGGGTGTTGAGTGACCATTTATTAATTCATACGGGAGAAAAGCCACATGAGTGTAGCCATTGTGGAAAACGATTTCGCATGTTGGGAACCCTGTACAAACATGTTCGAATACACACGGGTGAGAAGCCGTTTATTTGTGAAGTGTGCAAAAGGGGCTTCGCCCAAATGTCCAGTTTGCAAGTCCATATGAGGATTCACACTGGTGAGAAGCCGTACGGCTGTGCGAATTGCGGGAAGAGTTATGCCCAGAGTTATATTTATCGACAGCATGTTAAGAAATGCCAGGCGATGTAGTGATTTTTATAGAGTTTTAATTGAGCATTAATAAAATGTTTTTTTTTATGAAATACTTATTTCAGTTCTTATGTCCAATTCCAGAAAGGTTTGTCAAGTGATGACATATAGGAGTTAGACATTTGAGGACCTGTCAAAACTTGACGAAGCTTTCTGCAACTGGGCTTTAGTATTTTATCTTAATACCTTATTATTCTTCTACTCCTTCCCAGTCTTAGAGAAGGATGCAAAAAGAAAATCGTAATAGTCGATTCCCGCACGATGAGATGTACAGACTAAAGCATTCGATCGTAGGTCTGTAACAATTTCTGATCATAAATTTCCTTAGAAAAGTTCTTATCACGTCACCCTGAATCAAAGGGTTTGAAGTGGCCTGCCCTCGACTTTCATTTACGTAATGTTCATTAGAAAAATATATCCCAAACAAAGTATCTCCACAATATTTTGAAATTGTACAATTTAGCTTATTATTCGTTATCAAATACTGTTTCTGCAGTATATATAATATAAATTGTTTCTTCAATATTCACTTTATCAATATATTCTAATATAATTTTTAATACGTACTGCTTTCAAATTATATTTCAATATTTCAAATACGTTCTCAGTCGATCTATTTCGGTTAACCGGTGGAATATGACATATAAATTATTTCTATTTTGTTTCTGTCTAACTATTTTCAGGCATAGTTCAAACGATTTATTAAAAAAATCTCATAAATGCATTTCGATGACAACATAAATATGAATTTTAAGATTTTTCATAGCGGTTTTCTCGTAACTGGTACACTATTTTAGGCACACAAACGTCATTCTGAAAATAATCACATTCGATTCAGGGAAGGGTGTATTGTAATCATGAAAATTTTCGAACTCGATATTTTAACGGATATACACGTTTTGACCGTCCCTGAATTGAATCCAACTATTTTCTGAATGACGTCTGAGTGTGTGAATACTTTGGAGTCAAAACTGGTGAAGGTACAACTATGAAATCTATTTTTGAAAACAATATCTTAAGCGTAAGTAGTGATTTACTTACTAGTATATCCCGAAAATGGTATAAGTTAGAGTAAAAGTATTTTTATAAAATTTGAAGGTATTAACATTTCTAGCAACTTTTGTTTTAAAAGTTTTTTCCAAAAATGTACCATTTACTGAAAATTCGTCTTTGAAAATGAAAATGAATTTAAAAAAAATCAAATCATTAATATAATAACCCAGAAATGTTTGTATGTGAGTGTGTATGTGTAGAACGCTTTTTTTTGTAAAAATGCAGATTGGCATAGACGGGGATCGAACTCACGACCTCCAGGGTGAAAGGCATGACACTTAGCCACTGCACCATGGCGACTGTTAATAATGTTATAAAAAATAATCAAATAGTTTATACTGAAATAAAACAATCACTACGATTCTGAAGTTCAGTCTGCTTTGAAATAGACAAAAACGAATCAAACGTCAGAATGAAATGTCAATATTGGTGTTTGTGTGATAAATCTTCAATTCAAAGTTTAATCTTAAGATTAAGGGGAGTAGCATGCTATAATTTCAATTTTTAAGTGTATAATATGAAATAAGTGCATATTATTGCCTAATTAGCATATATTTTTAGCAAATACGTGTTTCTGTACATTTATTTTAATTCATAGTTAATATTTTTCACTTCAAAATGACCAAGAAGCAGTGATTTTTGAAAATATGAGTTGCGGTAAGATTTTATAGTTCGTCAAATTATAATAACTGCAAGTAAGTAAATTTATAATTCTGATTATTAGAGAAATAAAATGTTGAAGAGATAATTCAAACATATTTAGAAACATGTTTGGTTGGCAATTTTATTCTTTTATTTTTGATGGCACAATCCATTGTATTTTAGCATATAATTAATTATCATCACTTTTAAAACTGCCGTTGTGACACTGCATCAATTTAATACTGCAAAATTCATAATCTAGCCTGATTATTTAATTCAAAAACAATAATGAATCAAATGTCAAATCATTAAAAATGTTGTGTAAAAAGGATTTGTAATACATATTATTTGAATAATCGATTCAAATAATAAACAGCAATCTTAAGTAAATTTATAATCCTGTTTTTTATATACAATCATAGAAACTGTCTAAATGATACAACACATATGCACCATACAAGGTTAAAATCAAAGTTAAACAAAATTTTGTTTAAATTTATCGGATGTTACACAGTGCATGATAAGCGATCGATTAGTTAATCCTCAGCATAGTGATCTAAGAACAAAATAGCGTTCAAAGAAAGAACTCGATTTTTTCTTTATTATTATTTGCGATGCGGAAATTTGTATTACTATTATAGTCAAACGATACAAAATGAAGAAAAACCGTGTTATTATTATTAAATTACATGAAAATTCGCCATCAGTCAAAACTGACCTATGTTCTGTGTACCATATGGGCACATGGTGCCCACGGGTGACCCTAGTTATTATGAATACAGTTAGTGAAAGGACAAAGAAATAAGGCGAGTGAAGGCCACGCCAGTGTTTTTGTATTTAAATGGTATGAATGCGGAATTGTCATTAGGAAGACGTATAGGTACATTATAGTTCTATTAGTAGTGTGAAAAGCAGCACATAGCAGACACGGTGAGTAATAGTAACATAACAGCAAACGTGGCAGTGGCAGACGTTGTCTGCTATTACAAGACTGTTCGCTAGACGATAGCGATAGACGAATGGGACAAGTAACAAGAGGTCAAGCTAATTTTGGCTCGTGGGTATTAACTCTCTTTACTATTACGATCAGATGAGAGGGTGCCTCTGTTGTCTGAACATAGCCACATAAAGACGACACGTACATAAATTATTATGCATACAATTAAACCGGCATCATATTTAAGCAATGCCACCAACTTACTTTAATACCACCTTAAGTAGCTTTGTGAAATACAATCTCACTGTATTGCCAAACAGGCTCGTCTTTAGCCACTTTGTATGCCAATGACAAATATAATAGCAAATCTTTCATTTGTTTATTTTATGCAATACAAATGATTTACGGAGAATATAACGAAAATACAAAATTGTGTAAAGTAAATGCCTTATTTATATAGTGCAGCCATGATTAGGTCAGAAAGAAATGGGTTGTGACCAACGCAGAACTTTCTTTTACGTAATTTTCATTATATATATATATATATATATATATATATATATTCCAAACAAACTGTCAAGACATACCAATATTCCACAGTAATACACTTTGTTTGTTAACGTATGCGCCGCTTTAGGGAATGTTCCCTCTTCAGCGTGTTGTATGGTGTCAGTGTTGGTGGCCAATATTGCCATTTGTCTAGTGTACTTAAGCTAACCCTGTCCCCTTCCTCGGTGTTAGTTGTCTTGGAAGAACGCGCTGGCCGGAGATTTTTACTCAGATGTGTAGTTTTTAGCTCGCCGTACGTAGTACCGAAGAAGCTTAAGCATTCGGTCGTGTGTCTGTAGCATTCTCGGATCAAAAAATTTCATTAAGAAAAAGTGTTGGTCTCGTCGCCCTGAATCCAAAAATGTATATACCTTATATACTTGGATGTTAGTCGTCGCTCGCTCGTAAGACCAAATTTGTGCCCTCTACTCCTCTGAAGGTATCGAAGCGATTCACTCCAAATTTGGTACACATATTATTTGGCATCCCATTTGAATCCGCTCGCAGTTTAAATCCAATCGCTCGTATACTTCTGGAGTTATAAGACCCCGAAATTTGGAGCCCCCCTTAATACTGCCCTTATAAAAATAATTGAAGCACTCAAAAATTCTACTAAAAATTCTAAGATATTTTATGTCTACAAGATTTTTTCATTTTGTTAACCCAAAGCCGAAAAAAATTATTAAATATTATAATTTTGAATTTTAAAATATGCACTACAATTTTTAGCTCGTCGTACAAAAGAGCTATAGTGATTGGTCGTGTGTCTGTAACATGCTCGGATCAGAAAAAAATCTTAACAAAAAGTTCTTGTATTTTCGCCCTGAATCCAAAAATATATATAACTCATATACTTGGATGTATGTATCTCGCTCACTCGGTCGGTCCGTCGTAAGACCTGAGTTTGTGACCGCAACTCGTCTGAAGGTACCGGGCCGATTTTGATGAAATTTGGTATACATATAATTTCCATGCCCGTGATGTTCCCGTCGCATTTTAAATCCAATCGTCTGTACAGGACCGGCGTTATAGGCCCCCAAAATTTGGAACCCTCCTAAATACTGCCCTTAGTCAACTTTTAAAAATTTTAGAATTTTCTACTCAACATTCTAAGATATTTTATGTGATGAAAGTTTTTTCAAATTGTGAGCCCATAGGCTTGAAAAGAAACTATAAATATATTTTGAAGTATATCAGACATTGATCGCCATCTGTTAGTGAAATGAAGAAGTTATGTCTATTTGACAGTTATTTGTTTGGTTATATTTTCCAATGTATAAACCATTTGCTTCTGTGTTTTAATTAATAAAATTAGGAAATGTTCATCAAATAATTATCAATATCCTTGGCAAATCACGAAACGAACGATATTAACGTAACCCATGTGGATGTGTGCAATTTTAAATGTGGGGTTTTTGGAAATTAAAACTGTTATGGTACAGGAATAAATAAATGTCGGGATCATAATTGGTTAGATTGGTTCAATGGGAAATGTGAGTATAATGTCGATGATATAAAATTATATACGTAAACTTAGAAATGTATTAATTTCATATTAAATGCCGATGAAATGTCATAATAACAATAAATTTTGTACTATAATAATTGCTATCGCTTTTAGTTTTGTATTTATTGATGTAACTGCGCTCGCCGGAGCGGCGAGCTGATAGCACTGGCGCTAGTGCCAGTTCTTGTTTTTAGCTCGTCGTACAGTAAGTACAAAAGAGCTATAGTGATTGGTCGTGTGTCTGTAACATGCTCGGATCGAAAAAAAATATTAACAAAAAGTTCTTGTATTTTCGCCCTGAATCCAAAAATATATATAACTCATATACTTGGATGTATGTATCTCGCTCGCTCGGTCGGTCCGTCGTAAGACCTGAGTTTGTGACCGCAACTCGTCTGAAGGTACCGGGCCGATTTTGATGAAATTTCGTATGCATATAATTTCCATGCCCGTGATGTTCCCGTCGCATTTTAAATCCAATCGTCAGTACAGGGCCGGCGTTATAGGCCCCCAAAATTTGGAACCCTCCTAAATACTGCCCTTAGCCAACATTTAAAAATTTTAGAATTTTCTACTTAACATTCTAAGATATTTTATGTGATTAAAGTTTTTTCAAATTGTGAGCCCATAGGCTTAAAAAAAATAATATAAATTTATTTTGAAGTATATCAGACATTGATCGCCATCTGTTAGTGAAATAAAGAAGTTATGTCTATTGTGACAGTAATTTGTTTGGTTATAATTTCCAATGTATAAACCATTTGCTTCTGTGTATTAATTAATAAAATTAGGAAATGTTCATCAAATAATTATCAATATCCTTGGTAAATCACGAAACGAACGATATTAACGTAACCCATGTGAATGTGTGTAATTTTAAATGTGGGGTTTTTGGAAATTAAAACTGTTATGGTACAGGAATAAATTAATGTCGGGATCATAATTGGTTAGATTGGTTCAATGGGCAATGTGAGTGAGTATAATGTCGATGATTTAGAATTACATACTTAAACTTAGAAATTTATTAATTTCATATTAAATGCCGATGAAATATCATAACAACAATAAATTTTGTACTATAATAATTGCTATCGCTTTTAGTTTTGTATTTATTGATGTGACTGCGCTCGCCGGAACGGCGAGCTGATAGCACTGGCGCTAGCGCCTGTTCTTGTTTATCAATATAATCTAAATTTGGTACACAAATTATTTGGCATCCCATATGAATCCGCTCGCAGTATAAATCCAATCGCCCGTATACTTCCCGAGTTATAGGGCCCCAAAATTTAGATACCCCCTTAAAACTGCCCTTATAAAAATAATTAAAACACATAAAAATTCTAAGATATTTTATGCCTACAAGATTTTTTCATATTGTTAACCCAAAGCCAGAAAAAAATTATTCAATATTATAATTTTGAATTTTAAAATATGCACTACAATTTTTTTCTTATCAATATAATCTAAAATTAAATGTAAGACTTTTTATATCTATAACATATTATCAAATTGTTAACCAAAAGGCCATAATAATTAAAAAGCACTGCTCGCAACGCATATTTTACCTAAGGGCGAGCTCTACGCGTTGGTGCGTTTTACGCGTACCAAATCTTGTTTATCAATATAATCTACAAAATATTGTAAGACTTTATATATCTATAATAATTTTTCAAATTGTTAACCAAAAGGCCATAATAATTAAAAACCACTGCTCGCAACGCATATTTTACCTCGAGCTCTACGCGTTGGTGCGTTTTACGCGTACCAAATCTTGTTTTTTATATATAAAGCAAAATAAATATTGAGTAATAAGAAATACGAAAAATAGTTATTAGATTATGAAATATAATTCCTGTGAAAACAATAAAGATAGATAATTGTTTTACATGTTATCAGAATCGGTGCTTGGCTCAGATTTCGTGTTCTTAAAACTTAAACTGAATCCCACCCTGTGACCATATCTGATTTACAAGTCGCCCCAGAACAGGCCTGTCAACTTTGGTGGTCAGTCAATACAACTTTTGGCTTTTAAAAAACCTCATAAGACCGTCTTACAACCTTTCTTTATCTTCCACGTACATTTTCTCGATCGGCTTTTTGGTATTATAAATTATGTTTTTCTTTTTTAAACCTCGGGCAATCGCTCTATATATATTATATATACTCGTATATAGTGAGTTACTTGAATCATTTTCTTGTCAATACCAAAAAGGCCAAATAAAAGTTTTTGTATACATATACTCATACATTTGTATACAGAAATATGAGCCGCTATATTTCTTACGTGTTTTTATTTCTCTGTCCAATTCTTCGAACAAACTTATTAGTCAATAATTTTCAAAAACTTTTTTTTTTTTTTTTTCTATACATGGCTCTGAATATTTTCTGTCGCTAGATGTTATTGTTATTTTATTCACTGGATTATTTATTATATGATTTGTGATTCGCCGTTTTTGTTAAATGAAATATTTTGCTCGTTTTCTTCTGTCTACTTGTGCACGTAATAAATCTAATTTAATACAAGCGGTAGTGTGTGCAGCTTCCCGCCAGCAGTTCTGTTGAATTTAACAATCGTAAATTATATATATATATAAACTGTCATATGTATGTGTGTGTGAATGAATGTGTATGTAGAACGCTGTGTTTATGTTTATATGGTTACTACCAGTGGCAAGCCTCACGCCTTTTTAGCTACGTAAAGGTATGTAAGTAATGATTTTAGCTCGCCGTACGAAGTACCAAAGAAGCTAAAGCATTCAATCGTGTGTCTGTAGCATTCTCGGATCAAAAAATTGTGTTTGTCTCGTCGCCCTGCATCCAAAAATGTATATAACTTATATACTTGGATGTTAGTTGTCGCTCGCTCGTAAGACCAAATTTGTGCCCTCTACTCCTCTGAAGGTACCGGAGCAATTCACACCAAATTTGCTACACATACTATTTGGCATCCCATTTTAATCCGCTCGCAGTTTAAATCCAATCGCCTGTATACTTTCCGAGTTATAGGGCCCTAAAATTGGAAGCCCCCCTTAATACTGCCCTTATAAAAATTATAAAAACACTCGAAAATTCTACTGTAAATTCTAAGATACTTTATGTCTACAAGATTTTTTCATATTGTTCACCCAAAGCCAGAAAAAAATTATTAAATATTATAATTTTGAATTTAAATATCTGGAGTGGCCTGCACTCATCTTTCTTTTACCCAGTTTTCACTAAATATAGATATATGTATACATATATATATAACCAATACCTGCTATCAAACTAACCAATACTCTACAGAAATATTCTGAAATGTCATTTATCTAATTGAGTCTATTTTGTTTTCCTAACAAAATTACAAATGATCCGATATGCTACATGCGAATCCATGGCAACGTATTTATAACTGCAAGATATTTATAATGTTTCGTAGCATTTTTCTCGCAACTGGTACATTTTTTGAAGCAATGTTTCAAACAAAAGTTGTGCGAAATATGAATATCTTTCATTATGAACATAACTATATTTGCCGTAAGTGTAACCGTTCTAGTGATATTGGAGATAGAACCAAAATGCAAAGAGTAAACATACACGTCCGGTTTGAATATTCTTTTCAAAAATAGGAGGTCTATATCTAGTGAAAACTGTGTAAAAGAAAGTCGAGTCCAGATATTTTTATTTGTGATAATTTCTTCGTTGATTTGGTATTGCAAGACTTTAGTATTGATGGTCCCAATTATACCTTTTTGTCAATGGTAAGTACAAATAAAATAGATTAATTATTACTAAGAAATATCTACGAGTAGTTGAATAATTTTGAATACGGGGCTATTAATTATGTAAATGTATCTTGTAACTGCCTACAGAAGTATGTTGGTATTCAAAGTCAACTTCTCATTCATAATCTTACATGCAACTTGTACATATGATTAAACTACATAGTGTATAATCAAGGACATTCTACCCACCGCCATCCATCTATTTACAGAACGAAAGCCGAAAGGTATACATTACTTTTAATAAGATAATGTTTTAAATAAATTACACCGATCATTCATCTATTTAGCATACTTTTTATTAAAATAAGAAATCAAGTCTCTCAAGATCAAGAGAAAATGTTACCCATTGGGGTATACACATTATTTACACAAAAGATATACTGGTTGCATACTGAATCGGGGTTTAAATTAGAAAATGTTAATTGGACTGCACTCGACTTTCTTGTACGTAGTTTTCACTATATATGTATATATCCCAAGCAAACTGTCAAACCAACCAATATTGCACAGAAATAATCTGAAATTGTACCATTTAGCTTATTGTTTTAGTACGTTAAGAGTCTTGTCTTTCACCCTGGAGGTCGTGAGTTTGATCCCCGTCAATTGGCATAGCCAATTTGCATATTTACAAAAAAAAAAAGCGTTCTACACGTACACACTTACTTATACGCACATACATACAAACATTTCTGGGTAATTATATTAATATATATATATATATATATATATATATATATATATATATATATATATATATATATATATATATATTCCTAAACAACTGTCAAATAACACCAATACTCCACAGAAATACCCTGAAATTGTACAATTTAGCTTATTATTACGTTAGCAAGTACTGCTTTTCCAATATAAAGTCTAGATTGTATCTTTAATATACACCTTATCAATATATTCAAATATAATTTATTTTTTGTTTTTCAGAATATATTTCAATATTTATCTGCTATAACACATTCTCGGTCGTTCAATTTGTGTTAACCAGTGAAAAATGACATATAAATTATTTTTATTTTGTTTCTACGATTTATTAAATAAAATATCTCATAAATGCATTTCCATGTCAACAAAAATAGAATATTAAAGATTTTCCATAGTGGTTTTCTTGTAACTGGTACATTTTCTAAAGAAACTCTTCAAACAAAAGTTGTGCTAAATATGAATATCTTTCATTATTAATTTTAGTATTTTTGCCATAAGAGCACCCGTTCTAGAGATATTGGAGATAGAACAAAAAATGCAAAGAGTAAACATGCATTTAGGGTTTGAATATTCTCTTCAAAAATAGGATGTGCACAACTACACCATATATAAGTCTTAAATTTGAAGTTTCACAATTATACGTTCGACAGTTTAGGCATTAGAGCGTTCACAGTCACACAGACAAACACGCAGACTTAATTCTGAAAATAGTCACATTCGATTCAAGGAAGGCCAAAACGTGTATATCCGTTGAAAAATGGAGTTCGACATTTTTTTATAAGTACAATACTTACTTATTACTTGGTAAAAGAAAATAAAATTGTCACGTCAATTAAATACATCAACAAAATCTGTGAACCAACTTTCGTACGTTGTGCCCTTGAGACAATCCGTTCTACTAATACGCTTTTCTCATTGGTTACACATGATCACGAATCCGTGAATACGTATGCATGGGGATGTAGCCTAACTATATTTTGAAATAAGGGAATCCCAACCAGTGTTGCCAACAAGAGGGAAATTTCCCTAGTTTCAGGTAGATTGAATTTTATATTCAGGGAAATTTGAAAAATTATTTTTAATCATAAACAAACATGTCAGTAAAGTTATCCTCGAAAATCTATGTCAGTAAAGTTATCCACAGTTATGTCAATAAAGTTATCCATATCAGTAAAGTTATTTTGTTATTTTTAGGTTGGTAACAGAAATCGTGGCCGGAAAAAACTATGGATAACTTTACTGACATACTTAGCAAAATATAACCTCAAGTAATGCCGGGTTCGGGCCGACGCGGCATCGCGGCAATGGCAAAAAAAAGCCCAAACCAATCAGATTGATGAGATTTGTAGAGCTACTTCCGCCGCGAGTTTCAAAATATTTTTGTAGAAATGTTGGTTCGAGTTTGACATTTCGCGGCAGCGGCAATCCTTGGAACTCTCCTTTATTTTATAGCATCTCTTTCAAATATTATATCTAAATCTAAACATGCGAAAAATATTTTGCTGCAGATTTCGGCCATTTTGCAAGTTGCCGCTGCCGCGATTTTTTTTCCCTTAATCAATTTACATATTATGAATTCTAAAATAGGAAATTTAAAAAGAAGATACATTCCAATTTTTTTGTAAATCAGGGAAACGTCGGACGACGTGCACCTTTGAGCCGGGTGTTTTTAATGATATTATATTATTCCTGTAAATATTTCTGCAGTTTTTGATTATATATAGCTAATTATTGATATTGATACACAATTTAAATAGACGAAATACGAAAATAGATCTGCTCAACACTCTCGCGTCCACGCATCCCTGGTTATTCTTATGGGACGCACCGATAACCGACACAAATTTACAATAACTTAACACAAGAGAATTTCGGCCTAAAGTTGTAGTCCCATGCGGATCAATTTTCGTATTTCGCGGGCTGAAACAAACGGTCAAACAGTCTATAAAAGCGTTTTAAAGGCTTTCAACAATATTATAGGTCTTTTATATGCCAATTCAGAATATATATATTGTCAAAATTATTAATTAAGTCTTTAGCTAATGTAAAAGTAGCCTATTGTTTAATTACAAACTAATTAGTTATGGTCACCCTAATTTAAATACATGAATCTATAGTTGAATCTTGAGCCTATTTAAAAAAAATAAGTCATACCCACCAACTTTATATTAAGAACATGAGAAACATGCAAACTTCACCTATAAGGAAAAAATATCAACGCGGCCGCAATTGAAATGTTATAACGACACGCTTTTGTAGTTGTTTGTTTTTGACCAGTTATCATATGTGCAATTATTAGTTCGTCGTACGATAGTACAAGACAGCTATAGTGTTTGGTTTTGTGTCTGTAACATTCTTGGATCAAAAAATTAAAATTATTAAGAAAAAGTGTTTCTCTCGTCACCCTGATTACGAAAATGTATGATTATGTCTCTCGTCCGTAAGAACCACTTTGTGGAATCTCCTCTGAAGGTACCGAGCCGATTTTAATGAAATTTGATATACATTTTTTTACGTGCCCGTGAAGTTCCAGTCGCATTTTAAGATATTTTGTCGACAAAGTTTTTCCAAATTGAGAGTCCAGGGGCTATAAAAAATAATAGATACAAAAAAAAATTAAATCAAAAAAATCTTCAAAAAATTATGAGACATTTTATTTTTATAATGTTTTTACAGATTGTGAACCTGAAGGTAAAAAAAAATTAATAACAATAATATTGAAATTTAAAATGTTGTTGGTTGATTGTTGGATGATTGCATTTAGTATTGTATTGTGGTCGCCGGTACGGCGAGCTGGAAGCACTGGTGTTAATTATATATTTTTATTATTAATTGACATGATTGGGTATAATTATTCTAATTGAAATATTAGTTTTGATGTTATCTTTTGAATTTTCCTTAATGTGCGATTTATACATTGTTTCAACATTTTTTAGCGAAACCTGCCTTATAATTGTGTAAATCATAAGTACTTTTGCGTGGTCATACATTTTATCAATTTGCTCATGGGTTTTCCTGTTTTTTTGCCAGTAATTTTGATCTGAGTATTTGGGTTATGGATAATACGATTTCCATAAGACTGCTAGAATAAGAGACTCATCCTATTGCTGGCAAAATCTGGTTCAGGCCTCAGTAAGAAAATTTGCAGTAATTGCCACATCTTTAATATTAGTATTAGGACTACTAACGTTAGCAGGCTTACAAGCATCTATGAATTTTTTTAAATCTTTATCACTTAGGTGACTTAATATTTGTTCTGTACAATTATATGGTAACTCCGGAAAGCTATTAAAGAGAGAATGGAAAAATGTATTGCCTTGTTCCAGCAATTCATTTCTTTCCACTCCCTTCTTAAAATGACTATTTATCATACTAGCATATATTGGAAATTTTGTTTTATAATCATCTAATTTTAAGACCTGTACTAGATTTTTATTCCTTGCATATATTACTAAAGGACTTATATTTTTTGTCAAGATATCATGAAAAGTAACATTATTACTAATCTTTTTACTCTTCATGATTTCTATTTCTTGCTCACATTCATTCTGAAAATCACTTATTTTATTGTTGCTATTAATCAATAGTAAATATTGTTTATTTACATATAAATTTGCAGTCTTCATCTTGACTATGTGCTGTTTAAGAATCTCAGCAATTTCTTCACAAATGCCACGATCATGGTCATAATAATCGTTATCAGAATCATAATGGTCGACTTGATTATAAAATGAACTGATACCAGTCATAGCAAAGTTAAGTGGTGTATAATTGTCTTTACTCATAATATTGATATCAGAACCATACTCCAGTAGAGATATAACAACTTGCTTATGTCCTTCTTTAGAAGCAATATGAAGCGCTGTGCTACCATATTCATCTGTAGAGTCAATATCAGCACCAAATTTCAAGAGAATCTCAACAACCTCTTTATAACCATTTTTAGTTGCAATGTGAAGTGCAGTTATTCTATCCTTTTGCTTGGCATTTATATTAGCCCCTTTGTTTAAAAGCATTTTGATAATGACTCCATTGCCTTTTTGGGCAGACAGATGGAGTGGAGTTATGCCAGTCTTAAGTGTGGAGTTAACATCTGCATTATATTCCAAAAGAGTCTCAGCGACTTTAACATTTCCTTGTCGAGCAGCAGCATGAAGTGTTGTCATACCATTTTTAGTTTGTGCGTTTACACTAGCTCCCCTACTTAAAAGCAATTTGGCAATTTCTCCCTTAACATTCATGTCAGGATCTTCATCGAGATGACTTCCATAAAATACTTGATAATCGTCTTCAGCAGTAAAATGCAATGCCGTTCTACCAGATGTATCACTAGTATTAACATCAGCACCATGTTGTAAAAGAACTTCAACGATTTCTCTACATTTATTCTTAACAGCAATTATTAGTAGTTCAGGATCATCTTTTACATTAGCTTTATTAGTTAAAAGTAGCTTGATCATTTTCAAATCGGCATTCTCAGTAGCATAATATATTGGAGTATTTCTAGTTTCACCTTGAGCATTTACATCGGCTCCATAGCTTATCAATAATTTGGCCACCTCCTCCTGTTTGTTTTTGGTTGCAACATGTAAAGGCATATTACCTCTTCCAGATGTTGAGATATTCACATCAGTACCATATTTTAAGAGTTCTTCTACAATTTTCAAATATCCTTTCTCAATAGCATTATGCAGCAATTTACAATTATTAACATCTTCAGGATTGACAGTAAAACCATATTCCAGCAGGTTTGCGACGATCGCACTATACTCATTTCCATAGCCATACACTGCAGCATTAAGAGCGTTCCTGTTACTATTGTTATTGATATAAGGTTAATTCTTTAAAACATGCTCAATAATTACTGGATGTCCTTTTTCAACAGCAAAGTGTAGTATAGTCATACCATCCTTATCTTGGGCATCAACGTTAGCTCCGGACTCTAACAGTAGCTGAACAACATTTTCATGTCCTTCTTCAACTGCAAAGTGTAGAATCGTCCTACCCACTTTATCTTTAGCAGAAACGTTAGCTCCGTACTCTAAAAGTAGCTTAACAACATCTTCATGTCCTTTTTGAACAGCAAAGTACAGTGGTGTAGCTTCCTTAAATCTGGAGGTATAAACAGAATCAACACAAGCTCCATGTGTTAAAAGATGCTCAACGATTTGTAAACATCCTCTCTGAGCTGCAATATGAAGAGGAGTAATACCGTTGTTCATGCTATCGTTAACATTAGCTCCCTGATTTAATAGTAATTCAGTAATTTCCATGCTCTTATTTTCAATCGCTTTGTGAAGTGGCGTTTCATCAAAATGATTTTTAACATGAGTATTAGCACCTCTGTCTAGAAGCATCTCAACAATTTCTTTGTCACCATTTATAACAGCAAAATGAAGTGGAGTATTAGAAGGTCTTTTGGTTGTACTGTTAACTTTAGAACCGTTTGTTAAAAGTAATTTAGCAACTGCTGTATGTTTATTCTCAATAGCATCACAAAGTAAAACATATCCATTTGACCATGCTAGTGAATAAGATAGGCCAAAGGAATCAATTAACTCTCTTACACGTTCTAGTCTTCCTTCACGAACTGCAGATATTAATCTGTTGCTTGTATTCTCATTACCATAAGACATCTCACCCATTTGTTTTTCCTTAACTTTATTAAAATTGTAGTAAAATTTCTATCATACAATCATAGATAATACACTAATAGATGGTCGCAGGCTATGTCGACTCTATTGGTGCAAGTGGTTAGAAGTTTTCTTTCTTCTCTTTCTATAGAAGTTCAAACTCCGTCCACATAGCGCTATGCTTCCACAGTGGCGGCGCCAGCGAGCGAGCCGGAAGGGGTCCAGCCGCCCCCAAAATGATCTGTGACCCTCGGTTGCCCCCCCCCCCCCCCGTATTTACACTTATATATAAACGTAAGTACGAGTATTACATATAAATATAGATGTGTGCCCCCTTACATGTTTTCCTGGTCCTTGCTGGCCTCTCTAAATTTATAAATATAGCACCGCCACTGGCATGATCATAAACGTCAGTCACATTTTTCATGTGTTTACAGGTGTTTACAGCAACAGGATTTTAGGTGTTTTGAATGGACTAAAAAAGTGATGACGCGGAAATGGCGGTAAAATTCAATTGCGGCCGAGCCGAAATTTGTTTCTATGGGATTTAACATAGAGGTGAAGTTTGCATGTTTGTACCGTTCTTAATGTAAAGCTGGTGGGTATGAGTTATTTTTTTAAAAATAGGTTTAAGCGTCAACTATAGATTCATGTATTTAAATTAGGGCGACCATAACTAATTAGTTTGTAATTAAAGAATAGCGACATTATGGGAAAATATCATTTAGTGTTGCCGAAAAGTCCTTGCATATAGGCGATAGATGGCACGCGCGGGACCCTTATCCAGGCCTTGTGATTGGCTGTTTGTAACTGACAGTTAATATGAATTTACAATATTTATAAATATACGGCTTTTAGCCATATCTATAAACATTATTCAACATATATTTTAATATAATATAATATGCAAAAACTTATTTAAGTTATTAATATTTATTTTTGTAAATATTTTTGACGTAAATGTTTTACCAGTAAATCGACATATAATTTAATATATTTACTAATAAATATGTCAGCAAAGTTATCTAGTTTTCTCCGGCTACGATTTCTGTTACCAACCTAAAAATAACAAAATCCCCTTGATTGATTTTGGCGCAACGAATCACTCCAACCAGTGTCAGTACCAATTTCTGATTTGACGTTATTATCTTTCACCGCCGTTTCGTACCAAATTGTTACTTAACTTAAATTATAGACAATACTATTAAAACAAAATTACTTCCCATCACTTAAAAATTAGACAACCACAACTACAAACAGCTGCGCCAAAATCAATCAAGGGGATTTTGTTATTTTTATGTTGGTAATAAAAATCGTGCCTAGAGAATATTGTGGATAAAGGATTGTTCACAGCGAAGCAATTAGTAATTAAGCTTAGAAAATTACAAATAATAATCTAGTTTGTATTATGACAAGCAATGCTAACATTCCAAGCAACACAATTTATCAAACATTGTGTTAATTTTGTTGCTTGGAATGCTAGCATTGCTTGCCATAATACAAACTAGATTGTTATTTGTAATTTTCTAAGTCTAATTACTGATTGTTTCGCTGTGAACAATCCTTAACTTTACTGACATAAGTTATCCATGTCAGTAAAGAACCCACAGATTTCTCCGGCCACGATTTCTGTTGCCAACCTAAAAATAACAAAATCCCTTTGATTAATTTTGGCGCTACTATTAAAACAAAATTACTTCACAACGTAACCACAAACAGCGAAAATGCAAATAATCCGTTTGTACACAAAATCGCTGTTTGTGGTTGTCCAATTTTTAAGTGATGGGAAGTAATTTTGTTTTAATAGTAGCGCCAAAATCAATCAAGGGGACTTTGTTATTTTTAAGTTGGTTACAGAAATCGTGACCGGAGAAAACTGTGAATAACTTTACTGACATAGTTATCCACACTTTTCTCCAGCATTAATTTTTGTTGCCAACCTAAAAAAACTAAAAATCCCCTAGATTTTTATTTCGCTTAATACGTGGTATTAAGACCTCAATTGTGTTTCATTTTGTGTAGAATATCAATAATTAGCTATATATAATCAAAAACTGTAGAAATATGTTAAGGAATAATGAATTATCATTAAAAACACCCGGCTCGTAGGAGCAAACAGCACGTCGTCCGATGTTTCCCTTATTTACAAAAAATTGGAACGGATCCAATCTCCAAATTTTCTATATTCGTAATCCACATACTTAAAGCTTTAATTCAAGATATAAAACATGTAAAATGTCAATTCAAAATGTGATGTTATATTTTGCTCTCACATTTATCCTGTATATACTGTCCTAACAGTATTTGTGGTTGAATTGTGAAAATATATCTTTAAGATTATAGCCACGAATTCTGCATATGTCAACTTTAACCCGACGTGACTAACTTGCGGCATTTCGCTAATTTGTGTTCAATTTATTTAAAGTAAATTTTGTTAAACTTTGATTTTAACCTTGTATGGTGCAACTGGCCATAAGTGTCGTATCATTTAGATAGTTTCCTTAATTGTATTATTACACAAAAAACAGGATTATAAATTTACTTGCGATTTCTGTTTATTATTTGAATCGATTATTCAAATAATATGTATTACAAACCCTTTTTACACAACATTTTTAATGATTTGACATTTGATTCATTATTGTTTTTGAATTAAATAATCCGGCTAGATTCTGAATTTTGCAGTATTAAATTACTGCAGTGTCACAACGGCAGTTTTAAAAGTGATGATAATTAGTTATATGCTAGAAGACAATGGATTGTGCCATCAAAAAAAAAAGAAATTGCCAACCAATTTCTAAATATGTTTGAATTATCTCTTCAAGATTTTATTTCTCTAATAATCAGAATTATGAATTTACTTACTTGCAGTTATTATAATTTGACCAACTATAGAATCTTACCGCAACTCATATTTTCAAAAATCACTGCTTTTTGGCCATTTTGAAGTGAGAATATTAACTATGAATTAAAATAAATGGACGGAAACACGTATATGCTAAAAATATATGCAAATTAAGCAATAATATGCATTTATTTCATAGTACATACTTAAAAATTGAATAATAACATGTTACTCCCCTCAAACTTAAGATTTACAATTCAAACAATGTTTCCGTAACTCGTACGTCATTAATTTACATTGATACAGTATTTGACGCTCACGTGGTAGCACTTTTATTTATATTTGTTCTTTAGTCGGTCATTTTAACATAAATGCTGAAATGCATAAATAACGACTCACAAACTTCAAATTAGAATAAATAAAACTTAATTTTATTTACTAACAATTATTTATATTTCTCATTGACATACAATATCAATATAATATAGCAAATGCCAATCTGTGTAAAGTACACAACACACTAAATACACTTTAAATCATCAAATTAATTGAAGATTTATCACAAAAACTTTTTTGACATTTCATTCTGACATTTGATTCGTTTTTGTCTATTTCAAATCAGACTGAACTTCAGAAGAGTAGTGATTGTTTTATTTCAGTATAAACTATTTGATTATTTTTTATAACATTATTAACGGTCGCCATGGCCAGGTGGTTAAGAGTCTTGCCTTTCACCCTGGAGGTCGTGAGTTCGATCTCCGTCTATGCCAATTCGCATTTAAAAAAAAGAAAACATTCTACACAAACACACTTACATACAAACAAACATTTTTGGGTAATTATATTATTATTATATATATATATATATATATATATATATATATATATATATATTATTTATAGAAAATTCTTAAATCTTTAACACTTAGGTGACTAAATATTAGTTCAGTACAATTATATGGTAATTCAGGTAAGGTATATATATTAAATCAAAAAATTTGCAGTACTTGCCACACCATTAATATCAGTATTAGGACTACTAACGTTAGCAGGTTTACAAGCATCTATGAAAATTCTTAAATCTTGATCACTTAGGTGACTTAATATTTGTTCTGTACAATTATATGGTAACTCCGGAGAGCTATTAAAGAGAGATTGGAAAAATGTATTGCCTTGTTCCAGCAATTCATTTCTTTCCACTCCCTTCCTAAAACGAGTATTTATCATACTAGCATATATTGGAAATTTTGTTTTATAATCATATAATTTTAAGACCTGTACTATATGTTTATTTCTTACATATTGTCTTATATCTTTTGTCAAGATATCACGAAAAGTAACATTATTACTAATCTTCTCACTCTTCATGCTTTCTATTTCTTGCTCACATTCATTCTGAAAATCACTTATTTCATTGTTGCTACTAATCGATAGTAAATTTTGTTCATTTACATATAAATTTGCAGACTTCATCTTGACTATGTGCTGTTTAAGAATCTCAGCAATTTCTTCACAAGCACCAATGCGACGATTGTGGTCATAATAATCGTTATCATTATCATAATGGTCGAGTTGATTATAAAATGAACTGATACTAGTCATAGCAAACTTAAGTGGTGTATCATTGTTTTTACTCATAATATTGATATCAGAACCATTCTCCAGTAGAGCTATAACAACTTGTTTATGTCCTTCTTTAGAAGCAATATGAAGCGCAGTTGTACCATAGTCATCTATAGAGTCAATATCAGCACCAAATTTCAAGAGAATCTCAACAACCTCTTTATGACCATTCTTAGCTGCAAAGTGAAGTGCAGTTAATCTATCCTTTTGCTTGGCATCTATATTAGCTCCTTTGTTTAAAAGCATTTTGCTAATGATTTCATTGCCTTTTTGGGCAGACAGATGGAGTGGTGTTATGCCATTTGTAAGTGTGGATTTGACATCTGCATTATATTCCAAAAGAGCCTCAACGACTTTAACATATCCTTGTTCAGCAGCAGCATGAAGCGTTGTCATACCATTTTTAGTTTGTGCGTTTACATTAGCTCCCCTATTTAAAAGCAATTTGGCAATTTCTCCCTTAACATTCATATCAGGTTCTTCATCATCGCCTACAGCAGTAAAATACAATGCAGTTCTTCCATATCTATCACTAGTATTAACATTAGCACCATGTTCGAGCAAGATTTCTCTACATTGATTCTTAACAGTAATTTTCAGTAGTTCAGGATTATCTTTTACACTATCTTTATTAGTTAAAAGTAGCTTGGTCATTTTTAAATCGGCATTCTCAGTAGCATAAAATATTGGAGTTTTTCCAGTTTCATTTTGAGCATTTATATCGGCTCCATAGCTTATCAATAATTTGGCCACCTCCTCCTGTTTGTTTTTGGTGGCAACATGTAAAGGCTTATTACCTTTTCCAGATGTTGAGATATTCACATCAGTACCATATTTTAAGAGTTCTTCTACAATTTTCAAATATCCTTTCTCAACAGCATTATGCAGTAATTTACAATTATTCACATCTTCAGGATTGACAGTAAAACCATATTGAAGCAGGTTTGCGACGATCTTACTATACTTTTTTCCATAACCATACACTGCAGCATTAAGAACGTTTCTGTTATTTTTGTTGTTGATATCATGACAATGCTTTAAAACATGCTCAATCATTTCTGAATCACCTACTTCAACAGCATAGTGTAGTATAGAATTACCATTCTTATCTTGAGCATCAACGTTAGCTCCGTACTCTAACAGTTGATCAAAAACTATTTCATCTCCATTTTTAACAGCAAAGTGTAGAGTCGTCTTACCCTCTTTATCTTGAGCATTAATGTTAGCTCCGTACTCTAAAAGTAGCTTAATAACATTTTCATGTCCTCTTGCAACAGCAAAGTGTAGCATCGTCCTACCCTCTTTATCTTGAGCATGAACGTTACCTCCGTACTCTAAAAGTAGCTTCACACATTTGTCATGTCCTTTATCAACAAAGCAAAGCTTACTAAATTCAACATTTTCATGTTCTTTTTTAACAGCAAGGTACAGTGGTGCTATTTCAACAGCAAAGTGTAGTATAGTCTTACCATCCTCATCTTGAGCTTCAATGTTAGCTCCGTACTCTAAAAGTAGCTCAACAACTTGTTCATGTCTTCTACAAACAGCAAAGTACAGTGGTGTACAACCTTCACTACATGTGGAGGTATAAGCAGAATTAACATCAGCTCCATGTTTTAAAAGATGCTCAACAACTTGTAAATATCCTCTCTTCGCTGCAATATGAAGAGGAGTAAAATCGTCGTTGTTGCTACCGTTAACATTAGCTCCCTGATTTAATAGTAATTCAGTAATTTCCATTATCTCATTTTTAATCGCGTTGTAAAGTGGAGTTTCACCAAAATGATTTTTAGCATGAATATTAGCACCTCTGTCTAGAAGCATCTCAACAATGTCTTTGTCACCATTTATAACAGCAAAATGAAGTGGAGTATTAGAAGGTGTTTGGTTTTCACTGTTAACTTTAGAACCGTTTGTTAAAAGTAATTTAGCAACTGCAGTATGAGTATTCTCAATAGCATCACAAAGTAAAACATATCCATCTGACCATGCTTGTGAATAAGATAGGCCAAAGGAATCAATTAACTCTCTTACACATTCTAGTCTTCCTTCACGAACTGCAGATATTAAACTGTTGCTTGTATTCTCATTCTCATTACCACAAGACATCTCGCCCATTTGTTTTTCCTTAACTTTAATTATTGAAAAATTTCCAATCACACACTTCTTTTTCTATTGGGAACGTCACACGAAGTGAGTGACGTCTAGCGTTGACAATTGGTATCAAAGTTATGTAGGATAACAATTGTTTCCCATATATCGTCATTATAATTCCAAGTGAATTCTATGTAATTTTCTGTATGAAGTGATATCTATGAGAATGACTAGTATTTGCAAACAATATTGCTCGAGCGAGTGTGACAATGCATTTATTTAAAAACAAATTGGAATGGACGTTAGTTCCATTTTTAAATGAAATAATGATAGGTGTTTGTGCAATTGTAAATTTATCTTCACCAATTTTAAGTGATAAAGCATTTCCAGCGGAGTAAAGTGCAAAAGTGATATAAAAGTATATAGTTTTAATGTCATATAATAGATGACAACAATGTTTAACTTATACTATTTTAATAAAAAATATATATAGTTTTAATGTTAAATTATATAAATATTTTAAACTATTTTACTAAAAATATATAGTTTTAATTTAAAATAACATTTTATATGTTATAATGAAAATATATTTATTTTTTAACACAATCTTGGCATTTTTTTCCGCAGTGTCTTTTTAAAATCCACAAAGAGTGACATGGCCCACACTATAAACTTCTTCACCTTCCGACAACAGACGAACCCGATCACCGACAAATAAAAATATATCACATCGAATTAGACTATTAAACCAAAATTTGAAACACGATTGTTTTTTTTTTTTTAACGTTCAGAATACGAATGAAATGTTTCCCTGACAGGCACCCATATTTATTTGTTTTCCTACATAACCGCCATTTTATTGTGTACCGACCTGCCACCTGGATTCAAATGAAGTTCCCAATACAGGATAAATCAATAAATGTGAGGGTAAAATATAACCTCAAGTAATGCCGAGTTTGGGCCGACGCGGCAACGGCAAAAAAAATATGCCCAAACCAATCAGATTGCTGGGAATTGTAGAGCTACTTCCGCCGCCAGTTTTAAAATATTTTTGTAGAAATGTTGGTTCGAGTTTGACATTTCGCGGCAACGGCAATCCTCGGACCTCTCTTTTATTTTATGGCATCTTTTTCAAATATTATATCTAAGTCTAGGCATGCGCAATAAACATTTGCCGCCTCGATGCGAACGCTAATAATATTAGAGCTGCAGATTTCGGCCATTTTGCAAGTTGCCGCTGCCGCGATGCCGCGTCGGTCCCAATCCTGCATTAAACTGTCATGTGCAACATATATATATTTTTTAAATTTCCCTTAAGGCGATATCACATTACGAGGATATCGATATCCTCTTCCTTTAGGAGATACCGATGATCGATATCTATTTCTATCACATTAGCAAATTGACATCAGAAATTTAGTAAATTTCTTTACTTGGTGGTGGTATTCAATTTGGTTTTAAAAATGATATTTAAACAAGCAGATATATTTTAATTTTCTTTCTTGCATTCGTTATTTTAAAATAAATATAATTATCAACAAACACGACCAGTATATAAATCTACAATGAATGCAAACAACACAACGGACAGCTAACAACAAAAACAGGGACATTTCTTTAAGTTGCGCATGCGCACAACACAAGACATCGATAATTGGACACCGATAGGTAACACGTTTCATATTTAAACGCCTATTATTTGCTCCCTATCACATTAGAAAAGACACCGGAAAACTGAAAAAACATCGCAAAATCGATGTCAAACTATCGATATCCTCGTAATGTGATACCGCCTTAAAGAAGGAGGATATCGATATCCTCGTAATGTGATACCGCCTTCACAGAGTCGAGAAACATATAATTAATAACCCAGGATCACGCGTTGAGCGGACCAATTTTCGTATTTCTGTCCCAACTGTCGGCATATCTCATATATACAGTTGGGCAACATTCGGTCGTACCGAAATACGGAAAACTAAAAATGAGATGCACTTCTAATAAAAAAATATCTGGAGTGGCCTGCACTCAACTTTTTTATACGTAGTTTTCAATAGATAGATATAAATACACATATATATATATATATATATATATATATATATATATATATATATATATATATATATATATATATATATATATATATATATATATATATATATATATATATATATATATATAATAATGAAAATAACTGGATAATTATACCAATTTATAATGGATCTGAATTTGAAGTACTTATCGTATTCACTCTTAAACAGTCAAATTTCACAGTAAAACTCTGAAATTGTTAATTAAATTGATTCTATAATAATTTACCTGATACAATTTATTCTAATAAGAAATCAATATTTTAAATATTAATTCATAGAGATAACTGTCAAAGTAATGCTTGTTTGTTTTCAATAAACAAGAAACAAATGATGTAACTCATGGTTGATTCGTTTTAAAAATAATAAAATTTGTCACAATTGTAGGTATCACCATGGCAACGTAAATAAGATATTTGAGTTTTTTCGTAGCAGTTATCTCATAACTGGTACAATGTATGAAGAAACTTTTCAAACAAAAGTTGTGCGAAATATTATTATCTTTCATTATGAATATTACTATTTTTGCCGTAAGTGTAGCCGTTCTAGTGATATTGGAGATAGAACAAAAAATGTATAGAGTAAACATGAACTACCGGTTTGAATATTCTTTTCAAAAATAGGAGGTGCACATCTAGGGTATATACAAGTCTTAAGTTTGAAGTTTCATAATTTTTCGTTCGACAGTTTTGGCCCTAGAGCGTTCACAGACACACACACACAGACGTCATGCCGAAAATAGTCACATTCGATTCAGGGAAGGTCAAAACATGTATATCCGTTGAAATCTCGAGTTCGATTTTTTTGGTGATTACAATACTTACTTATTACTCTGTAAAAGAAAGTAATAATTATGTTTCTCGGTATATTTATGGTACATTCGGACTGCTGCGGCAACATAACAATATATTCCGAATTTGAATCACAGTAACCGGTTTAACATTTATAACTTTGAAGAATCATAATAACATATTTCGATAATATTAGCGTTTATAATCAATTTTACTGTCTCAAAATGCTTTTAGTACGAGAAATTCAATATTTCATACGTTACCGGTTACAGTGGCCCAATTACGGAATTTCTATAAGTTTCCTTGACGAACTACCGATATATCAGAAGGGTTGGCAACACTAGCTTGTTGAAGTTAGCTTGGGATTGGGATTCGTTTTTCCCAAGCTAACTGGATTGGAGAGATTATTTTGGAATTTAATGTCGATTTTCTCAAAATATATATTTTTTTAAATTTAATTTTTATGATTGCATTTAATTAATCACACCCTAATCTATATTATATAAATTATTTGGAGTGAGGCATATTTTAGTATGGTCGTAAATAAATAAAATGACCCTCGGCATGCATATTTTGGACTTCAATGTCGTTTTTCTCCAAATATATATATTTTTAATTTAATTCTTATAATTGCATTTGATTAAACACACCGTAATGTATAATATAAAAAATATTTGGAGTGAGGTATATTTTAGTATGGACGTAAATAAATAAAACGCCCCCGACATGCGTACTTTGGACTTCAATGTCGATTTTCTCAAAATATATTTTTTTTAAATTTAATTTTAATGATTGCATTTGATTAAACACACCGTAATCTATATTATATAAATTATTTGGAGTGAGGCATATTTTAGTATGGTCGTAAATAAATAAAACGTCCCTCGGCATGCGTATTTTGGACTTCAATGTCGATTTTCTCAAAATATATATATTTTGTTAATTTTTATGATTGCATTTAATTAATCACACCCTAATCTATATTATATAAAATATTTGGATTGAGGCATATTTTAGTATGCTCATAAATAAATAAAACGTAGGATCGCAAGGTTTGCACGGAATTTTTGCTGTAATTACTAATTTATAGTAGATTTTATTATTTTTTATTATAGTATAGATCACATAATAGTTTATAAACATAAATACACTAATTAGAACATCGCTATTTATGTATAAACAAGGTTTTAAGCATAAAAACAATAATAATCTCAGGGATCCAATCCAGTTATATATTGGGAATGTAGTTGGGAAAAAACGAATCCCAATCCCAAGCTAACTTCAGGGACATGGCAACACTGGTAATGGTATTTGCCATTCTTGGCCATTCTGTTAACCGATGTGAACTGTTAAAAGTGTAATCTTTGGTATTGTTTATATTTATCATTTTTAAAATGCCTTCTTGTTTTATAAAATCGTGTAAAATGAGTTACAAAAATAAGCCACACGATATAACATTTCATAGGCAATTATATGCTGAAACATATTCGTAAAGATATGTTTATAATTATTGGAAATATGTAATTATAGATTTCCCGTGCCTATGAAGCAAGCATGGCTATCGGCAATGGGTAAAGATCCCGCACTAGATATTTCTCATACTAGTGTCATATGTTCATCACATTTCAAGCCAAAGGACTTTGAGGAATACGGCGTTCAGCGACGACTGAAAAAGGATTCAGTTCCCTCTTTAAAATTGGAACCGGTTCCTAGAAACATTCATTTGGTTGCTCCGGATGTCCGGATCTATGCAGCACTGGATACTGTAGAACCAACTACCACTGTTCTACCAACAATTACACCGCCCATTTCTGCACCCATTCATTCCTCTGCTGAATCTACCTTGAACAAATGCGCCATTCCTTCAAAGTAAGTAGCTCCTCTAGATTCGCGTTTCTTAGCAAAATGAGCAAATGTATTTTGTAAAAACTGCCAAAATTCTACGCTCTAAATTTAAAATATCTTTTAAAAGTGCGAACGAATTCAGTACAGTGTGTCGAACTTGTTTGAAGCCTTCTGGAAAAATGAGATCTTTATATGAAGTCTGTCCAAGTTCAACAACAAACATTTGTTTTGCAGAAATGTTGCTGTCGTTTACACCATTGAAAGTAAGTGCACATTATATTACGGCCTAAATATTATATATATATATATATATATATATATATATTTAGCTCGCCGTAAGAAGTACCGGAGTAACTAAAGGATTCGGTCGTGTGTCTGTAGCATTCTCGGATCAAAATATTTTATTAATAAAAAGTGTTTGTTTCGTCGCCCTGAATCCAAATATACTCCTCTGAAAATACCGGACCGATTCACACCAAATTTGCTACACATATTATTTGGCATCCCATATGAATCCGCTCGCAGTTTAAATTCAATCGCTCGTATACTTCCCGAGTTATAGGGCCCCGAAATTTGGTGCCCCCCTTAATACTCTTATTAAAATAATTAAAACACCAAAAAATCTACTAATAATTCTAAAATATTTTAAATCTACAAAATTTGGAGCCCCCCTTAGAAAAATAATTGAAACACCCAAAATTGATACTAAAAATTCTATGATATTTTATGTCTACAAGATTATTGCATATTGATAATCCCCAAAAGCCTTAAAAAATTATTATTTAGAATTTTAGAATATGCACATCAAAATAATTTACATTTATTAGAGTTTTTATATCAATAACATTTTTTCAAATTGTTAATCAAAAGGCCATAACAATTAAAAACAATATTTAATTTTAAAAGTTCGCTCACATCGCATATATTACTTATAAGGTGAACTGGACGCATAGGTGCGTTGTACCTAAGCTTGACAAAATTAATTACTAGTAGAATTGAATTCACAATTCAATTTATACATTGTTTCGATAATTCATAAGCTTAAATCATCTACAATTGCTTTCAAAACGAATTGCAGCCTTTTATGTGATTTTATATAATAAATCAAAATGAATTAAGACCTGTTTATCAATTACAAATCTATTACAATTCAAAAGAAATTAATGCCTTTTAAACAATTACAAGCCTAAAGAATTGTTCACAGCTAAAGAATTAGTAATTAAGCTTAGAAATTATAAGTAATAATTCCAGTTTGTTGTATGGCATACAAGGTTAACGTTCATAGCAACAAAATTTATCATAAATTGTGTTGCTTGGAATGTTAACATTGCTTGTCATAATACAAACTAGATTATTATTTGTAATTTTCTAAGTTTAACTACTAATTGTTTCGCTGTGAACAATCCTTTATATGTGATTTTGTATTATAAATCAACAACAATCAAAAGGTTTTGATGGCTATAAGCCTTTTTGAGGGCTTTGTGTTCAATAAGTCATTAATCAAAAGGAATTAAAGTATATTTACCAATTAGAAGAAGAATTGAAACCTTTTCGAAAACTAAAACATTTTATGTGATATTGTATTATAAATCAACAAAGGGTTTGGATGGCTATAAGCGTTTTTGATGGCTCGAGACCATATGAGTACTTGAAATATTGTTGGGGGTTTGAACCCTTTGCTTAATTCATAAATTCCATTCATTTTCTCAAATAAATATTAATTCCAAAACCGTAACTCCTTATTTTCAAAAGGGGCTTCAATTAAAATGATTTAAATACATAAACAAATTAAATTCCTGCGTAGCTCTGCATGTGATACAATTTTATAAATGCGTATGTTTTCTTGGTTTTGTTTAAATAGTTGACCTAATAATCTTTTGTAGTGTTTTGGAAATGATGGTCTACCAGCACAAATATGCCTTAACTGTATTGGCGAATTAAATCGCTGTAATGCATTTAAATTAAAATGTTTAAAATCAGATGGTATACTGCGAAATTGGATAGATGAAGTTGGCAAAACGGAGGAATGTATTCCTTTTCAAGAAGTGGTGATAAAAACTGAGGAAAATATAACTGAAGATGACCAATTAATTTGTTTAGATACTATTGAACCAAATTGTTCGAATATAAAATCACTAAACAGTCCATTAACAATGTCCGAAATAAAAGATATCATTGAACAAAAAATCGATTTGATTGACCATGATGTAGATATGCAAATAAAAGTTGAAGATGATTTACCGCTAGAGATAAACAATGCATCAGAAACGACAGACAAACCGTATAACTGTACATATTGCGTAAAATCATTCACGCGAAGTGCACATTTAATTGTCCACATGCGAAAACACACAGGAGAAAAGCCATTTTTGTGTCATGTTTGTGACAGTTCATTCAGTCACAAATCATCTTTAACCGCTCATCTACGAGTGCACACCGGGGAAAAACCATATTCATGTGTAGTTTGTGACAGTTCGTTCTATGAAAGATCAACTTTAAATGTTCACATGCGAAAACATACTGAAGAGAGGCCATATTCATGCTTAATTTGTTCGGATTCGTTCAATCACAAATCAACACTAACGTGTCATATGCGAAAACACACTGGAGAAAGACCATATGCATGTACTAATTGCGATTTGTCATTCACACAAAAGCAACATTTAACGACACATCTGCGAACCCATACTGGAGAAAAACCATATAGATGTACTGTTTGCAATAATACGTTTACACAAAATGTAAGTTTAAAGCGTCACATGCGATTGCACACCGACGAAACTACTTAGCGGTGTGACGCATATATACAGACTTTCTACAGAGAAAAATTATATATTTATTTAATTTTTAAGAAGTTGATCAACGTTTAACTTTTTGCAGACGCACTGAGCTTGCGTAAATATATACTTTTCTTAAAAAAAAAACTATAATCTGCATGGAACCATATACGTGTACAAGTTGCAATAGTTCGTTTTAAAAATGGGTTGTGGCCAACGCGGGACTTTCTTTTACGTAGTTTTCATCAATATTTATTGATTATAAAAATATAATATTAGGAAATAATAATCCAACAGAAACAATATGAAAACCAAGCTTTCCTTATATAAATGAATGCGTTGAAAATTTTACCAATACCAATTTGTAATGGTTTTGAAGTACTAACTATCAAAACTAAGCAATTCTCTAGAGAAATATTCTGAAATGTCATTTATCTAATTCAGACCATTTTGTTTTCTTGTCGAAATATTGACAGGCGCAGATGATCCGATTTATTAAGCTACATTCGAATCCATGACAACGTAAACAAGATTCTTAAAATTTTCGGTAGCGGTTTTCTCGTAACTGGTACATTTATTGAAGAAACTTTTCAAACAAAAGTTGTGAGAAATATTAATATCTTTCATTATGAACATAACTATTTTTGCCGTAAGTGCAGCCGTTTTAGTGATATTGCAGATAGAACAAAAAATGTATAGAGTAAACATGCACTGCCGGTTTGAATATTCTTTTCAAAAATAGGAGGTGCAGAACTAGACCATATACAAGTCTTAAGTTTGAAGTCTCATAATTTTACGTTGGACAGTTTCGGCTCTAGAGCGTTCACATACGCACACACACACACACAGACGTCACTCCGAAAATAGTCACATTCGATTCAGGGAAGCTCAAAACGTGTATATCCGTTGAAATCTCGATTTCGATTTTTTTGGTGATCCCTATACTTACTTATTACTCTGTAAAAGAAAGTAAAAATGGGCATATCGATACGCATTCTAGATTTTATTACCAGTTGTGCAACATAATTTATTTTACTGTTATTTGTTTTATATATTATATTTAACCCGGCAGCACTCACGTTATGAGCATTTTGCTCACGCTCGATTTAAAATGTTAATAACTTTTTCTTTTTAAATGGAATGGTTAATTGAAACTTTTTCTATCTTCAAATAATATCATCTATTTTGAAATTATAAATTTCCCAAATCCGACAATTCTAAGTAAAGCTGAAAAAAATTCATTATCTTCATGCATTTCGGAAATTGTGAGCATTTCTCTCATCACGAGAGTAAACGTGTATGCATGAAAAATTTACTTTCGGTAGAGGTCGGGCTTGATCGTGCATCTTCGCATGCCTTCGGATGTTCGGCTACGTTCGCTATAGCGCATTAGTTTTAAAACTCTTCCGTTACAAGTGCAATATACATTGTTTGGAGTACATAAGCCTACTCGATATAAATATGTAATAATAATTTGTGTAAGTTATTTTTTTTATATTATTATTTTTTTTTTATTGTAATTACCACTGCCAGATTGTTTATATGTAGATAACCGAAAATTACATTTATTTTCTACATAAATTTAATATTTTTATTTGCAATATATGTTTTTTTTTTTTTTTATTTATTCAATAGAACTTTCAGTGCAATTATTTTATTTGATTATTCAAATATTTGTTTATTAAATCTCGAATGTTTTTTGGGGTGTTTATTATAATACTTATTGAATTTTACCTGATTAATTCATTTAGAACACTATATATTTGAATACAAAATTTGAAGTATTTTTAGTATTAAAAAAGTATTATTTTTAATAGTTTGACTCGTGTTAACTATTTATGTCAATTTTTTTTAAATATGTGCAGAATATTATGAGTCATTCATGTAATCTACGTTCGACTGAAAGAACGCGAAGAACAACACATGATGAAGAACAGATTGATCAAGAAGTATTTAATTTAGGTTCGTCTGATAGAATCACAAGAGAATCATTTGATAAAGAACAAATTGTTCACGATGCTTTCAATCTACTTGAACTGGATGAAGACAGTGAATCTGATGCTGATGTCGAAGTCAGTGATCACAACACAGACACTGAGCAATCACAATCGGAAAATTCTGATGATAATGCCGGTTCTGATGCTGAAAATAACAAGAATTGTTTGCTTGGTAGAGATAAGATTACAAGATGGGAGCTTGATCTACCAAATCAAAAAATAAGAACAAAAAATGCAAATATAATCACACATCTCCCAGGTGGAAAGGGTTCTGCGAAAGGCGTTAACAGTATAGTTGATATTTGGAAGTTATTTTTTCCATTAACAACTATACAAGAAATTGTATCATATACAAATGTGTATTTAGAAAAATTGAGAGTTGATTCAAGATATCAAAGAGTGACTGACGTGCAAGCAACAAATGTTAATGAAGTTTATGCTTTAATCGCTTTGTTATTTTTAATTGGTTTGAAACATGGATCACACTTGAATTTGAGAGAACTGTGGTGCACGGATGGAACCGCGCCGGATATTTTCCGAGCTGTAATGAGTATGAGAAGATTTTACCTATTATTGACGGCATTACGATTTGATGATATAAACACTCGTGAAGACAGAAAAAAGTTAGATAATTTAGCGCCGATTCGGAAATTTACTGATGATTTTATTGAGCGATGTCAACAGCTATACACGCCAGGTGAATTTCTAACAATAGACGAAATGTTGGAAAGTTTTCGGGGCCGGTGTAAATTTCGACAGTATATAGCTAACAAGCCTGCTAAATATGGCATTAAAATCTATGCTTTAGTTGATTCTAAGACATTTTATACTTTGAAAATGGACATTTACGCTGGTAAACAGCCTGAAGGTCCTTATCGTCAGTCAAATAGCGCATTTGATGTGGTAAAAAGATTAAGTTCACCTGTTCTCAATACAGGCCGTAATTTAACAATGGATAACTATTTTACCTCGGTGCCGCTCGCTCAAGATTTATTTAAAAACCATAAAACAACAATGGTCGGGACAGTCCGTAAAAATAAAAAAGAGCTACCGCATGAGTTTTTAGACACAAAAAATAGATCAGTGGCCAGTAGCAGATTTGCATTTTGTAATGGTAGTATCTTGGTATCGTATATTCCGAAAAAGAACAAAAATGTTCTTGTTTTATCAACGATGCACCAATCCAATGAAATAGATGCAGAATCTGGACAAAAACCTGAAATAATTACATTCTATAACTCAACAAAAGGAGGTGTAGATACAGTTGATGAGTTGAAAGGTAATTATTCGACTGCTCGGGAGACTAATCGTTGGCCGATGGTGCTATTTTACTCATTTCTAAACATATCTAGTATAAATGCACAAATTATTTATAATTGCAACACTGCAGCTGATCCAAAATCGATTTCAAATATTACACGTCGTGAATTTCTGAAAGAACTTGCGTTTAACTTAATCCAACCGCACCTCCTTGACAGAATTAAAGAACCAAGACTAACAGTTGAGCTTCGTCAAATTATTTCAAAAATTACAAAACTGAAGTCTGAAACTGTTACTGAGGAAAATACTTCTGCTAACAAAGAATTTTGTTCGTTTTGTCCGCGCCGAAAAAACCGTAGAACCAAAAAAAAATGTAGTTACTGCTCTTTATCGATTTGTAATGAGCATTCTGCGTTCCTCTGTATGCACTGTGAAACTAAACTCAAAAAACACGACGAGGATTGTCAATTCAATTAGCTTTATGTGTTAAATTATTTAATTTTAATATTTAAAATGAATAAATAAAATTTTAAATACAAATAAACTGACTCCAATTAATAATCTGGGTTATGATTAAAAGAAATTTTAATTATTGCCTTCTACAATATTTTACCTTTTGAAGATCACATAATATTCAGATAAGTATAATATTTTGAATTTGTTAATCATACATTTAAAAAAATCTATCTAAAAATATGTTGAAGTTATGATTTATAAATTTAAATAAAAACTAAGCGCGCGAGTAAAGATCACCGAAAAGTTCACGTGAGTTCTGACGGGTTAATACTATATTTCCTCTAAACTTTGTAATTTATTGATCCTAAGCAGCTTTCCCGAAAATCACTTCAAAAGTGATCTTATATTATATTTTTAGCTTGCCGTACAGAATGTACAAAAGAGCTATAGTGATCGGTCGCGTGTCTGTAACATGCTCGGATCGGGAAAGAATCTTAACAAAAGTTATTGTATTTTCGCCCTGAATCCAAATATATATATATAACTTATATACTTGGATGTATGTATCTCGGTCGGTCGTAAGATGTGAGTTTGTACCGCAACTCCTCTGAAGGTACCGGGCCGATTTTAATGAAATTTGATATACATATAATTTCCACACCCATGAAGTTCCCGACGCATTTTAAATCCAATCGTCAGTACAGGTCCAGAGTTATAGGGCCCCAAAATTTGGAGCCCTATTAAATACAGGTCTTGGTTAACTTTAAAAAAACTAGAATTTTCTACTAAAAATTCTAAGATATTTTATGTCTTTAAAGTTGTTCCAAATTGTGAGCCCATAGGCTTAAAAATAATAATATATATATTTTGAAGTATATCAGACATTGATCGCCATCTGTTAGTGAAATGAAGAAGTTATGTCTATGTGACAGTAATTTGTTTGGTTATATTTTCCAATGTATAAACCATTTACTTCTGTTTTAATTAATAAAATTAGGAAATGTTCATCAAATAATTTTCAATATCCTTGGCTAATCACGAAACGAACGATATTAACGTTACCCATGTGTTTTAAATGTGGGGTTATGGAAATTAATACTGTTATGGTACAGGAATAAATAAATCTTCGGAATCATAATTGGTTGGATTGATTCAGTCGGCTCTGTGAGTAAAATGTCGATGATTTAGAATTATATACGTAAAGTCAGAAATGCATTTATTTCATATTAAATGCAGAAGAAATGTCATCAAACATTCAAGACAACATAAACCAAATTTTAAATACTCTTCGTATATTAATACATTATTGTATAAAACAATAATTTGAATATGTTCCAATAATGAATTGCTATCGCTTTTAGTATTGTATTTAGTGCGATTGGGCTCGCCGGAACGGCGAGCTGGGTTATAATTATCTCTATGTTATATATGATTGGCATAATTTATTATACAATTAATAATTTTACACGTGAGATATTGGGGTCACATAAGACCCAAACATTCAAAAATATAGCAATTAATGTATTTTATATATATATTTATGAATAATTGAAATCATTATGGGTAACATCGTTGTATATAGGGGTCTCCTATGACCCAAACGTATTAAGTGTAACCTAAAATCGAACAAAAAAATAATGCTTGCATAGAGAAAGGGAGTGATATTTTCACAACATATACAAATTTGCAGGTGTAATTTTAAAAATACAAATTGTATATGAATATAAATCAATTTTCTGTAAAAAAAAAACTTGGCCTAACCTTTTAAAATCATCGCGCAAGTCGCAGGAAAAACGCATGTCTACATTTTTTGCTGTCTTCACGTAAATAAGTATCATAAAAATTTAGAACGACCTCTTCAACTTTGAATCCAAATTTTTGATACAAAAATATGGCGGAGTTATCAATGGCAACGTGCAGAGTCACTTCTTTGCCCATACACGTTTGTATTAGATGGTAAATCATAAAGGTGGCTATGCCGCTGCGACGCCATTCGGGCCTTGTAAAAATAAATGAAATATAAGTTTCATTGAACTTTACATCGGGCACCATAAACGCGAAACCAACTACGACTTTTTTATAAAGAACCACGCAACTGAAATCTGGGTACTCTAGGGCTTCGGACACTGAAAAATAGTCAATTTTTTTAGCTTAGTCTGATAAGGGCAAGTCTATACTTACTATCGATGCCGGGCCAGAAAAACTGTGCGCATAAATTATTAATCGCAGGAATATGATTGGGACGAACATAGCAATAATCCAGCGACGATAATAATATCTCGTGATCATCACAAACTTTCCTCTTCAATTCACTCATCAGCGTCAACCAAATCGATTTAGGCTCCAAGTCTCTTCTAATATACGGTTTGAGCAACCGCCCCGTGTACGGGCTCAAAATATGATCGCACAACTCCGAGTTCCCACTAGCCAACCGGATATCTTCGAATTTTCCACCGCTCGTCGAATAATACGAAAACCGATCAATTTCGCCCGGTTTTTTATGCATTTCCGGTTTCGTTAACACATCAATATTAAACAATTTTAAACCGGTGTCACGTTTCAACTGGCGTAAAGTTAGTTTTCGTTGTAACGCGCGTACAGTTCGTGACGATGGAATTTTCGTTATGTGGTTTAATAAAACTCTTTCTTCGATCGATCGTAATGGGGTGACGTTTGTTGTATTCAGGTTTATTGGTTCGGCGGATTTATGAATTTGAGTTTTATAAAATGTGTAAAAATTTGAATTGGTTGCGTTTTGGAATAGGGACGGAGTCGAATCAGGTATTACGTCGAAAGTTGAATCAATTTCCTTGATTGAGGATAAATCACTGAATAAATCGGTGGCTTGCTGTTAAAATAAAATAAATAAATATATCGCATATTTGAAACATTCCTATAAATATTTAATCTGGCATTAATGGTGCTTAAGAAGAAGCTAAAGCATTCGGTCGTGTGTCTGTAGCATTCTCGGATCAGTGTTTGTCTCGTCGCCCTGAATCCAAAAATATATATAACTTATATACTTGGATGTTAGTCGTCGCTCGCTCGTAAGACCAAATTTATGACCTCTATTCCTCTGAAGGTACCGGACCGATTCACACCAAATTTGCTACACATATTATTTGGCATCCCATTTGAATCCGTTCGCAGTTTAAATCCAATCGCCCGTATACTTCCCGAATTATAGGACCCCAAAATTTGGAACCCCCCTTAATACTGCTCTTATTAAAATAATTAAAAAATCCAAAAATTCTACTAATAACTCTAAGATATTTTATGTCTACAAGAGTATTTCATATTGTTAACCCAAAAGCCATAAAAAAATAATCAAAATAATCTACAAAAAAATGGAAGACATTTTATATCTATAACATTTTTTCAAATTGTTAACTAAAAGGCCATAATAATTAAATATCGCTGCGCGCATCGCATATATTACTTATAAGGCAAGCTGGACGCATTGGTAAGCTTGTTTTTTTAATAATGGATTATTATAAAAGTTGAATATATTAAAAAATGTATTGTCATATTCACTGATTCCAGTAATTATTCATCTGCCGACGAACAAAAATAATGCAATAAGAAAGTTGAGTGCAGGACACTCCTTTTTTTTTTTTTTTTAAATAGTTGTGAGTTTTGTATATATATATATGATCTAATTATTTCTTAAGTGCCATTATGCCAGAACCAACGCAACAATAAATGCACTTACATCAAAAACATGACTCATTTGATAATCATGTTGCAATAAGAAATTATCAGCCTCCATTTTGAAAAAATCAAACTCATCGCCAGTGACATCAATTTCGTCCGTTTGAAAATTAGGAAAATCATTTTCTTCGCGTTCGATTTTAACATGTGGTTCAATTTGTACATCATCGATTTCAAGATGCGGTACGAATTTAACGATAAGCTCTTTGATACTGTTAATATTTACATTTTTAAATGTTATTTGTTTATTTGCGACTAATTCGTTATCTAGAAAGCTAATGGATTAATTAAACTTATGAATAAGATCCTAGCATTATTTATATACAACTGTTTCGAAAAATGATACTTATGGTGCAATTCTGCGCAAATGTATGCAACTATAAGTACAATCCGTAAAATATTGATAGTGTTATATATATATTTGAATTGAATTGCAAATCTGATCTAAACTGATTCTTTAAGATATATCGAACATAATACATGATATGTGTAATTAATACTACTAAAATATGTCTCCATTAAAGAACTACAGCTTTTTCTTCAAATCTTACTGATTCTCCCTTATAGACCTATAGACTGGCTCAGAATCGCACCATTAAGCTGTATTCACAGCGAACCAAATACAGGGCTTCCACAGCAATTTTGTATACAAAAAAGTGCAATAGTGCAGGTTTTAAAGGATAAAAGTGAAATAAGTGACCGAAAAAAGATAAAAAATTGAATAATAGTGAATAAAATATTCATTTTGTTGACGCCATTTTGTTTTTAGACCGATTTTGAGGCCAGATTCGCGTAATCTACGACCCCAAAAACCTTGTGTTATCAAATTTCAGGCAATTGATTAAATAAATAAATAAGTTATACATATTTTAATTAATTTGTATTAAAAAAAAGCTAGAGTGACCTGCACTCGACTTTCTTTTACGTAATTTTACTAGAAAAAATCAAAACAATTGACAGGCATAAATCATAATACGATTGATTAAACTATATGCAAATACATGGCAACATAAATAAGATATTTAGATTTTCCGTAGCAGTTTTCTCGAAACTGGTACATTTTTTGAAGAAACATTAAAGGCAAAAATTGTGTGAAATATTATGCAGCCGTTCTAATGATATTGGAAATAGAACAAAGATGCATATAGTAAACGTTTGACAGTATTTGCTCACACAGACGACATTACGAAAATAATCACACTCGATTCAGGAAAGGTCAAAACGTGTATATTCGTTGAAATTCGAGTTCGAAATTTTTCATGATTACAATACTTACTTATTATTTTGTAAAAGAAAGTAGAAACACATATTTGCTAATTGACAATTGAAAAAATAAAAAGTACACCTTCCTACCTATGGGGAACTTTTCTATAAACTTTTGCCGAAACAAATAAATATTAAAAATGGGTTTTGAGTCAACGAACTTTTAGCGTCTTTGATACGTTTCATACACTTATGACATGAATATAGTGAATAAAATTTTAAAATAGTGACTATAAGTGATCGATTTCGGAAAAAGTGAATAAAAGTGAAATAGTGAATGCGTGGAAGCCCTGCAAATAGTAATTAGGATTAGAAAATTACAAATAATAATCTAGTTTTAATTATGACAAGCAATGCCAGCATTCACAGCAACAAAATTAACAGAATTAATTATAAATTTTGTTACTGTGAACGTTAGCATTGTACACCATATAACAAACTGGAATCTCTAAGCTTTACTAAATTACTTTATTATACTAGCGTTCCAATAAATGGCCTAATTAATTTCTTCGTATTGGCAGCCATCTTCTAGATTTATATGCGCGACTAGATGCGCAGAGAATAATTCAAACCGTCATTTGTGTGTCGCTACTGGTTATATATTTTGAAATAATATTGAATAATAATAAATTTAAAAAATACGCACGTATTTTAACTGTAAGTATTGGCGTCAGTTTTGGAAATGTTAGTCGCCACCAACCCGATTCCCCCAAGTGTTTTACCCCAGATGTAAGAAATTGTGGACTGAAATGGGACAGGAATCCTGCTATAGTACCCGTCCAATTTTTTTTACGCTTACTATAACAAATAACTTAATATAAAATACAATTTAAATACATATTAAAAAAAAAAAAAAAAAAAAACACTAACAAGTCTCGTGGAAAAAGGACATTCCACTTTTTATCAATAAATTTAACAACGTGAGTTCTCCAATGGTAATAACCCTGTTTCGCTGTACCAGACGAGACGCATTGTAAGTGATACATCACTAAAATCATCACTTGAAACCTAAAACATTCACTCATTACCCCTTTTTTCATCTCTGTACGCGCTATTAGTGAGACGTCACGTATCTAGTAGACCTAATGCAATATCTAAACAAACTTTAGGCTGTGATCACACTTACTACTTGATAGCACTTCATGTAATGTAACCGGTGTATATCGTTTTGCTTGATTGTACCCGATGTTGCACGATCGCGCTGTTTGTAGTGTGACCACGGCCTAATACATGTGTATTTCTATATGGGACGATTGCAATACTATTTTATTAGCTCGCCGTACGTAGTACCGAAGAAGCTAAAGCATTCGGTCGTGTGTCTGTAGCATTCTCTGATCAAAAAATTTCATTAAGAAAAAGTGTTCGTCTCGTCGCCCTGATTCCGAAAATGTATATAACTTATATACTTGGATGTTAGTCGTCGCTCGCTCGTAAGACCAAATTTGTGCCCTCTACTCCTCTGAAGGTACCGGAGCGATTCACTCCAAATTTGGTACACATATTATTTGGCATCCCATTTGAATCCGCTCGCAGTTTAAATCAAATCGCCCGTATACTTCACGAGTTATAGGGCCCCAAAATTTGGAGCCCCCCTTAATACTGCCCTTATAAAAATAATTGAAACCCTTAAAAATTCTACTAAAAATTTTAAGATATTTTTTTGTCTACAAGATTTTTTCATTTTGTTAACCCACAGCCCGAAAAAATTTATTAAATATTATAATTTTGAATTTTAAAATATGCACTAAATTATTTTTTATCAATATAATCTAAATTTGATACACATATTATTTGGCATCCCATTTGAATCCGCTCGCAGTATAAATCCAATCGCCCGTAAACTTCCCGAGTTATAGGGCCCCAAAATTTAGAGCCCCCCTTAATACAGACCTTATAAAAATAATTAATACACTTAAAAATTCTACTAAAAATTCTAAGATATTTTATATCTACAAGATTTTTTCATTTTGTTAATCCAAAGCCCGAAAAAAATTATTAAATATTATAATTTTGAATTTTAATGTATGAACTAAATTTTTTTTTTATCAATATAATCTGAAATTAAATGTAAGACTTTTTACACCTATAACATATTTTCCAATTGTTAACCAAAAGGCCATAATAATTAAAAAGCACTGCTCGCAACGCATATTTTACCTAAGGGCGAGCTCTGCGCGTTGGTGCGTTTTACGCGTACCAAATCTTGTTTTATAGATCGCAGTATTTAAACCAGTTAATTATAAATAAATAATTTCCTAAACGATGCGATTTGTGTATTTAACCAAATTATGATGCATTATGTATCTTAACTTCAACAGTATTAGTAGTACAATATGTTTTAATACTCACACTTCCTCAGAATAAGTATATTCCCTAACAAAACACAAAACTAATATGCTGCCTATGTATTTCATACCGGTAAAATATTTGTTTGGATATTGCCAACCAAGGCCACTAACATGACTACGTCATCACTAATAAACCGTATTCGATAATTACCATGTCACTTTATCACGTATAAATATTTCCATTTCGTTTTCTGTACACTCAGCACAGGTAAACACGAAAAACACATCACCACAAATGCCTCCAGGAACAGACTGACGTTTCAAACATTTCACATGGATATTACAATGACATTTCGTACAATTTAACCAATTTGCGCTTATAATATCCACAGCATTGGAACAATATTTACACGTTTGCTCCATTTAAATTATAATAACTTATTTAAACTACTCTTTATGTTAATAACATGTGATTACTGTTATAAACTTTAAAATTTGACGTATGTCATGTCGAGATTTCGCCAAATTTAAAAAGCAATGTTGCCAACTATATTGAAAATAAAATAACGTGGGGATTTAAGGCCTGTTAAGGATTGTTCACAGCTAAAGAATTAGTAATTAAGCTTAGAAATTATAAGTATTAATTCCAGTTTGTTGTAAAACATACAATGCTAAAAGGATTGTTCACAGCGAAACAATTAGTAGTTAAACTTAGAAAATTACAAATAATAATCTAGTTTGTATTATGACAAGCAATGTTAACATTCCAAGCAACACAAGTTATGATAAATTTTATTGCTGTGAATGTTAACCTTGTATGTCATACAACAAACTGGAATTATTACTTATAATTTCTACGCTTAATTACTGATTGTTTCGCTGTGAACAATCCTTTACAGCGATAAAATTAATAATTAAATTTAGAAATTACAAGTCATAATTCCACTTCCACCATTGTTCCCGACATTATATTGAAGCTGTTTAAATTTGTCACTATTAAGGATTGTTCACAGCTAAAGAATTAGTAATTAAGCATAGAAATTATAAGTAATAATTCCAGTTTGTTGTATGGCATACAAGGTTAACGTTCACAGCAACAAAATTTATCATAAATTGTGTTGCTTAGAATGTTAACATTGCTTGTCATAATACAAACTAGATTATTATTTGTAATTTTCTAAGTTTAATTACTAATTGTTTCGCTGTGAACAATCCTTTAGGTTTCTCAAATTTACAATAACTTAACACATAAGAGAATTTCGGCTTAAAGTAGAAGTCCCATAAGAATAACTCAGGATCACGCGTTGAGCGGACCAATTTTCGTATATTGCGATTTGAAATAAACGGATGTGACGTGCCCACTTTTTCAGTCTATAAAAGCTTTTTTAAGGTTTTCAACAATATTATAGGTCTATTATATGCCAATTCAGAATATATATATATATATATATATATATATATATATATATATATATATATATATATATATATATATATATATATATATATATATATATATATATATATATATATATATATATATATATATATATATATATATATATATATATATATATATATATATATATATATATATATATATATATATATATATATATATATATATATATATATATATATATATATATATATATATATATATATATATATATATATATATATATATATATATATATATATATATATATATATATATATATATATATATATATATATATATATATATATATATATATATATATATATATATATATATATATATATATATATATATATATATATATATATATATATATATATATATATATATATATATATATATATATATATATATATATATATATATTTACCATGTTCACATGGAGGATTGAATACAGTATTGAATTCGATATCGATATTGAATCCCGCATGTGAACACAAAAACAAGGATTGGATTGACTCATTCCAGTCTCATTTTTAGTGGGACTGGATTGAAATTAGACATGCGCAGTATCGTAACAGCAGAGGCGTCGATAGGCCATTTCAGAGGGGGCGTATGTACCCTCTCTTTTAAACTGCGCTCCGCCTGTTTTTCCCAAAATGTATTCTTTAAATATAGAAACCTACGGAATATTTTCACAAATTGACATTTTGTATGACGTAAGTGAATCGGTAAATTTTTGCGCCCCCCACGAATTGAAATCTTAACAACGCCCCTGAATGACAGCTGTCATCAGCTGACGACAGCGCGTTTATCGGAATTTTTAAGAACTTGTAATCCTATTGAAATTCAAACTCAATCCCGGACTTGTGAACACATGAAGAACGTACTCAGTTCAATCTCATTCAAGTATTGAATCCTCCATGTGAACATGGTAATTGTCATAATTAACTAGCCTATTCTTTAATTACTATTGAAGTAAAATATGAAATAAATATCTGTAAAATAAGTTGGCTTAGATTACGTCATAGACATGATTTTGTTTTTATAAAAACAATACAACCTTTCTGTAATTCTTTACGTTCAATATAACTTTATAACAGTGAACAATTATTTAATTAAAAGCGCAACAGGTTATTGGCCCAGTACCCGTGTTTATAAGTGCTTCTGATTAAAAGTGGTGTGCTTTAGTGGAAGTAATTTTACTTGACTGCATTTAACGTTTTTTATTTGGTACTATGGATGTGTCGAAATGTACAATCGACAAATTGGAAGGGCAATTGGGTGGATTGGAAGTTCCAAATAATAATACAGCTACAAGTAAATAATGCTATGGGCGCGGTTGAAGGAAAATTGGAACGTCCTCAAGAGTTAAAGGTTGATGCTAGTGATGCGGAAGTCGCGAAGCATGAAAAAGTAATGGCTGCATATATGAGAACAGAGTATATGGCTCAATATATATAATCAATTTTTCGCCATGAAAGAAAAGGATCAAACGGACTCAGTGGCCAAACACATAGCAAAGTTAGAAAAAATCTGGGTGGAACTTCAAGAGGAAACTTGGCATGAAAGACTAGGACACCAGAACAAATGCCATGTACAAACATTTTTGAAAGATCGTGGAATTGACTTTAAAATATATAATGAGTTTTATAATGCTTGTGTATATGGGAAAATGCATCGCTTGAGCTTTGGCAAACGCAAGGATCGTCCAACTAGACCTGGCAATCTTGTAAGTGCACATGTATGTGGACCAATGCCGGAAAAATCACTTGGTGGAAATTGATATTACGTTGATTTCAAGGATGATTTTACGAAGTATCGCTCTATTTATTTATTAAAGGATAAAAGTGATGTAAAGAACAAATTGAAACAATTTCTTGCTGAAGCGAAAACAGTGGGTCACACAATAAAGGAGCTTTTGACAATCAAGATGTTCATAAGTTGACGGAAGAAGTAGGACTTACTCATCGTAAAACTATGCCCTACATACCTGAGCAAAATGGCGCTGCCAAACAGGATAAACGTACACTAGTGGCATCTGCAAGGACTATGTTACATGCACAGAATATGCCGTAAAGTCTTTGGGCGGAAGCAGTTATGACGGCGGCGTACGTCATAAACCGAACAGGACCAACATCGGTTGAATCAAAAAGTCCTTTGGAAAAATTCCTGCAATTAACCATTTGAAAGTTTTTGGAACAGAATGCTATAATATACATGTACCAAAACAGAAACGACGCAAATTCGATAAAAAAGCTAAACATGGATATTTAGTAGGATATTCTGGTAATAAGGATGGCTATCGAGTTTGGTTACCTGAAAAAAATAATGTTGTATTTTCAAGAGATATTGTTTTCAAAAATGAAAAATCTCAATGATTCATTTACAAAATGCCTTACAAACAATAACTTCAAATATTGAAGAGGATACTGAAATTGGGGAAAATGAAGGATTTCAGGATCAATGTCATGACAAGGAAGCTGAAAATGAAAGTAAAGCTTGACATGTTCGACCAGCAAGGTATGATGATTATGCCATGATAGCCTGTGCTGAACCATTCAGTTCTGAAGATGCTGTTGCAAGTCCTGAATCAAGCGATTGGATGAATGCGATGAAGCAAGAAATGCAAGCTTTACACGAAAATGAAACGTGGAAACTTGTAGCAGCTGATGAAACAAAGAAATCAATTGACAATCGTTGGGTATTTAAGATTAAACGCAAGTCCGATGGTTCTGTTGAACGTTTTAAGGCTCGGTTGGTAATCAAAGGTTACGCACAGAAACATGGTTTGTACTACGAAGAAACATTCAGTCCTGTAGTACGTTGGGACACAATTAGAGCTGTGTTAAGACAAGAAATTTAAAATGACTCAATTTGACGTGAAGTCCGCTTTTCTCAATGAAATCATATATATGAAGCAACCTAATGGATTTAACGATGGTACAGGAAGAGTATGCAAATTAATTAAAAGTCTTTATGGTTTGAAGCAAGCTCCTAGATGCTGGAATGCAAAATTCAAACATTTTCGTAATGAATTTGGACTCAAACAAAATGATGCGGATCCCTGTTTGTTTGTTTGTTGAGGAGAACAGAGAATTATTTATAATTCTTTATGTGGATGATGGCATTGTTGTAGCGAAAGATAAATAATTGATGGAACATTTTCTGAACACTCTTTTAAAATGCATTTCAGGTGGTTACTGGACCTGTTGATTATTATTTAGGAGTGCAGGTTCAACACTTTGAAGATGGTTCAATTTTTATACATCAAGATACCTATGCAAGAAAATTTTTGGAACGCTTCAATATGGCTCAGTCTCATTCGGTTTCAACTCCTCTTGAAAGTGGTTTAGTTCTTCAGAACTGTGAAGACGAATATGATGGATGTTTTCCATATCGCGAGGCGGTTGGTAGCTTAGACATGATTTTGTTTTTATAAAAATACAACCTTTCTGTAATTCTTTACGTTCAATATAACTTTATAACAGTGAACCATTATTTCATTAAAACCGCAACAATTACAAACTAATTAATTATGGTCACCCTAATTTAAATACATGTATATATAGTTGAATCTGGGGCCTATTTAAAAAAAAATAAGTCATACCCAACAACTTTATATTAAGAACGTGAGACACATGCAAACTTCACCTCTATGTTAAATCCCATAAGGAAAAAATATCAACGCGGCCGCAATTGAAATGTTATAACGACACGCTTTTCTAGTTGTTTGTTTTTGACCAGTTGTCATATGTGCAATTATTAGTTCGTCGAACGATAGTACAAGACAGCTATAGTGCTTGGTTTTGTGTCTAACATTCTTGGATCAAAAAATTAAAATTATTAAAAAAAAAAGTGTTTGTCTCGTCACCCTGATTGCGTAAATGTATGATTATGTTTCTCGTCCGTAAGAACCACTTTGTGGAATCTCCTCTGAAGGTACCGAGCAGATTTTAATGAAATTTGATATACATAAAATTTGCGTGCCCGTGAAGTTCCACTCGCATTTTTAGATATTTTGTCGACAAAGTTTTTCCAAATTGTGAGTCCAGGGGCTATAAAAAATAATAAATACATTTAAAAAAAAAAATTATTAAACCAAAAAAATCTTCAAAAAATTATAAGACATTTTATATTTATAATGTTTTCACAGAATGTGAACCTGAAGGTCAAAAAAAAAATAACAATAATATTGAAATTTAAAATATTGTTGATTGATTGTTGGATGATTGCATTTAGTATTGTATTGGGGTCGCTGGGAGAACTGGTGTTAATTATGAATTTTTATTATTAAATATCCCTAATCATGTGTCAATTAATTATAAATGTAGATAATCAGTAAGAAAATTTGCAGAAATTGCCACATCCTTAATATCAGTATTAGGACTACTAACGTTAGCAGGTTTACAAGCATCTATGAAAATTCTTAAATCTTTATCACTTAGGTGACTTAATATTTGTTCTGTACAATTATATGGTAACTCCGGAAAGCTATTATAGAGAGATTGGAAAAATGTATTGCCTTGTTCCAGCAATTCCTTTCTTTCCACTCCCTTCCTAAAATGACTATTTATCATACTAGCATATATTGGAAATTTTGTTTTATTATCATCTAATTTTAAGACCTGTACTAGATTTTTATTCCTTGCATATATTACTAAACGACTTATATTTCTTGTCAAGATATCATGAAAAGTAACATTATTACTAATCTTCTCACTCTTCATGCTTTCTATTTCTTGCTCACATTCATTCTGAAAATTACTTATTTCATTGTTGCCACTAATCGATAGTAAAATTTGTTCATTTACATATAAATTTGCAGTCTTCATCTTGACTATGTGCTGTTCAAGAATCTCAGCAATTTCTTCACAAATGCCACTTTCATTGTCATAATAATCGTAATCAGAAACATAATGGTCGAGTTGATTATAAAATGAACTGACACTAGTCATAGCAAACTTAAGTGGTGTATCATTGTTTGCACTCATAATATTGATATCAGAACCATTCTCCAGTAGAGCTATAACAACTTGTTTATGTCCTTCTTTAGAAGCAATATGAAGCGCTGTTCTACCATATTCATCTGTAGAGTCAATATCAGCACCAAATTTCAAGAGAATCTCAACAACCTCTTTATAACCACTTTCAGTTGCAATGTGAAGTGCAGTTATACTATCTTTTTGCTTGGCATTTATATTAGCTCCTTTGTTTAAAAGCATTTTGCTAATGATTTCATTGCCTTTTTGGGCAGACAGATGAAGTGGTGTTATGTCATTTGTTAGTGTGGAGTTGACATCTGCATTATATTCCAAAAGAGCTTCAACGACTTTAACATATCCTTGTTCAGCAGCAGCATGAAGTGTTGTCATACCATTTTTCGTTTGTGCGTTTACATTAGCTCCCCTATTTAAAAGCAATTTGGCAATTTCTCCCTTAACATTCATATCAGTATCTTTATCGAGATGACTTCCAAAAAATCCTCCATCTTCGTCTACAGCAGTAAAATGCAATGCCGTTCTTCCAGATGTATCACTAGTATTAACAGCAGCACCATGTTGTAAAAGAACTTCAACGATTTCTCTACATTTATTCTTAACAGCAATTATTAGTAGTTCAGGATCATCTTTTACATTAGCTTTATTAGTTAAAAGTAGCTTGATCATTTTTAAATCGGCATTCTCAGTAGCATAAAATATTGGAGTATTTCCAGTTTCATCTTGAGCATTTACATCGGCTCCATAGCTTATCAATAATTTGGCCACCTCCTCCTGTTTGTTTTTGGTTGCAACATGTAAAGGCATATCACCTTTCCCAGGTGTTGAGATATTCACATGATGATGCTCAACAATTTGTAAACATCCAGATGCATGCAGATATTAAACTGTACCTTGTATTCTCATTACAACACATCTCACCCATTTGTTTTTCCTTAACTTTAATTAATGAAAAGTTTCAATCATACAATAGGCATCTTTTTTTGGCCTAACCACAGCTAACTCGGTTGGTGCTTTCAGTAACTTGTGCCTTCGAGTGGCGGGTTACTCCAAAGAGGTTAGCGCTGGGTTACTGATAAGTCTAACCCTGCTCTGCAGTAGGGTTACGCATGCTGGGTTACGGGTTGCTGCATTTGCCGCCATTTGACAGTTCTATTTGAAATGGCATCAGTAAATAGTGAATATATTTGTGAAAAATGTGGAGTGCAAGAAGATCTTGGTTTTATTGAGAGGCATATTCAAACATTTCAAATCTTTGAGGGTAAGCTTATATATAGCTAAGTATATTTATAGCTTATATATAGATATTGGAGGTTATGTTTTGTTTGTTATTTATTATAGGAGCTGATGAGAATCAAACGAATGCTGTAAACATTCAAATCAATAGTAATTATTCAGAAACAAAAAAAGAAATTATATTTTTTTTAATTTATTTTGTAGTTGAAAATGATGTTGAAGCAAGTTCTTTCTTAATTTGGCCGCAAAAATTAAAGCCAAGAGTCCTCATCATCAGATATATTGTAATAATATGATATGTTATAATAATAATTCAAGATCAAATGTATTTAAAAGTATAGAAAATAAAAACAAAAGCCTACTTTTTGAAAACATTTAGCGCTTAAATTTAAATTGAATCTTTCAATAACCTGTCCATTTCACTGGGGTTACTGACGGGTTACCGCCATATTGTAACCCGTGCCAACCACTTCTCCAACCAAATCCTACCCGGGTTGGCCCAAAAAAAGATGCCTAATCATAGATAATGCACTAATCCGAGTGAATCAGAGACTCTCTGACACTAATACATAGATAATATACTAATAGATTGTCGACTTCATAAAGAAGCGCTATAAGAGTGTTTCCAATGTGTATGGAGCTTGAACTAAACGAGTGGCGGGAAATATGAATGCCATATGTAATGCAGGTTGCAGAAAATACAAAATTTGATTGATAACGTAATTGTTCAAATTAAAACGTTATGTTCTATTGTCTATTAACATCAGAATATTGTAATCTTTCACCATTCAAATTCAAATTCACGTGATTTTTAATAATTATTACAGTGAAATATGTGTAATTTTTCTTATTATATGGCTTAAAATAAAATAGTCCGTTGAATTAAATAGGTTATTTGTTAATAAGATATTAGTGGAGAACATGTCAGTAAAGTTATCCACACTTTTCTCCAGCCACGATTTCTGTTACCAACCTAAAAATAACAAAATCCCCTTGATTGGTTTTAGCGCAACGATTAAAACCAAAATTACTTCCCATCACTTAAAAATTAGACAACCACAACGTAACCACAAACAGCGAAAATGCAAATAATTCGTTTGTACATAAAATCACTGTTTGTGGTTACGTTGTGGTTGTTTAATTTTTAAGTGATGGGAAGTAATTTTGTATTAATAGTAGAGCCAAAATCAATCAAGGGGATTTTGTTATTTTTAAGTTGGTAACAGAAATCGTGGCTGGAGAAAAGTGTGGATAACTTTACTGACATTGGAGAACCGTATTGCATATTCTATGGTTATATTTGTTCAAGTGGTTGGCTACACTGGTCACTGGTGGAGAAAAATTTAGTGTTGCCGCCAACTTGATTTACGTCTCAGTCGTATTTTTCTAACCATATATTTTTGAGTCGGTCTACGTTGCTTTGCAAATAAATAGTACTTATACATAGCAGGAAAATACGATATTCCTTATGGTGTATTACAAAAACGATAAAAATTTGTTAATATGCAAAAAAATGTCGCAACATTTAAACAATTGCAAATATTGCAATGAATCGGTACAAAAAAATATAGCTAGTTTCCTAACATGTCACAAGTGTGATTCAAATATTCATATAACGTGTTTAAAACGACGTTCGGTGCCTAGTGGTATTATCGGTGATGAATTTTTCACATTTACGTGTGCTGAATGTTCCGATAATCATGCTGAAGTGTTTATTCGCCCGAAATTGACATGGTATTGTATGAAACACGGCCTTCTCGATTCTCGATAAAACAACACTGTGTTTGTTATTGCACCAGAAGGTCCAGAAGGCTGTGCCTTGAAATTGCGTTAGTGCTTCGATTATACTTTGGTATTTAGTTTGCAGGTATTAATATTAACAATCTATCATTTGCACTTTGCTTCGCCGGATTATGCGAATAAAGGTTTTTATCATTGGAAACTACACATCGAGACTTTTATTGAGAGAAAATGGAATTCGTTTTTTCCGAAGTCCTTGTAAGTTTATTTTATGAATAACCTAACTGAAAATTGTTTATTTGCTTTTAATAATTAATTAAATTAAATAAATAAAAAAAAATCCCCGGCAGAACTGGGAAGTACTTCAAGTACAAATACTTTAAAAAGTATTTTTTTTACTTTAAGTATAATACTTAGTGCCAGTTTCATAAAATTCCTTAATGCTGACTTTAACTAAAGGAACTTCACAGGCAGGAAAATAAAGATAGTCTTATGTCATTTATATGTAGGATAAAAAGAGATAGTATTCGTTACCATGGCAACTAAAACAACTTTAAGTTAATGGCGTCTTTCATAATACATATTATGAAATCGACCGTTTAGTAATTTTACAGCAAGTTCTTTTTCAATTAATTATACTTAAATTATATTTTCTAATTATTTATAAAAACGTAATCAAAATATAAAATTAGCGCTGATTTGGTTCCTTATTTTATGCTTTCAATATTGAAACAATGAATATTTCTGAATCTGTTTTTAGGGAATCAATTAGCACTAATTAAGCACTAAATATTAATTTTGAAATATATGTTACTAAGTATTTTTTGCACTATATGTACAATACTTAAATGTAATTTTGTAACAAATATTTAATACTTTGTACTTAAAGTACTAAGTATTTTTTGTACTTTATGTACAATACTTCAATGTAATTTTGCAACAAATATTTAATACATTGTACTTAAAGTACTAAGTATTTTTTATACTTTATGTACAGTAATTCAATGTAATTTTGCAACAGATATTTAATACTTTGTACTTAAAGTACTAAATATTTTTTGTACTTTGTGTACAATACTTAAATGTAATTTTGCAACAATTATTTAATACTTTGTACTTAAAGTAAATTTTGTTCTTTAAGTACATTTGCTAATTAACCATTTATAAAAACGTAATCAAAATATATATAAAATTAGCGCCAGCTTGGTTCCTTATTTTACGCTTTCAATTTTGAAATTACGAATATTTCTGAAACGGTTTTAGTAAGGAATCTGTTTTTCAAGAAACCAATTAGCACTAATTAGATAATAAAATTTCTTATTTTGAAATATATGCTATTTAATGCTTTGGTGCTAGCCTAATGTTAGCACCACATTGATATATCTGCGAATATCTTCGTTAATATGGTAATTAGTACTAATCAGCAACTGATCATTAAAGGAATAATATATATATAAATTGAAAGTTTGTTGCTATTGCGAAGTTGGCACTAAATCGTTTATTCGAACCGTAATTTTTTTCGTTCCGGTTCAATAAAAAAAAAATTATATATATATATATATAACGGTATTGACCGATTTACGGTTCAACTCGGACAGTGTAATTTAAAAAAAAAAATTAAACATTCCTAACCGAAATTAACGAAATCCGATTTTCTGGTTTTCGGTTCGATATATATATATATATATATATATATATATATATATATATATATATTTATATATATATATTTATATATATTTATATATATTTATATATATATATATATTTATATATATATATATATATATTTATATATATATATATATATATATATATATATATATATATATATATATATATATATATATTTATATATATATATATATATATATATATATATATATAATTATTTATTTATGTTTATTAAAGTTCCAATTATTAAAATTAATGGTATGAGGAAACTTATTTCTAAATCAATAATAATATTACATACATTTTAAAACATAATAAAAAAATACAATATAAACATAGAACATAAAATAAAATATAAATTGATCAACAAAACACTATTAACTAAATTACATTTTACTTACCATATAATTTTAATTTATTTTTAAAGTTAGTGTAATTATTATTTTTCGGTTAATCATTGAATAATTTTGAAACATGGAAAAAAATGTCTAGCTTTATTTGAATTAATAATGTTATTATTAACCCTAGTGTTATGTTTATAAATATATACTTAAGTACATTTTATAAGTTCTGGAATTTGTTCTTAAAATACTTTTTGAAAAACTTAAGTACTTTTCATGAATACTTTAACTCCTGGATACCTTTTTGTATCTTTTCACCCTAAATTCTTGATATTCCCAAAGTCGAACTTTTTTCTTCTTATTTTACATAAGGGTTAATTAAAAACTGCAGATACGCTTTTTTGAGTTGACAGTTTGAGTATAATTTTGTGTTATTAACATTTTTTCTGTTTATAATAGTGTTAGAAAATCGGATTGGGTCGGTATAGCCTTAGAGACGTTAGGCGAAAAAAATCCGTTTTTAATGTCAGGTCAAGATGTCGTAGGGGAGCCCGGATGGTGGAAATTAACGCATAAAGAAGTGTCTCCTGCTTTTACAATTCGCATATGTAATATTTAATAATAATTTTGAAATTGATTATACGTGTATAAGAAAATTATAATTTAGGTAATAAACGTAAACTTCATAACAATCATGAAGAACTACAATGTGCCCGGAAATTTATTATGAAATACGGCACTACTATCGAATTTGAGGAAGTCCAACAACCAGAGGAACCGGAAATGAAAATTGAATTACAGGAAGAAGATGATGATGAGGAAGATGATCATTTGTCGATTGATAACGTCGATATAAGCATTGTTAAAGAGGAGGTTGATGATTTACCCGACTTCGCGTCACATACATGTGATGTAAGAAATTTTTCATTTTATTTACGGCAGAGATATCCAATAATATTGTTAGTGAAAGAACGTTCGTTCTGTTGTTTAACTGCACTTCTCTATAAACTGGTAAAAGTTCTAGGAATCATACAAACTTGCTCGATCACTAATTTCTATTTCTCTATCCCTTACCGGGGATTAATCTTTCATCAGAACTAACGGGTTATTATCATTTTTAAGGGGAGGTTTATGTAACTCTGCCCAAAAAAAGCATGTTTTTCGTGATATGATATCAACTCCGGGTTTTTTTTGCAAATTGTTTATTCATATTTCGACTAAATTTTTACTTTCTTTCACGAAGTAATAAGTAAGTATTGTAATCATGAAAAATTTCGAACTCGAGATTTCAACGGACTATGACAATGACTATTTTCGGAATGACGTCTGGCTGTGCTTGTGTCTGTGAACGCTCTCGGACTAAAACTGTCTAACGTAAAATTATGAAACTTCAAACTTAAGACTTGTATATATGCCCTAGATGTGCACCTCCTATTTTTGAAAAGAATATTCAAACCGGAAGTGCATGTTTACTCTATGCATTTTTTGTTCTATCTCCAATATCACTAGAACGGCTACACTTACGGCAAATATAGTTCATAATGAAAGAGATTAATATTTCGCACAACTTTTGTTTGAAACATTTCTTCAAAATATCTGGAGTGACCTGCACTCGACTTACTTTTACGCAGTTTTCACTAGCAAAACCCAGAAATTGTTATTTAATTATGTTAGCAAATATATAATATAAATTGATTCCATAATAATTTACCTGATACAATTTATTCTAATAAGAAATCAATATTTTAAATAATAATTCATACAGATAACTGTCAATGTAATGCTTTACTTGTTTTCAATAAACAAGAAACAAATGCTGTAACTCATGGTTGATCCGATTTAAAAATAATAAAATTTGTCACAAGTGTAGGTACAACGTAAATAAGATATTTGAGTTTTTTCGTAGCAGTTATCTCATAACTGGTACAATTTATGAAGAAACTTTTCAAACAAAAGTTGTGCGAAATATTATTATCTTTCATTATGAACATAACTATTTTTGCCGTAAGTGTAGCCGTTCTAGTGTTACTGGAGATAGAACAAAAAATGTATAGAGTAAACATGCACTTCCGATTTAAATATTCTTTTCAAAAATAGGAGGTGCACATCTAGGGCATATACCAGTCTTAAGTTTGAAGTTTCATAATTTTTCGTTCGACAGTTTTGGCTCTAGAGCGTTCACAGACACACACACACACACACACACATACAGACACACACACACAGACGTCATTCCGAAAATAGTCACATTCGATTCAGGGAAGGTCAAAACGTATATATCCGTTAAAATCTCGAGTTCGAAAATTTTCATGATTACAATACTTACTTATTACTCTGTAAAAGAAAGTAAAAATGGGTTGTGGCCAACGCGGGACTTTCTTTTACGTAGTTTTCATCAACATTTATTGATTATAAAAATATATTATTAGGAAATAATAATCCAACAGAAACAATATGAAAACCAAGCTTACCTTAAATAAAAGAATGCGTAGAAAATTATACCAATACAATTTGTAATGGTTTTGAAGTACTAACTATCAAAACTAACCAATTATATCTACAGAAATATTCTGAAATGTCATTTATCTAATTCAGACCATTTTGTTTTCTTGTCGAAATATTGACAGGCGCAGATGATCCGATTAATTAAGCTACATTCGAATCCATGACAACGTAAACAAGATTCTCATAATTTTCGGTAGCGGTTTTGTCGTAACTGGTACATTTATTGAAGAAACTTTTCAAACAAAAGTTGTGCGAAATATTAATATCTTTCATTATGAACATAACTATTTTTGCCGTAAGTGCAGCCGTTCTAGTGATATTGGAGATAGAACAAAAAATGCATAGAGTAAACATGCAATGCCGGTTTGAATATTCTTTTCAACAATAGGAGGTGCACAACTAGACCATATACAAGTCTTAAGTTTGAAATCTCATAATTTTACGTTGGACCGTTTCGGCTCTAGAGCGTTCACATACACACACACACACGCACACACACACACACACAGACGTCACTCCGAAAATAGTCACATTCGATTCAGAGAAGCTCAAAACGTGTATATCCGTTGAAATCTCGAGTTCGATTTTTTTGGTGATCCCTATACTCTGTAAAAGAAAGTAAAAATGTACCAGTTGCGAGAAAAATGCTACGAAACATTATAAATATCTTGTTTACGTTGCCATGGATTCGCATGTAGCATAATAAATCGGATCATCAGCGCCTTTGATACAAAATAGACTCAATTAGATAAATGACATTTCAGAATATTTCTGTAGAGTATTGGTTAGTTTGATAGCTGGTTTTGGTTATATATATATATATATATATATATATATATATATATATATATATATATATATTTACTAGTGAAAACTGCGTAAAGGAAAGTCGAGTGCAGGCCTCTCGAGATATTTTGCATATTGTTTTTTGCCCATTTAATTCAACGCATGAATTGCATTCGGTAATTCGAAACGATGTACACTTGACCCTCAATTATTGCATCTAAATTCATAAAATATTCGAATGGCAAGATTATGTTGGTGCGAAAAGTATACATAGTTTTGAATTACCGAACGTAGCAGAATCTGGGGAGGTGTACATATATCTTATTGGGAAGTTAATTAGTAGCTGGATATCTCTGTTAAAATTGTAATTGCAACTATATAAATTTATTTTTATAGGAACCATCTTACCCAACTTCAGAAATATGGGCCGAAATTGAAACTATAGTCGCAATCAAAATTCCGAAACATTTACAACGCATTTTAGAAATATGCGGTTTTGACTCAATAGAATTACTAAAGATCGCTCCAAATTCGTGGCTTCATGATATTGAAAATTTTATAAAAACTTCAGACCCGAACGGCTTTCTATGCAAAACTGAAACAATTTCCGATATTTTAGGCCCTATTTACAAAACAGTAACACATTATCGTATCCCACCCGGACATAAATTACTTTTGAACACAATCAAACATAAGTTACTTATGCAAAATCAGTCGGCTAATTCGACTGAAAATAGTTTTGAGGTAAGTCATCAAAGTCAACAAGACACTTATAACTTTGATGATGAAAAGTGTAATTTAACCATCATTAATAATACGTTAAAAACATGGATGAACACAAATCAGTATAAAATTGATAATTTTAAAATAAATTTAACGGCATCAGGTGGTACGATTCAATGTCCGTTTCATACTTGTAGCAAACCTTTGAATGTTTATAAAGATACGAAACGTAACCGTTGGGTGTTGTCGAATTTTACGACGCATTATAAACATCATTTAAAAATGGAATCTAAATTACATTTTCTCGAAAATGGCCATAGGAACCTGATTGATCAACCTAGTTGTTCGACAAAGCGATCTGCGAATGAACTAGAAGAGATTTTAAATGTTGAGGATGTTGAAAACAAGAAACATAAACCAAGCGATTAGAATTAAATCATATATTATTTAACACTTATTATTAATTTTTATTATATATCTAAATATCTTCTATTACTTTGTATTTTTATAATTATCGTGAGTAAAGACTGTTACCAATGTATGGAATATTTGAATAAACGTGTTTTTTTTTTTAATCTGTTAAACCAATTAAATGAGTGTGAATTTATTAGCTCGCCGTACGAAATATAGAATAGCTAATGCATTCGGTCGTGTGTCTGTAGCATTCTCGATTCAAAAAATTTCGTTAACAAAAAGTTCTGGTCTCGTCGCCCCGATGTTATTTTATATACTGATTATCCATGAAGATTTTTTAAATTATTGACTATTAAAACTCCTGATGTTGGCTTAAGCGATGCCGAAACGTTGATCAAATTTAAGGTCAAACATCAAGCTCAAAAAAAAAAACCTACCGACTAATCTCTATAAAAAAAAATCTGTGAATTCGTAATTGCATAAATAATGCCTGTTTTTTTTTTTTGTATTTACAGTTTCAGAGATAAAAAACAAAAACCTCCAAAATAGGTCATTTATTATAGTTTTCATTTTTTATCTCCGAAACTGTAAATACAAATAAATTAACATATTTACCAGCCATTATTTATGCAATTACGAATTCACTGATTTTTATTTATAAAGATTAGTTGGTAGGTTTTTGCGTAATCGAGGTTTGTTTAATTATGATAGGTTTTGAGTAGTTTTATCTAATTAAGAAATATAACTAAGACCAAAGGTGTAACAATGTGTCCGTAATGCCTTTATATTCAATAAACAGTCATTATTCGATGGAATATCTTTGATTATAGCGTAAAAATAGCTAATTTCTAATACTGTGCGTGCATGATTGCTTGAACATTCAAAGTCGATGGTAGCGCCACCATCTAAAATAGCCGAGAGCGGAGCGGCATTACTTCGAACTAGATGGACCTGATGGTTTGTCTTAATAAATTGTAAAAAAGCTAAAATAAACGAAAATTTAACTTTCAAAATTTTTTTTTAGTATTAAGAGCATAATTTTGAATATTTGTATGATTTTTGCATAAAATTACTTTAAAACGGTTACATTAAATATTTATTCACATTTTAAATTTTACACTAATGATTGTCAATTTTTTACTTCTACCAATATTGTCAAGTATAAGAAAGAATAAATATTGTTAATGTGGTATTAGGTCACGTAATATCTGTAATTGCCACAATTTGTTGTCATTTTTAATGACTAAACGCGTTGATTAACAAAACTGTTACACAGTAGTCTTGAAAAAGACTGTTTTGAAATAATAAAGCGTTTAAAGGAAACCTGAATTGTCAAATGACAGATCAGAAAATAAAACAGCAATGGTGTATATAACTCTATTATCTACTTGCAAGGTCAAAAATTACACATTCAAACACCAGGAAACTATGACGTCATAAATCCTTTACTTTTAAAAATGCATATCTCAGAAACTAAAGGCTTTAAAAGAAATTTGTAATTTTAGAACTTTTAACAAAAATAAGCTTAGGTACAACGCTCCTATGCGTCCAGTTCGCTTTATAAGTAATATATGTGATGCGAGCAGCGGTTTTTAATTATTATGGCCTTAAGTTTCAATTAAAATATTTTATTGAAGCTTTAAGGATTGTTCACAGCAAAACAATCAGTAATTAAGCTTAGAAATTATAAGTACTAATTCCAGTTTGTTGTATAACATACAAAGTTAAGGATTGTTCACAGCTAAAGAATTAGTAATTAAGCTTAGAAATTATAAGTAATAATTTCAGTTTGTTGTATGACATACAAGGTTAACGTTCACAGCAACAAAATTAATCATAAATTGTGTTGCTTGGAATGTTAACATTGCTGGTCATAATACAAACTAGATTATTATTTGTAATTTTCTAAGGATTGTTCACAGCGAAACAATCAGTAATTAAGCTTAGAAAATTACAAATAACAATCTAGTTTGTATTATGACAAGCAATGCTAGCATTCCAAGCAACAAAATTAACACAATGTATGATACATTTTGTTGTTGTGAACGTTAACTTTGTATGTCATACAACAAACTGAAATTATTACTTATAATTTCTGATTATTTAGCTGTGAACAATCCTTTAACGTTTACAGCAACAAAATTTATCATACATTGTGTTAATTTTGTTGCTGTGAATGCTATCATTGCTTTTCATAATACAAACTAGGTTATTATTTGTAATTTTCTAATTTTAATTACTATTACGTTCGCTCTAAACATGCCTTTATGGTTAACAATTTGAAAAAAAAATTATAATTATTTTAATTAAAAAAATGTGTATATTTTAAAATTAAAAATTATAATATTTAATAATTTTTTATGGCGTTTGGGTTAACAATATGAAAAAAATCTTGTAGACATAAATTATCTTAGAATTTATAGTAAAAATTTTGGGTATTTTAATTATATTTATAAGGGCAGTATTAACGGGGTTTCAAATTTTGGGGGCCTATAACTCGGGAAGTATACGTGCGATTTTATTTAAACTGCGAACGGATCCAAATGGGATACCAAATAATATGTGTAGCAAATTTGGTGTAAATCGCTCCGGTCCCTTCAGAGGAGTAGAGAGCACAAATTTAGTCTTACGAGCGACCACTAACACCCAAGTATATGAGTATATATATATATATATATATATATATATATATATATATATATATATATATATATATATATATATTTGTGGATTCAGAGTGACGAGACAAACACTTTTTGAACCGAGAATGCTATAGACACACTACTTATTAAAAACGCTTCTTGCATCCCAATTGATATAAAAAATCAAATATGTAGTTTTATTTTCTAGTGTAATTAATACAAAAATTGGTAGTTTGCACTACAGCTAAACAAATGATGTGAATGATACAAAAATATGTTCTTAATCTTCTTCCAATAATTCCATTTCCATTGCTTCAATCGCTTGATTGACATTATTGTGCATCGGTTCATAGTCATCTAAATACATAATACAAATATTGTGCAGCACGCAGGCTGCCACCACACAATTACTTATAAACTTAATGTCACTAGACTCGAAGCACGAGAAGCGATGGAACCGGTTTCGCAGCAACGTAAACGCTGAATTCAACACCAAACTTGTCGCCGCATGTTTTTTATTGAACGACACTTGTTGTTCGGTTAACTCGCCCGAAAATTGGGGGAACAACCAACGCAGTGTTGGATACCCAGCGTAGCCAACAAAAAAATTGTCGCCCAAGAAATTTGGGTTTTCTAAAGACATTTTAAACAGTGGCGACTCTTGCAAAACTTCAGTCTCCGTTTTTGAACCAGGTTCTCCGCAGTAAATATCCGAAAAACGATATTCTGGATCGACGACCGCTTGTAAGACGACAGTGTATTCACCGGCGCTATTCACGTATTGTTTATTGTTGTTGGTTTTGATTTCGACGTACGTTATGCCGATTACGCCAGCTACGCCACGCATGCCTTCCAAATCGTAGAATTTCTCTGTGATGTCTTCCGATAAGTCTTGTCGGGGAAATATTATAAATTCACTTGAAATCGAAACTAAATACTCCACTATTTTTCGGACGATTGCCCAAGCGCAACTAGACGAAGTATTGAACTTTTCCGCTAAAAATTTAAACGAGTCTTTACTAGACAAATACGATAGAGTTATTACCACAGCCTTCCAAGGACTTATGTTTTTTCGGCCGTGATTTTGTTGCGGTAAAATATCCGCAGTTGTGATTCGATCTAAAATAAACATTTAGATATTAACACTACAGTATAAATGTACAAGGTGGTGAATCGAAATCGAGAACATATGAATTTACATGTTCTTTTTAAAACATATATAGTACATTTTACACATACAGTGTAAAAACAAAACTAGTTAAAAAAAATTAAACTGCGACGATTATATAATTTCATTGTATAAATACATTTAGTATAACACTTATTTAATAAATTAAATATGCCAATTTCATCGAAAATCAATGTGGCCACAGAATTTCTTGATAGCATATTGTTTTTTATTATATCTGTTATTCATTGAATAATTTTTATAAAATATATTTCCTGGGTGAATATTTTTTTGTGTGCTAAATTAAGCATTATAATTGAAAAGAAAACATTATTCTTTTTAACTCGCCGTACAAAATGTACAAAAGAGCTATAGTGATCGGTCGTATGTCTGTAACATGCTCGGAGCAAAAAAAAATCTTAACAAAAAGTTCTTGTATTTTCGCCCTGAATCCAAAAATATGTATAACTCATATACTTGGATGAATGTATCTCGCTCGCTCGGTCGGTCGTAAGACCTGAGTTTGTGACCGCAATTTGCTATACATATAATTTCCACGCCCTGGAAGTTCCCGTCGCATTTTAAATCCAATCGTCAGTACAGGTCCGGAATTATAGGGCCCCAAAATTTGGAACCCTCCTAAATAATGTCCTTAGTCAACTTTTAATTTATTTAGAATTTTCTACTAAAAATTCTAAGATATGTTATGTCTAAGGTTTTTTCAAATTGTGAGCCCATAGGCTTAAAAAAATAATAATAACATATTTTGAAGTAAACCAGACATTGAACGCCATCTATAGGTGAAACGAAGAAGTCATGTGACAGTTATTTCTTTGGTTACAATCTTTATATTTTTCAATATATATAAACTATTTGTTTCTGCGATTTAATTAATAAAATTAAGAAATGTTCATCAAATCATTTTCAATATCCTTGGCAAATCACGAAACGAACGATATTAGCGTTACGCATGTGTGCAATTTTAAATGTGGGGTTATGGAATTTAATACTGTTATGGTACAGGAATAAATAAATCTTGAGATCATAATTTGGATTGGTTCTGTCGGCTCTGTGAGTATAATGTCGATGATTTAGAATTATATATGTAAAGTCAGAAATTAATTTATTTCATATTAAATGCAGAAGAAATGTCATCAAACATTCAAGACAACATAAAACAAATTTTAAAGACTGTTCGTATTAATAAATACATTAATTTTATAAACAATAATTTGAATATTAGAGAAACTTGAATTTGGATATGTTCCTTAAATATATATTCCAATAATGAATTGCTATCACTATTAGTATTGCGATTGGGTTCGCCGAAGAGGCGAGCTGGTAGCACTGGCGCTTACACCCGTTCTTGTTTAATACATATAAATATTTTGTAAAAATTATTCAATGAATAACAGATATATACAATATGCCATCAAGAAAATCCGTGACCAAATTGATTTTTTATGAAATTGGTATATTTAATGTATTAAATAAGTGCTATACTAAATGTATTTAATCAATGAAATTATGCTTAATCGACGCAGTTTAAAATTGTTAACAAGTTTTGTCTTTACACTTTATCTGTAAAATGTACTGGGGAGATAAAATTTACATATATTAAAATAACATGTAAATTCCTATGTTCTCGATTTTGATTCACCACCTGTATAACCAGTAGCGACACTGTTAAAATAACGGTTTCAATTTACTCTGCGCATATAAATCAAGATGGCTGCCAAAACAAAATAATTAATCAGGCCAGCAATAGATGGCACTACAGTCACCGATACACTTAATTTAGAATCCATTTAATTACTATAACCGGTATCAATTTATTAAATAACGCTCAACTTCAATAGTTATTCAATATTGAAATTTGTAACTAGAAATTAAAATTTTAGAACCAGATTTTTGTATCCCCTCCACTTTATAGTAACAATGTTGCATTTAATGCAAAAACAACTTTGAAATACGCAAGTGAGGTTATGTCCACTTTTGGTAAATTGTCCGATTGTGGGTTTCCAATAACTAATATAACTCATGTTTAATAATTATGTACACTTGTAACACTAACATATCGAGAAAAAAATTTAAAAAAAGGCTTGCCACATGCATATTATAATGAACATAAGACTAAAATAGGTTAGATAACATTTTTCTAACAGCTAACAGCGTTGCCGAATCTACTTATGAAAACAACTAAAATTTACTACCAACTTAATGGTAATAGCCCTATCCACTACTCCAAATAAGCCTATAGGCGTAGTACCGTCATAAGCCTATAAGGCGCGAAACTTAAATAATTCGTATCTTCTGTAATGTGAAGATTTCAGAAAAACAATAAAATATGTATAGTTTAAAATATTTTCATTCGAAAAAATAATTTAATATAAAGGCTTGCCACATGGCTATTATAAATCGGCAAAATGGCCGCCCTTTTCAAAACTTGAGTCATTAGTGTCAAAGCGCCGACAATAACTGTCACTGCTGATTATATATTTATACTGTGTCTATATTATACATTTCTAAACTTACTAAAAAAAACTTATAGGCCACAAAAAGTAATAAATATATTTCGGGCTAACCTGAAAGATGCTGCGCAACCTCGATTGAAATGTGAAACTGGTCCTTAAATTCGTCCTCCGTAAAAGTGGTAACAATATCTTCGGCATAATCGGGGTCTAATACTTTTTCTTGTACATATTTGTTAACCTTCTTAGGAACCCTTTTCCGCTTTTTCTTATAAAATTCTTCGAACGAAGAATCTGATAATGAATCTGAACTGGTTGAAATGTCAGATAATTCTTCGTAAAATAACTCCTAAATTCAAAAATAATTTGTTATATTTTTCTTTGATATAAAATAGAAATTAATTACATGAAATAACTTTTCGATTTCCATGTTTATTTGTATTAAAATAACCTCAAAATGTAGGGTTAAATAAATTAAGCAGTGTTACCAATGCAATGATCACAATTTTCCCAGTGAAACAATTAGTAATTTTACTTAGAAATTACCAGTAATAATTACAGTTTGTTTAATAACATACAATGCAAACGTTCACAGTAACAAAATTTATAATGAATCTTGTTAGCACAGCAACAAAATTAAAACGATTAATTATAAATTTTGTCGCTGTGAATGCTAGCATCCCAATAATTGATTTTGGCGCTACTATTAATACAAATTTACTTCCCATCACTTAAAAATTAGACAACCACAGCGTAACCACAAACAGCGAAAATGTAAATAATACGTTTGTACACAAAATCGCTGTTTGTGGTTGTCCAATTTTTATGTGATGGGAAGTAATTTTGTTTTAATAGTAGCGCCAAAATCGATCAAGGGGATTTTGTTATATTTAGGTTGGTAACAGAAATCGTGGCCGGAGAAAACTTTATGTCAGTATAGTTATCCACACTTTTCTCCAGCCACGATTTCTGTTACCAACCTAAAAATAACAAAATCCCCTTGATTTGTTTTGGTGCAACGATTAAAACCAAAATTACTTCCCATCACTTAAAAATTAGACAACCACAACGTAACCACAAACAGCGAAAATGTAAATAATTCGTTTGTACACAAAATCACTGTTTGTAGTTACGTTGTGGTTGTTTAATTTTTAAGTGATGGGAAGTAATTTTGTTTTAATAGTAGCGCCAAAATCAATCAAGGGGATTTTGTTATTTATAAGTTGGTAACAGAAATCGTGGCTGGAGAAAAGTGTGGATAACTTTACTGACATAAAACTTTGGATAACTTTACTTATACCAACTCAGACGTTACTGACATGTATAGGAAGAGAAGTATTGTATGATTGAAACTTTTTCAATAATTAAAGTTGAGGAGAAACAAATGGGCGAGATGTCTTATGGTAATGAGAATACAAGCAACAGTCTAATATCTGCAGTTCGTGAAGGAAGACTAGAAAGTGTAAGAGGGTTAATTGATGCCTATCTTATTCACAAGCATGGTCAAATGGATATGTTTTACTTCGTGATGCTATTGAGAATAAACATACAGCAGTTGCTAAATTACTTTTAGCAAACGGTTCTAAAGTGAACAGTGAAAACAAAACACCTTCTAATACTCCACTTCATTTTGCTGTTATAAATGGTGACATAGACATTGTTCAGATGCTTCTAGACAGAGGTGCTAATATTCATGCTAAAAATCATTTTGGTGAAACGCCACTTCACAAAGCGATTGATTATAAGCGAATGGAAATTACTGAATTACTATTAAATCAGGGAGCTAATGTTAACGATAGCATGAACAACGGTATTACTCCTCTTCATATTGCAGCGAAGAGAGGATGTTTACAAATCGTTGAGCATCTTTTAACACATGGAGCTTATGTTGATTCTGTTTATACCTCCAGATTTAAGGAAGGTACACCACTGTGCCTTGCTGTTGAAAAAGGACATGAAGATGTTGTTAAGCTACTTTTAGAGTACGGGGCTAACGTTGATGCTCAATATAAAGAGGGTAGAACGATACTACACTTTGCTGTTGGAAAAGGGCATGAAAAAATTGTTGAGCTACTGTTAGAGTACAGACCTAATATTGATGCTCAAGATAAGGATGGTAAGACTATACTACACGTTGCTGTTGAAAAATCGCAAGAAAAAGTTGTTAAGCTACTGTTAGAGTACGGAGCTAACGTTGATGCTCAAGATAAAGAGGGTAAGACTATACTACACGTTGCTGTTGAAGAAGGACATCCAGTAATTATTGAGCATGTTTTAAAGAATTAACCTTATATCAATAACAAAAGTAACAGGAACGCTCTTAATGCTGCAGTGTATGGCTATGGAAAAGAGTATACTAAGATCGTCGGAAACCTGCTTCAATATGGTTTTACTGTCAATCCTGAAGATGTGAATAATTGTAAATTGCTGCATAATGCTGTTGAGAAAGGATATTTGAAAATTGTAGAAGAACTCTTAAAATATGGTACTGATGTGAATATCTCAACATCTGGAAAAGGTGATATGCCTTTACATGTTGCAACCAAAAACAAACAGGAGGAGGTGGCCAAATTATTGATAAGCTATGGAGCTGATGTAAATGCTCAAGGTGAAACTAGAAATACTCCAATATATTATGCTACTGAGAATGCCGATTTAGAAATGATCAAGCTACTTTTAACTAATAAAGCTAATGTAAAAGATGATCCTGAACTACTAAAAATTGCTGTTAAGAATAAATGGAGAGAAATCGTTGAAGTTCTTTTACAACATGGTGCTGATGTTAATACTAGTGATACATCTGGAAGAACGGCATTGCATTTTACTGCTGAATACGATTATCGAGGATTTTTTGGAAGTCATCTCGATAAAGATCCTGATATGAATGTAAAGGGAGAAATTGCCAAATTGCTATTAAGTAGGGGAGCTAATGTAAACGCACAAACTAAATATGGTATGACAACACTTCATGCTGCTGTTGAACAAGAAAATGTTAAAGTCGTAGAGGCTCTTTTGGAATATAATGCAGATGTTAACTCCACACTTAAAAATGACATAACACCCCTCCATTTGTCTGCCCAAAAAGGCAATGAAGTCATTAGCAAAATGCTTTTAAACAAAGGAGCTAATATAAATGCCAAGCAAAAGGATAGTATAACTGCACTTCACATTGCAACTCAAAATGGTTATAAAGAGGTTGTTGAGATTCTCTTGAAATTTGGTGCTGATATTGACTCTACAGATGAATATGGTAGCACAGCGCTTCATATTGCTTCTAAAGAAGGACATAAGCAAGTTGTTATATCTCTACTGGAGTATGGTTCTGATATCAATATTATGAGTGAAGACAATTATACACCACTTAACTTTGCTATGCTTGGTATCAGTACATTTTATAATCAAGGCGACCACTTTGATTCTGATTACGATTATTATTACCTTGATCGTGGAATTTGTGCTTGTGAAGAAATTGCTGAGATTCTTCTACAGCACATAGTCAAAATGAAGACTGCAAATTTATATGTAAATGAAATAAATTTACGATTCATTAATAGCAACAATGAAATAAATGATTTTCAGAATGAGTGTGAGCAAGAAATAGAAAGCATGAAGAGTGAGAAGATTAGTAATAATGTTACTTTTCATGATATCTTGACAAAAAATATAAATCTTTTAGTAATATATGCAAGGAATAAAAATCTAGTACAGGTCTTAAAATTAGATGATTATAAAACAAAATTTCCAATATATGCTAGTATGATAAATAGTAATTTTAGGAAGGGAGTGGAAAGAAATGAATTGCTGGAACAAGGCAATACATTTTTCCATTCTCTCTTTAATAGCTTTCCGGAGTTACCATATAATTGTACAGAACAAATATTAAGTCACCTAAGTGATAAAGATTTAAAAAATTTCATAGATGCTTGTAAGCCTGCTAACGTTAGTAGTCCTAATACTAATATTAAAGATGTGGCAATTACTGCAAATTTTCTTACTGAGGCCTGAACCAGATTTTGCCAGCAATAGGATGAGTCTCTTATTCTAGCAGTCTTATGGAAATCGTATTATCCATAACCCAAATACTCAGATCAAAATTACTGGCAAAAAGCAGGAAATGGCAATTGATAAAAAGAGGAACTACGTTGTGCAAATACTCATGAAAAACACTCCACTACACGAGCAAGTTGATAAAATTTATGACCATGCAATAGAACTTATGATTTTACACAATTATAAGGCAGATTTCGCTAAAAATATGTTGAAACAATGTATAAATCGCACATTAAGGAAAATTCAAGAGATAACCTCAAAACTAATATTTCAATTAGAATAATTATCCTTAATCATGTGTTAATTAATAATAAAAATATATAATTATCAACAATGCGACCTCCATACAATACTAAATGCAATCATCCAACAATCAATCAACAACATTTTAAATTTCAATATTATTGTTATTAAATATTTTTTTGACCTTCAGGTTCACAATCTGTAAAAATATTATAAATATAAAATGTCTTACAATTTTTTGAAGATTTTTTTGATTTAATAAACATTTTATTTGAAATTATTATTTTTTATGGCCCCTGGACTCACAATTTGGAAATACTTTGTTGACAAAATATCTAAAAATGCGAGGGGAACTTAATGGGCACGTAAATTATATGTATATCAAATTTCATTAAAATCGGCTCGGTAACTTCAGAGGAGAATCCACAAAGTGGTTCTTACGGACGAGAGACATAATCATACATTTTCGTAATCAGGGTGACGAGACAAACACTTTGTCTTAATCATTTTTATTTTTTGATCCAAGAATGTTACAGACACGAAACCAAACACTATAGCTGTCTTGTACTATCGTACGACGAACTAAAAATTGCACATATGACAACTGGTCAAAAACAAACAACTACAAAAGCGTGTCGTTATAACATTTCAATTGCGGCCGCGTTGATATTTTTTCCTTATAGGTGAAGTTTGCATGTTTCTCATGTTCTTAATATAAAGTTGGTATTTATGACTTATTATTTTAAAAATAGGCTCAAGATTCAACAATAAATTCATGTATTTAAATTAGGGTGACTCTAATTAATTAGTTTGTAATTAAAAAATAGGCTAGTTTTAAAAACTGATTTACACTAGCTAAAGACTTAATTAATAATTTTGACAATATATATATATATTCTAGACTTAGATATAATATTTGAAAAAGATGCCATAAAATAAAAGAGAGGTGTCAAACTCGAACCAACATTTCTACAAAAATATTTTAAAACTCGCGGTGGAAGTAGCTCTACAATTCCCAGCAATCTGATTGGTTTGGGCTATGCCGTTGCCGCAATACCGCGTCGGTCCGAACCCGGCATTACTTGAAGTTATATTTTGCTATGTCGACTTTGTTGGTGCAACTGGTTAGAAGTTTTCTTCTTCTATTGAAGTTCAGACTCCGTCCACATAGCGCTATGCTGCCGCAGTGGCGGTGCCAACGTGCGAGCCGGTGGGGCTCCGGCCGCCCCCAAAATGATCTGTTGCCCTCGGTTGCCCCTCCCGCCGTATTAACATTTATATATAAACGTAACTACGAGTATTACATATAGATGTGTGCCCCCTTACATGTTTTCTGGTCCTTGCTGGCCCCTCCACATTTATAAATATAGCACCGCCACTGGCATGATAATATTTATTTTTGACGTAAATATTTTACCAATAAATCGACTTAATAATTTAAAGAAATTACTAATAAATAAATATCATACGTATTTGAGTTTTTTTTTTAATACTTATTATTTTACGCGATTTTTGGTGAATAATTACAATATACTGATGTTAATAGACAATCGAACATAACGTTTTAATTTGAACAATGACGTTATTTTCGCTACTATATTTCTGATTCAAAAGGTTGTGATCTTCACTTAAAATCAATTCAATTTTGTATTTTCTGCAACCTGCATTGCATACGCATTCATATTTTCCGCCACTTGTTTAGTTCAAGCTCCATACACATCGGAAACACTCTTATAGCGCTTCTTTATGGAGAATCTATTCAGAGCATGTATGTGAAGTTACCGACGCGGCTCTGAGTCAGGCTGACAGCCAGTACTGGAAACTTGAAAAAACCAAAAATTACTAAAAATTCAATGTTACCAACGCAAAAAAAACAAAATATGGAATACAAAAAATACTCTATTTGCTTGAATTTAACCTTTCTCTGCTAATTATTCATAGTATTTATAACATATTTTCCTAATCCAATACAAATCGTGAGAATTTACGTGAGTTTAATCATATTCAAATGTCATAACCACACTTATGCCAGTTGACATCCGAAACTCGTCGAGATATAAAAGCTGTTTATTTGAAATTAGGGCGCAGGATTTGTGTGCAAATTTAATATAACAATGCTAAGGTATCGTACAATAAGTGACCTAGAGTTTTTTAGTTAGATACCTATATGATAGAAAATAGGGGCGTTCCAGTGTCCGTCATATATAAGGGCTATTTAATCAAAATTAGGGCACAGGATTTGTGTGCAAATTTAATATAACAATGCTAAGGTATCGTACAATAAGTGACCTAGAGTTTTTTAGTTAGATACCTATATGATAGAAAATAGGGGCGTTCCAGTGTCCGTCATATATAAGGGCTATTTAATCAAAATTAGGGCACAGGATTTGTGTGCAAATTTAATATAACAATGCTAAGGTATCGTACAATAAGTGACCTAGAGTTTTTTAGTTAGATACCTATATGATAGAAAATAGGGGCGTTCCAGTGTCCGTCATATATAAGGGCTATTTAATCAAAATTAGGGCACAGGATTTGTGTGCAAATTTAATATAACAATGCTAAGGTATCGTACAATAAGTGACCTAGAGTTTTTTAGTTAGATACCTATATGATAGAAAATAGGGGCGTTCCAGTGTCCGTCATATATAAGGGCTATTTAATCAAAATTAGGGCACAGGATTTGTGTGCAAATTTAATATAACAATGCTAAGGTATCGTACAATAAGTGACCTAGAGTTTTTTAGTTAGATACCTATATGATAGAAAATAGGGGCGTTCCAGTGTCCGTCATATATAAGGGCTATTTGTGTGCAAATTTAATATAACAATGCTAAGGTGTTATTATGCAAGTAGCCTAATTTTAATTTTATAAATATAATTAACCGAAATAATTCTCGTAATAATATTATTTGTATTTGTCAACAGTCATAGTTCTCATTGCAACCAATGAGTAGTATGTAGCAGCACCTACGAACCTAAAACGAATTAGGAAACCAGGGACGTGTTCGCTCAAACTATCTCACCAGAGGTGGACTAAGAAATATTTATTCCAAATTCATAACACTTGTTTGTGATGCTGTAAAGAAAACTTTTTGTAAAAATATTTCCCATGACACGATAGAATAAAATTTGGTAACATTATTTATTTATATTTTTTTATTTGGTAGTGTACATTTAATTGGTTCACACATATGTTATAAGGATCACACATTGTTTAAACAAAGAATTAACGATATTTGTTAATCTTACAAAATAACATAAATCATGCAAAAAAGTAAAGAGATTAGGTTTGAAAACGAAGGTTCAGTTGATGCTACTAACTCATTCAACTTGCCCAGATTTACAAAAATGTTTTATTGAAACAGCATTATGTATTAAATATATCTGAATTATATGAAACCTCTATTAGTAAACAATGCAAAATATGGATTCCAAGGTTTTGGATTTTATAGAAACAGCATTATGTATTAAATATTTCTGATTTATAAGAAAACCTATATTAGGAAACAATGCAAAATATGGATTCCAAGTTGTGCATTGTTTTCCAGCAAGAACCACGTGGAGGTTGAGGCCGTTTTTATAAACATTTCTCTTGCCGGGATGGGATTAGAATCAAGGGATATACAGGAAAAGGAAACATAGTAATAGGATATGCATTTAAAAGTATTCTGTCCAAACCACCTAATCACTAGAAATCCCTAACAGCAACCTAACATAACCGTTTTTAACTATAATGTTACCACCAAGTCACTAAAATTTTCCATCAAAGTGGCATTCTAGATTTTGATGATAGCAACCTAAAATAACCGTTTTTAACTATAATGTTACCACCAAGTCACTAACATTTTCCATCAAAGTGGCATTCTAGATTTTGATGATAGCAACCTAACATAACCATTTTTAACTATAATGTTACCACCAAGTCACTAAAATTTTCCATCAAAGTGGCATTCTAGATTTTGATGATAGCAACCTAAAATAACCGTTTTTAACTATAATGTTACCACCAAGTCACTAAAATTTTCCATCAAAGTGGCATTCTAGATTTTGATGATAGCAACCTAACATAACCATTTTTAACTATAATGTTACCACCAAGTCACTAAAATTTTCCATCAAAGTGGCATTCTAGATTTTGATGATAGCAACCTAACATAACCATTTTTAACTATAATGTTACCACCAAGTCACTAAAATTTTCCATCAAAGTGGCATTATAGCTTTTGATGATAACAATAACCTATCACTGATTCGCGTTTTACTTATACTCGTATTTCTAATTTAACGTCTAGTGCATAATTGACATCTAAAACCTAATAAATTTTCGTAAAATTTCGGAGAATTTAATTCACTAACGCATGCAATGTGTAGCCACCGTTGGCAAAAATCACACTGGATCCACTCTAATGCAGAACTTTTAACTGAAACTACAGAGCAGCAAGTAGGCTTTCCAAAATTATCCTTAAAATAAAACCAGTCTTTACAACAATCACAGTAATACCAGGTTGATTGAACAACCTTACAATCCCCGCTTTCTGAACACAGAAGACAAAACTCAGACACGTTAGACGATGATTGCAACAAATATTCTCTGAGAAAAGCTCTGAAAATATTCGGATCGAAATCATCGTTACGTTGATAAAATTCGTTTTCTAAAATAAATTTTGAATAATGAATAACAAAAATTCCGCAATTAAAGGTATCCTGCTGCTTGGGATAATCCACCTCCATGCATTTCCACCCGATAACATCGATGTTATGGTCGTGAACACGTTTTTGATTTTTTATAGCCGTTAAAAATTTGGAAAATATCTCCTTTGTATAAATTTCATTATTACCCAATGGATCAAAACAGTAAAAATTTTTTTTTTGAAATCTGCAAAAATTAAGATCCAGTGCGATGCGTTAATATTTAAAGGAATGAGAACATATTGTTGACCCTGGTACCACATTTCTCTATATGTTCTACTGAAAATCATTTGTGATACGCAGCAATCTATAATACAAAATTTTCGATTTTTCACGAATAATCGAAGGGACAAATCTATAATTGCATCAGAAATCCACTGTTTATCTAATAATGTTATGTAATCATTTAAATATAGATATCTATATCTACCCGAACCTGAAGGGAACTTATATTTGGCAATATAAACAATGTTCTTGTTTACATTACTTACATCAAAAATAAATGGGCTTTTCAAGATGCCATTATCAAACCATTCTTTTGTTATATCCTGTTGCGTATTAACAATAATTGAATTTGTATTGTGGATTTTATGAATTTTACTTTGACTTTTTACTACTTTTGTTTTAATTACTATTTCCTGCGGCAGAATTTGAATTGTTGATGGCGCGACTGGTGTATCTGTAATGGCTTTAATTAATTTATCAGTGTTACCTAAGTGATAATTTTGTTCGGTTAGCAGAACATTTTTTGGGGTATACTGCTATAAAAAATGGTATAAAATTCATAATTAAAGTGTAGATACATAGATAATCGGTAACTGTATATTTTTTAGTAAATGGTTCACGAAAAATAGGTTTTGCGTTGTCAGGCCAAGGTATACGGGGCTTGGAAGTAAAACTAAGACGGTACAAATGTCAACTACCCGAAAATATCATAGTTATGATAGGAACCAATAATTTAAATGGAATGGTAAGTGATTCATTAAGTTATAAAATTGGATTAATTCTTATTTGGTAATAACTTCCATTAGAACATGGATAGAAATACGTTCCGATTAACTTTGCGCCGGGTGGCAAATTTTTTAAAAGGAAAAAATGTCATTTTTTGCACGATACCGCCGGTTCCCAAATTAATAATGAGCCGGCGGTATCAGTTGTTGCACTGCAGTTTTAATAACTGCATACGCAAATTGCAAAGTAAGTTTGGTATTGATCATTATACATTTTCCCGCTTATACTTTTTTATTTTTAGAAACTCATTCTTTCACAATCCTGGATACACAATATTTATTCTTATTTAAAAATAATAAAATTCGCTGTGAATTGTTCGAAAGATTTTATCGGTCCGGACGGGTGGACCAAATTCACCTTAATCACCGTGGTCTCCGTTTACTACGCAATTCTTTGCAAAATATAATTAAAGGTTTTTAAATGTATATTTAAAAACCTTTAAATATTTTTTGCAAAGAATTGCACTGTTTCCTTTTCCTGTATATCCCTTGATTCTAATCCCATCCCGGCAAGAGAAATGTTTATAAAAACGGCCTCAACCTCCACGTGGTTCTTGCTGGAAAACAATGCACAACTTGGAATCCATATTTTGCATTGTTTACTAATAGAGGTTTCATATAATTCAGATATATTTAATACATAATGCTGTTTCAATAAAACATTTTTGTAAATCTGGGCAAGTTGAATGAGTTAGTAGCATCAACTGAACCTTCGTTTTCAAACCTAATCTCTTTACTTTTTTGCATGATTTATGTTATTTTGTAAGATTAACAAATATCGTTAATTCTTTGTTTAAACAATGTGTGATCCTTATAACATATGTGTGAACCAATTAAATGTACACTACCAAATAAAAAAATATAAATAAATAATGTTACCAAATTTTATTCTATCGTGTCATGGGAAATATTTTTACAAAAAGTTTTCTTTACAGCATCACAAACAAGTGTTATGAATTTGGAATAAATATTTCTTAGTCCACCTCTGGTGAGATAGTTTGAGCGAACACGTCCCTGGTTTCCTAATTCGTTTTAGGTTCGTAGGTGCTGCTACATACTACTCATTGGTTGCAATGAGAACTATGACTGTTGACAAATACAAATAATATTATTACGAGAATTATTTCGGTTAATTATATTTATAAAATTAAAATTAGGCTACTTGCATAATAACACCTTAGCATTGTTATATTAAATTTGCACACAAATAGCCCTTATATATGACGGACACTGGAACGCCCCTATTTTCTATCATATAGGTATCTAACTAAAAAACTCTAGGTCACTTATTGTACGATACCTTAGCATTGTTATATTAAATTTGCACACAAATCCTGTGCCCTAATTTTGATTAAATAGCCCTTATATATGACGGACACTGGAACGCCCCTATTTTCTATCATATAGGTATCTAACTAAAAAACTCTAGGTCACTTATTGTACGATACCTTAGCATTGTTATATTAAATTTGCACACAAATCCTGTGCCCTAATTTTGATTAAATAGCCCTTATATATGACGGACACTGGAACGCCCCTATTTTCTATCATATAGGTATCTAACTAAAAAACTCTAGGTCACTTATTGTACGATACCTTAGCATTGTTATATTAAATTTGCACACAAATCCTGTGCCCTAATTTTGATTAAATAGCCCTTATATATGACGGACACTGGAACGCCCCTATTTTCTATCATATAGGTATCTAACTAAAAAACTCTAGGTCACTTATTGTACGATACCTTAGCATTGTTATATTAAATTTGCACACAAATCCTGTGCCCTAATTTTGATTAAATAGCCCTTATATATGACGGACACTGGAACGCCCCTATTTTCTATCATATAGGTATCTAACTAAAAAACTCTAGGTCACTTATTGTACGATACCTTAGCATTGTTATATTAAATTTGCACACAAATCCTGTGCCCTAATTTCGACTAAACAGCCCCCAATTGACTGGCCGAAATTGGCTAGTTTTAGAAACTGATTTACACTATCTAAATACTTAATAAATAATTTTGTTAATTTATATATTCTTAATTGGCATATAATAGACCTATATATAATGTTAATAGCCTTTAAAAAGCTTTTATTTACAATTAAAATAAGTTGGGATATTTTTTTTTTACAGTTGGCAACCCTACATGTCAAAGTTATCGGCGACGATAACTATATGTACCTTATATATAATGTTAATAGCCTTTAAAAAGCTTTTATTTACAATTAAAATAAGTTGGGATATTTTTTTTTTTACAGTTGGCAACCCTACATGTCAAAGTTATCGGCGACGATAACTATATGTACCTTATATATAATGTTAATAGCCTTTAAAAAGCTTTTATTTACAATTAAAATAAGTTGGGATATTTTTTTTTTTACAGTTGGCAACCCTACATGTCAAAGTTATCGGCGACGATAACTATATGTACCTTTCAGAGCGTAGCTACTCTCTGAATCTATTAGTGTATTATCTATGATTGTATGATTGAAACTTTTCAATAATTAAAGTTAAGGAAAAGCAAATTGGTGAAATGTCTTATTGTAAAGAGAATACAAGCAACAGTTTAATATCTGCAGTTCGTGAAGGAAGACTAGAATGTGAAAGAGGGTTAATTGATTCCTTTGGCCTATCTTATTCACAAGCATGGTCAGATAGATATGTTTTACTTTGTGATGCTATTGAGAATACTCATACAGCAGTTGCTAAATTACTTTTAACAAACGGTTCTAAAGTTAACAGTGAAAACAAAACACCTTCTAATACTCCACTTCATTTTGCTGTTATAAATGGTGACAAAGAAATTGTTGAGATGCTTCTAGACAGAGGTGCTAATACTCATGTTAAAAATCATTTTGATAAAACGCCACTTCACAAAGCGATTGAAAATAAGAGCATGGAAATTACTGAATTACTATTAAATCAAGGAGCTAATGCTAACGATAGCATGAACAACGGTATTGTTCCTCTTCATATTGCAGCTCATAGAGGAAATTTACAAATTGTTGAGCATCTTTTAAAACATGGAGCTTATGTTAATTCGGTTTATACCTCCACATATAGGGAAGGTTATACACCACTGTGCTTTGCTGTTGAAGTAGGTAGTGAAGATATTGTTAAGTTGCTTTTAAGTGGAGGAGCTAATGTTGATGCAAAAGGAAAACGTGGTGTCACTCTTCATATTGCAGCTCATAGAGGAAATTTACAAATTGTTGAGCTTCTTTTAAAACATGGAGCTAATGTTAATTCTGCTTATACCTCCAGATGTAGCGAAGGTTATACACCACTGTGCCTTGCTGTTCAAAGAGGACATGAAAATGTTGTTAAGCTACTTTTAGAGTACGGGGCTAACGTTGATGCTCAATATAAAAAGGGTAAGACGAGTCTACACTTTGCTGTTCAAAATGGACATGAAAATGTTGTTCAGCTACTTTTAGAGTACGGAGCTAACGTTAATGCCCAAGATAAGTATGGTATGACTATACTACACTTTGCTGTTGAAAAAAGACATCCGGTAATTATTGAGCATATTTTAAAGCATTGTCCTGATATCAATAACAAAAGTAACAGGAACGCTCTTAATGCTGCAGTGTATGGCTATGGAAAAGTGTATACTAAGATCGTCGCAAACCTGCTTCAATATGGTTTTACTGTTAATCCTGAAGATGTGAATAATTATAAATTGCTGCTTAATGCTGTTGAGAAAGGATATATGCAAATTGTAGAAGAACTCTTAAAATATGGTACTGATGTGAATATCTCAATATCTGGAAAAGGTAAAAAGCCTTTACATGTTGCAACCAAAAACAAACAGGAGGAGGTGGCCAAATTATTGATAAGCTATGGAGCCCATGTAAATGCTCAAGATGAAACTGGAAATACTCCAATATTTTATGCTACTGAGAATGCCGATTTAAAAATGATCAAGCTACTTTTAACTAATAAAGCTAATGTAAAAGATTATCCTAAACTACTGAAAATTGCTGTTAAGAATAAATGTAGAGAAATCGTTGAAGTTCTTTTAAAATATGGTGCTGATGTTAATACTAGTGATACATCTGGAAGAACGGCATTGCATTTTACTGCTGAAGACGATTATCAAGTATTTTATGGAAGTCATCTCGATGAAGATTCTGACATGAATGTTAAGGGAGAAATTGCCAAATTGCTTTTAAGTAGGGGAGCTAATGTAAACGCACAAACTAAATATGGTATGACAACACTTCATGCTGCTGTTGAACAAGAAAATGTTAAAGTCGTAGAGGCTCTTTTGGAATATAATGCAGATGTTAACTCCACACTTAAGACTGGCATAACTCCACTCCATCTGTCTGCCCAAAAAGGCAATGGAGTCATTATCAAAATGCTTTTAAACAAAGGGGCTAATATAAATGCCAAGCAAAAGGATAGAATAACTGCACTTCACATTGCAACTAAAAAAGGTTATAAAGAGGTTGTTGAGATTCTCTTGAAATTTGGTGCTGATATTGACTCTACAGATGAATATGGTAGCACAGCGCTTCATATTGCTTCTAAAGAAGGACATAAGCAAGTTGTTATATCTCTACTGGAGTATGGTTCTGATATCAATATTATGAAGAAATACAATTATACACCACTTAAGTTTGATATGACTGGTATCTTTTCTTTTTATAATCAACTCGACGATTATGATTCTGATTACAATTATTATGACATTTGTACTTGTGAAGAAATTGCTGAGATTCTAAAACAGCACATAGTTAAGATGAAGACTGCAAATTTATATGTAAATGAACAAAATTTAGTATTCATTAGTAGCAACAATGAATTAAATGATTTTCAGATTGCATGTGAGCAAGAAATAGAAAGCATGAAGAGTGAGAAGATTAATAATAATGTTACTTTTCATGACATCTTGACAAAAAATATAAGACTTTTAGTAATATATGCAAGGAATAAAAATATAGTACAGGTCTTAAAATTATATGATTATAAAACAAAATTTCCAATATATGCTAGTATGATAAATACTCGTTTTAGGAAGGGAGTGGAAAGAAATGAATTGCTGGAACAAGGCAATACATTTTTCCAATCTCTCTTTAATAGCTCTCCGGAGTTACCATATAATTGTACAGAACAAATATTAAGTCACCTAAGTGATAAAGATTTAAAAAATTTCATAGATGCTTGTAAGCCTGCTAACGTTAGTAGTCCTAATACTAATATTAAAAATGTGGCAATTACTGCAAATTTTCTTACTGAGGCCTGAACCAGATTTTGCTAGCAATAGGATGAGTCTCTTATTCTAACAGTATTATGGAAATCGTATTATCCATAACCCAAATACTCAGACGACCACAATACAATACTAAATGCAATCATCCAACAATCAATCAACAACATTTTAAACTTCAATATTATTGTTATACATTTTTTTTGACCTTCAGGTTCACAATCTGTAAAAACATTATACATATAAAATGTCATATATTTTTTTTGGTTTAATAAATTTATTTTTTATTTTTAAGTATCTATTATTTTTTATAGCCCCTGGACTCACAATTTGGAAAAACTTTGTCGACAATATATCCTAAAATGTGAGTGAAACTTCACGGGCACGTAAATTATATGTATATCAAATTTCATTAAAATCTGCTCGGTACCTTCAGAGGAGATTCCACAAAATTTTTCTTACGGACGAGAGACATAATCATACATTTTCGTAATCGGGGTGACGAGACAAACACTTATTCTCAATAATTTTTATTTTTTGATCCAAGAATGTTACAGACACGAAACCAAACACTATAGCTGTCTTGTACTATCGTACGACGAACTAATAATTGCACATATGACAACTGGTCAAAAACAAACAACTACAAAAGCGTGTCGTTATAACATTTCAATTGCGGCCGCGTTGATATTTTTTCCTTATAGGTGAAGTTTGCATGTTTCTCATGTTCTTAATATAAAGTTGGTGGGTATGACTTATTTTTACTTTCTTTTACAGAGTAATAAGTAAGTATTGTAATCATGAAAAATTTCGAACTCGAGATTTCAACGGATATACATGTTTTGACCTTCCCTGAATCGAATGTGACTATTTTCGGAATGACGTCTGTGTGTCTGTGTGTGTGTGTGTGTGTGTGTGTCTGTGTGTGTGTGTGTCTGTGAGCGCTCTAGGGCCAAAACTGTCGAACGAAAAATTATGAAACTTCAAACTTAAGACTTGTATATACCCTAGATGTGCACCTCCTATTTTTGAAAAGAATATTCAAACCGGTAGTTCATGTTTACTCTATACATTTTTTGTTCTATCTCCAATATCACTAGAACGGCTACACTTACGGCAAAAATAGCAATATTCATAATGAAAGATATTAATATTTCGCACAACTTTTGTTTGAAAAGTTTCTTCATAAATTGTACCAGTTATGAGAAAACTGCTACGAAAAAACTCAAATATCTTATTTACGTTGCCATGGTGATACCTACAATTGTGACAAATTTTATTATTTTTAAAACGAATCAACCATGAGTTACATCATTTGTTTCTTGTTTATTGAGAACAAACAAGCATTCCTTTGACAGTTATCTGTATGAATTAATATTTAAAATATTGATTTCTTATTAGAATATATTGTATCAGGTAAATTATTATAGAATCAATTTATATTATATATTTGCTGACATAATTAATTAACAATTTCAGAGTTTTACTGTGAAATTTGACTGTTTAAGAGTGAATACGATAAGTACTTCAAATTCAGATCCATTATAAATTGGTATAATTATCCAGTTATTTTCATTATATATTAATATCTATCTATTGAAAACTACGTAAAAGAAAGTTGAGTGCAGGCCACTCCAGATATTTTTTAAATAGGCTCAAGATTCAACTATAGATTCATGTATTTAAATTAGGGTGACCATAACTAATTAGTTTGTAATTAAAGAATAGGCTAGTTTTAAAAACTAATTTACACATGCTAAAGACTTAATTAATAATTTTGACAAAATATATATTCTTAATTGGCATATAATGGACCTATAATATTGTTGAAAACCTTAAAAAAGCTTTTATAGACTGAAAATGTGGCCACGTCACTTCCGTTTATTTCACGTGAAATACGAAAATGGGTCCGCTCAACGCGTGATCCTGGGTTATTGTTATGGGATTTCTACTTTAGGACGAAATTCTCTTATGTGTTAGGTTATTGTAAATTTGAGAAATCTGATAGTGACAAATTAATACAGATTCAATATAATGTCGGGCACATGTTTAATAAGTGTGCATTTCTAAATTAAAGATAAATTACCCAGAAATGTTTGTATGTATGTGAGTGTGTGTAGAACCCTTTTTGTAAATATACAAATTGGCATAGACGGGGATCGAACTCACGACCTCCAGGGTGAAAGACAAGACTCTTAACCACCTGGCCATGGCGACTGTTAATAATGTTATAAAAAATGGGTTGTGGCCAACGCGGGACTTTCTTTTACGTAGTTTCATCAATATTTATTGATTATAAAAATATAATATTAGGAAATAATAATCCAACAGAAACAATATGAAAACCAAGCTTACCTTATATAAATGAATGGGTTGAAAATTATTCCAATACCAATTTCTAATGGTTTTGAAGTACCAACTATCAAAACTAACCAATTCTCAACAGAAATATTTTGAAATGTCATTTATCTAATTCAGACCATTTTGTTTTCTTGTCGAAATAGTGACAGGCGCAGATGATCCGATTAATTAAGCCACATTCGAATCCATGACAACGTAAACAAGATTCTCAAAATTTTCGGTAGCGGTTTTCTCGTAACTGGTACATTTATTGAAGAAACTTTTCAAACAAAAGTTGTGCGAAATATTAATATCATTCATTATGAAAATAACTATTTCTGCCGTAAGTGCAGCCGTTCTAGTGATATTGGAGATAGAACAAAAAATGCATAGAGTAAACATGCACTGCCGGTTTGAATATGCTTTTCAAAAATAGGAGGTGCACAACTAGACCATATACAAGTCTTAAGTTTGAAGTCTCATAATTTTACGTTGGACAGTTTCGGCTCTAGAGCGTTCACATACACACACACACACGCACACACACACACACACACACCCACACACACACACACACACACAGACGTCACTCCGAAAATAGTCACATTCGATTCAGGGAAGTTCAAAACGTGTATATCCGTTGAAATCTCGAGTTCGATTTTTTTGGTGATCCCTATACTTACTTATTACTCTGTAAAAGAAAGTAAAAATAATCAAATAGTTTATACTGAAATAAAACAATCACTACGATTCTGAAGTTCAGTCTGCTTTGAAATAGACAAAAACGAATCAAACGTCAGAATGAAATGTCAAAAAAGTTTTTGTGATAAATCTTCAATTCATTTGATGATTTGAAGTGTATTCAGTGTGTTGTGTACTTTACACAGAGTGGCATCTGCTATATTATATTGATATTGTATGCCAATGAGAAATATAAGTAAATGTTAGTTAATAAAATTAAGTTTTATTTATTCTAATTTGAAGTTTAAGAGTCGCTATTTATGCATTTAAGCATATATGTTAAAATGACCGACCAAAGAACAAATATAAATAATAGTGCTACCACGTGAGCGTCAAAAACAGTATTTCAATGTAAATTAGTGACGTACGAGTTATGGATTGGCCAAAAAGCAGTGATTTTTGAAAATATGAGTTGCGGTAAGATTCTATAGTTGGTCAAATTATAATAACTGCAAGTAAGTAAATTTATAATTCCGATTATTAGAGAAATAAAATCTTGAAGAGATAATTCAAACATATTTAGAAACATGATTGGTTGGCAATTTTATTCTTTTATTTTTGATGACACAATCCATTGTATTTTAGCATATAACTATTTATCACTTTTAAAACTGCAAAATTCAGAATCTCGCCTGATTATTTAATTCAAAAATAATAATGATTCAAATGTCAAATCATTAAAAATGTGGTGTAAAAAGAGTTTGTAATACATATTCTTTGAATAATCGAATCAAATAATAAACAGCAATCGTAAGTAAATTTATACTCCTGTTTTTTGTGTAATAATAAAATTAAGGAAACTATCTAAATGATACAACGCTTATGGCCAGTTGCACCATACAAGGTTAAAATCAAAGTTTAACAAAACTTAGTTTAAATAAATCCCATATAGCACAGAATGCCTAAAGACGTAATGAAGACGTCCAATAGATGACATCTTGAAATATGACGTCTATTCGACGTCTTTATTACGTCTTTAGGCATTCTGTGCTATATGGGATCTTAGTTTAAATTTATCGGATGTTAAACAGTGCATGATAAGCGATCGATTAGTTAATCCCAGCATAGTGATCTAAAAACAAAATAGCGTTCAAAAAAGGTACTCGATTTTTTCTTTATTATTATTTGCAATGAGGAAATTTGTATTGTGTAATTATTATTAAATTACATGAAGATTCGCCATCAGTCAAAACTGACCTATAAAATTACTTCCCATCACTTCAAAATTAGACAACTACAACGTAACCATAAAGAGCGATTATTTACATTTTCGCTGTTTGTGGTTGTCTAATTTTTAAGTGATGGGAAGTCATTTTGTTTTAATAGTAGCGCCAAAATCAATCAAGGGGATTTTGTTATTTTTAGGTTGGTAACTGAAATCGTGGCCGGAGAGAACTGTGGATAACTTTACTGACATTAAAAAATGTGACTGACGTTTATGATCATGCCAGTGGCGGTGCTATAATTATAAATTTAGAAAGGCTAGCAAGGATCAGGAAAACATCTACACATCTATATTTATATGTAATACTCGTATTTACGTTTATATATAAATGTAAATACGGGGAGGGGGGGCAACCGAGGGTCACAGATCATTTTGGGGGCGGCCGGACCCCCTCCGGCTCGCACGCTGGCACCGCCACTGCGGCAGCATAGCGCTATGTGGACGGAGTCTGAACTTCAATAAAAAGAGAAAAAAAGAAACTTGTAACCACTTGCATCAATAGAGTCGACATAGCCTGCGCCAATCTATTAGTGTATTATCTATGATTGTTTTATTGAAACTTTTTCAATAATTAAAGTTAAGTAAAAACAAATACGTGAGATGTCTTATGGTAATGAGAATACAAGCAACAGTTTGATATCTGCAGTTCGTGAAGGAAGACTAAAACGTGTAAGAGAGTTAATTGATTCCTTTGGCCTATCTTATTCACTAGCATGGTCAAATGGATATGTTTTACTTTGTGATGCTATTGAGAATAAACATACAGCAGTTGCTAAATTACTTTTAACAAACGGTTCTAAAGTTAACAGTGAAAACCAAACACCTTCTAATACTCCACTTCATTTTGCTGTTATAAATGGTGACAAAGAAATTGTTGAGATGCTTCTAGACAGAGGTGCTAATACTCATGTTAAAAATCATTTTGGTGAAACGCCACTTCACAAAGCGATTGAAAATAAGAGCATGGAAATTACTGAATTACTATTAAATCAGGGAGCTAATGTTAACGATAGCATGAACAACGGTATTACTCCTCTTCATATTGCAGCGAAGAGAGGATGTTTACAAATTGTTGAGCATCTTTTAAAACATGGAGCTTATGTTGATTCTGTTTATACCTCCACATATAGGGAAGGTTATACACCACTGTGCCTTGCTGTTGAAAAAGGTAGTGAAGATATTGTCAAGTTGCTTTTAAGTAGAGGTGCTAATGGTGATGCAAAAGGAAAAAATGGGGTCACTCCTCTTCATATTGCAGCGGAGAGAGGCTATCTACAAATTGTTGAGCATCTTTTAAAACATGGAGCTTATGTTAATTCTATTTATACCTCCACATGTAGCGAAGGTTATACACCACTGTGCCTTGCTGTTCAAAGAGGACATGAAAATGTTGTTAAGCTACTTTTAGAGTACGGAGCTAACGTTGATGCTCAAGATAAAGAGGGTAAGACTATACTACACGTTGCTGTTGAAGAAGGACATCCAGTAATTATTGAGCATGTTTTAAAGAATTATCCTTATATCAATAACAAAAGTAACAGGAACGCTCTTAATGCTGCAGTGTATGGCTATGGAAAAGTGTATACTAAGATCGTCGGAAACCTGCTTCAATATGGTTTTACTGTCAATCCTGAAGATGTTAATAATTGTAAATTGCTGCATAATGCTATTGAGAAAGGATATTTGAAAATTGTAGAAGAACTCTTAAAATATGGTACTGATGTGAATATCTCAACATCTGGAAAAGGTGATATGCCTTTACATGTTGCAACCAAAAACAAACAGGAGGAGATGGCCAAATTATTGATAAGCTATGGAGCCGATGTAAATGCTCAAGGTGAAACTGGAAATACTCCAATATATTATGCTACTGAGAATGCCGATTTAAAAATGATCAAGCTACTTTTAACTAATAAAGCTAATGTAAAAGATGATCCTGAACTACTAATAATTGCTGTTAAGAATAAATGTAGAGAAATCGTTGAAGTTCTATTACAACATGGTGCTGATGTTAATACTAGTGATACATCTGGAAGAACGGCATTGCATTTTACTGCTGTAGACGAAGATGGAGGATTTTTTGGAAGTCTTCTCGATAAAGATACTAATATGAATGTTAAGGGAGAAATTGCCAAATTGCTTTTAAGTAAGGGAGCTAATGTAAATGCTCAAACTAAAAATGGTATGACAACACTTCATGCTGCTGCTGAACAAGGATATGTTAAAGTCGTTGAAGTTCTTTTGGAATATAATGCAGATGTTAACTCCACACTTAAGACTGGCATAACTCCACTCCATCTGTCTGCCCAAAAAGGCAATGGAGTCATTATCAAAATGCTTTTAAACAAAGGGGCTAATATAAATGCCAAGCAAAAGGATAGAATAACTGCACTTCAAATTGCAACTCAAAAAGGTTATAAAGAGGTTGTTGAGATTCTCTTGAAATTTGGTGCTGATATTGACTCTACAGATGAATATGGTAGAACAGCGCTTCATATTGCTTCTAAAGAAGGACATAAACAAATTGTTATATCTCTACTGGAGTATGGTTCTGATATCAATATTATGAGTAAAAACAATTATACACCACTTAAGTTTGCTATGATTAGTATCAGTACATTTTATAATCAAGTCGACCATTATGATTCTGATTACTCTTATTATTACCTTGATCGTGAAATTTGTGCTTCTGAAAAAATTGCTGAGATTCTTAAACAGCACATAGTCAAGATGAATACTGCAAATTTATTTGTAAATGAACAAAATTTACTATTGATTAGTAGCAACAATGAAATAAGTGATTTTCAGAATGAATGTGAGCAAGAAATAAAAAGCATGAAGGGTGAGAAGATTAGTAATAATGTTACTTTTCATGATATCTTGACAAAAAATATAAGTCGTGTAGTAATATATGCAAGGAATAAAAATCTAGTACAGGTCTTAAAATTAGATGATTATAAAACAAAATTTCCAATATATGCTAGTATGATAAATAGTCATTTTAGGAAGGGAGTGGAAAGAAATGAATTGCTGGAACAAGGCAATACATTTTTCCATTCTCTCTTTAATAGCTTTCCGGAGTTACCATATAATTGTACAGAACAAATATTAAGTCACCTAAGTGATAAAGATTTAAAAAAATTCATAGATGCTTGTAAGCCTGCTAACGTTAGTAGTCCTAATACTAATGATGTGGCAATTACTGCAAATTTTCTTACTGAGGCCTTAGCCAGATTTTTCAGCAATAGGATGAGTCTCAAATTCTAGCAGTCTTATGGAAATCGTATTATCCATAACCCAAATACTCATATCAAAATTACTGGCAAAAAGCAGGAAATTGCAATTGATAAAAAGAGGAATTACGTTATGCAAATACTCATGAAATATACTCCACCACACGAGCAAATTGATAAAACTTATGACCACGCAAAAGAACTTATGATTATACACAATTATAAGGCAGTTTTCGCTAACGAAATGTTGAAACAATATCTATAAATCGCACATTAAGGAAAATGCAAGAGATAACATCAAAACTAATATTTCAATTAGAATAATTATCCCTAATCATGTGTCAATTAATAATAAAAATATATAATGAACACCAGTGCTTCCAGCTCGCCGTACCGGCGACCACAATACAATACTAAATGCAATCATCCAACAATCAATCAACAACATTTTAAATTTCAATATTATTGTTATTATTTTTTTTTTGACCTTCAGATTCACAATCTGTAAAAACATTATAAATATAAAATGTCTTATAATTTTTTGAAGATTTTTTTGATTAAATAAATATTTTTTTTGACTTATTTATCTATTATTTTTTATAACCCCAGGACTCACAATTTTGAAAAATTAAAATCGGCTCGGTACCTTTAGAGGAGATTCCATTATGTTGTTCTTACGGACGAGAGACATAATCATACATTTTCGTAATCGGGGTGACGAGACAAACACTTTTTCTCAATAATTTTAATTTTTTGATCCAAAAATGTTACAGACACAAAACCAAACACTATAGCTGTCTTGTACTATCGTACGACGAACTAATAATTACACATATGATAACTGGTAAAAAACAAACAACTACAATTTCAATTGCGGCCGCGTTGATATTTTTTCCTTAAGGATTGTGTTCACAGCGAAACAATTAGTAATTAAGCTTTGAAAATTACAAATAATAATCTAGTTTGTATTATGAGAAGCAATGTTAACATTCCAAGCCACATAATTTATGATACATTTGTTGCTGTGAACGTTAACCTTGTATGTCATACAACAAACTTGAATTATCACTTATAATTTCTAAGCTTAATTACTAATTCTTTAGCTGTGAACAATCCTTTGTTCTTATGGGACTACTGTTTTAGGCCAAAAATTTTGAATAGACGAATCAGAGAGCCAGTTTCGGTAATACAATTGCGCATTGCATTACCGAATGCAAGTTATGAAAGAAAGAATTTGCATTTATCTTTAATTTAGAAATGCACACTTATTAAACATGTTTCCGACATTATATTGAAACTGTTTCAATTTCTCACTATTAGATTTATCAAATTTTTAAAAACTTAACACATAAGAGAATGTCGGTCTAAAGTAGTATCGGTTATCGGTGCGTCCCATAAGAATAACCAGGGATGCGAGGACGCGTGAGTGTTGAGCAGATCTATTTTCGTATTTCGCGGGCGGATGTGACATGTCACTGTTTTCGTCTATTTACAACTAAAATAAGTAGGGATTTTTTGCAACAGTTGGCAACCTTACATGTTAAATGCATTTTAGTGACGTTTATTTACATAACTGTCAAAACTTTACCGTCAATGTATACATTTTTTATGTTTTATACAAATTTCTGCATTATTATTAATAATTTTACATAACTATTGATAACTTTATTATTTACAATGAATCGTGGACACGATCGACATGATCGGGAAGGTGATACGCCTGCCGAAATTGAGTCGCAATTTGTTTTAAGAATGCCAAGTGTAAGTTTTAATTATTTTTGAAATTGTGTGTACACGCCTAAATGGTAATATATTTGAAATGATTGATATAATTCACAACCAGGATCCCTCAAAAGCTTTGCGCGAAGCCCTCCAAAGCGGGATGACTAGTTTAAGAGATCGATTCTCGATCAAACTCGAACCGGATACCAGATATGGTGAGGTTCGCGTCGATCATTGGCTAATGCCAGCGAAATTATTCGATTTACCAACAGTAATCGAATCGTTAAAAACTATTGATAGTAAAAGTTTTTATAAAACTGCTGATATCTGTCAAATGCTGTTGTGCAAAGAAGAAGACGACCAAACAACTGACGAGGAAGTTACGTCAAAGACAAAGAAAAAGGACCCGAATAAGGTCGACAAAAAGTTTTTGTGGCCCCACGGCGTTACGCCGCCGGCGAAAAACGTCCGGAGGCGCCGCTTTCGGAAAACGCTAAAGAAAAAGTATGTGGAAGCGCCCGAAATCGAGAAAGAAGTTAAGCGGTTGCTAAGAGTCGACAATGATGCTGTAAGTTTTTGCGAATTTTTAATCTAAATCAAAACTGGAGCGGCCTTCACTCGACTTTCTTAAACTTATAATTTATTTATATATTATTAATAAAAAGATAGATTTATAAACACAAAATCGGCTGTGGCCTACACAGAACTTTCTTTTATGTACTTTTCACTAGAAATATATATTCCAAACAAACTGTCAAAAGACACCAAATCTTTTAACTTCGTAAAAGAAAGTAAAACTTAATGCGTATTTGTATAAAGAATGCTTGGCAAACATATCATGAAAATTTTTAAAATCGAGATTTAAACCCATGTACACGATCGAATGTGACTATTTTCGGAATGACGTCTGTGTGTTTGTCTGTCAGTAAACGCTCTAGAGCCAAATCTGTCTAACGTAAAATTGTGAAACTGCTAACTTAATACTTGTATATGGCTTAGATGTGCACCTCCTATTTTTGAAAAGAATATTCAAACCGGAAGTGCATTTTTTTCCTTTCTCCAATATCACTAGAACGGCTGCACTTATCGCAAAAATAGTTATGTGCATAATGAAAGATATAAATATTTCGCACAACTTTTGTTTGATAAGTTTCTTCAAAAAGTGTACCAGTTACGAGAAATGAATATTCAAACGAGAAATGCATGTTTACTCTATGCATTTTTGTTCTATCTCCAATAACACAAGAACGGCTGCACTTATCGCAAAAATAGTTATGTTCATAATGAAAGATATTAAAATTTCGCACAATTTATGTTTGAAAAGTTTCTTCAAAAAGTGTACCAGTTACGGGAAAAGAATATTCAAACGAGAAATGCATGTTTACTCTATGCATTTTTGTTCTATAACCAATATCACTAAAACGGCTGCACTTACAGCAAAAATAGTTATGTTCATAATGAAAGATATTAGTATTTCGCATAACTTTTGTTTGAAAAGTTTCTTTAAAAAATGTACCAGTTAGGAGAAAAGAATATTCAAACGAGAAATGCATGTTTACTCTATGCATTTTTGTTCTATCTCCAATAACACAAGAACGGCTGCACTTATCGCAAAAATAGTTATGTTCATAATGAAAGATATTAAAATTTCGCACAATTTATGTTTGAAAAGTTTCTTCAAAAAGTGTACCAGTTACGGGAAAAGAATATTCAAACGAGAAATGCATGTTTACTCTATGCATTTTTGTTCTATAACCAATATCACTAAAACGGCTGCACTTACAGCAAAAATAGTTATGTTCATAATGAAAGATATTAGTATTTCGCATAACTTTTGTTTGAAAAGTTTCTTTAAAAAATGTACCAGTTAGGAGAAAAGAATATTCAAACGAGAAATGCATGTTTACTCTATGCATTTTTGTTCTATCTCCAATATCACAAGAACGGCTGCACTTATCGCAAAAATAGTTATGTTCATAATGAAAGATATAAATATTTCGCACAACTTTTGTTTGATAAGTTTCTTCAAAAAGTGTACCAGTTACGAGAAAAGAATATTCAAACGAAAAATGCATGTTTGCTCTATGCCTTTTTGTTCTATCTCCAATATCACTAGAACGGCTGCACTTATCGCAAAAATAGTTATGTTCATAATGAAAGATATTAATATTTCGCACAACTTTTGTTTGATGGGTTTCTTCATAAAATGTACCAGTTACGAGAAAACTGCTACGGAAAATCTTAAATTTCTTATTTATGCTCCCATAAATATGCATGTATGCCGAATATATTTAATAAATCTTATGTACTATGCCAATATTTGACGGAAACAAAATTGACTCAAATATATTGATAAATATTTGATTTATAACGTGTTTTGCGCGTATTGGTTATTGAAAATAAATATTGAAAAACAGTACATATAAAATATATTGATGAATATTAAAGAATAATTAGCTAAGTGGCACCATTTCCGAGTATTACTGTAGAGTATTGGTTGGTTTGATAGTTTGTTTATATTGAAGCTACTTATAAAATTTTTTGTCGAGAGTAAGCCACTCTACATTTTATAACATAACTAAGAATAACAAATATGTGGAAAGAATTTGTATAAAATGTAGGTTAGCGTAAAATGGGAAGTAATAAGCGAAGATGACGAACATAAAGTGAATAAGGGAGTTGTAGTAAAAGTCGAAAAAGAGCAAATCCCTGAAAGCGGGGATATGTCAATGGAGACTAGCATTCAGGATCAGCAAAGTTTAGATATTGGTACGTTCGAAGTTCTTTTGTGGAACTTCACAGTTTACCGCAAAACAACTTCAAATCCATCCGACGATTTACAAATTATTTTATTACAATTTAAATCGTAATTAGAACACGATATATTCGGCGGGACTGTCAGCGATTCCGATGAAGACGAAACAAATATCAACGTGTTGGAACTTGATGAAACCAGTCGCTTGTCAGCCGATGATTCCCGTTTATCCGATTCGTGTTCACTGCCTGTTACAACGAACACCAAGTCGCTTATAACCGAATTTAGCAGTGAAATGTTTTCGGTAACCGGAAAAGCAGACGATTCTACATCGATTATCGATATTAAAGAAGAACAACTAGAATATTCGTACAGTATGAATGAGTTCTTGAAACCAGAACCGACTTTTATCAATGAACAACTATCCAAAGGTTAGTTTTATTCGCTAGATTAGCTGTGATGGGTGATGGCAATTTTCATTTTCGCCAATTTATGAAATTTGCGAAAGAATTGATTTTGGATTATACTAAATATTTAGCCGTACGAGGTACAGAAGAGCTAAAGCAATCCGTCGTATGTCTGTAGCATTCTCGGATCAAAAAATTTCTTTAACTAAAAGTGTTTGTTTCGTCGCCTTGATTCCAAATATATAAATAACTTATATACTTGGATGGGCATACGGACAACTCTCGCCGAGTAACTCGCTCCGCACAATTGGCAACCGGATAACTGGTTCCCATGCCAACTCGCTCCTACCAACTGGTTCCCATGCTAACTCGCTCCCCACCAACTGGTTCCCATGCTAACTCGCTCCCCACTAACTGGTACCCGGACAACTCGCTCCCGGGTAAGTCGTTCCCGGACAACTCGCTCCCGGGTAAGTCGTTCCCGACCAACTCGCTCCCAGTAACTCTTTGACAGACCTCTGAAGGTACCAAAGTTATTTGAACCAAATTTGCTACACATATTCTTTGGCTTCTCATTTGAATCCGTTCGCAGTTTAAATCCAATCACCCGTAATCTTCCCGAGTTATAAAACCCAAAAATATGGAGGCTCCTTAATACAGCCCTTAGAAAAACAATTAAATTATCAAAAATTATAAGATATTTTATATCTCCAAGATTTCTTCATATTCGTTACCCAAAGACCATAAAAATGATAACTTTGAATTATAAAATTTGCACTACTTTTATTTTTGAGTACATCAAAAAAATCTACATAAATTTGTAAGATTTTTAATATGTATAACATTTTTTCAAGTTGTGAACCTATAGGCCATTATAATTAAAAGCAATTTTAAAATTATGCCAAGCGTGGAGTAAGACCCGCTGCTCGCATATATGTTTCTTTTCGTTCATTTAATATAATGCGCAATAACAAAATGTACGTTTTCTTTTTAGAGAAAATTTTTGAACGAATGGAACAATTGCAAGTTCAACTCGCTGATTTAAGGGTTCGTCGGGAGCAACAAGAGCTGGAAATTATTAATATTGAAAATCATGCGTTACGGCAACGTTTTCAGGAAATATTAGATAACTTGTTGCAAGAACAAATCGAAAAAGAAAATGAATATCAACGTCTACAAGAAATGCTTAAAAGTACTTATAAAGAACTATAGTTTGGTTTAAAATATTTTTTGTAATATATATACTACATGTAACCATTTATTTTATTATAAAATTGTATTTGAGCCATCGATTCCCAAATCCCGAGACCGCAGTCCTAATTACGGTGGAGGTTTAAGGTGTTTCTATAGTTACGATATTTGTGTACCAATGTTATTCAAAGGGCACTAATAGCAAAAGTGTAATAGCATTTATTCAATAAATAATCATTATTCCACGAAATATCTTTGATTTTGTAGCGTAAAAATAGTTAATTAGGAAGCAACAAAAGGCGTATAAATAAAATCCAAATTCTGTTTCATATACATTTAAATACAACTAAATCAATTTATAACAATTAACATACAATACATAAGTAAATAATCAACTTGGCGTTTCTTGTTGATTTTGTTCATCCCGTTGTTTTTGTTCATCTTGTTGTTTTTGCAACGCATTCGCATCTTCCACTCTTTTATTAACAATGTCTGTCTGTGCGTTCACATATAAACCCATTATTTTATGATTGGTATGAATAAATTTATTTGAACAATAATCTACACAAAATTCCTGCAAAATTAATTACAATAAAAATTATATATATATAAACACTCAGTTGTATGTATTTATATGTGTAGAACTTTTTTTTTTTTTTTTAATACAAACTGGTATGGGCAGAAATCGAACCCCAACTTTCACCGTGAAAGTTGAGTCTTACCCTTACACCATGGCGACAATTGAAATTCTATATTTAATCAATAAAATTGTCCTAAAATTATATATATATAAACACTCAAATGCATGTATTTATATGTGTAGAACGTTTTTTTTAAATACAAATTGGTATGGGCATAAATCGAACCCCCAACTTTCACCGTGAAAGTTGAGTCTTACCCTTACACCATGGCGACAATTGAAATTCTATATTTAATCAATAAAATTGTCCTAAAATTATATATATATATATATATAAACAGTCAGATGCATGTACTTATATGTGTAGAACGTTTTTTTTTTTAAATACAAATTGGTATGGGCAGAAATCGAACCCCAACTTTCACCGTGAAAGTTGAGTCTTACCCTTACACCATAGCGACTATTGAAATTCTATATTTAATCAATAAAATTGTCCTAAAATTATATATATATATACACACTCAAATGCATGTATTTATATGTGTAGAACGTTTTTTTTTAAATACAAACTGGTATGGGCATAAATCGAACCCCCAACTTTCACGGTGAAAGTTGAGGGGCTTACCCTGACACCATGGCGACAATTGAAATTCTATATTTAATCAATAAAATTGTCCTAAAATTATATATATAAACAGGTAGATGCATGTACTTATATGTGTACAACGTTTTTTAAAATACAAATTGGTATGGGCAGAAATCGAACCCCAACTTTCACCGTGAAAGTTGAGTCTTACCCTTACACCATGGCGACAATTAAAATTCTATATTTAATCAATAAAATTGTCCTAAAATCTTGAGATTTTCCAAATATTTTATTGGCGGGCTAAAATACAAAAGGTGCTCACAAGGGAAAACCGTGTAAGGGAAATGCCATATTTATATAGTGTAACATTTTCAAGAAAATTCACCACCCGTCAAATTATTCAGTCAGATGAAACGGTAAGGAGTGATCTGTATATGATATGGGCACATGTTGTCCACGAGTTAACCTAATTTAAAATAAAACTAATAAATTACCTCATCTTTATTTAATTGCCGGATTGTCATATCGTCTACACATCTTCCAAAACACGTTTCAGTCATTGAATTATAAAGTTGTAAGAAATCTTTTAGCTAAAATAAATTTTGATGTCACATTTTATTCATAAGATTAAAATATTAATTGTATACATTTCTTAACTGTATATTATTTTCCATTGCTTAAATTAGACACTTTATTTTAAACTTGATGAAATTTTATATATTTAATACAAAAGACGTGCGTTATTTATATTATTATTTTTCTTGGTTAGAAACTAACCTAAATTAACAGTTGACATGTGAACAGAGCGTCAACTGTTAAACAAAAATTATCATTATCTTCATACATAAAATAAACACTAATCTTTACATTTTGATAAAATAGCAATGTATTAAATAAATTGACTTGTTTAAACATTTTTATATAATTATTTTCACATTATTTAAAATTGTTGGATATCTTTGTTCTTTTGTTGGCACCACTGGGTAAAAGAGTAGATAGGCTACGGTTACTTTATAGCTATTACTGAACCTAGAATCGTTCCTATCAAGAGATGTCGCTGCCAGTCAAATTTTGTGTTTTGATATGTTAGTAAGTGTTTTGTATGTCATTTACTACCGTTTTCTTTGGTTTAATGCTGTTTTGCTTGTGTATTCATTCAAATGTATTATCGTCTGCCTATTTTAAGATCAGTTATAATTGTTGGAGCTAATTTGACAGTACCATTGCCTATTAATTTTGTGATATTTAATAAATAAAGTGTCTAGTATGTTTTATTTCTCTTTGTAATGCTTATTTTGCGTATTGTTTGTTCATAAATAAATATAAACTGAAAGTTCATATGCATAATGGCGCGTTTGGGCCGACGCGGCTCCGCGGCAACTTGCAAAATGGCCGAAATCTGCTAAATATTTTTGGCGTTCCGAGGCGGAAAATGTTTATTGCGCATGCCTAAATTGTGTAGTAATAATTATGTTTGTTAAATAATGTATGGCTGTAGAAACCAATTAACTCTATATTACCGTGCATTATTTAATAAACGTAGTTATTATTAATTTTCCGACTTAAATTGTATAAAAAATAATGCATTATCGGCATAAATTTTCGTTCTTATCAAGAGGACATCTCTTGATAGGAACGAAAAGTGTAATAGACGAAAAAAGGGAACATGTCACATCCGCCCGCGAAATACGAAAATGTATCACGCGTCCACGCATCCCGGGTTATTCTTATGGGACACACCGTTATTCTCTTAAGTGTTAAGTTAATGGAAATTTGAGAAATCTGATAGTGACAAATTTAAATTTAATCAGCTTGAATGACGGGAACATTGGGGAACATGTTTAATAAGTGTGCATGTCTAAATTAGAGATAAATGCAAATTCATTCTTTCATAACTTGCATCGGCAATGCAATGCGCAATTGTATTACCGAAACTGGCTCTCTGATTCGTCCATTCAAAATGTCTGACTTGCCGAACATGCAGATTTCAGGTTTCGGCTGATTTCGACTCGTTTCGGTTGTCAAAACAATCTGTCATGGCTGATTCAGTTATTTTCTGTTCTGTCGTGTTTGTTTGTTGTTAGAAATGCACACTTATTAAACATGTTCCCAATGTACCCGACATGCTGTTTAAATTTGTCACTATTAAGGATTGTTCACAGCTAAAGAATTAGAAGTTAAGTTTAAAAATTATAAGTAATAATTCCAGTTTGTTGTATGACATACAAGGTTAACAGTCACAGCAACAAAATTTATCATACATTGTGTTGCTTGGAATGTTAACATTGCTTGTCATAATACAAGCTAGATTATTATTTGTAATTTTCTAAGCTTAATTATTAATTCTTTCGGTGTGAACAATCCTTTAGGTTTCTCAAATTTGCAATAACTTAACACATAAGAGAATTTCGGCCTAAAGTAGTAGCCCCATAAAGGATTGTTCACAGCGAAACAATTAGTAATTAAACTTAGAAAATTACAAATAATAATGTAGTTTGTATTATGACAAGCAATGTTAACATTTCAGGCAACACAATTTATGATACATTTTGTTGCTGCGAACGTTAACCTTGTATGTCATACAACAAACTGGAATTATTACTTATAAAGGATTGTTCACAGCTAAAAAATTAGTAATTAAGCTTAGAAATTATAAGTAATAATTCCAGTTTGTTGTATGACATACAAGGTTAACGTTCACAGCAACAAAATTTATCATAAATTGTGTTGCTTGGAATGTTAACATTGCTTGTCGTAATACAAACTAGATTATTAATTAAAATTTTCTAAGTTTAACTACTAATTGTTTCGCTGTGAACAATCCTTAATTTCTAAGCTGAATTTCTAATTCTTTAGCTGTGAACAATTCTTAAGAATAACTCAGGACCACGTGTCGAATTTTGCGGGCTGAAATAAACGGATGTGACGTGACCTCTATTCAGTCTATAGTGGAACAGCGGTAATACAGGGAATTTTGATCGAAGTCAGCTGGCAACACTGGTTCCTTATCATTCCTGATTTATTTGACGTTTAATTCCAAATGGCGTAATAAAATCACGAGAAACAGAAATATTGTAAATAAAATTAAACTCACGATATTATATTTATTTAATAAGTTTTTTTTTATAATAACAATCGCTTGTATCTTATATTTAATATACGTTAAGGTGTTCTGATATAATTTATGTTTATAAATTTGGTTATTTTATGATTAGAGTAAATATTTGTTTTGAAATTGTTGAAATGCTAGCGAAACGCGTACATACAGCAGCTAAAACTGGGGTACCGGGTCGTTCTAGTAGTAAGGGCAAAGACATGGCCAAGTCAACTGCATCTAGGTTTAGTAAAACACAGGTTTTGGATTCCGTGGATGGCGAAACAAATAATATTGTTTTCCCGTATTTTCGACCGGCAGATAACGCAGAGTGTTTACCGTGCTATACATCACGTAAGTAATTTTTTTTTTATTTATTTGTTTATTATACTTTATTTTTATTGTAAATTTTTTATGAAATATATATTCTCGTATTTTCTAAAAATAAACTTTAGAAACTTGAATGTACCTATTTTTAAAAATAGTAGCTCAACCCGTGGGCACCATGTGCCCATATCATACCGATTCATCTGTCTAATTGAATAATTTAACGGATGGCGAATTTTTATGTAATTTTCTATGTTAATGTAGACCTATGGTTACACTATATACATAAGGCATTTCCCTTACACGGTTTTCCTTCTGAGCACGTTTTGGATTTTCGTTATTTTCTCCCCGTAATTTGTATTGTATAAAATAAGAACATGAAAGATTTGCTATTAAATTTAATATTGGTATAAAATATCAACATCAGATGCCACTATCTGCAAACTACACAGCACACTAAATACACATCAAATCTTCGAATTAATATTTTAACTGATTTTTCACATTTATATTATTTATTTTGACATTTTATTTAGACGTTTGATTAGTTTTTGCCTTTTTTTCAAAGTAGACTTTAAATTTTGCAATCACTGCATTTTATAAAAGTGATAAATGGTCATATGTTAAAGTACAATTGCTCAAACCATTAAAAATAATAATTTTAAAATATAAAATATTTTAGCCCACCAATAAAATGTTTACAAATGTTTGGAATATCTCAAGACAGTTTACTTGATTAAATACATGGCGTAAGGGTAAACTCTCGATTTTCATGCTGAAAGTTGGGGTTCTAATCCTGCCTATGCCGATTTCATTAAAAAAAATTATTCCACACATATAAATAAACATATATACGTATATATATATATATATATATATATATATATATATATATATATATATATATATACATATATATAATATTTAAAATAATTCGTTAATTATGAATGAAAATTCAGTGCTAAATCGGTCACAAGATGAGAGTATCGAAATGAAAGATTTAGACTTACTACAACAAGAATTAGAAAAATTATTATCGGCTTCGGCAGTTCGTAGTCGATTATTAAGTTCCGAATTCGAATTAATCGGCAAAGATAAGGAACGGCATGATAAAAAAATAAAATTTTCGGATAAGGTATACAACTTATATGTTCGATTTTTAGCTCGCCGTACGAAGTACCGAAGACGCTAAAGCAATCGGATGTGTGTCTGTAGCATTCTCGGATAAAAAAAATCCTTAACAAAAAGTATTTGTCTTGTCGTCCTGAATCCAAAAATATATATAAGTTGGATGTTAGTCGTCACTCGTAAGATCAAATTAGTGCCCTCTAATCCTCTGAAGGTACCGGAGCGATTTACACAAAATTTACTATACATATTATCCCATTTGAATCCGCTCGCAGTTTGAATTCAATCGCCCGTATACTTCCCGAGTTATAGGGCCCCAAAATTTGGAGCCCCTCTTAATACAGCCCTTATAAGAATAATTAAATCACTCAAAAATTCTACTAATAATTCTAAGATATTTTATGTCTACAAGATTTTTTCATATTGTTAACCCAAAGCCCGAAAGAAATTATTAAATATTATAATTTTGAATGAAAATGGTTAACCAAAAGGCCATAATAATTAAAAACCGCTGCTCGCATCGCATATATTACTTATTAGGCGAGCTGAACGCATAGGTGCGTTGTACGTACCGTGTCTTGTTTCTGTATATAAACTTATTTTATATTTGTATTTCCTTATAAGTCACCGGCTCCAAAGCATCGTAAAATTGATGAAAAGCCTAAACCGGTGAAAGACCTAAAACCCATGTTTAAGTTAGCAAAAAAGAGCAATGATGACCTTCCGAAATTAGAAGTACCGAAAGTCGTATTACCGAAAAATGATACAAAATCTAAATTTTGGCTGTCGGTGGATCCGTTTTGCGCGCCTGTCACAAGAGATGATGTTGCTGTAAGTATTCGATAGTTTCTAAACTTTTCATTTTCTTAGCAATTTTTTTAAATATCTTTTTTAAAGTAATATGTGATATAATTATTTATTTATCTGAAGATGAAATTATTTTCAGTTTATTGACGATTTAATTGAAGATTGTAATAAAGATATCGACATGAATATCCCAGATATCGGTCAGCATTACGCCGACGAATGGAATGTAATATTACAAGAACAAAGTAGTAATAATTTAACTGGAGCAATGCCCGATCGCGGGGCTTCGCAAAATGATTTGTGTTTGAAGAAAAATATGTTAGTATATATATATATATAGCTGGCTACTAGGGCTGTACGATTAATAGATTTCATCATCGATGATATTCCATAAAAGATCATCGATTAATCAATGAATAATCGATTTTTTACTTATAAAAATTGGAACCATCCTTAATGCCCTTAGAATAAAATTAAAAATGCTCAAAAATTCTACAATAAAATCTAAGATATTTTTACAACATTTCAAAGTAATCATGTACCATTTCGAACCCAAGATTTCAACGGAAATGTACGTTTTGACTCTCCCTGAATCGAATGTGACTATTTTCGAATGACGTCTGTGTGTCTGTGATCGCTCTAGAGCCAAAACTGTCGAACGTAAAATTGTGAAACCTTATGACGTATATGGTCTAGGTGTGCACCTCCTATTTTTTAAAAGAATATTCAAACCGGAAGTGCCTGTTTACTCTATACATGTTTTGTTCTATCTCCAATATCACTAGAACGGCTAGACTTACGGCAAATATAGTTATGTTCATAATGAAAGATATTCATATTTCGCACAACTTTTGATTGAAACATTTCTTCAAAAAATGTGCCAATTGCGAGAAAAACGCTACAAAACATTATAAATATGTTGTTTACGTTGCCATAGATTCGCATGTAGCTTATAAAATCGGATCATTTGCAATTTTGATAGGAAAACAAAATTGACTATTAGATAAATGACATTTCAGAATATTTCTGTAGAGTATTGGTTAATTTGACTGCTTGTTTTGGTTATATATATACTTAAAATTATTGCGTTTAACATTGGTCATACATTTAAGCGATAATATAACAATTCTGTGTGTGTAAAATATATATATATATATATATATATATATATATATATATATATATATATTTATATATATATATATATATATATATATATATATATATATTTATTTAATAGGCCCGGGGAATCTTATTCGGTAATTTACCGGTTAGCCTCAGCCCTTTTGGAAGAGAATGGCAACAAACTACCTTCAATGCAAGATAAGCTAAAAGGTTAAAGCTGGTTAACCTTGTCCTCAAAGCAGCCCTTAATTTTCTTTATATCTTGTAGATATTCAAATAAAACCAGCCAGTAATAATGGTGTTTGTTTCGATAAACGTTTGCGAAGTGAATTAATGGATCTGGGATTATTAGACGCGGATGATGATTCAAAAGTTAGTAAATCCATTTATTAATTACGAATAATATAATTAACGAATTTTTGTTACTTTTTGAAAGTCTGAATCACAAAATGACGAAATTGTGCAAGAAATTAAATTATGTCAACAAGAATTGTCGGCATTAAATGATCATAATCGCAGAGAATTGAACCGGTTGCGAAATTTGGTTAACAAAGATTTAACACGCCAGGAAGTCGTCAAAAAATTGGACGAAGTCGACAACAAAGTAAATCGCAAAGAACACGTGCTTTATTTTTAGCTCGCCATACGAAGTACAAAAGAGCTAAAGCAATCGGCCGTGTGTCTGTAGCATTCTCGGATCAAAAAATGTCCTTAACAAAAAGTGTTTGTCTCGTCGCCCTGAATCCAAAAATATATATAACTTAAATACTTGGATGTTAGTCGTCGCTCGCTCGGTCGCTCGTAAGACCAAATTTATCTACTCCTCTGAAGGTACCAGAGCGATTTGAACCAAATTTGGTACACATATTATTTGGCATCCTATTTTAATCCCCTCGCAGTTTAAATCCAATCGCCCATATACTTCCCAAGTTATAAGAATAATTAAAACACTCAAAAATTCCACTATAAATTCAAAGATATTTTATATCTGCCCTAGAGTCTACTCCTCTGAAGGTATCGGGGTGATTTACACCAAATTTGTTACACATTTTTTGGCACCCCATTTGCATCCACAGTTTAAATCCAATCGCCTGTATACTTCCCGAGTTATAGGGCCCCAAAATTTGGAACCCCCCTTAATACTGCCCTTATAAAAATAATTTAAATACTAAAAATTCTTCTAAATATTCTAAGATTTTTTCATATTGTTAACCCAAAGACCATAAAAAATTATTAAATATTATATAATTTTGAATCTACAAAGAATTGTAAGACTTTTTATATCTGTAACCTTTTTTCAAATTATTAACCAAAAGGCCATAATAATTATAAACCGCTGCTCAAATCGCGTATATTACTTATAAGGCGAGCTGGATGCATAGGTTGTGTCTAAGCTTGTTTGTGTAATGTTTCAGGTTTTAGAAGTGTACAATAAATTATTGACCACGTCGGCCGCAGACAAATATCAAGTCGAATGGGAAGCGGTGAAAATTGTTTTAATGCAAAAACGATTGCATATGGAGGCCATGGAAATTTCTGATAATATGGAATAGAAATTAGTTTTTTATTGGTATATTTTTTATTTTCCAAATGTGTAATATTATATTTTTAATCTTAATTCCAGGAAGATCTCAATGCTGTTAAATAAATGTCCCTTAAAAATATATTTATTTCTTTGTTTTATATACATTATATCTCGTCTCGTCTTCAATTGAAGTTATGTAATCATATTTTCTATTTCATAACTTCAAATGATGTGTCGGAAATGAATAGATATATTTAGTATGTATTATAAGGTGGATGCCCATAAGTATTATATAAATTCTTCCAAAATGTCATTTGTTTATCTTCTGGGTTTATTTTCGCCTCTAATGTGTCTCCAATGTTGTAATAGTGAACTGTTGAGCCGCCAGTAGAATTTACTCGAGGCCAAGTTACATTCACGTAGTCATCTAACGCAGGCGTAGGATTTCTATAAACAAATTCAACATAAATCTTCACTTATATCTCTGTTAAACAATTTAAACAGAACATTTAAATAGGGTTTTTTTCCCAACCCTTCATCTCGGAGGGTAAAAATATTCTAATTGCCATAAATATGGATTATCATTAATCGACGAATTTATTGAATCATACGTCTACAATTAACCTAATCAATGAAAATTATTTCTAAAGTGTGTCTTACCCAGTTTTTGCAAAATTTGTCCATAGAATTAACATTCTTCTAGTTGTTAATTTCGCAGCGGGTGTTACTTGAGCGGATGCATTATTTAACCACAGAAATTGTAATTCTTCTGCATGTGACACACCTAAATCAAACATATATCCAGATGTATGTGTGCTTAAATGTGTCCGGAACGGATTATCTATGATTGTATTCAGTGGCGGGCCATTGTTAAAATCGTATAACTATAATTTTTAGCTCACAGTACGTAGTACAGAAGAGCTAAAGCCATCGGTTTGTGTGTCTGTAGCTTTCTCGTATCAAAAAAATTCATTAACAAAATGTGTTTGTCTCGTCGCCCTGAATCAATATATATATATATATATATATATATATATATATATATATATATATATATACATATATATATATATATATATATATATATATATATATATATATATATATATATATATATATATATATATATATAAGTTATATATATATATATATATATTAGGGTGGTCCTTAATATGGATATTTTCGAATTTCTTTGCTCCCAGGAGCTCAAATGCTTCCAAATTGATAAAAAAAAATTCTCTGAAAGTTTGAGCTCTTAATATTAACTTTAAGATAGTCCGCGCTCCAACCTAAGTTTCTTATGGAAGTAACATGGGAAAAATTCCATTTCTTTTTTAGAATTTTATAACTCAGCGACAAATGAATCAAAAGTAATAATTCGCTTAATGTTTTATTGTAAATTTGACGCTCTACAAAAAAGGTTTCTTATAATTTTTCGTTAAATCTATTGTATTTGCTTTTTTCTATCATAAATAAAAAATTTATTTGAGCTCCTGGGAGCAAAGAAATTCGAAAATATCCATATTAAGGACCACCCTAATATATATATATATATATATATATATATATATATATATATATATATATATATATATATATATATATATATATATATATAACTTATATACTCGCTCGTAAGATCAAATTTGTGCCCTCTACTTCTCTGAAGGTACCGAAGCGATTTGAACCAAATTTGCTACACATATTATTTGGCATCCCAATTGAATCCATTCGCAGTTTAAATTCAATCGTCTGTATACTTCCCGAGTTATACCCCCCTTAATACTGCCCTTAGAAAATATATTTTATGTCTACAAAATTTCTTCATATTGGTAACACAATAGTCATAAAAAAAGAAATATGAATATTAAATTTTAAATAAATTTGTAATGAATATAAAAAAAAAAGAAGTAAGACTTTAAATGTTTAACATTTTTTCAAATTGTGAACCCCATAAGCCTTAATAATTTGAGTAGGATGAGGAAATCCGCTGCTCGCTTCACATATATAAGGTGAGCCGAAGGCATAGGTGTCTTGTACCTAAGTTTGTTTTATTATTGAGAAAACTAACCGATTTGGATTTTAATATATGGCCATTTATTACTTTAAAAAAAAAACCCGCCACTGGTTATTTATTAAGCACAAATTCTGTGTTATCGGACATCAAAATTAAATAATTATCGGGAATGAGGCTGTTATTAGTTGTAACGTATAAGATATCTAATTTCTCGAACTTGAAAAGTATTTTGAGAATAAATGGACAGTAAAATAGATTATGAACGCTAATACTATAGAAATAATGTTATTATGTGTCTTCAAAGTCAATTAGAAATGAAATAAATATGTAACCGGTTACTGTGATCCAAATTTGGAATCATTAGTTTTATACTCTAAAATAAACGGGGGAAGTACCATGCCATTAACAGTGTTGCCACACATATAAAAATGAAGTAGAGAAATCATGTAGTATAATTTTTGAACTAAATATTCTGTCTGTGGAAAGTGGACGTAAATTTATATGAAAATTTCGAAGGATTCTTTTTGGGAACTGTTTATAGATAAAAGCTCATAGCAGATTGCATTAATTGTTATCATTACTAACTAACTTTTTATCAAAAATGGACTTACACCACTTTCAAACAAAACAGCTCATTTTATACTGACCTTCTGGATTGAAAGATTCATGTTCGATTCCTCCAGTAAACGCAAACCGGTATAAGTAACATGGCGAGTGCTGCGACTGCAAATAACCAGACTGAACAATACCACGGACAAATTCAGTGTCACTGATAAACTGTATATATAAAAAAAAACTATATTAATTTACTTATTTCTTTTTTTATAAACATACGGCTAACCCCTTTTAACTTACATAAATCGTATTATTACCAACTACAATCGGTTTATTTTTGAAATAATACGATTTGATTTTATTTCCGGCGGCATTATCCCCACTGCGGTTCGCGTTCATGTCCTCCGGAACTAATCGACTTGGAAACAAATTATATTGTTCCAAAAGAAGTAGATTTGTGTACCAGGGCACTATAACAAAATATTGTAATTAAAGACAAACAAAAATTTGGTAATTTATCGTATAAATATATAACCAGTAGCGACGTTATTTTCGTTAGGTTTTATGGGGGTATGGACAAAATTTAAAAAATAATTGGATTAGAATCTCCATATGGCTTATTATTAAAATAATATATAAATAATAAAGTATATATATTATTATATACGAAAAAAATTTAAAAACTCATCAATTTCAACAGCGCGCGAAAACAACTTACTAAAAAGAGATAGAGCAAGTGTGACGTCAGAAACTTGTTTTGATGCAAATTCATATTTGTTTCTTATTTCTATGATTTAATTTAAATGTTATTATGTACTTTAGGAGTTTCTTGTTCAGTGAAAAATACATTTTGTACTTTGTACATTATGGATGAAGCACATCCAAGTTGTACTAGTACTACACATTACTTTCACAACAACAAATCATTCTGAAAAACTATTTATAAATATTATTATATAAAGCTTAAGGTGTATTCACAGTGAACCAATTCGAAATTACAAATAATATTCAAGTTTGTATTATAATAAGCACTGCTAGCATTCACAGAAACAAAATGAACACAATTAATTAAAACAAAAAAAAGAATTACACTAGAAATATATTCTTAGGTAAGTTATGACTTACCTAAGAATATATTTAAGATATTTAAGAATATATAAATGAGTTATGACTCATTTATATATATTAATATTAAGTAACACAAATCAACGTTTCGACGCCAAGTCTTCTTCAGAAGCATGTATAACTTATTCATTTTCCGCCATGATTTTTAATACAAAATCATGGCGAAATAATGAAAACTATAAAAGAAAATACACCCTAAACTAGTAATATGTATTACATAATTTATTAAGGCTGCTGATATAGACGCGCGTGGCGTCGAAAAATTGAGTTGTGTTATTTATTATTTAAAAAAGTACATATTTGACTACTTTCTTAAAGAAAAACTACCTGTATAAATCCACAAACAAAAAAATCAACAAAATGCTTTTTTATTTATCAGATTCTAAAATAAAAGTTTAACTGAAACTTACAAACCGGCTTTGACTAAACGTATTTCAATTTCTACAGCGTTTAAACATTGTTTTGCCTGAACTGTATCAGCATATACGTATCAACATTTGTGAAATTATCGCTTTGTGCCCTAAAGAAAGCGTGTCCTATTATTAAAAACACGAAATGCATTAAAATGTCTATTCCATCAATACATGTGCGTAAGCAAAGTTTCTGACGTCACGATTACATCGGGTACTGTGGTCGGAAACGCGACCAATATTTGATTTTTATTCATTAATTACTAATTGAATTAAAAACGAAAGCGTATTTTGACGTTACTAATTGATAAATATATCGTTAAAAAAAAAATGATTAAAATATAACGTATTGTCCACACCTCCATTGTGCGCAACCAACATACACAATGAGTTATACAGGTTGCGTAATATTCCTGGCCTAGCTTTTACGTTTTGACATATTTTCGATATATATCTATTTTTAGCTCGTCGTACAGTAAGTACAAAAGAGCTATAGTGATTGGTCGTGTGTCTGTAACATGCGCGGATCGAAAAAAAATCTTAACAAAAAGTTCTTGTATTTTCGCCCTGAATCCAAAAATATATATAACTCATATACTTGGATGTATGTATCTCGCTCGCTCGGTCGGTCCGTCGTAAGACCTGAGTTTGTGACCGCAACTCGTCTGAAGGTACCGGGCCGATTTTGATGAAATTTGGTATACATATAATTTCCATGCCCGTGATGTTCCCGTCGCATTTTAAATCCAATCGTCTGTACAGGACCGGCGTTATAGGCTCCCAAAATTTGGAACCCTCCTAAATACTGCCCTTAGTCAACTTTTAAAAATTTTAGAATTTTCTACTCAACATTCTAAGATAATTTATGTGATCAAAGTTTTTTCAAATTGTGAGCCCGTAGGCTTAAAAAAAATAATATAAATATATTTTGAAGTATATCAGACATCGATCGCCATCTGTTAGTAAAATGAAGAAGTTATATTTATGTGACAGTACTTTGTTTGGTTATATTTTCCAATGTATAAACCATTTGCTTCTGTGTTTTAATTAATAAAATTAGGAAATGTTCATCAAATAATTATCAGTATCCTTGGCAAATCACGAAACGAACGATATTAACGTTACCCATGTGGATGTGTGCAATTTTAAATGTGGGTTTTTTGGAAATTAAAACTGTTATGGTACAGGAATAAATAAATGTCGGGATCATAATTGGTTAGATTGGTTCAATGGGCTATGTGAGTATAATGTCAATGATTAAGAATTATATACGTAAACTTAGAAATTTATTAATTTCATATTAAATGCCGATGAAATGTCATAACAATAAATTTTGTACTATAATAATTGCTATCGCTTTTAGTTTTGTATTTATTGATGTGACCGCGCTCGCCGGAACGGCGAGCTGATAGCACTGGCGCTAGCGCCAGTTCTTGTTTTAATTGATAAATGTTTAGGGATAATTATTCTAATTAAAATGGTGAACTTACAAAATTTAGCCTCACGGGCTTCCAGCGAGTTGAACCCGAGCAAAATGGGCACTTTTGAAAAATTACCCACTTGCATATTTTCATAGTTATCTCCAAGTATCACGGCGTCTGCAGAGTATTTTTCTTGGACTGGTGCTAATGGTAATCCGTTAAGAGGGTCCCACAAGTCCAAGAGTTGTGGCAACGTGGTTGACTGGATTAATGTTTTATATTCGACTTTTCGTAATGACTTTAACAGTATAGTAGAATTGCTTGTGAAAATGTGATTTGCAACCCCTATTCGGAATGCCAGCTTTCGTCCATTCCGATCTTCTGACCAGGGGACCAGGGCTGTACCACTTTCCATTATGGCCTTATGGAACAAACCTAATACGAAAAAAAGAATTGATTATAAAATTATTTACATTTCTATGATAGAATTATTACCTTGGGCGATTTTGGATAAGACCAAGAAACTAACTGAAACTGATCCAGCACTTTCGCCCATAATTATCACATTATTTGGATCGCCACCAAATACGGCCGCATTCTTTTTAACCCATTTTAACGCTAACACTTGGTCTTTTAACCCATAATTGCCCGGAATCACAAGATCTTCAGTACTGAGAAAACCTGAATTAAGGACTAATTTAATTAAAATTCCAATTTACGAAATATTTTTGATTCGAAATCGAGATTAACTGCTCGTTATCAGAGAAAAATTCAAACATAATAACTTTATACACACTTGTCAATACCCTTACCACAGCATAAATATATAACCAGTAGCGAAACTATCAAAATGACTTCTCTGCGCAGCTAGTCGCGCATATAAATCTAGAAGATGGCTGCCAAAACAAAAAATGGATCAGACCAGCAATAGATGGCCCTACAATCACCGATACTGTTCGCTATTTGTATAGCATTCTGCTGGTTGCTCATATTGTGTAGTCAACAATTACGTCTATACATTTATTGATTTCTAACAATCAGTTAACTATGGAAATTCGGCAAGTGAAGTCATTTATCTCAGTGTTTTATATTCAAAACACAGTGGTAAATAATTTTATTTGTATTTTATATAACATTTGCCAATGAGCAATCATTAATATAATTAACCAGAAATGTATGTGAGTAAGTGTGTAAGTGTTTTTTTTGTAAAAATACAAATTGGCATAGACGGGGATCGAACTTACGACCTCCAGGGTGAAAGGCAAGACTTTTAACCACTGCGCCATGGCGACTGTTAATTACGTTATAAAAATAATCAAATAGTTTATACTGCAATAAAACAAGCACTACTCTTCTGAAGTTCAGTCTGCTTTGAAATAGACAAAAACAAATCAAACGTCAGAATGAAATGTCAAAAAAGTTTTTGTGATAAATCTTCAATTAATTTGATGATTTGAAGTGTATTTAGTGTGTTGTGTACTTTACACAGAGTGGCATCTGCTATATTATATTTATATTGTATGTCAATGACAAATATAAATAATTGTTGTTAATAAAATTAAGTTATATTTATTCTAATTTGAAGTTTGTGAGTCGCTATTTTAAGCATTTATGTTAAAATGACCGACCAAAGAACAAATATAAATAAAAGTGCTACAACGTGAGCGTCAAAAACAGTATTTCAATGTGAATTAGTGACGTACGAGTTACGGAAACATTGATTGAATTGTAAATCTTAAGTTTAAGGGGAGTCACATGTTATTAATTCAATTTCTAAGTATTTAATATGAAATAAGTGCATATTATTGCCTGATTAGCATTCATTTTTAGCAAATACGTGTTTATTTTAATTCATAGTTAATATTTTCACTTCAAAATGGCCAAAATGCAATGATTTTTGAAAATATGAGTTGCGGTAAGATTCTATAGTTGGTCAAATTATAATAACTGCAAGTTAGTAAATTTATAATCTCGATTACGAATAAAATATTTTATATATATATTTATATAATATATGTATACTGACCAAATACACTTAATCTATAATTAATGGATATGACAATAACACCATGGTCCAGGAAGCGGTCAGCTCCATGTAAATCCAAATTACCAGAACCTCCCACGAATCCGCCACCATGGATCCATACGATACATGGAAGTGTCGAATTTGGTGATTGCTTGGTTGGTAACTATAAACGCATATATATATATTTACGTGTATTTTCGTTAAATCATGAATTTTTTCCATATATATATATATATATATATATATATATATATATATATATATATATATATATATATATATATATATATATATATATATATATTACGTGTATTTTCGTTAAATCATGATTTTTTTCCATATATATATATATATATATATATATATATATATATATATATATATATACATATATATATATATATATATATATATATATATATATATATATATATATATATATATATAATTATATATATATATATATATATATATATATATATATATATATATATATATATAATTATATATATATATATATATATATATATATATATATATATATATATATATATATATATATATATATATAATTATATATATATATATATATATATATATATATATATATATATATATATATATATATATATATAGATGATTACTTTGGTAGTGTATACGTTGAGGAATAGACAGTTTTCAGAGCCGTTCACTGATGTGTTGATTTGCTGAGTGCAAATACTTCGATGGTAAGTAGCATTGTAGGTTCCATTCCAGTATTTCGCAGCGATCGGCGACTATGGAAAAGCATCAATTATACACGTATTTAAAAAAACAATCACTAGAAATATATGTATATCCTAATTAAACTGTCAAATCAACCAATACTCCAAAGTAATACTCTGAAATTGCACCGTTTAACTTATTATTATTTTATTAGGTTATCAAATACTGTTTCTTCAACATAAAATAATAGATTATCTTTTTAATATTCATCTTATCAATATATTCAAATTCTATTTCAATATATACTTTTAATATGCTCAAAATTCAAAATAATATTTAATAATTTCACGACTAACATCCAGTTATATATATTTTTGGAATCAGGGCGACGAGACAAACACTATTTGTTGATGACATTTTTTGTTCCGAGTATGCTACAGACACACGACCGAATGCTTTAGCTTCTTCATGCGAAAGTTTGATCACATTACCGGCAAATTCCGTGCGCTGAGATGGCTTTTAGAATGAGTGACTTCTACATCTAAATTGTTTTGTTCACAAAATGTTTACTAACAAATCGCCCAAATATTTACTTAGTAAATTAATTCCACGATGTTCATTGCACAATATTGCAACAAGATTTAGATACAGATTACATATACCTAAATTCTCTACTGCGCGTTTTGGAGATAAGCTTAGAAACTACTTCATTCTAAATTAAATTTAATTATATCCAAGTGTAAATATGTATATTTCATTGTTTGCATTATTTTATTATATTTTTCTGTTATTTTCTCATTGTAATTGTTTCTTTGATGTATACGAAGTTTACTATATGTCGAGTGCAGGCCACGCAATAATGCAATACTTTGTTAACATTTTTACTTTCTTTTACAGAGTAATAAGTAAGTATTGTAATCATGAAAAATTTCGAACTCGAGATTTCAACGGATATACATGTTTTGACCTTCCCTGAATCGAATGTAACTATTTTCGGAATGACGTCTGTCTGACTGTGTGTCTGTGAACGCTCTAGAGCCAAAACTATCGAATGAAAAATTATGAAACTTCAAACTTGTATATGCCCTAGATGTGCACCTTCTATTTTTGAAAAGTATATTCAAACCGGAAGTGCATGTTTACTCTATGCATATTTTATTGCGAGAAAAATGCTACGAAACATTATAAATATGTTGTTTTCGTTGCCATGGATTCGCATGTAGCTTATAAAATCGGATCATCTGCTTTTTGACCGGAAAACAAAAAAGACTCAATTAGATAAATGACATTTCAGAATATTTCTGTAGAGTATTGGTTAGTTTGATAGCAGGTTTTGGTTATATATATATATATCTAGTGAAAACTGCCTAAAAGAAAGTTTAGTGCAGGTCACTCCAGATATTTCAAATTGGGAAAGCTAAGGCCTGAATAATTAAAAATTATTTTTATAGTTATTAACTTGAAGGTATTAAATCAATTGATTATTCCGTTAAAAGTTCTTTTCTAGACTATAATTGTTTTCCTTCTGTGTTCAACATAGGCTTTCTTCTTCAAAGTGAGTGTAAACATTTAAGGACTGTTTATATGGACAACCTGTTCTACTTCCACCAAGTTTAGTGTGCAAGCAGGATGGTTGTCATTCGTGTGCGCTAGATAAAGATAGCTATTTAACTTAGCGTGGCGAAATTCTATTATAAATGCACCCTTAGGTTTTACTTACGCTAAATCGTAGATTTCCAAGTGGTGGTACTGCGTATGGTATTCCCCTAAATACATAGCTAGTTGTATTGCCTTCTGTTATCGATGTTTCACCAATGATTTGTCCTGTAGATATTTCTACTTGAACATTGTTACACTGTAAACAATAAATCAGAATAAATATCAAAAACATACAAATTATAAATAAATTCAAACTAAATTTCAAAACTATTCAAACATGAGTATTTATTACAAAAATGGATTAAGAAAAAGTTCATGTTTACTCAAGACAATAGAATTTACTAGAATTACGACTTGCTCTAGAATATCTAGTTATTTAGTATATGTACTTCAATTTGCTAATGGTATTTTACCAAAAATTCTCTAGAACAGTTTCTCAACAATTCTCTCAAACTGCGAAAATATGCTAAATACGCTGCAAATACGTTAGCTAGGGGCGCCGTGGAAATATGCTGATGCATTAGGGCGGCGGGAACCAGTGCTCTAGAACAATCTGGGGTGCGCAGTAGATTGATCTAGGGCCTTGTAGAGAGCTTTCAGATGTCTTCTAGAAGCTTTGTGTTCGATATATAAGCATATTTTACGCTTGGCATAGAGCCAGAATTCGAAGAAGTACTGTTTTATTTGAAATATTATATGAATACATTATTTCAAAATGTATCGAAACGCATAAAGTTTATCTAGTTATTTACTTTGTAAATAGTTTCACTTTTTTATAGTTTAGCGCATTCTTTTAAGCAGAACAAAGTGCGTTGTTAATTTCTAGTGTCGTGCAGTATTTGAAATCATTATTTATTATGGATTTAATATTTCAAAGACGTGTTGCATTCTTTATTCAGATTAATATAATATCTACATTGTTTTATTTGCGATACTAAATACTCAATATAATTATTAATTGTCAATATAGAAGAAATAGTTTGTTGCTTATATCTAGTTGTATAAATAATAAAGTAAAAATATATAAAAAAAATAATTAAGTAAAAATATTGTGTCAATAAAGAATTTAACAAGATTTGGTACGCGTAAAACGCACCAACGCGCAGAGCTCGCCCTTGCGTTGCGTTGCGTTGCGAGCAGTGCTTTTTAATTATTATGGCCTTTTGGTTAACAATTTGAAAATATGTTATAGGTGTAAAAAGTCTTACATTTAATTTTAGATTATATTGATAAAACAAAATTTTAGTTCATACTTTAAAATTCAAAATTATAATATTTAATATTTTTTTCGGGCTTTGGATTAACAAAATGAAAAAATCTTATAGATATAAAATATCTTAGAATTTGTAGTAGAATTGTTAAATGTATTAATTATTTTTATAAGGGCAGTATTAAGGAGGGCTCTAAATTTTGGGGCCCTATAACTCGGGAAGTATACGGGTGATTGGATTAATACTGCGAGCGGATTCAAATGGGATGCCAAATAATATGTGTACCAAATTTAGATTATATTGATAAAAAAATAATTTAGTGCATATTTTAAAATTCAAAATTATAATATTTAATAATTTTTTTCGGGCTTTGGGTTAACAAAATGAAAAAATCTTGTAGACAAAAAATATTTTAGAATTTTTAGTAAAATTTTTGGGTGTTTTAATTATTTTTATAAGGGCAGTATTAAGGGGGGCTCCAAATCTTCCCTAACTCGGGAAGTATACGAACGATTGGATTTAAACTGTGAGTGGATTCAAATAATATGTGTACCAAATTTGGTGTGAATCGCTCCGGTACCTTCAGAGGAAGGCACGCATTTGTTCTTACAAGCGACGACTAACATTCAGTTATATATATTTTTGGATTCAGGGGGACGAGATAAGCACTTTTTGCTAATGACATTTTTTGATCCGAGAATGCTACAGACACACGACCGTTTCCTTTAGTTTCTTCAGTACTTCGTACGGCGAGCTAAAAATTCGTAATTTGTATAAAAAAAATTAAAAAATTATACACAAATGAACTATAGTTAAAAAAATTGATTATTTAAATCGCAATATTAGTTTGCTAAAAAATCGATTAAGGCTGACATATTCATGCGATAATAATTTCTCCTAATATTCCATTTTACGGAATTTCTATCCAGATTTATACATTTTAACTAATATTCTACTAAAGTTATGACTTTTAACTACAAGGGGCCGTATCTGTTATTGAAATATTTCTTTTAAATTATTGATATTTTAAACTGTTATAGTTATAGTTATGCATTGTTTCGTGTATTAAAATTCAAATATATATATATATGTTTTTGCAAACGTCACCGTTCCATTTAAAATTATATTCGAGTTAATAAATCCCTAATTTGGATAAAATGAGGAGAGAATCCAGAATATTAAAACAGCATTTTTCTCAAAACCGACGTAACTTACACATTCTAGACTATATTCGAGTTAATAATCCCAAATTTGGACAAAATGAGGAGAGAATCCAGAATATTAAAACGGCATTTTTCTCAAAACCGACGTAACTTACACATTCTAATTTATTCTGGAGCATACAAAATACGTTGTATAAAGTATGTCGGATAGTTTATCGGCTGCACACAAGTATCGCCCTTGAATTGTTTTAGGTAAATTCGATTAATTTAATTTGATGTAACTTACCTGTGCAACTTTGATGCCAGATGCAATAATGCAGCACAAAAACAAACACTGTCCAACAATCATCATAGCAATTGTTGACTGTCAAGTTCACAACATTGAAGTTAAATTCAAGACTACACATCACCTTGCTTTTATATGTTTATTAAGTGAAAAAGGCGAAGTATCTTATCTAAAATGCATTATCATTATTTATATATATCGTTTATTTTTGATTCATTATTCCTTGTTTTGAAAATGCAGTTACTCATGTGGAACAGTACTATTTCCTTAGCTTTCAAAGCGTACAGAATATATACATATAAAAATGTAGATATCACTGTGCTATATATTTAAATTGGTTAAAGTTAATTTATTATTTTCACAAACAAAAGGCCCAATTCTCCATTAATACCTCCAAACATATTTCGTATTGTTTCTGTATCAGTAATTAGTCTAAATATTCTAATCAATTGAGGTCGATATGTGCACATTTGGGAATGGTTTTAGGCAATCAGAGACATTAAATAAATTATAAAACCTTTCATATGTTTCACCAATTCGCGAATCACGACCATTTTACTTTTACTTTTTTATACGCAGAAAGAAGAAACATTGATTGATAATTTAATAAAATAAAATGGGCACAATATCCGACTATTACTGAGTATTGGTTGGTTTGCGATATATATTTCTAGTGAAAGTCGAGAGCATGCCACCCCACATTTTTGTATATTATATATATATATTACTTTTTTTCGAAAAAACTTTGAGAGGAATTTTAATATGTTCCTCAAACACAGATATTACCAATGAAATAGTCGATTTTTTGTGATCACATTATACTTTCATTTATAAATTACGTATAAGATAGTAATAATGTCTAATGGACGGTGTAAATTCCGTAAAATGAAGTGGAAAATTGAAATTATTCGGTATAGTTGTAAATATCATCATATATTTAAGATAACAGAAAATATAACTGCAAAATTATCATATATAACAAAAAATTATGTGTAATAAATTACAAGCATACAAATACGAAACAGTGAGTGATAAAAGCAATAAAAATATTTTAAATCATTTTTTATTTATATGTTTTTGTCCATAAAGTACATGACTTCGATGATTGATTTGGACTAAAAATATCATTTGCAGTAAAAAATATTATTACCCAGAAATGTTTGTTTGTATGTTGTAAGTGTGTATAGAAATACAAATTGGTATAGACGGGGATCTCCAGGGTGAAAAGCAGGACTCTTAACCACTGCGCCTTGGCGACTGCTAATAATGTAATAAAAAATAATCAAATAGTTTATACTGAAATAAAACAATCACTACTCTTCTGAAGTTCAGTCTGCTTTGAAATAGACAAAAACGAATGAAATGTCAAAAAAGTTTTTGTGATAAATCTTCAATTAATTTGATGATTTGAAGTGTATTTAGTGTGTTGCGTATTTTACACAGAGTGGCATCTGTTATATTATATTGATATTGTATGTCAATGAGAAATATAAATAATTGTTAGTTCATAAAATTAAGTTCTATTTATTCTAATTTGTAGTTTGTGAGTCGCTATTAAGCATTTATGTTAATATAACCGACCAAAGAACAAATATAAATAAATGTGCTACCACGTGAGCGTCAAAAACAGTATTTCAATGTGCATTAGTGACTTACGAGTTACGGAAATATTGTTTGAATTGTAAATCTTAAGTTTAAGGGGAGTAACATTATATTATTAAATTTTTAAGTATTTAATATGAAATAAGTGCATATTTTTGCATTATTTGCATATATTTTTGGCAAATACGTGTTTCTGTCTATTTATTTTAATTCATAGTTAATATTCTCACTTCAAAATGGCCAAAAAGCAGTTATTTTTGAAAATATGAGTTGCGGTAAGATTCTATAGTTGGTCAAATTATAATAACTGCAAGTAAGTAAATTTTTAATTCTGATTATTAGAGAAATAAAATCTTGAAGAGATAATTCAAACATATTTAGAAACATGTTTGGTTGGCAGTTTTATTCTTTTATTTTTTGATGGCACAATCCATTGTATTTTAGCATATAACTAATTATCATCACTTTTAAAACTGCCGTTGTGACACTGCAGCAGTTTAATACTGCAAAATTCAGAATCTAGCCTGATTACTTAATTCAAAAACAATAATGAATCAAATGTCAAATCATTAAAAATGTTGTGTAAAATGGGTTTGTAATACATATTTTTTGAATAATCAATTCAATTAATAAACAGCAATCGTAAGTAAATTTATAATCCTGTTTTGTGTGTAATAATACAATTAAGGAAACTATCTAAATGATACAACACTTATCGCCAGTTGCACCATACAAGGTTAAAATCAAAGTTTAACAAAACTTGGTTTAAATAAATCTTAGTTAAAATTTATCGGATGTTACACAGTGCATGATAAGCGATCGATTAGTTCATCTCAGCATAGTGATCTAAAAACAAAATATAGTTCAAAAAAGAAGTCGATTTTTTTTTTATTATTATTTGCGATGTTGGCATTTTTATTACTATTATAGTCAAACGATACAAACTGAAGAAAAACCGTGTACTTATTATTAAATTACATGAAAATTCGCCATCAGTCAAAACTAACCTATGTTCTGTATACCATATAGGCACATGGTGCCCACGGATGACCCTAGTGTGTTTATATTGGTACAAATGGCAGTTATAGTGTTTTCCTTATCAAACAGTTTTCCCGCTGAATCTTATTATTAAATTATTATTAAAAAAATCCGCGTCTATTAGTAATTATACATAATATAGAATTGTAATATATTTACCGGTAATTATTAATAATTACTTGTGTAACTTGGTACATTAAATAAAAACTTTCTTTTGTATTATTTTCTACTATTTATGAACAAATTTTATTTAAGTGAAAAACGGGGTGCGGAATATGCATAGTATTTTTTCATTCCTTTCCTTACATTTACCGAAGATAGTTGTGACATTTAATAATTACCGGTTTATGTGATAAATTCTTACAAATTAATCACTTTGACCTTTTTACTTGGTTGGTATTAATAATGGCCGGTTATTATTAATTTAAATCGATTGATTGAATGAATGCGTCACTTTCGGGAATGTTCCCTCTTCCGCGTGTAGAATGGGGTCGATTTTCCAACTTCAAAATAGGGGATTTTTTGAAACACGACCACCATTTTGTTATTGTTCGAGGAAAAAAGTTGCTTTTAGTGTGGGCTATAGCGACTTTAACACTTAATAATTTGCCCTTTTCTCTTCATTTTTTTGAAAAAATTCGTGTGACCAAAAACACCAATGTAAAAATCAAAAGAAAATATTTTTGTACCCTTAAAGTGTGAATAAATATAACTGAAAATTTTCAAAACGATATCTTGATTCCTTCTGTAAAAAAAAATGTTAAGAATTTATTTATTTTCATTCTCAAAGTAGAAAGACCCCTTAAAGGCGAGCTGAAGGCATAGGTTCCTTGTACCTAAGCTTGATCAGTGTAATAAACGTACAAGGAAATATTCCAGGAATAAATAATGTATTTATGATTATTTTGTTTAGCTATATTTTACTATATAGTTAAATTCTATTTTAAATTAATCTTATAATATATACATTTCAAATTTAACTTAGGGAATATGAATTTTGTGTTGAATTTTGTAATTTGGTTCTGTTCCGTAGCTGGTCCACTTGGCTAGAGCGAGATATTTCTTTTTGGGGGGCGCAAATTGTTTCTTCATTGCAATGGTTGATCATCTCTGGATTTTCAACTGGGATTTTCTGCAATATTAAATAAAATTTATACTAAAATAAACCCCATCTAGCACAAACAATTGTCTCGTCGCCCTGAATCTTTAAAATATATGACTCATCAGATATATATTTTTATAATATTGTCTCCGACGACTATTAATATCCATCCCTACCCACTGACTGTCTATCTATAGCTATTGATTTCTGAATGACTCAGTAAGTGCCTATTCATCGCAACCCGTCCGTCATGCGAGTATTCCGGAGTCTAAATTTTAATCAGTATGGGCAACAAAACATGTATTCTTTTGTTTTAAGCATATTTTAATATTTTGAACAATTTCAAAAACAAAACTAGTTTAAAATATTAAATAAAACATGTTTAATACATGTATTAAACATGGTACCAATTTAAATCTCGTATTGATCAATTTTATAATTACAAAATAAATATTACTTTATTCATATTCATAAGTTATCAAAAATTAACCTTAAGAATGTATAAATTGCAAATATTTTTTTTAATTTAAAGTATATTCACAGCGAAACAATTAGTAATTAAGCGTAGAAATTACAATTAATAAATCCCATTTGATTTATGACAAACAATGCTAGCGTTCACAGCAACAACATTTACAATTAATTGTGTTAATTTTATTGCTGTGAATGCTAGTATTGCTTATCATAATATAGACTGGATTATTATTCTAATTCTAATTACTAAGTGGTTCGCTACGAATACAGATTTAAAGCTGTATCCACAGCGAACCTAAATAGTAATTAAGATTCGAAAATTACAAATAATAACCTAGTTTGTATTATGACAAGCAATGCTAGCATTCACAGCAGCAAAATTAACACAATTATAAATTTTGTTACTGTGAACGTTAGCACCTTTCAAGTGTTTTCACAGTGAATCAATTTGTTTTATGTAACATTAAGAATTCATTGTGTTAATTTTGTTGCTGTGAATGAATAGTAATTAAGCGTAGAAATTACAATTAATAAATCCCATTTGATTTATGACAAACAATGCTAGCGTTCACAGCAACAACATTTACAATTAATTGTGTTAATTTTATTGCTGTGAATGTTAGTATTGCTTATCATAATATAGACTGGATTATTATTCTAATTCTAATTACAAAGTGGTTCGCTATGAATACAGCTTTAAAGCTGTATCCACAGCGAACCTAAATAGTAATTAAGATTCGAAAATTACAAATAATAACCTAGTTTGTATTATGACAAGTAATGCTAGCATTCACAGCAGCAAAATTAACACAATTAATTATAAATTTTGTTACTGTGAACGTTAGCACCTTTCAAGTGTTTTCACAGTGAATCAATTAATAATTAAATTTAGAAATTACAATGAATAAATTTGTTTTATGTAACATTAAGAATTCATTGTGTTAATTTTGTTGCTGTGAATGCTAGCATTGCTTATTATAATACAAACTGGATTATTATTTGTAATTTTCTAATCTTAATTACTATTTAGGTTCGCTGTGAATACAAATTTAAAGTAAAACTAAATTTGTGGAGTGGCCTGCACTCGACTACCATTTATTACGTAATTAAATGATGTGTTCATCTAATCGGAGTTTACACGCTTTTTTAAACCTTTTTTTTTTTACTTACACTAAATATAAACAATTTACTAATCGTTAGGTGAATTCACAGCGATGCAATTAGTAATTAAGCTTAGAAATTACAAGTAATAATTCCAGTTTGTTGTATGACATACAAAGTTAATATTAACAGCAACAAAGATTGTTGGTATAAATATTTTATTATCTTAGAATTTGTACTGAGAGTCTGTTTTAAACAATGAATAAAAAACATAGTTTTTAACACTTGATTAAATCATGTTTAAAACAAAGGTGTTTTAAAAATAGTCGATGTTTAAAATATGTATAAAACCATGTGTGTTAAACAAAATGTTTTTGTTTTTACTGTATAGGAATCTTTAAGATTTCGATCTGGCACTTACCTCTTCCATTTTGATGTTTGATTTCTTGTTGTTATATTCTTTCCTGAAGAAAGTCATGAACATAAAATAAAACAAAACCGCTTGAAATCCTATGACTAACGTAAACTTTTTCGGAATATCACATCGATAATTGAGTATTGTTTGACTGGTATGTATAAGAACCAGCACAAATTGAATCTAAAATAAAATACATCAATTACGAACGCTGTCCGACAAATACTTAGCATCACCGGCCTATGGCGCCACTGTCGCAAGAGACATAACCTATTGTGTAGTACATTATCTTAGACGGCTACTGTTAAAATTTCAGCCGAATCGGACTCGTAGTTTTGTTTTGACCGCGTGTGAAAGTGGGAGTATCCGCAGATTTTAGAAAAATAGAAAAAGAGCAATATCGATTCTTGTTTTTGGAAGGGAATACCAACATTTAGTGTACAAAGTTAATATTTGACAAAATGGCGACCGTGTGAAGAACAATGTAGTTTTCTCGAGTTTTGTTTTTACTTTAGAGCGTTATAAATAATAGTTAATTATAAAAATGTATGTATATTGTTCGTAGAAGCTCGAACAAATAATATTTACTTTCATTAAAAAAAAAAGAACAAGCAAATCGATCTAGTAGTTCCAGAAAAAATAGTAGCCCTGTTTGAAAAAAGTAGTTTCGAGAAAAACGCGTTTATATATATATATACTGGATAACAAATTATTTACCAATTGTAATGTGGTCAAATATTTCTTCCACCATAAGTACGGCCGTACACTTGGTCCGATAGCAGCCAGTAAATAATAGGCGTACATAATTGTATGAACGAATGCATTCAAATAACCAGCAAAAGTATAATGTCCTTCCGGGTGTAATAAGACCCCGATCCAACAAAGAATTGGCACTATTGAATGATGAACCAAGTGCAGCTCAGATATTTGCTCGTTCTTTTTACGTAAAGTAAAAAATATCTAAAAACAAAGATGTTATTATATTAAAATCTAAAAAAAAAAAAAAAATGCTTCCCAATTTTACTTACTGTATCAGCAAAATCTACAAACTTAGATAAAAAGAAAAACCAAGATACTGTAGACATCTGAAATAGAAAATTTACATTAATTTTTGTTAATCTAAGCACCAATGCCCTTAGCTCGCCGGTAAAAAATAATTGTGAATTGAAGCTAATAAAAAATAACTTACTCGTAGGGCTTGCGTACTAAACATATAATCGGATCGTTGACATGTGAAGCTATAATTATGCATCCATCCATTAACGCTACCCTAAAAATATGATTAAAATTGATAAAAATACATAGAAAATTCAAGATCGATGGCCGTATTTGGCTGTCGGGATAAGAATACCTCATAGAACATCCAGGCACTGGACGCCGATTGAAATAAATTGTAAACAATCATAACCCACTTCAGATCGTATGCTTTTCGATCTTTCATAAATGCTGGACCGATTTTTTTAACGAATAGTAAATAAAGTAGTACCAGACCAATTGTTGGCAATGGAGATGAGACGAACGCCCAATCTTTTGTCCTTGGATCTAAATAATTTATTATATATAATCACTTAGATGTTTGTCTTTATATGTTTATATTTATGTGTAGTAGGCTTTATTTTGTAAAAATGCAAACTAGCATGGGCAGGAATCACCATGAAAGTCGAGAATGAATATTATAAAAAAACAGATTCTATAAGCGTTTACGAAAGATAGTTCAGACCGCTCGGATCGGTCTTTAGACGTTCGTAAATATAGTCTTCGCGTTCGTAAAGTGAATCCGAGCAGTTTGACACCTAGATGTGTGTGTATGTGTTCGGAACGATTTATCTATAATTATATCCATGGTTACTGCCAGTGGTGGAGCCAGGCCTTCTTACAGTGGCTTCTTATTTATACCTATTGCGTTTTCAAAAAACCGTTTTTACTTTCTTTTTACGAAGTTATAAGTAAGTATAGGGGGAGAGAGATTCAACGGATATACACGTTTTGACCTTCTCTGAATCGAATGTGACTATTTTCGGAGTGACGTCTGTGTGTGTGTATGTGTGTATATCGTCTAGTTGTGCACCTCCTATTTTTGAAAAGAATATTCATACCTGCAGTGCATGTTTACTCTATGCATATTTTGTTCTATATCACTAGAACGGCTGCACTTACGGCAAAAATAGTTATGTTCATAATGAAAGATATTAATATTTCGCACAACTTTTGTTTGAAAAGTTTCTATAGAAAATGTACCAGTTACGAGAAAATTGCTACTAAAAATCGTAAGTATCTTGTTTACGTTGTCATGGATTCGAATGTAGCTTAATTAATCGGATCATCTGCGCCTGTCAATATTTCGACAAGAAAACAAAATAGGCTGAATTAGATAAATGACATTTCAGTATATTTCTGTAGAGTATAGGTTAGTTTTGATAGCTAGTACTTCAAAACCATTACAAATTGGTATTGGTATAATTTTCCACCCATTCATGTATAAGCTTGGTATTCATATTGTTTCTGTTGGATTTTTATTTCCTAGTATTATATTTTTATAATCAATAAATTTCGATGATACAATATTTGATAACATAATAAAATAATAAGATAATTGGTATTACTGTCAAATATTGGTGTTTTTTAACAGTTTGTTTGGAATATATATATATATATATATATATATATATATATATATATATATATATATATACATAATGAAAACTACGTAAAAGAAAGACCCGCGTTGGCCACAACCCATTTTTTCTATTTATTTAACACAAATGAATACGAAAAATACACTTTTTTTATTTAACAGCCCGCCATTTTATGGCAAATTCGAATTTTGAAAAAAAAAACCGTCAAACGATGCGAAATTATCTTGAGAACAGAAATCTGTTTCGCTTTTTTGATTTATTTAACCCAGTTTGGAGAAATTCTGGGAACCGTGCCCCCCTGTAGTTTAAACATTGCCTACGGAAAAGGATGTAGGGGGCGGAATAAAGGAGTTACAGGGATGAAAAAATGTTTTTTAAAAGAGCAATACATGCTCTATAAACTGCAAAAAGATTCATTTGTCTAAACCTTTTTCTTATACCAAAACAAATTCATGAAAATAGGCTACTTTTAGGCGTTAGAAATGTATATTATATCTTAATATAATATAGCTGTATTCTTTTTACACGAAATCTCACTTCAAACTCATATTCTTGCTCTGTCTATTCAATGTGTAGACAGAGTGAGACGATGAGTTCTCATCGTAATAAGGTGATATTTTGTCTAAAACGAATACAGTATTCAATAATGCGCACTTACCTCCATATGTGTCTATCAGTAATTTATATGTCTGCAACATTTCAACTGTTAGGTGATTGTATAGTAGTTGACTGTTCTTGTAGAAATCTAAACAAAATATACATCATTTGTCACAAATATATCTGTTACTTTCCGCAAAAATAATTTATATAACATAAATATGAGAAACCAACATGTTTTGTGGTATTACCATAACGTTTGTTTAAAAAATATTTACATTTTCATTTGTAAATGTTTAAGGTAAGTAAATATTATATATTATCTTCGTAGTATTATCGGTAATTATTTGCTTATTATAAATAAAAGTATATATGATTCTGTTACGATAACTTTTTACATGTGTGACTATTGTGACTATTTTCGGAATAACGTCACTGGGTCTGTCTGTGATGGCTCTACAGCTAAAACTGTCGAATTTAAAATTGTGAAACTTCAAACTTAAGACTTGTATATGGTCTAAATGTGCACATCCTATTTATGAAACAAATAGTTAAACCAGAAGTGCATGTTTATTCTATGCATTTTTGTTTTATCTCCAATAACACTAGAACGGCTGCACTTATAGCAAAAATAGTTATGTTTATAATGAAAAATATTCATATTTTAACACAACTTTTGTTTGAAAAGTTTTTTATCGACTTATTATTAGCTTTTAGAAGCATGAAGAATAGGCATTTCTTATGAATTTATTTAAGACAAACTATAAAACGTATTGAATATATAATAATTTAGTATTATTTAAATTAACAATAAATTTTAATTATATATTTTTACTCATTAAAAAAACTATAACTATAAATACTATTGTGTCAAGGATATCTGGCATACTAGGAGACCGATTTGAATGAAAAAAAAAACATTATCATAATAGCTCTGGTTTAAACCACAGAAATCAATTTTGAGTTTTAATTACACCTTTTTAATTAAAAAATCATTAAAAACAACCTATTTTTTATGTTCGTTTATTTGTAAACATGTAACTTTCTTGGAAAATAATTATTTGAATTCTCTGTGGTCCAGATTATAGCTTTCATTCTATCCATAAATTTTATAATTTTTAATTACAGAAGGTCAGCAAACGTTGAGACCGTTTCAAATTTTGCATTCAAACAAGATTTGGTACAGGTACAACGCACCAATGCGTAGAGCTTGCCTTTAAGGGGTCTTTCTACCTTGAGAATGAAAAATAATTGCTTTTTTAAACATTTTTTTTTACACAAGGAATCAAGATATCGTTTTGAAATTATTCAGGTATATTCATTCACACTTTAAGAGTACAAAATATATTTTTTTGGTTTTTACATTGGTTCTTTTGGTCACACGAGTTTTTTCAAAAAATCATCAACAAATGACGTTTAAAAACAAATAAAAATAACTCGGGAAGTATACGGGCGATTGGCTTTAAACTGCGAGCGGATACAAATGGGATACCAAATAATATGTGTACCAAATTTGGTGTGGTCCGGTACCTTCAGAGGAGTAGAGGGTACAAATTGGTCTTACGAACGACGACTAACATCCAAGTATTTAAGTTATATACATTTTTGGATTCAGGGCGACGAGACAAACACTTTTTGTTAATGAAATTTTTTGATCCGAGACTGCTACAGACACACGACCGATTGCTTTAGCTTCTTCGGTACTTCGTACGGCGAGCTAATAATTTGATATATCTCATTTGATATTAGACAAGATTTGGTACGCGTAAAACGCACCAACGCGCAGAGCTCGCCCTTAGGTAAAATATGCGTTGCGAGCAGTGCTTTTTAATTATTATGGCCTTTTGGTTAACAATTTGAAAAAATGTTATAGATATAAAAAGTCTTACATTTAATTTTAGATTATATTGATAAAAAAAAAAACTTTTAGTGTATATTTTAAAATTCAAAATTATAATATTTAATAATTTTTTTCGGGCTTTGGGTTAACAAAATGAAAAAATCTTCTAGACATAAAATATATTAGAATTTTTTGTAGAATTTTTAAGTGTATTAATTATTTTTATAAGGGCAGTATTAAGGGGGGCTCTAAATTTTGGGGCCCTATAACTCGGGAAGTATACGGACGATTGGATTTAAACTGCGAGCGGATTCAAATGGGATGCCAAATAATATGTGTACCAAATCGCTCCGGTACCTTCAGAGGAGTAGAGGGCACAAAATTTGGTCTTACGAGATACCGAGCGAGCGAGCGACGACTAACATCCAAGTATATAAGTTATATACATTTTCGGATTCAGGGCGACGAGACGAACACTTTTTCTTAATGAAATTTTTTGATCCGAGAATGCTACAGACACACGACCGAATGCTTAAGCTTCTTCGGTACTACGTACGGCGAGCTAAAAATGAATATATTGAAAAACTGTACATATTAAATATTCTATTTGCATATATTGATAAAGTGAATATTAAAGAAACAAATTATATTTTATATTGAAGAAACATTATTTGAATACGTAAGAAAATCATATAATTTCAGAGTAATATTGATTGGGATTGACAGTTTGTTTGAGATATATATTTCTAGTGAAAACTACATATAAGTAAGTCGAGTGCAGACCATTCGTGGTGCGTTAGATAGAGATAGCCAATTTTGACGTGAAACAAGGCAATTATAAACAATCCTTAACTGCACCTTTATAGACCAGTCAGTGGGGGATAAAAACGCCTTTGGGTTGGAAAATGTGGGCTAGAAATGATTTTTAGATATGTTGTGACCCTGATAAAAATACAAGTTTTTGGCCTTGCGTACACGCGCGAGTCGTCATCTAGAATGAAAGGTCCAAAAAATAGTTTTTACGAAATAACTCAATATCACTAGAACGGCTGCACTTACGGCAAAAATAGTTATGTTTATAATGAAAGATATTAATATTTCGCACAACTTTTGTTTGAAAAGTTTCTTCAATAAATGTACCAGTTACGAGAAAACCGCTACCGAAAATTTTAAGAATCTTGTTTACGTTGTCATGGATTCGAATGTAGCTTAATTAATCGGATCATCTGCGCCTGTCAATATTTCGACATAAAAACAAAATGGTCTGAATTAGATAAATGACAATTCAAAATATTTCTGTAGAGAATTGTTTAGTTTTGATAGTTAGTACTTCGAAACCATTACAAATTGGTATTGGTATAATTTTAAACCCATTCATTTATATAAGGTAAGCTTGGTTTTTTATATTGTTTCTGTTGGATTATTATTTCTTAATATTATATTTTTATAATCAATGAATATTGATGAAATTACGTAAAAGAAAGTCCCGCGTTGGCCACAACCCATTTTTTACATTTAAAAGTTTGGAAATATAATTTGTTTCGTTTTTGTTTCATATAACTTGAAAACTACTTTTTAACCTACTCGCGATTTTAGCGGAAATAATCGTTTTGAGCTTCCCGACATTGATATTGACTGTTTTCTTGATGTGTGTGTGTGTGTGTGTATCTTAGCGCGAACTACATAGAAGTATTGGAAATAAAATTATAAAATATAAAATTAATGTTTGTTTTTTACTCGGGTAAATAAAATTTAAACCGGTAGTTATAGTTAATTCTTGCTACTTTTTTACTGTCCCGCAAACGACACAAGAGAAAAACGATCGACATAAAAAAGATATTTAATTTTTTATAACTGTTGTTTGAAACGGTTTCTAAACTCGACTTTGTTATATATCCACAGTTTATTTCATGCAATATTGCTTTATTTTGTTGTAAATTCATGCTAGATTACCGTGGAACAATATCTATATATGTGTGGTTACTATTACTAGGGAAACAAAAATATAAAATTAATATTTGCAAAAAAAAATGTTTTAAACAAAAGTTTATAAACATTTTAATATCTTCAACTATTATTAAAATCACATTTTTTCTAACTTGTGCCATTTTCGAGATATAGTACGGGTTACTTCCGGTTAAGATATTATTTTCAAACATAATTTTACCTGCAACAATTGTGGCTCTAGAGCGTTCAAACACACACACACGCATACTTTCAAAAATAGTCTGATTCAATACTGCGATGTTGAAAACGCGTATTTCATATGAAAAGGAATATTCAGAGATTTTATTATCCATTGTTATCCCAAGAATATTTTATTATTAAATACCTTTGAAATGTTTAAAATAATAAATCAATATATTTCACCCCAACAAATAAATCTAAATGTATTATAAAGGTCCTAGGTACAAGTCAATTCGTAAATTATCACTTAATTTTCTAATGAATGAATGAATACGGTATTCATTAATACAAAAGTAAATTAAATAATAATATACGACTAAACTTGAACCTAGGACCTTTATAATAAATTTAGAAGTTTGTATTCGAATACCCCATTATTTGTTTCACAGTTGTATATATAAATAAATAATAAATAGAAAATAAACGAACCCTTTGAGTGTCTGTATTCCCAAAAAGGAAATAAACAAAAAGCACTAAATTTACGATACACTGTTAAAATAATCGGTAATAACACTTGACGCAGACGAAATGAAACGAAACGAAGTGATGCGTGCCGGTTTAATCCATAGTGAGTATGCCGAAGTGTGCCTTATAAATGGCGGCAATTATATATCGAAACAATAGTAAGACTGATAAGCGTATGCATACGTATAAGGTGATTGACGAACAAAAATAATCGCTGTTTCATATTTAGCGGTGTCTCTTGAATATTCACTCCACAACTTCGATGTCAATATATTATACACACGTTTATGGTTAGTGGACAGAGACCAAGACAAGCACAATCAATGTCAAAGTAAAGTTATGTTTATTTTAATAATTAGTATAACATCAGTTAGAATTGAATATTACTTTATATTATTATTACACTACAGCAGGACACTACACACATGCCTATTGCTGGATAACTATTAAGTAAATAAAAAGAACTGTTTTAAATAAATATTAGCACTCTTGCATTTCCTACGTTTTTGCAACGGCGGTGCATTTTTCTTTTGTACTGTATAACACATATTCTATGTTTTGTTTGGTATAGTAGTCGCAGATTTTATTCGCCTTTTCTACTGATCACCGCATTACGAGGGTTATAAAAGTAACAATGGCTATTTAGATATAGTACTCGCAGACTTCGATAATCACCGCATAACGAGAGCTATAAAAGACTCTTTGACTTGCCAGGGATGTACTATATATTTTTTAGCTCGCCGTACGAAGTACCGAAGAAGCTAAAGCATTAGGTTGTGTGTCTGTAGCATTCTCGGATCAAAAAATGTCATTAAAACAAAATTTGGTAGGCGTAAAACGCACCAACGCGTAGAGCTCGCCCTTAGGTAAAATATGCGTTGCGAGCAGTGCTTTTTAATTATTATGGCCTTTTGGTTAACAATTTGATAATATGTTATAGGTGTAAAAAGTCGCACATTTAATTTTAGATTATATTAATAAAAAAAATTTTAGTTCATACTTTAAAATTCAAAATTATAATATTTAATAATTTTTTTCGGGCTTTGGATTAACAAAATGAAAAAATCTTAGAATTTTTAGTAGAATTTTTAAGTGTATTAATTATTTTTATAAGGGCAGTATTAAGGGGGGCTCTAAATTTTGGGGCCCTATAACTCGGGAAGTATACGGGCGATTGGATTTATACTGTGAGCGGATTCAAATGAGATGCCAAATAATATGTGTACCAAATTTAGATTATATTGATAAAAAAAAAATCTGGAGTGGCCTGCACTCAACTTTCTTTTACGTAGTTTTCAATAGATAGATATTAATATACATATATATCCCAAACAAACTGTCTACATATATATATATATATATATATATATATATATATATATATATATATATATATATATATATATATATATATAATCTCAAACAAAGGGTCAAACTAACCAATACTCTACAGGAATACTCTGAAATGTCTATTTTGTTTTCCTGGCAAAAACGGGCGCAGATAATAATTATTGTTATTATGTGACAACAAAATATTTTGCTGATCAATATAAAATGAAAATGCAAATTAAATTACTAACTTAATAATAACTGGATAATTATACCAATTTATAATGAATCTGTATTTGAAGTACTTATCGTATTCACTCTTAAACTGTGAAACTCCACTGTAAAACTCTGAAATTGTTATTTAATTATATTAGCAAATATATAATATAAATTGATTCTATAATAATTTACCTGATACAATCTATTCAAATAAGAAATCAATATTTTAAATATTAATTCATACAGATAACTGTCAATGTAATGCTTTTTACTTTTTGTTTTCAATAAACAAGAAACAAATGATGTAACTCATGGTTGATCCAATTTAAAAATAATAAAATTTGTCACAAGTGTAGGTATAACTATGGCAACGTAAATAAGATATTTGAGTTTTTTCGTAGCAGTTTTCTCATAACTGGTACAAAATATGAAGAAACTTTTCAAACAAAAGTTGTGCGAAATATTAATATCTTTCATTATGAATATTATTATTTTTGCCATAAGTGCAGCCGTTCAAGTGTTACTGGAGATAGAACAAGAAATGCATAGAGTAAACATGCACTACCGGTTTGAATAATCTTTTCAAAATAGGAGGTGCACATCTAGGGCATATACAAGTCTTAAGTTTGAAGTTTAATAATTTTAGGTTCGACAGTTTTGGCTCTAGAGCGTTCACAGACACACAGACATACAGACACACAGACATACAGACACACAGACATACAGACACACAGACAGACAGACAGACGTCATTCCGAAAATAGTCACATTCGATTCAGAAAATATCAAAACGTGTATATCCGTTGAAATCTCGAGTTCGAAATTTTTCATGATTACAATACTTACTTATTACTCTGTAAAAGAAAGTAATTATTTAGTGCATATTTTAAAATTCAAAATTATAATATTTAATAATTTTTTTCGGGCTTTGGGTTAACAAAATGAAAAAATCTTGTAGACATAAAATATCTTAGAATTTTTAGTAAAATTTTTAAGTGTATTAATTATTTTTATAAGAGCAGTATTAAGGGGGGCTTCAAATTTTGGGGCACTATAACTCGGGAAGTATACGGACGATTGGATTTAAACTGCGAGCGGATTCAAATGGGATGCCAAATAATATGTGTACCAAATTTGGAGTGAATCGCTCTGGTACCTTCAGAGGAGTAATAATTCAAAAATATTATTGTTATAGTATTGAATATTACTGTGTGTTATTAAGCTCGTTAGTAAACATGGTTTTAAACAGTAAAAGTAGGTGTTTGGTGTTTAAAGTAATAAAGTTTATGGAAGAAGAAGCTAGTAATATTTAATGAAGGCATAAACGAAATATATTTTGTAAAATTCAGGCCGCTGGTGGCACTGTAGGCGGGACCTCGTTCATAGTAGCTGCGCAAGAAATGACTGACGTGCACATTTCTATTTGGCACGGGCTCTAGTGTGTAAGTCTAATAGAGGAAGAGATGCAGTAAAAATGTGTTCTATTTTTCTATCGCATCTAAACAAAATAAGCCTACAACGAAAACGTATAAGAAAGTTCTGTGTTGGCCACAACAAATTCTTTTGACTATTTTGATTTCATTTATTTTCACCTGGTAACATATTGGCTGCCGTTGTTACTGTATAGCTGATTTATGTATACGAAATTTGATTGATTTGGAAATATTTGAATAGAATGCCTTTTAAGAATACTAATTTTTTTTAAATTGGGGAACAAACAATATACCAATCGCTATATATCGAACGTGATTAACCATGAATTGCATATATAGTCTTGCAGCATGTTTTAAAATGTAGTACAATTATATTCACATATTTGATTAAATTCCGGATAGCATTCTCTCTGTAAAATATGAAATGAACACGCAAATCTCAATCAACGAATACAGGGCCGTTTGTTGCAACATGCGACCTTGACATTTTTATGGAAACCTCCATTTCGAGGGCTTTTGGATACATTTTGACTATTTTGTAAATGATGTCTGTGTCTCTCTCTCTCTCTCTGTGGCTGTGTGTGTTTCTGGTAGTCTGTCCGTAAGACCTACACTGTGGACGTATCTCCTCTGAAGATACCGGGCTGATTTTAATGAAATTAAACGCCTTAACACATTATTTTAAAAATGCATACAACAATGTTTGTTTATCACAATCAAAGTATATCAATTTTAGTTCGTCGTATTCGCTCGAATCAAATTCTTAACAAAAAGAAGATGTATTTTCGCCTTGATTCAAAAAATATATATAACTGGGCCGATTTTAATGAAATTTGATATACAAATAATTTCCACGCCCATAAAGTTTCCGCCGCATTTAAAATCCAATCGTCTGTACACGTCCGGAGTTATAAGCCCCAAAAATTTGGATCCCTCCTAATTACTGCCGTTAGTCCACTTTTAAAAATTATAGAATTTTCTACGACATATTCTAAGATATTTTATACCAACAAAGTTTTTCTAAATTGTGAGCCCAGAGGCTATAAAAAAAGAATAAAAATGGTTGAAATTTCAAAATGAATTTTGATCATGTTATCTGTGTATGTAACCCCTCTGAAGGTACCGGGCTGATTTTAATGAAATTTGATATACATATAATTTCTACGCCCGTGAAGTTCCCGTCGCATTTTAAATCCAATCGTCTGTACAGGTCCGGAGTTATAGAGCCCAAAAATTTGGAGCCCTCCTAAATACTGCTCTTAGTCAGCATTAAAAATATTTAGAATTTTCTTCTAAAAATGCTAAGATATTTTATGTCGATAAAGTTTTTTCAAATTGTGAACCCAGGGGCTATAAAACAAGATTTGGTACGCGTAAAACGCACCAACGCGCAGAGCTCGCCCTTAGGTAAAATATGCGTTGCGAGCAGTGCTTTTTAATTATTATGGCCTTTTGGTTAACAATTTGAAAATATGTTATAGGTGTAAAAAGTCTTACATTTAATTTTAGATTATATTGGTAAAAAAATTTAGTTCATACTTTAAAATTCAAAATTATAATATTTAATAATTTTTTTCGGGCTTTGGATTAACAAAATGAAAAAATCTTATAGATATAAAATATCTTAGAATTTTTAGTAAAATTTTTAAGTGTATTAATTATTTTTATAAGGGCAGTATTAAGGGGGGCTCTAAATTTTGGGGCTCTATAACTCGGGAAGTATACGGGCGATTGGATTTATACTGCGAGCGGATTCAAATGGGATGCTAAATAATATGTGTACCAAATTTAGATTATATTGATAAAAAAATAATTTAGTGCATATTTTAAAATTCAAAATTATAATATTTAATAATTTTTTTCGGGCTTTGGGTTAACAAAATGAAAAAATCTTGTAGACAAAAAATATCTTAGAATTTTTAGTAGAATTTTTTAGTGTTTCAATTATTTTTATAAGGGCAGTATTAAGGGGGGCTCCAAATTTTGGGGCCCTATAACTCGGGAAGTATACGGGCGATTGGATTTATACTGCGAGCGGATTCCAATGGGATGCCAAATAATATGTGTACCAATTTGGAGTGAATCGCTCCGGTACCTTCAGAGGAGTAGAGGGCACAAATTTGGTCTTACGAGCGAGCGACGACTAACATCCAAGTATATAAGTTATATACATTTTCGGAATCAGGGCGACGAGACGAACACTCTTTTTTAATGTAATTTTTTGATCAGAGAATGCTACAGACACACGACCGAATGCTTTAGCCTCTTCGGTACTACGTACGGCGAGCTAAAAATGTAGAAATTTTAAAATTATTTTATATCAGGTTATCTATGTATATGTATATTGCAAGTTAAGTCAAATTTTGCAAAAATATAAATCATATATTTTTTGTATTATATCAAAAAAACATAAGACATTTTATATTTATAATGTTTTTACAGATTGTGAACCTGACGGTCCAAAAAATTATTAATAATAATAATATTGAAATTTCAAATGTTGTTGATTGATTATTGGATGATTGCAACAATAAATTTTGTACTCTAATAATTGCTATCGCTTTCATTATTGTATTTATTGTGATTGGGCTCGCCGGTACGATGAGCTAGAAGCACTGGTGCTTACACTAATGCTAGTTTAATTTTATTATTTATTCAATATATGAGCGTTAATTGAATTTTATTCGATTTTTTTACTTAATTTTCACAAGCATTGTTCAATACATGTTGAAAAACAAATATTTAAGACGTCATTACGGATATATTAATATTCAATATACGTAAATGGAGGACTATTTGTCTGGCAAAAAATGCACCTTCTATAAAAACCAAATATTTAAATTAAACGTATATACAGGTTAGTGAATCGAAATCGAGACCATAGGAATTTACATTTTTAGCTCGCCGCGGCGCCGTACGAAGTACCGAAGAAGTTAAAGCATTGGGTCGTGTGTCTGTAGCATTCTTAGATTAAAAAATGCCATAACAAAAAGTGTTTGTCTCGTCGCCCAGAATCCAAAAATATATATAACTTATATACTTGGATGTTAGTCGTCGTTCGCTCGACCAAATTTGTGCTTTTTACTCCTCTGAAGGTACCGAAGCGATTTGAACCAAATTTGGTACACATATTATTTGGCATCCCATTTGAATCCGGTCACAGTTTAAATCCAGTCGCCCGTATACTTCCCGAGTTATAGGGACCCAAAATTTGGAGCCCCCCTTAATACTGCCCTTTTAAAATAATTAAAACACTTAAAAATTCTACTAAAAATTCTAAGATATTTTATATCTACAAGATTTTTTCATATTGTTAACCCAAAGCCAGAAAAAATTATTAAATATTATAATTTTGAATTTTAAAATATCAACTAAAATTTATTTTTATCAATATAAACTAGAAAAAATTGTAAGGCTTTTTAAATCTATATCATTTTTCAAATTGTTAACCAAAAGGCCATAATAATTATAAAGCACTGCTCGGAACGCATATCTTACCTGAAGGCGAGCTCTACGCATTGGTGCGTTTTACGTGTACCAAATCTTGTTGAGCTTTAAGTTTTATATTTTTATCACCAATTGTTCTTGCTAGACAGACAGACAGATAGATAAACTCACATACACTCAGACATTATTTTGAAACTAGTCAGAAACGATTCACGGATGTCCAAAACGTGTATTTTCGTAAATATCTCGAGTTCAAAATTGGTTTTAATTAAAATATTTCCTTACAAACATTTACATAAAAAATAATGCAATATTAAAATTATGCAAACTGTATAAATATTAAAGTTACATAAATTACAGACGTATTAAATAAAAAATTAGAATACGAATACATTATTATAATAAATATGGAACAATGCTTGTTTAAAGTATGTTAATTTAAAATTGCATTTAATAAAAATACAAATGAATATATTATTTAAATAATGTGACTTGTATAAATTATAAAGTAACATAAATTATTGAGGATTTAAAAAATAATTTTGTATTTATATAATTAATTTATATGTTTAAGTGCGTATTGATATTAGGAAATATTCTAAGAACAGAAGAATAAACAATAAAGACACAAAGGTTAGTTTATTGCACTACTTGCGTCAACGGCTTACTTAGAAGTATTTTTTCATTCAAATTTATTCAACTAAATTAAACCACCATAGAAGCACCTATGCTTTCAGCTCGCCGTATTATCAATTTTCCTACTAATGTTACAAATTTAGAAGTTAAGTCTCCAAAAAGAAATATAATACATTGGCCCGAATTATTTTTGTAAGTCTTTCTTACTGTTTTTCAAAATATATTCCAAATGTCTTTGAATTTCTTGTAAAAAAATTGAGTGTTTTAATTATTTTTCTAAGGGCAGTATTAAGGGGATTCCAAAGTCTTGCGCGCGACGCATATACTCTATTCTCTCCATTGCCATTACAACATCGTCAAAAATGATTCAAGCTCTGCTCAATTTTAATTTCGCTGAGCTCTTTACACGTGCTTTTCTTAAATAACGGTATTTACTTATTTACTGTTATTCTCCACATATCCAAATGTAAGACTTACTTACCCGATACTAGCGCCTCTACCGCCGCTTTGGACACTAATTTTCACTTCAATAAGAGACGCCCATGCCCCCAGTGGAAAAATATGGGTCAAAAATTATATTATCAAAATTTTGAGGCACTTGTTATGGAAATTTTTTATTTTTTATTCTCCCATATGAAAGAAGGTTAAAACTGCTTTAAAAGAAAAATAGTAAATTTGTTGCACCTCTTCGGCAAATGTGTGAAAATTCAACACGCCATAAAAATTTGAATTTCAGGCCCAAAAATTCGAAAAAATTACCACGAGATAATCTTTGTAAGACCTTTTGAATGCATCAAACCGCATGTCAATAGGTTGAGTAGAACCGGAGATATTTGAGAGAGAAAGAAAAATCGTATTTTTGAGGTTATGGCCGCTAGGAATGATTTTCGAAGTTGAAAATCTAGGGAAATTATTTTTTCTCGAAGATGAATCGAATGACCTATCTTGACCCTTAATCCGTTCGGGGGGACTTTTTACTATCTTATCCTGCTATACCCTTTGGTGTGAATCGCTCCGGTACCTTCAGAGGAGTAGAGGGCACAAATTTGGTATTACGAGCGAGCGACGATTAACATCCAAGTATATAAGTTATATATATTTTTGGAATCAGGGCAACGAGACAAACACTTTTTAGCTCGTCGTACAGTAAGTACAAAAGAGCTATAGTGATTGGTCGTGTGTCTGTAACATGCTCGGATCGGAAAAAAAATCTTAACAAAAAGTTCTTGTATTTTCGCCTTGAATCCAAAAATATATATAACTCATATACTTGGATGTATGTATCTCGCTCGCTCGGTCGGTCCGTCGTAAGACCTGAGTTTGTGACCGCAACTCGTCTGAAGGTTCCGGGCCGATTTTAATGAAATTTGGTATACATATAATTTCTATGCCCGCGATGTTCCCGTCGCATTTTAAATCCAATTGTCAGTACAGGGCCGGCGTTATAGGCCCCCAAAATTTAAATCGCTCCTAAATACTGCCCTTAGTCAACTTTTAAAAAATTTAGAATTTTTTACTTAAAATTCTAAGACATTTTATGTCATTAAAGTTTTTTCAAATTGTGAGCCCATAGGCTTGAAAAAAAAATATAAATATATTTTGAAGTATATCAGACATTGATCGCCATCTGTTAGTGAAATGAAGAAGTTATGTCTATTTGACAGTAATTTGTTTGGTTATATTTTCCAATGTATAAACCATTTGCTTCTGTGTTTTAATTAATATAATTAGGAAATGTTCATCAAATAATTATCAATATCCTTGGCAAATCACGAAACGAACGATATTAACGTAACCCATGTGGATGTGTGCAATTTTAAATGTGGGGTTTTTGGAAATTAAAACTGTTATGGTACAGGAATAAATAAATGTCGGGATCATAATTGGTTAGATTGGTTCAATGGGAAATGTGAGTATAATGTCGATGATTTAAAATTATATACGTAAACTTAGAAATGTATTAATTTCATATTAAATGCCGATGAAATGTCATAATAACAATAAATTTTGTACTATAATAATTGCTATCGCATTTAGTTTTGTATTTATTGATGTGACCAGGCTCGCCGGAACGGCGAGCTGGTAGCTCTGGCGCTAGCGCCAGTGCTTGTTAAAGACAATTTTTGATCCGAGAATGCTACAGACACACGACCGATTGCTTTAGCTTCTTCCGTATTTCGTACAGCGAGCTAATTCGCAATTACATATAATAATCTAGTTTGTCTTATGACTAATAATACTAGCGTTCACAGTAACAAAATGTTGTTATTATTAGATGAATATCTCGGTTATAATTTATATATAAAGTTAAATTTAGTTAATAATATTAGCACGAAATTATATATTTGTATATTTAAGAAACATTACATAACACTGGCGTTTTGTCTTTTATTTAAACTGTCTGTAAAACACAAAACGAACAAATATGCACAGGCAATCTCATGTGATTTTGGACTCTTATGTAATATATTATATATAATCAATACATTCGATCTGCATTAATCCATATTCCTCCTTTGGCAGTGAGCACAAAACATTTCGGATCAAATTTTAGTGGCATTTCCGTCTTTGTGCTCAATGATATCCGGTAATTTTTCAACAAAGTTACAACGCCAACTTTGATTTGCATCATACCAAATCTAACTCCTAAAAATAAATAAAAATTAGTTTTATAACCACTGTTATTACTTTCCTAAAAAGCTGGAATGGCCTGCTCTAATTGAATCTATTTTCTTTCCCTGGCAAATTATTGACAGGCACAGATCATACAATTTATTAAACTACATGCCAATTCATAGCAACATAAATAAGCCATTCAAAATTATCCGTAATAGTTTTCTCGTAACTGGTACATTTAAAAAAAACTTTTCAAACTAAAGTTGTGCGAAATATTCATATCTTTCATTATGAACCTAACTATTTTTGCCATAAGTGCAGCCGTTTTCGTGATATTGGAGATAGAACAAAAATGCATAGAGTAAACATGCATTTCTCGTTTGAATATTCTTTTCTCGTAACTGACATATTTTTTGAAGAAACTTTTCAAGCAAAAGTTGTGCGAAATATTATTATCTTTCATTATGAACCTAACTATTTTTGCCATAAGTGCAGCCGTTTTCGTGATATTGGAAATAGAAGAAAAATGCATAGAGTAAACATGCATTTCTCGTTTGAATATTCTTTTTTCGTAACTGACATATTTTGTGAAGAAACTTTTCAAGCAAAAGTTGTGCGAAATATTATTATCTTTCATTATGAACCTAACTATTTTTGCCATAAGTGCAGCCGTTTTCGTGATATTGGAGATAGAAGAAAAATGCATATAGTAAACATGCATTTCTCGTTTGAATATTCTTTTTTCGTAACTGACATATTTTGTGAAGAAACTTTTCAAGCAAAAGTTGTGCGAAATATGAATATCTTTCATTATGAACATAATTATTTTTGCCATAAGTGAAGCCGTTCTAGTGTTATTGGAGATAGAACAAAAATGCATAGAGTAAACATGCATTTCTCGTTTGAATATTCTTTTCCCGTAACTGGTACACTTTTTGAAGAAACTTTTCAAACATAAATTGTGCGAAATTTTAATATCTTTCATTATGAACATAACTATTTTTGCCATAAGTGCAGCCGTTCTAGTGATATTGGAGATAGAACAAACATGCATAGAGTAAACATGCATTTCTTGTTTGAATATTCTTTTCTCGTAACTGGTACATTTTTTGAAGAAACTTTTCAAACAAAAGTTGTGCAAAATATTAATATCTTTCATTATGAACATAACTATTTTTGCCATAAGTGCAGCCGTTCTAGTGATATTGGAGATAAAACAAACATGCATAGAGTAAACATGCATTTCTTGTTTGAATATTCTTTTCTCGTAACTGGTACATATTTTGAAGAAACTTTTCAAACGAAAGTTGTGCGAATTATGAATATCTTTTATTATGATCATAACTATTTTTGCCATTAGTGCAGCCGTTCTAGTGATACTGGAGAAAAGACAAAAATGCATAGAGTAAACATGCATTTCCGGTTTGAATATTGTATTCAAAAATAGGAGGTGCACAGACTATACTATTAAGTTTGAAGTTTCACAATTTTAAGGTTCGACTGTTTTGGCTCTAGAACGTTCACAGACACACACACACACAGACGTCATTCTGAAAATAGTCACATTAGATTCATGGAAGAACATAACATGTATATATGTTGAAATCTCGAGTTCAATATTTCTCATGATAACACAATTTACTTATTATTTCGTAAAAGAAAGTAATAATTATTTTTAAATTTAATATTTTATGCGTAAGCGCAAAGTGGAAGCTAGGAGGGCATATATCTCCTATAAGGCGAGCTGACGGCATAGGTGCATGTACCTAATCTTATTTATCTACAGTATAATCAGCTAAAATCCAAAAAAATATTGTCGCAATTACATACAACAGCAATTTGTACTTTGTATTTATATCATGTAAATAAAAATTATATTTTAAATGTTTATTCATGTAAAAATATAAGTTATATTTTAAATGTTTATTCATGTCAATAATAATTCTATCTAAAATGAATAATACTTCTGAACCTGTTGCATGAAAGTGTAAAATACATACCAATACAATATCGGGGTCCAGCTCCAAACGGCAGAAAAGTATAAATATTTCTTTCAGATTTTTCTTCAGCGCTAAATCGTTCTGGATCAAAAATTTCAGGTTCCGGATAAAACTCAGGATCCGAATGATATCCTAATGTAGGTATCATCACTATTGTATCTTGTTCAATAATGGTATTTGTGTTCGGAATTTGGTAATCTTTTGAACAATTTCTTTGAAGAAATGGCACTGGTGGATGCATCCTTAAACTCTCTAAAATTATTCAATAATTATGGTTACATAAAAACAAACATAGGTGCAGGCAACCAATGCCTTTAGCACGCCATATTAAATGAATGCTTGAATTTTTGCTTTCTTATACGCAGTAATGAAAAACAAATTTGTGATTAATACCGAACGTATAAGAAAGTCTTGTGCTGGCCACTGCGTGTAGCAGTAATAAATCACGGTGTGCCTGAAATAAATTTAATGAAGGTAAAGACCAGGGTTTTTTATTCTTTCAATTGATAATTACATCATTCAGGAGTAGAGACAAAAATTACAATAATCCGCACGGTACTTTTTTCTAAAACTCACTTTTTCTATTTTTCAATTAGATATTAATATACATATACATATATATATATATATATATATATATATATATATATATATATATATATATATATATATATATATATATAATATAATGAAAATAACTGGATAATTATACCAATTTATAATGGATCTGAATTTGAAGTACTTATCGTATTCACTCTTAAACAGTCAAATTTCACAGTAAAACTCTGAAATTGTTAATTAATTATGTCAGCAAATATATAATATAAATTGATTCTATAATAATTTACCTGATACAATTTATTCTAATAAGATATCAATATTTTAAATATTAATTCATACAGATAACTGTCAAAGTAATGCTTGTTTGTTTTCAATAAACAAGAAACAAATGATGTAACTCATGGTTGATTTGTTTTAAAAATAATAAAATTTGTCACAATTGTAGGTAACACCATGGCAACGTAAATAGGATATTTGAGTTTTTTCGTAGCAGTTATCTCATAACTGGTACAATTTATGAAAAAACTTTTCAAACAAAAGTTGTGCAAAATATTATTATCTTTCATTATGAATATTACTATTTTTGCCGTAAGTGTAGCCGTTCTAGTGATATTGGAGATAGAACAAAAAATGTATAGAGTAAACATGAACTACCGGTTTGAATATTCTTTTCAAAAATAGGAGGTGCACATCTAGGGTATATACAAGTCTTAAGTTTGAAGTTTCATAATTTTTCGTTCGACAGTTTTGGCCCTAGAGCGTTCATAGACACACACACTCAAAACAAACAAGATTTGGTACACGAAAACGCACCAATGCGTAGAGCTCGCCTTTAGGTAAGATATGCGTTACGAGCAGTGGCCATTTAGTTAAAAATTTGAAAAAATGTTATAGATATTAAAAGCCTAACAATTTTTTGTAGATTTCATTGCTAAAAAAATAATTTTAGTACATATTTTAAAATTCAAAATTATAATTTTTTTGGGTTTTGGGTTAACAATATGAAAAAATCTTGTAGGCATAAAATATCTTAGAATTTTTAGTAGAATTTTTGTGTGTTTTAATTATTTTTATAAGGGCAGTATTAAGGGGGGCTTCAAATTTTGGGACCCTATAACTCGGGAAGTATAGGGGCGATTTGATTTAAACTGCGAGTGGATTCAAATGGGATGCCAATATGTGTTGCAAATTTGGTGGGAATCGCTCCGGTACCTTCAGAGGAGTACAGGGCACAAATTTGGTCTTACGAGCGAGCGACGACTAACATCCAAGTATATAATTTATATATATTTTTGGATTCAGGGCGACGAGACAAACGCTTTTTGTTAAAGAAATATTTTGATCCGAGAATGCTACAGACACACGACCGATTGCTTTAGCTTCTTCGGTACTTCGTACGGCGCGCTAAAAAACCCTGTTCTTTATCTTCAATAAAATTCCATTTTATTAACAATATAATCCTACCATAAATAGCTTTGTCTAAATATTCCAGTTCCATGATTCCGTCGTAAGTTAATTCCCCGTTGTATTTCTTAAGCATATTTTCAATTTCATCTTTCACCTTGTCTTGAATGTCTTGATGTATGGCCATGTCGTACAAGAAAAATGTCATTGTTGTACTAGACGTTTCATATCCAGCCAAGAAGAACACAAATGTTTGGGCAGCAATTTCTTCGTCAGTCAACGTTTTGCCAGGCTCCATTACCAATCCATCAATATCACCTGTGTGCTTCAAGTTTATCATCAATTGCATAAAGTCATTTCTTCTGACATCATTATCTTCCCGATGTTTAATGATATTTTTTACGGATGATATAAAGAAATTCGCTGTTTCATCAGCGAATTTCTTCAGTTTTAGTTTTGAGAATAATTTCGGACACAACACACTAAAACTATACTTGAATGCTTGTAGCGGCGTTGGTTCAAACAAAATTTTGCTATATTTGCGAAATTTGGCTTCTGGATCTTGCAACGAATTACATTCTACCCCAAACGCACAAGAACCTAATGGAAGTACTCAATTATTATTTTGAAAGGAAACCGACTAATATACGGGAAGATATATTTGTATATTTGGAACAGACCTGGTGTAGGAATTCAAATCAAAAGGAATTAAGAAAGTCTTGATTTAGCAATATAAATCAATTTAATTGAAACCCTTAAGGCATTGGAAATAAATTCATTTGAAGAAATTTAATTGAATTTATAAATTAATCAAAGGCTTTAAAGCCCTCAAAAAACTTCAAGCCATCAACATTTATAATTGTTAATTCATTAAGGGATTTAAATCAATTTACATGAAGCCCTTAACACTTTGGAACTAAATTCATTTGAAAAAATGTAATTGAAATAAATTTATGAATTAATCAAAGGCTTCAGCCACAAAATTTATATTTGGTAATTAACTAAGGGATTTAAATCAATTTAATTGCAGTCCTTAAGACTTTCGAATTGAATTCATTTCAAACAAGATTTGGTACGCGTAAAACGCACCAACGCGCAGAGCTCGCCCTTAAGGTCGCGTAAAAATGTCAATTTAAGTCTTGATACAAATGAGTGAAATATTTCCATAATTATCTCAACACACAAGTAATCAAATGATAATTCCTTTAGTACACTGATTCTATGATGTATCTTGATTGCTCTGAATAGAAAATGAACTGCTAAATCATTATTATAAATAATATAAGTGTTTATTAACCATGGCATGTTTTAGCTGCTACTTTGAACCTCATTTTATTTGGTTTAATAGAACCGAATTGAGCGGAATCATGTCTCAGAGCTCTAAGGTAGTCATAATCTTTAAAATGAGTCTAATTATTGTATTCTTAATTATATATAATCGACAAAAACAATGATAAAAGAATCGTCCATAAGACTCAATGTTAAAAGTTTCAGGGTTTGTCCGTGAGAGGCTCTGCTGTACGTATTAGCTATCAAACTTTCTTCCCCTTGCTAATATCAAAGCATAGACCAGTGTAGCGCAGTTTAATAATTATGGCGCCGACTCGAAGACGTTTGAATCGTAGAATTAAACGTTCTAAAGCCTCGAAAGCTGCGAAATTAAGATGGAAAAAATTTCTTACTAACAGTGACAATAATAATAATACTTATTCACCACCACGGCCACTTATAGATTTAGAATCTGGTGTTTTAGAAGCGATGGATATTTCGAACAGGTATTCCTACTATACCTTAAAATTAACTAAACTAAAGTTAATTTGTATAATAACATTGTTCGAATTATTGTTTATCTTATAATTTGTCCAAAAAGAAATGAGACGCAATTTGAAGCTAGTCCAAAACTTATGACACTTGATTCAATTGATGATTTGAGTAATGCGTGGGGAACGGACGAAGAATTTCGAATGTACGAATATATAAATATACATATTTATATATTTATATATATATATATATATACACACACACATTTATATATACATACATACACATATTACAGGCTTGATAAATGACAATGGCATCATTGAAATTAAATGCATGTATAGTTTAGCCGGCTCTAAATTGCCGATGAAGGCAGAATTAAAAAACAAAAATATTTGTTTAGAATTAAGAAATAATGAAGTTAAATTAAAAAAGAGCCACGACTATTACTTCCAAGTAAGATAAATCACATAATTGTTGAAATTTTTATTTTGTCGCATTTACTTTTAGATACAAGGTCAGTTTCACATATCAGATAGGGAATATTGTTATTTTATAATTTACAGAAATGATGAAGTTGACTTGCATATTGAAAAAATTGAGAGAGAAAGTGATTTCTGGCAAAATAAAATTCAGGATAAATTAATACATTTCTATAATGAATGTATTCTGCAAGAAATAGTTAGAAGAAGAATTCCACGCGGGCTCAAATGTTTTGAACCGGAACAAGATAAATAAATAATATTTTTTAAATACAACATTGTTATTTGATTGGTTTCCCCGCGCCTTTACAACCTACCGACAGAACGAAACGTATGTATGTAGCTACTTCAGTTGAGAAGTAAATTTTGATACTAAATTTGTGCAGAAACTCACATCACGGAAAGTACTAGTGGCGGCACGGGAGAGCGTAGGTTGAGTGTTAGAAGAACTAAGTCATTTTTACTGCTCCTTAAGTAAAATATGCGTTGCGAGCAGTGGTTTTTAATTATTATGGCCTTTTGGTTAACAATTTGAAAATATGTTATAGATATAAAAAGTCTTACATTTAATTTTAGATTATATTGATAAAAAAAAACTTTTAGTGCATATTTTAAAATTCAAAATTATAATATTTAATAATTTTTTTCGGGCTTTGGGTTAACAAAATGAAAAAATCTTTTAGACATAAAATATCTTAAAATTGTAAGTAGAATTTTTAAGTGATTCAATTATTTTTGTAAGGGCTGTATTGAGGGGGGCTCTAAATTTTGGGGCCCGATAACTCGGGAAGTATACGGGCGATTGGATTTATACTGCGAGCGGATTCAAATGGGATTCCAAATAATATGTGTACCAAATTTAGATTATATTGATAAAAAATAAAATTTTATTGCAAATTTTAAAATTCAAAATTATATAATTTAATAATTTTTTTCGGGCTTTGGGTTAACAAAATGAAAAAATCTTGTAGATATAAAATATCTTAGAATATTTAGTAGAATTTTTAAATGATTCAATTATTTTTATAAGGGCAGTATTAAGGGGGGCTCCAAATTTTGGGGCCCTATAACTCGGGAAGGATACCGACGATTGGATTTAAACTGCGAGCGGATTCAAATGGGATGCCAAATAATATGTGTACCAAATTTGGAGTGAATCGCTCCGGTACCTTCAGAGGAGTAGAGGGCACAAAATTTGGTCTTACTAACATCCAAGTATATAAGTTATATACATTTTCGGATTCAGGGCGACGAGACGAACACTTTTTCTTAATGAAATTTTTTGATCCGAGAATGCTACAGACACACGACCGAATGCTTAAGCTTCTTCGGTACTACGTACGGCGAGCTAAAAATTGAATTAAATTTATGGTTCAGGTCCTCAAAATAGCTTCAAGCCATCAAAATTTATAATTGTCAAAGTCATTATGGAATGTTTATCAATATAATTGAAGTCCATATGGATTTGGAATTAAATACATTTGACAAAATTGTATTGAATTTATGAATTTATCAAAGACTTCAGCCCTCAAAAAGGCTACAAGCCATCAATATTTATAATTGTTAATTCATTTAGGGATTTAAATCAATTTAATTGAAACCCATAAGGTTTTGAAATTAAATTCATTTAAAAAAATTGAATTGAATTTTTGAATTAAACAAAGGTTTCAAATTCACAAAATGGATTCAAACCCTCAAAAAGGCTTCAAACCATCAACATTTATAATTGTTAATTCATTTAAGGATTTACATCAATTTAATTGAAGCCCTTAAGGTTTTGGAATTAACATAATTTTAAACAAGCTGTGCGTATGCGTTCAGCTCACCTTATAAATAATATATGCGATGCGAGCACTGGATTCCGCCCTCCCATTCCGCGCTTCTTAAATTAAAACATAATTGTTTTTAATTATTATGGCTTGTAATTGTTAAAATGGCTTCAATTCTTTTTGAATTACAACAGATTTATAATTGATAAACAGGGCTTAATTCCTTTTCTTTTTAATTCAAAATCATATAAAAGACTTGTAATTGTAATTCCTTAGGAATTATAAATAAAATTAATTGCTAAACAGACCTTAATTCCTTTTTATTTAAAATACAAAATCACATAAAAGGGTTGTAATTGTCTATAAGGCTTCAATTAATTGTAGATGATTTGAGCTTATGAATTATCGATACAATGTATACATTGAATCCCGTATTTTTTAAAAAGTATTTTTAATCGAAATAATGCTTAATGAAGACATGTTTAAAACATGTTTAGTTTTTTTAATTCACTAATTAAGCTATAATAAATTGTTAAAAAGCCATATTTTGTTTCCCGCTAAAACGACCACAGAAACACCTCCCTCCACAAATTCGGAAGTGTCAAAGTCAAAACTGACAGCCGGCAGCCGGCAGCCAACACCAACGGCCATTTGTCATTAAATCGTTATTGTTGTTTACTTCATTGCATCATAGTGTTGATACTTAGTGTTTTGCACTTTGGTACGCAACACCATCATTTTTTTCTCGACATTTAATTTGTTAATTTTTGCGGTTATGAGATCTTTATTGACATTGACATTGACAAGCAAATTCATGAACGAGTAAATAGTAAAGTATATAATTAAATCCCATCGAAACCAATCTTAACTACTTGTAGGACTCTGTTTACTTATATCTCACCCAAACAAATAACCTAACTTAAACAGTAGCTTACTGGCATGAATTTTCATTTAAAAATATCTAGAGTGGCCTGCACTCAACTGTCTTTTACGCAGTTTTCACTGATTATTATTGATTATAAAATTAGAAAATAATAATCCAACAGAAAAAATATGAAAACCAAGCTTACCTTATATAAATGAATGGGTGGAAAATGATACCAATACCAATTTGTAATGGTTTTGAAGTACTAGCTCTCAAAACTAACCAATACTCTACAGAAATATTCTGAAATGTCATTTATCTAATTGAGTCTATTTTGTTTTCTTGTCGAAATATTGACAGGCGCAGGATGATCCGATTAATTAAGCTACATTCGAATCCATGACAACGTAAACAAGATACTTAAAATTTTCGGTAGCGGTTTTCTCGTAACTGGTACATTTATTGAAGAAACTTTTCAAACAAATGTTGTGCGAAATATTAATATCTTTCATTATGAACATAACTATTTTTGCCGTAAGTGCAGCGGTTCTAGTGATATTGGAGATAGAACAAAAAATGTATGGAGTAAACATGCACTACCGGTTTGAATATTCTATTCAACAAGCTTAGGTACAACGCACCTATGCCTCCAGCTCGCCTTATAAGTAATATATGCGATGCGAACAGTTTTTAATAATTATGGCCTTTGGTTAACTAATTGAAAAAATGTTATAGATATAAAAAGTCTTACATTTAATTTAAGATTATATTAAAAAAAAAAAACACAAATTTTGAAATTCAAAATTATAATATTTAATAATTTCTTTCGGGCTTTGGGTTAACAAAATGAAAAAATCTTGTAGACAAAAAATATCTTAGAATTTTTAGTAGAATTTTTAAGGGTTTCAATTATTTTTATAAGGGCTGTATTAAGGGGGGTTCCAAATTTTGGGGCCCTATAACTCGGGAAGTATACGGGCGATTGGATTTAAACTGCGAACGGATTCAAATGGGATGCCAAATAATATGTGTGCCAAATTTGGAGTGAATCGCTCCGGTACCTTCAGAGGAGTAGAGGGCACAAATTTGGTCTTACGAGCGAGCGACGACTAACATCCAAGTATATAAGTTATATACATTTTCGGAATCAGGGCGACGAGACGAACACTTTTTCTTAATGAAATTTTTTGATCCGAGAATGCTACAGACACACGACCGAATGTTTTAGCCTCTTCGGTACTACGTACGGCGAGCTAAAAATAGCAGGTGCACATCTTAAGTTTGAAGTTTCATAATTTTTCATTCGACAGTTTTGGCCCTAGAGCGTTCACAGACACACAGACGTCATTCCGAAAATAGTCACATTCGATTCAGGGAAGCTCAAAACGTGTATATCCGTTGAAATCTCGAGTTCGATTTTTCTGGTGATCCCTATACTTACTTTTTACTTTGTAAAAGGAAAGTTAATAGTATGTATGAGCAATTATCATGAGCGAGTTTCATAATTCTGAAACACGCATTCTCCTACATTTTTTATTTTCCCATGCAGGCGTTTGACAGTTCCGAACAATGGAAGGACCAATCAACGGGCGTTTTTGGTCACGTGATATTTTTGAAAATTAACGTGATTTTCAATAATTATTTATAATTAATAGAAGGAAATATATGCGTAACTTTTATCATTATATGACTTTAAATAAAACTGTCTGTTGAATAAAGCAGATATTTTGTTAATATCTCTTTCACGGGAAACCCCTAAATGGGGTAAATAATTTTGCTCAGCTCTGTTTTGGAATCAGACGAGACAATATAGTCTTTATTAGATTAATATATAAATATATTATAATAATATTAAGAAATTAGACTTCAATCTATACGGTATAGATTATACCCACCAATAATATCGGTTGTAAATCGGCCAGTAACATCTTTCATATTGATTGGCCATCGATTATTCACATGTTCTTCTAACAATACTTCAAAATTCTTGCAACAATTCAACAACATCTGAAACATCATTTTCATCTTGTTTGGCGTGAATGTCGGTGTGAAAATCGTGCGTAAATTGCGCCATTTCAGTCCAGTTAGCGCAATCAAATGTGCCGAGAGTGGTTCACGCTTTTCGTCGTAGTACATGCCACGATCAGGGAAATGGGCGAAATCAATCGCGAGAATATGTTTCGCTAATTCTGGATCGACAATAACCAGCACTGGTTTTATAAAAGTGAATATACCACCGAATTTCAGGCCTCGTTGCTTAAAAATGCGATAATAATTCATACTGTTTTCGCCGATTGTTGTTCTTTGTAGAATTTGGTCGGTGCTGTTACCAAATGGTATTGTTGGCGGTATAAACGATACATTCCGTCTGGCCCAATACGTATACGTATATTTAAAGTATACGTATATAATTATTAAACAAAGTAATGTTGAAATCATTAAATATAAACAAATATTTAGAAAATCCATTTTGAATGTACGTATCTTAAAAATATTATAATTCATGTAACTATAGTCGGGAATACTATTCAAAATTGGTGTAAATTTACATCACTTGTGTTGTAAACAATTAATAAACAACGATAGTTGCATGCACCAATGCCTTCAGCTCACCAAACCCACTTTATATGTGTTGCGGGTATATAAATTTTATTCCGAGCGAGCCTAAAAGGTTTATTTATTTTCGGAATCAGAAAAACATTAAATGAATCTTACAGACACACTATTGAACACTATAACCCTTTGGTAATATTGTATAACGAGTGACGAGCTAATATAACCACATTCATATATCATTACAAACAAGATTTGGTACGCGTAAGACGCACCAACGCGGAGAGCTCGCCCTTAGGTAAAATATGCGTTGCGAGCAGTGGTTTTTAATTATTATGGCCATTTGGTTAACAATTTGAAAATATGTTATAGGTGTAAAAAGTCTTACATTTAATTTTAGATTATATTGATAAAAAAAAATATTTTAGTTCATACTTTAAAATTCAAAATTATAATATTTAATCATTTTTTTCGGGCTTTGGATTAACAAAATGAAAAAATCTTATAGATATAAAATATCTTAGAATTTTTAGTAGAATTTTTAAGTGTATTAATTATTTTTATAAGGGCAGTAATAAGAGGGGCTCTAAATTTTGGGGCCCTATAACTCGGGAAGTATACGGGCGATTGGATTTAAACTGCGAGCGGATTCAAATGGGATGCCAAATAATATGTGTACCAAATTTAGATTATATTGATAAAAAAATAATTTAGTGCATATTTTAAAATTCAAAATTATAATATTTAATAATTTTTTTCGGGCTTTGGGTTAACAAAATGAAAAAATCTTGTGGACAAAAAATATCTTAGAATTTTTAGTAGAATTTTTAAGTGTTTCAATTATTTTTATAAGGGCAGTATTAAGGGGGGCTCCAAATTTTGGGGCCCTATAACTCGGGAAGTATACGGGCGATTGAATTTAAACTGCGAGCGGATTCAAATGGGATGCCAAATAATATGTGTACCAAATTTGGAGTGAATCGCTTCGGTACCTTCAGAGGAGTAGAGGGCACAAATTTGGTCTTACGAGCGAGCGATGACTAACATCCAAGTATATAAGTTATATACATTTTTGGATTCAGGGCGACGAGACAAACACTTTTTGTTAAGGAAATTCTTTGATCCGAGAATGCTACAGAGACACGATCGAATACTTTAGCTTCTTCAGTACTTCGTACGGCGAGCTAACAATAGATACGTTCTTAAACGTCAATAATTATTAAATGTCAACATAAATATGTTGTGTGAATATTAAAAGCGTTGCATATCAAGTTGTGTAAATAATAAAGTAGATTATAGTATATCTTTTTATAGTCTTAATTTACTCTAGTTAATATATGTCTAATTTTACTTAAAATTAAATGTAATGTAAATTTACATCAATTATTTTACGTATTAAAAGAGTTTACATCAATAGTTGAATACATACCTTATTGTAATAAAAATATATTTTCACTTTATTTTATTAGCGAGAAGAACTGAACTGATCTAAACAAAAATAACAACTAATTTTTGAAAATTTAAGAAAAAACTTATCAAGTCAGTCACGGGTCGTTTGAACACGGGCGGTTTTTTTATGCGAAAGTGGTCCAATTTTTCTACAAAAGACGATTAAATTTTCTAAATTTCGCACACAAAATAGAATACCTCGTTATCCGATTTCAATTGTTTCTTTTGGTCTTAATATTTAGACCTCAAAAAATCTGGAGTGGCCTGCACTCAACTTTCTTTTACGTAGTTTTCAATATATAGATATTAATATACATATATATCCCAAACAAACTGTCTACATATATATATATATATATATATATATATATATATATATATATATATATATATATATATATATTTAATCTCAAACTAACCAATACTCTACAGGAATACTCTGAAGTGTCTATTTTGTTTTCCTGGCAAAAACAGGCGCAGATAATAATAATTATTATAAAGTAAAAAAAAAATCTTTTGCTGACCAATATAAAATGAAAATTCAAATTAAATTACTATAACTTAATAATAACTGGATAATTATACCAATTTATAATGGATCTGTATTTGAAGTACTTATCGTATTCACTCTTAAACTGTCAAACTCCACAGTAAAACTCTGAAATTGTTATTTAATTATGTTAGCAAATATATAATATAAATTGATTCTATAATAATTTACCTGATACAATTTATTCTAATAAGAAATCAATATTTTAAATATTAATTCATACAGATAACTGTCAAAGGAATGCTTGTTTGTTCTCAATAAACAAGAAACAAATGATGTAACTCATGGTTGATCCAATTTAAAAATAATAAAATTTGTCACAAGTGTAGGTATAACTATGGCAACGTAAATAAGATATTTGAGTTTTTACTTTCTTTTACGAAGTAATAAGTAAGTATAGGGATCACCAAAAAAATCGAACTCGAGATTTCAACGGATATACACGTTTTGAGCTTCCCTGAATCGAATGTGACTATTTTCGGAGTGACGTCTGTGTGTGTGTGTGCGTGTGTGAGTGTGTGTGTGTGTATGTGAACGCACTAGAGCCGAAACTGTCCAACGTAAAATTATGAGATTTCAAACTTAAGACTTGTATATGGTCTAGTTGTGCACCTCCTATTTTTGAAAAGAATATTCAAACCGGCAGTGCATGTTTACTCTATGCATTTTTTGTTCTATCTCCAATATCACTAGAACGGCTGCACTTACGGCAAAAATAGTTTTGTTCATAATGAAAGATATTAGTAATTTGCACAACTTTTGTTTGAAAAGTTTCTTCAATAAATGTACTAGTTACGAGAAAACCGCTACCGAAAATTTTAAGAATCTTGTTTACGTTGTCATGGATTCGAATGTAGCTTAATTAATCGGATCATCTGCGCCTGTCAATATTTCGACAAGAAAACAAAATGGTCTGAATTAGATAAATGACATTTCAGAATATTTCGTAGAGAATTGCTTAGTTTTGATAGTTAGTACTTCAAAAGCATTACAAATTGGTATTGGTATAATTTTCAACCCATTCATTTATATAAGGTAAGCTTGGTTTTCATATTGTTTCTGTTGGATTATTATTTCCTAATATTATATTTTTATAATCAATAAATATTGATGAAAACTACGTAAAAGAAAGTCCCGCGTTGGCCACAACCCATTTTTTCGTAGCAGTTATCTCATAACTGGTACAAATTATGAAGAAACTTTTCAAACAAAAGTTGTGCGAAATAGTAATATCTTTCATTATAAACATTACTATTTTTGCCATAAGTGCAGCCGTTCAAGTATTACTGGAGATAGAACAAAAAATGCATAGAGTAAACATGCACTACTGGTTTGAATAATCTTTTCAAAATAGGAGGTGCACATCTAGGGCATATACAAGTCTTAAGTTTGAAGTTTCATAATTTTAGGTTCGACAGTTTTGGCTCTAGAGCGTTCACAGACACACAGACAGACAGACGTCATTCCGAAAATAGTCACATTCGATTCAGAAAAGATCAAAACGTGTATATCCGTTGAAATCTAGAGTTCGAAATTTTTCGTGATTACAATACTTACTTATTACTCTGTAAAAGAAAGTAAAAACTAGAAGTGCCAGAACTTTTGGGTCAGCCCGCGTTCAAACGACCTGTGCACGTACAATTCTACCAAACTTTCAAACATTCAACTTTTTTAGCTTTCTACACATTTTCTTGTTTGATTATTTAATTAATGTGAGGGAACATTAAACACAACACATATTTATAAAATATAAAACAATATTGATTTGTAAAAATATCTTCATTTCTTATCATTCACTGTATATATACATCTAAAAATAAGTTGAAACAAAGCGATAATAAAATTCTTTATAGCGGCATTGGAGTCAGACCTAATAATTAATATATATTATGTTCATGTACCTTAAAAAATGAGGAGTGGCCAGCACTACCTGTCAAAAAATACTGATACTCCGCAGTAATTCCTTGAAATTGTACTGTTTAGCTTATTATTTTATTATGTTATCAAATACTGTTTCTTCAATATGAAACATAGATGTTGATTCTTTAATACTCAACTTATAAATGTAATTTTGTTTTTCAAAATAAATTTCTATATTTTACTGCAATACCATACAAAAGTACTTTTCAATCTATTTGTGTTAACCGATGGACAATAACATATAAATTATGTCTATTTTGTTTCTGTCAAAATATATTCAGGCAAAATTCGTAAGAAAACAAGTTTATTAGGTACAACGCACGTATGCCTCCAGCTCGCCTTATAAATATATACGCTGCGAGAAGCGATTTTTAGCTCGCCGTACTTTGTACTCAAGAAGCTAAAGCATTCGGTCGTGTGTCTGTAGCATTCTCGGATCAAAAAATTTCATTAACAAAAAGTGTTTCTCTTGTCGCCCTGAATCCAAAAATATATATAACTCATATACTTGGATGTTAGTCGTCGCTCGCTCGACCAAATGTGTGCTTTCTACTCCTCTGAAGGTACCGGAGCGATTCACACCAAATTTGGTACACATATTATTTTTCATCCCATTTGAATTCGCTCGCAGTTTAAATCCAATCGCCCATATACTTCCCGAGTTATACGGCCCCAAAATTTTTAACCCCCCGTAATACTGCCCTTAGAAAAATAATTAAAACACTCAAAAATTCTACTAAAAATTCTAAGATATTTTATGTCTACAAGATTTTTTCATATTGTTAACCCAAAGCCCGAAAAAAATTATTAAATGAGGAGTGGCCTGCACTCGACTGTATTTTACGTATTTTTCATTTCAAAATATATATATATATATATATATCCTATTATGTTATCAAATAATGTTTCTTCAATATGAAACATAATGTTGATACTTTAAAATTCACCTTATAAATATAATAAAATACAATTTTTAATGCGAACTGGTTATCAAAATATATTTCAAAATATATCTGCAATAACCATTACAAATACATTCTCAGTCGATCTATTTGTGTTAATCAGTGCAAAATGACATACATTATTTCTATTTTGAGTTAACCGATGGTCAATAACATATAAATTATGTCTATTTTGTTTCTGTCAAAATATATTCAGGCATAATTCTTAAGAGAACAAGCTTATTAGGTACAACGCACGTATGCGTCCAGCTCGCCTTATAAGTATACTTATAAGGCGAGCTGGACGCATACGTGCGTTGTACCTAATATATATGCGATGCGAGCAGCGATATATAAATATTATGACCTTTTGATTAATAATTTAAAAAAAAGTTATAGATATAAAGTTTTACAATTTTTTGTAGATTATTTTGATAAAATACAAAATTTGTAGTGCATATTTCAAAAATATAATAATTAATATTTCTTTATGGTCTTTGGGTTAATAATATGAAAAAATGGGTTGTGGCCAACCCGGGACTTTCTTTAACATAGTTTTCATCAATGTTTATTGGTTATAAGAATATAATATTAGGAAATATTAATCCAACAGAAACAATATGAATACCAAGCTTACCTTATATAAATGAATGGGTTGAAAATTATACCAATACCAATTTGTAATGGATTTGAAGTACTAACTGTCAAAACTAACCAATACCCTACAGAAATATTCTGAAATTGTCATTTAACTTATTCAGACCATTTTGTTTTCTTGTCGAAATATTGAGAGGCGCAGATGATCCGATTAATTAAGCTACATTCGAATCCATGACAACGTAAACAAGATTCTCATAATTTTCGGTAGCGGTTTTCTCGTAACTGGTACATTTATTGAAGAAACTTTTCAAACAAAAGTTGTGCGAAATATTAATATCATTCATTATAAAAATAACCATTTTTGTCGTAAGTGCAGCCGTTCTAGTGATATTGGAGATAGAACAAAAAATGCATGGAGTAAATATGCACTGCCGGTTTGAATATTCTTTTCAAAAATAGGAGGTGCACAACTAGACCATATACAAGTCTTAAGTTTGAAGTCTCATAATTTTACGTTGGACAGTTTCGGCTCTAGAGCGTTCACATACACACACACGCACACACACACACACACACAGACGTCACTCCGAAAATAGTCACATTCGATTCAGGGAAGCTCAAAACGTGTATATCCGTTGAAATCTCGAGTTCGATTTTTTTGGTGATCCCTATACTTACTTATTACTCTGTAAAAGAAAGTAAAAATCTTGTGGATATAAAATATCTTTATTATTAGTAGAATTTTTGGGTGTTTTAATTATTTTTGTAAGGGTAGTATTATATATATATATATATATATATATATATATATATATATATATATATATATATATATATATATATATATAAATATATATATATATATATATATATATATATATATATATATATATATATATATATATTCTTCATAGGAATCGACTAATAGTCCAGTCACCAGGAACAGAAATGCTTTGAAATTACGCCGATACGCTGCAACCGGCAGAGCATCAATAGTGTGCGTTTTTACTTTCTTTTACGAAGTAATAAGTAAGTATAGGGATCACCAAAAAAATCGAACTCGAGATTTCAACGGATATACACGTTTTGAGCTTCCCTGAATCAAATGTGACTATTTTCGGAGTGACGTCTGTGTGTGTGTGTGTGTGTGTGCGTGTGTGTGTGTGAACGCTCTAGAGCCGAAACTGTCCAACGTAAAATTATGAGACTTCAAACTTAAGACTTGTATATAGTCTAGTTGTGCACCTCCTATTTTTGAAAAGAATATTCTAACCGGCAGTGCATGTTTACTCTATGCATTTTTTGTTCTATCTCCAATATCACTAGAACGGCTGCACTTACGGCAAAAATAGTTATGTTCATAATGAAAGATATTAATATTTCGCACAACTTTTGTTTGAAAAGTTTCTTCAATAAATGTACCAGTTACGAGAAAACCGCTACCGAAAATTATGAGAATCTTGTTTATGTTGTCATGGATTCGAATGTAGCTTAATAAATCGGATCATCTGCGCCTGTCAATATTTCGACAAGAAAACAAAATGGTCTGAATTAGATAAATGACATTTCAGAATATTTCTGTAGAGAATTGTTTAGTTTTGATAGTTAGTACTTCGAAACCATTACAAATTGGTATTGGTATAATTTTCAAACCATTCATTTATATAAGGTAAGCTAAGTTTTTTATATTGTTTCTGTTGGATTATTATTTCTTAATATTATATTTTTATAATCAATGAATATTGATGAAAACTACGTAAAAGAAAGTCCCGCGTTGGCCACAACCCATTTTTTATATTTTTGTTATAATTAAATTGTTATTTTATTTAGTGAATGTCAGAAAACTATTTTCTAACAGTATTGACGCAATAATAATAATACTTATTACAGAAAAATAATCTTATATAATCCTATACAAATTTTGCAACGCCACTGCCACTTAGAAATCTAGGGGAATTTGTGATGATTTCCTAAATTCAAGAATAGTATCAAAATTTCTTCCGCCAAATGTCAAATTTAAACTTCTGTTAATGATGATTATTAGATATATAAATAATGAAATAACTTATATTTTTAGTGGATTTAATTGAATTATGTAATATTTAATGGCTCAATAAATATTTATTAACGCATATTAATATGGTATATACGGCCCTCTATGACTAAATCGACGAATAATTAAATTTATTCATTGATTTCCTTGAACAAATATATTCGTTGAATAATGACATTGGGCTACAGAGACCAATAGTTACCCATAGTCTAAGTAGGTTTTGTTTAGGTTTTTTATTTATATAAAACGTAATAAGTAATGTAAGTATTTTGTTTATAATACTGCATTTCGACTTGACACTATTAAAACTTGAAATATTATTAATATTTAACTCAAAATTGGAGGTTAATAATAATTTTGGTTATTTATTTTGATTAGGGACAAAAATAAATAATCAACGATAGAAATGGCTCATCAAAAGGAGAAACGAGAACGATCTACAAATTTTACGCCCGACGAAAAAGATTTATTAGTAGAAATCGCTTTGCAATACGTACATATAATTGAAAATAAGAAAACCGATGCGATTTCATCGAATCGTAAAGAAGAAACGTGGGATAAAATTACGAAAATATTCAACGATAATAGCGATTATGTGTATCGATCACCGAATACGCTAAAATTAAAATATATTGGACTTAAAAAAGAATTGGTGAAAAAGCAAGGAGAGGAAAGGGAACAATTGATGAAGGGGGGCCGAAAAAAGTTTTTATATTGCGATTTAGAAATTAAATTAATGCCAGTTATTAATTGTTGCTTTTCGGCGCAAGCTTCGCTAAAAGATAGCGACAATTCAGGTATTAATTATATAAACACCCAGATGTATCTATCCGGAACACTTTCTTTATTTTTTTCTACCCACTGTCATTAAATCTACATATACGAAACAAAAGTATAAATATATAAATAGTCGTAACACTATCAAAATGTACTCATAATAATCAAGATGGCTGCCAAAACGATCAGCCCAGCAATAGTTGGCACTACAATCACTGATACTGTTTGCTACTTGTATAGCTTTTTATCTCGTCGTACGAAGTATCGAAGAAGCTAAAGCATTCGGTCGTGTGTCTGTAGCATTCTCGGATCAAACAATTTCCTAAACAAAAAGTGTTTGTCTCGTCATCCTGAATCCAAATATATATATATATATAACTTATATACATGGATGTTAGTCGTCGCTCGCTCGTAAGACCAAATTTGTGCTTTTTACTCCTCATATTTATGTTAACATTTAATAATTATTGACGTTTAAGAACGTATCTATTGTTAGCTCGCCGTACGAAGTACTGAAGAAGCTAAAGTATTCGATCGTGTGTCTGTAGCATTCTCGGATCAAAAAATTTCCTTAACATAAAGTGTTTGTCTCGTCGCCCTGAATCCAAAAATGTATATAACTTATATACTTGGATGTTAGTCGTCGCTCGCTCGTAAGACCAAATTTGTGCCCTCTACTCCCCTGAAGGTACCGGACCGATTCACACCAATTTTGCTACACATATTATTTAACATCCCATTTGAATCCGCTCGCAGTTTAAATCCAATCCTCCGTATACTTTCCGAGTTATAGGGCCCCAAAATTTGGGGCCCCCATTAATACTGCCCTTATAAATATAATTAAAACAACCAAAAATTCTAAGATATTTTATGTCTTCAAGATTATTTCATATTGTTAACCCAAAGCCCGAAAAAAATTCTTAAATATTATAATTATGAATTAAAAAAAATGCACAACATTTGTTTTTATAAAAATAATTACAACAAATTGTAAGACTTTTTATATTTATAACATATTTTTCAAATTTTTAACCAAAAGGGAATAATAATTGCTCGAAACGCATATATTACGCTCATATTATGCATTCAACAATTACATTTATTAATTTCTGGACAGTTTACTATGAAAAGTGACAAGTCAATTGCGCATTTATCTCAATGTTTTATTTTCCATTGGTGCAAAAATTAGTAATAAATATTTGTATTTTATATAAGAATTGCAAATAAGCAATATTTTAGAAGCACCACACAGAACCTCTACACGCGAATATTATTTAGAGTATGAAAAGCGATAATTAAAATTAATTGCACATTTATCTCAGTGTTTTATTTTCAATTAGTGTAGAAATAACTAATAAATATTAATTAGAATAATTATCCTTAATCATGTATCAATCAATAATAAAAATGTTATCACACGCCAAAACGGAAATGTTATGTCAGCAATAATTGGATATTACGGCTACAGTTATGTTCGCAACATGTATAACTCTTTGTCCATTTTGGTTGCGTGTATAAATATAAATCAGCAAAATGGCCGCCCTTTTAAAATCTTGCGACACTAGCATCAAAACACCGGCAATAATTATCGCTACTGGTTTTATATTTATACTGTGGTAAAGCTATATATTACAGTAATCGTAGCGACATCGTATGTCAATATTTGAAACAAAATTAAACAGTTATTTGAATCTTGCTTACAATACATGCATTTATTTAATGTTTTGTGTACATTAGGGCATAGCGTTTCGGATAGAAAGCTAAATACATAGATAGATGGCTCTGGGTTTACATTTACATTATTATTATACTAGGGTCACCCGTGGGCACCATGTGCCCATATGGTATACAGTTGGTATGTGTTGTATCATTTAGACAGTTTCTATGATTGTATATAAAAAACAGGATTATAAATTTACTTACGATTGCTGTTTATTATTTGAATTGATTATTCAAATAGTAACAAATCCTTTTTACACAACATTTTTAATGATTTGACATTTGATTCATTATTGTTTTTGAATTAAATAATCAGGCTAGATTCTGAATTTTGCAGTATTAAACTGCTGCAGTGTCACAACGGCAGTTTTAAAAGTGATGATAATTAGTTATTTGCTAAAATACAATGGATTGTGCCAACAAAAATAAAAGAATAAAATTGCCAACCAAACATGTTTCTAAATATCTTTGAATTATCTCTTCAAGATTTTATTACTCTAATAATCAGAATTATAAATTTACTTACTTGCAGTTATTATAATTTGACAAACTATAAAATCTTACCGCAACTCATATTTTCAAAAATCACTGCTTCTTGGCCATTTTGAAGTGAAAAATATTAACTATGAATTAAAATAAATGTACAGAAACACGTATTTGCTAAAAATATATGCTAATTAGGCAATAATTATGCACTTATTTCATATTATATACTTGAAAATTGAAATTATAACATGCTACTCCCCTTAAACTTAAGATTAAACTTTGAATTGAAGATTTATCACACAAAAACCAATATTGACATTTCATTCTGACGTTTGATTCGTTTTTGTCTATTTCAAAGCAGACTGAACTTCAGAATCGTAGTGATTGTTTTATTTCAGTATAAACTATTTGATTATTTTTTATAACATTATTAACAGTCGCCATGGTGCAATGGCTAAGTGTCATCCCTTTCACCCTGGAGGTCGTGAGTTCGATCCCCGTCTATGCCAATCTGCATTTTTACAGAAAAGCGTTCTACACAGACACACTCACATACACACTCACATACAAATATTTCTGGGTTATTATATTAATGATAACTAGGGTAACCCGTGGGCACCATGTGTCCATGTTGTATACAGAATATAGTTCACTTTTGACGGATGGCGAATTTTCTTGCAATTTTTTTATAAATTATAGTTACAATATATAAATAAGGCATTTTCTATACACGGTTTTCCTTCAGTTTGTATCGTTTGACAGATAACAAATCTACGTCACTAATTCTCATTGAAATACTGTTTTTGACGTATTTCTTGCTCACGTGAAGTTAAACACGCTATTTGTACAACGGATATTTTCGAATTTGTTGGATAAATTGCTATGATTCCTTTGACTGATCAGATTTACTTTACGAACGCGAAATGATTAATCTGACTGTCTTTATGAGCATATATACTTTATTATTATAGGCGTGTTTCTTCGAACACTGATTCGCAATCTAATCAAAGTAATCATGATTGTGAGAATCACGTTTTTTCATTCGTTATTAGTTATTCCTACTCTTCCATTTTGTGATCAGAAACTAACAGTTCCCCTCCCCTTGCGAATCATACTATTTCTATGATTACTTGGATTGAATCACAAAGCTAGCGAAGAAACACGCCTATATATTATTTAACAGTACCATGGCGCAGAGGTTAATACTCTCGTCTTTCACCCTGGAGGTCGACAGTTCGATTCCCGTCTATGCCAATTTGCATTCATACATACTCACTCACATACAAACAAATACATCTGGGTGTTTATATATATAATATGGGAGAGGAGTGGATTATATTATGTATATGATATGGGCACGTGGATTCACGTAGTTATATAATTATTTTTTCAAGAAACTAGAAACAGTTATCACGATGTAAATAACGATGATGACAAAGTTAATTATAAAGAACAAGTAAGCTAATAGTAATATTAAAATTTTAATTTATTAAATTTATGTAAAATATACAGAATTCAAACATGGACAATCCTGACAGCGAAATCGAAGTTTTGGATGTTACACCTGACATAAATGAGGTAAGCTTAAATTGTAATAGCGATCCTGATTGAAATCGCATGGCCGATTGCAACATATGTTAAAAATGCGGAATGGCCTGCACTTGACCTTCGTATATTTAGTTTTCACTAAAAATATATCTTCGATTCAGGGAGGGTCAAAACGTGACATTTTTCACGATTACAAGACTTATTTATTACTGCGATTAAGAACATAAAAGTAGACCAACTGAATGCGATATTGAATTGCAGATGCAAACTTTAACCTCAGCCCATTTTAAATTGTCGAAACCATTCGGTACGTTACGGCGTGAAAACGGAGTCAATAAATTAGCTGAAACTAGGAACGAATTACTACGACTACAAATGAGAATTTTGAAGGAGGAACAACAGAGAAAGGATGCGTACGAGGAGGAGCGGTTGAAAAGTCTTGCTAAAGACATTGAAAATAAAACACAGGAACACACCTTAAGGATGAAAATGTTGGAATTGGAATACGAAACGAAATTTCAGGAGGCCCAACACAAGGACGATGAGCATTTATTAAAAATGAAAATTTTACAAATTGAACTACAACAAAAACAACTTGAATTCGACTTGAAGAAAAATAATAGCGTTAGTTTAAGTTAAACAAGACTTTAGTGTGTATAGATGTATATTTTAATAATAATAACTAGTAAAAGAAACTGGGTTTTATTTTATATTTATAATAGATTATTACAATTATTATTTTGTTTTGTAAAATTTCATGTAACAACAAAAGTGTGACGTCAAATAACTTAAGCGTGGCCGCCTTAGTATTTTTTTCTTATGGGATTTAATATAGAGGTGAAGTTTGCATGTTTGTCATGAATTTAATAATACGTTGATGGCTATGACATTTTTTTTTGTAATACGTTTAACTTTCAACTATATGGATTCATGTATTTTTACAAGGACGACCGTAACTAATTAATTTGCTAATTAATATTAACGATAGGGGAAATTATCTTGGTGTTGCCAAATAGTCCTTGTATATTCGCGATAGATGGCACGCGCATCACCCTTAACTAGCCTTGTGCTGACAGTATCTTGTAACTGATAGTTCATATATATTACAATATTTATAAAAATACAGCTTTTAGTCATATCTATCAACATTTTTCATTAAATATATATATATATATATATATATATATATATTTAATATATATATATATATATATATATATATATATATATATATATATATATATATATATATATATATATTTAAAGAAAAAATGTTGATAGATATGACTCAACTTTCTTTTACGCAGTTTTCACTGATTATTGATTATAAAAATATAAAATTAGAAAATAATAATCCAACACAAACAATTCGAAAACCAAACTTACCTTACATAAATGAATGGGTGGAAAATGATACCAATACCAATTTGTAATGGTTTTGAAGTACTAGCTATCAAAACACACCAATACTCTACAGAAATATTCTGAAATGTCATTTATCTAATTGGCTCTATTTTGTTTTCTTGCAAACTAGCAGATGATCTGATTTATTAAGCTACATGCGAATCCATGGCAACGTAAACAAGATATTTATAATGTTTCGTAGCATTTTTCTCGCAACGGGTACATTTTTTGAAGAAATGTTTCAAACAAAAATTGTGCGAAATATTAATCTTTCATTATGAGCTTAACTATATCTGCCGTAAGTGTAGCCGTTCTAGTGATATAGGAGATAGAACAAAATATGCATAGAGTAAACATGCGCACTTCCGGTTTGAATATTCTTTTCAAAAATAGGAGGTGCACACATCTAGTCTTAAGTTTGAAGTTTCATAATTTTTCGTTTGACAGTTTTGGCCCTAGAACGTTCACAGACACACACACACAGACAGACGTCATTCCGAAAATCACCAAAAAAATCGAACTCGAGATTTCAACGGATATACACGTTTTGAGCTTCCCTGAATCGAATGTGACTATTTTCGGAGTGACGTCTGTGTGTGTGTGTGTGTATTTGAACGCTCTAGAGCCGAAACTGTCCAACGTAAAATTATAAGACGTTCGAACGTGTTTTTAATGGTAATTGCTGAGATCTCAGTCGATCTATTTGTGTTTACCGTTGGAAAATGGCAAATATAAATTATTTGAGTTTATTCTAACAAAATATTTTCAGGCACAGTTCATCTATGGCAACATAAATATGATATGTATGATTTTCCGTAGCAGTTTTCTTGTAACAGGTACATTTTCTTGAAGAAACTTTTCATACAAAAGTTGTGCGATATATTAATATCTTTCTTTATGAACATAACTATTTCTGCCATAAGTGCAACCGTTTTAGTGATATTGGAGATAAAACAAAATATGCACTTCCGGTTTGAATATTCTTTTCAAAAATAGGAGGTGCACATCTAGACCATAAGTCTTAAGTTAGAAGTTTCACCATTTTACGTTCGACAGTATTGGCTCTAGAGAGTTCACAGACACACAGACGTCATTGCGAAGATAGTCACATTCGATTCAAGGAGGGTTAAAACGTGTATATCCGTTGAAAACTCAGTTCGAAATTTCTCATGATTACAATACTTACTTATTACTTTGTAAAAGAAAATAAAAATAAAAGCGCTACTTTTTTGACGTCATCATTTTTATGGTCCCTTGTTTCAATTTGGTGTCGACATTTTTGAAATATATGGAAAGTATGAATTTTTTTGAAAATGGCTGCGTCACTGATAGTGCTTGCGTAAGAGAATTTTACAGACACACCAAAATGCTAGCTCTTCTGTACTTCGTACGTCTAGCTAAAAACAAAAATAAATTCTATATAGTAAATAAAATAAACCATAACAATTCTCAGTTTAATTGGATTATTGCGAAACCCGATGGAAAGAGCTGTAGAAATTTGTAATCTAAGCACGAGGCGATTTTTCCCGATGAACCAAATTAGATTCATTGTGAAAAATCGCCAAACCCAGGTTACACGACTGGTTTATAAAATCGTCTTAGTTATCACGAAAAAATAATTTGATTATAAAAACCGGCAGTAATATAATTATCTTGAACCTAAACATTTTAATCGCTGTGCACTTGAACTTTAATATTTGATATTATTAGTTTTTCCATGTTTATATATTTACTTTCTTATACGCAATAATAAATCTTGTAATCATGAAAAATTCCGAACTCGAGATTAAAACGGAAACGAACGTGTTGACCCTCCCTGAATCGGAATGACGTCTGTGTCTCTGTGACCTCTCTAGAGCCAAAACTGTCGAACGGTAAATTGAGAAACTTCAAACTTAAGATATGGTCTAGATGTGCACCTCCTATTTTTGCAAAGAATATTCAAACCAGAAGTGCATGTTTACTCAATGCATTTTTATCCTTTCTCCAATCTCACTAGAACGGCTGCACTTACGGCAAAAATAATTATGTTCATAATGAAAGATATTCATATTTCGCACAAATTTTGTTTGAAAAGTTTCTTCAAAAAATGTACCAGTTACGAGAAAAGAATATTCAAACGAGAAATGCATGTTTACTCTATGCATTTTTGTTCTATCTCCAATAACACTAGAACGGCTGCACTTATAGCAAAAACAGTTACGTTCATAATGAAAGATATTCATATTTCGCGCAACTTTTGTTTGAAAAGTTTCTTCAAAAAATGTACCAGTTACGAGAAAAGAATATTCAAACGAGAAATGCATGTTTACTCTATGCATTTTTGTTCTATCTCCAATATCACTAGAATGACTGCACTTAGGGCAAAAATAGTTATGTTCATAATGAAAGATATTAATATTTCGCACAACTTTTGTTTGAAAAGTTTCTTCAAAAAGTGTACCAGTTACGAGAAAAGAATATTCAAACGAGAAATGCATGTTTACTCTATGCATTTTTGTTCTTTCTCCAATAACACTAGAACGGCTGCACTTATAGCAAAAATAGTTATGTTCATAATGAAAGATATTCATATTTCGCACAAATTTTGTTTGAAAAGTTTCTTCAAAAAATGTACCAGTTACGAGAAAAAAATATTCAAACGAGAAATGCATATTTACTCTATGCATTTTTGTTCTATCTCCAATAACACTAGAACGGCTGCACTTATAGCAAAAATAGTTATGTTCATAATGAAAGATATTCATATTTCGCGCAACTTTTGTTTGAAAAGCTTCTTCAAAAAATGTACCAGTTACGAGAAAATTGCTACTAAAAATCATAAGTATCTTGTTTACGTTGTCATGGATTCGTATGTAGCTTAATAATTCGGATAATCTACGCCTGTCAATATTTTGACAAGAAAACAAAATAGACTGAATTAGATAAATGAATTTTTGTTCTATCTCGAATATCACTAAAACGGTTGCACTAATGGCAAAAATAGTTATATTCATAATAAAAGATATTAATATTTTGCACAAGTTTTGTTTGAAAAGTTTCTTCAAAAAATGTACCAGTAACGAGAAAGCTGTTACGGAAAATCTTAAATTTCTTATTTATGTTTGGGATATATATATATATTTGTAGTGAAATCTACGTATAAGAAAGTCGAGTGCAGGCCACTACACATTTATTATTAATCCGTAACGTATATTTATTTTTGTTGGCACACTATGATAATTATAGAAAAAAAATATTTATAATACATCTTTTTATACGTTAGTAAAAGAAAGTACAAATTGTTTTATTATAAAATTGCAACTAATTATAGCTTAATGATACCTAAATAATATATATATACTTTCAAGGTATTCTTTTCAATTTTGCTATTAGCCTTGTGAGTAATACGTAAATAATTCACCAAAAAAAAAAAACAAAAATTTAAATTGTTCTTGCAGAATTACTCACCAATGTTGACATTCATATATCAAGAAAATAAACACGAAATTCAACGAATACAGTTATTAGGTTATTACACAATTCACTGATAGGTCAATAATAAATTATATCATTCTGAATGTCAAAATAACACGAAATTTACATATTTTTTTTAAGTTGCACATCAGTTCGAAAATAGTCAGGGATAATCAAAACGTGTATTTCCGTTACAAGCTCTATCTGATATTTTTCGTGATTACAATACTTCCGTATATAATATATATATATACGTATAAGAAAGTAAAAATTGTTTGAAATGTGTACATGTATTTTAAATTCAAAAATATTTATTTGATAAAATAACTTATAAATGTTTGTTGAACTAATCAAATAATAATATACTTACTACAGTTAATTACGTTTTTCTTTTTGCAATAAAACAACTATTTTTTATCTTAATTACAAGGTTAAGTGACTTTACCTATATTAAACACTAGGCTAATTGTTATTTTACACTACGTTCATTCACCTTTAATAATTCGTATTTATCAATTATTTTTTGTACAAATATAAACTTAAAATAAAACTAAAATAAAATAAAACCGATTAATTAAATATATATATATATATATATATATATATATATATATATATATATATATATATATATATATATATATATATATATATATACATATCAGACGATGCATAGTTGCATAATAAATGTCTGGTAAAAATATTAATGTTTTGTATCTCACAGTTGTCGAGATAAAATAAAGCTAAATATAAACTATTAAACATGGTTTATTTTGGAGGTTTCAAATTTTAATCTCCGAAATTGTGGGTTACAAATTAATTAATATTTTTACCAGGCATTATTTATGCAATTCCGCATCGACTGATATTTTTAGCTCGCCGTAGGAAGTACCGAAGAAGCTAAAGCATTCTCGGATCAAAAAATGTCATTAACGAAAAGTGTTTGTCTCGTCGCCCTGAATCCAAATATATTTATATATATATATATATATATATATATATATATATATATATATATATATATATATATATAATATATAATGAAAATAACTGGATAATTTTACCAATTTATAATGGATCTGAATTTGAAGTACTTATCGTATTCACTCTTAAACAGTCAAATTTCACAGTAAAACTCTGAAATTGTTAATTAATTATGTCAGCAAATATATAATATAAATTGATTCTATAATAATTTACCTGATTCTAATAAGAAATCAATATTTTAAATATTAATTCATTCAGTTAACTGTCAAAGTAATGCTTGTTTGTTTTCAATAAACAAGAAACTTATATACTTGGATGTTAGTCGTCGCTCGCTCATAAGACCAAATTTGTGCCCTCTACTCCTTTGAAGGTACCGGAGCGATTCACACCAAATTTGCTACACATATTATTTGGCATCCCATTTGAATCCGTTCGCAGTTTAAATCCGATTGCCCGTATACTTCCCGAGTTATACGGCCCTAAAATGTAGAGCCCCCCTTAATACTGCCCTTATAAAAATAATTTAAACACTCAAAAATTCTACTAAAAATTGTAAAATATTTTAAGTCTACAATTTTTACTTTCTTTTACAGAGTAATAAGTAAGTATAGGGATCACCAAAAAAATCGAACTCGAGATTTCAACGGATATACACGTTTTGAGCTTCCCTGAATCGAATGTGACTATTTTCGGAGTGACGTCTGTGTGTGTGTGTGTGTGTGTGCGTGTGTGCGTGTGTGTGTGTGTGAACGCTCTAGAGCCAAAACTGTCCAACGTAAAATTATGAGACTTCAAACTTAAGACTTGTATATGGTCTAGTTGTGCACCTCCTATTTTTGAAAAGAATATTCTAACCGGCAGTGCATGTTTACTCTATGCATTTTTTGTTCTATCTCCAATATCACTAGAACGGTTGCACTTACGACAAAAATAGTTATGTTCATAATGAAAGATATTAATATTTCGCACAACTTTTGTTTGAAAAGTTTCTTCAATAAATGTACCAGTTACGAGAAAACTGCTACCGAAAATTATGAGAATCTTGTTTACGTTGTCATGGATTCGAATGTAGCTTAATAAATCGGATCATCTGCGCCTGTCAATATTTCGACAAGAAAACAAAATGGTCTGAATTAGATAAATGACATTTCAGAATATTTCTGTAGAAATTGTTTAGTTTTGATAGTTAGTAAGTTCAAAACCATTACAAATTGGTATTGGTATAATTTTCAACCCATTCATTTATATAAGGTAAGCTTGGTTTTCATATTGTTTCTGTTGGATTATTATTTCCTAATATTATATTTTTATAATCAATAAATATTGATGAAAACTACGTAAAAGAAAGTCCCGCGTTGGCCACAACCCATTTTTTTTAATATTGTTAACCCAAAGACTATAAAGAATTATTAAATATTATAATTTTGAATTTTAAGATATGCACTAAAAGTTTTTAGCTGCCCGTACGAAATAACGAAGAAGCTAAAGCATTCGGTCGTGTGTCTGTAGCATTCTCGGATCAAAAAATTTCATTACCAAAAATTGTTTGTCTCGTCGCCTTGAATCCAAAAATATATATATAACTTATATATGATATATTGAATAATGTTTTAATAAGGCCCCAAAATAATCGAAATAATTGCAACTTCATGTTCACACAAGTTAAGAATCTTTGCACGAACATTTAAAGAGTTTTTACCAAAAACTACGGTGGCAATGAACCCAGGCTCATCGAATTACATAGTAAGAATTTTATAACTAACTACACTTGTAGGCACCATGTGCCCATATCATATACAGAATACAGTCAGCTCCACACCGATATTATGTAAATTTTAATAATACAAATACTTAAATCCATCCTTCTATATTAAATCTTAGAGTAGTTTTGTAAAATATAATTTTTTTTCCACTGATTAACTCGTTGTACGGCTGTAGACATTAGTGCCGGCACCTATGCGTGTTTCATTCCGAAAATAGACACGATTGAACCACAGTACGAAGAGCATATTAGAGTTTATGACAAAATTTACTTATGCAAATATTTTTGTAAAGCTGAAGGCATTCGTGCTTGTATCTATGCTTATTTTTGTAAACTATTTTCACACAATATATATTTTAAGACAATTTGGACATGTAACTTTTGTGCTTCAACGTGTTATATATTTTATATGGGAAACTATGATTGTTTTTATAGAGAATTGGGTGAAATTTATGGAAAGCAAAAATTAGTGGATGCTAAAATGGCCTGAAATGAAAAACTCCGGATTGGAACTCCGCTGGACATAGAAGTATGTGGAACCGAAGGAACCTTTCGTAAAATTAACGTCGACTAAACCGATTTTTTTTATAATTTAAGGGTTTCTTTGTATATGTTTAGATGGATAATAGATTTTTTTATATAATATAATTATTATACAATGTAAAGTTGATAGCTATTATTTATTGTTTACTAAAATAAAGTATACGTGATTTGGATTATTTCAACTTAATTTGTATTTATTTATAATTATGTTTACTTTCTTGGGCGAAATGTACAACAATAATTAAATTTTCTTATAGTAATTGCAGGTTTAATTTATAAATAGAATAAAGCAGTATTATATTAACTATTTCATTTGATAAAACGTAATTATTCAAAATTGTTATTGTAGACATGAAGGTAAAAAAATAGACTTCGAACACCTTTTTACATTTGTAGTCGTTAAAGTCGTTTCCACAAACTTATATAAAAATCAAAGAATGTCGCTTGAATCGGTGGTTACAGTGACGCCTGCTGAGTTGCACCAGATTGATAGACGAACAAAAAATCAAATTGCTGAAGATGTTCAATTGTTGAAAGATTGCATTGAAAATCAACCTCACCACTTAACCAAGGCAAGTTAACAATTCAAATACTTCACTTTTGTACTCTAAGCTGTTAAAATGAATGTGCAATGTAACCATTACGCTCTAACGTGTCAAAATTAACATTATAATTCGTTCGTCGTAGCACAAAAGAGCTTTAATTTTTTTTGATAATTTAAGGGGTCTTTTAGTTGAGATTGAGCATAATAAGACCGTATTTTAATTATTAGCTCGCCGTACGATATTTGGAGCCCCCCTTAATACTGCAATTATAAAAATAATTAAAAAATATATTTTTTGTTCACTCAAAGGCCGAAGAAAATTATTAAATATTATAATTTCTATTACCATTATATACTAATAATTATAGTGCAAAATAATTGTTTATATGCTCTTTCCGCATAGTAAAAGTATGCATCATCCCAATTGCATTGAAATGAACCTTGACTCACCAAATAATGCTTATTTTCAAATTATTCGGCATTCACCAACTTTTTCGTGATATTACTTTTTTTTTCAACATAATAAATTATTTCTCGACCTAGCTTAGCAATTTTACTTTATATTTTTTTACTTTTTTCACTTTAACAAGCCTCTCTAATGGTATTCAAAACTCCATGCAAAATTTAATATCACAAAAAAGGTGGTAAATGCTGAATAATTTGGTTAGTCAAGGCTCATTTCAATGCAATTGTGTTTGTCGGACCTCAGCTTTGTTTCTAACTATTAAGGAAATGAAGAAAAACCCAAAGATTTATGAAATAATTTCATGTTATAATGGTTTGCTGAAAAATAACAAATATATATATATATATATATATATATATATATATATATATATATATATATATATATATATATATAAATACATATATATATATACTTTTTATATCTATAACATTCTTTTAAATTGTTAACCAAAAGGCCATAATAATTAACAAGATTTGGTACGCGTAAAATGCACCAACGCGCAGAGCTCGCCCTTAGGTAAAATATGCGTTGCGAGCAGTGGTTGTAAATTATTATGGCCTTTTGGTTAACAATTTGAAAATATGTTAGAGATGTAAAAAGTCTTACATTTAATTTTAGATTATATTGATAAAAAAAATTTTTGTTCATACTTTAAAATTCAAAATTATAATATTTAATAATTTTTTTCGGGCTTTGGATTAACAAAATGAAAAAATCTTATAGATATAAAATATCTTAGAATTTTTATTAGAATTTTTAAGTGTATTAATTATTTTTATAAGAGCAGTATTAAGGGGGGCTCTAAATTTTGGGGCCCTATAACCCAGGAAGTATACGGGCGATTGGATATATACTGCGAGCGGATTCAATTGGGATGCCAAATAATATGTGTACCAAATTTAGCTTATATTGATAAAAAAAATAATTTAGTGCATATTTTAAAATTCAAAATTATAATATTTAATTTTTTTTTCGGGCTTTGGGTTAACAAAATGAAAAAATCTTGTAGACAAAAAATATCTTAGAATTTTTAGTAGAATTTTTAAGGGTTTCAATTATTTTTATAAGGGCTGTATTAAGGGGGGTTCCAAATTTTGGGGCCCTATAACTCGGGAAGTATATGGGCGATTGGATTTAAACTGCGAGCGGATTCAAATGGGATGCCAAATAATATGTGTACCAAATTTGGAGTGAATCGCTCCGGTACCTTCAGAGGAGTAGAGGGCACAAATTTGATCTTACGAGATACCGAGCGAGCGAGCGACGACTAACATCCAAGTATATAAGTTATATACATTTTCGGAATCAGGGCGACGAGACGAACACTTTTTCTTAATGAAATTTTTTGATCAGAGAATGCTACAGACACACGACCGAATGCTTTAGCTTCTTCGGTACTACGCTCTGCTCGCATATCTTACCTAAAGGCGAGCTCTACGCATTGGTGCGTTTTACGCGTACCAAATCTTGTTTTAATATGTATATTGTTTACCATATAAATGTATTTTTAAATTTTTATTTCACATTTAATATCTGAGGTCGCGAAAAAATCACGATGATAAAACGGGGTCATGAATAAAGCAAAATTTGGTACACGTACAACGCACTAATGCGTAGAGCTCGCCTTTAGGTAAGATATGCGTTGCGAGCAGTGGTATTTAATTATTATGGCCTTTTGGTTAACAATTAAAAAAAAAATTATAGATATAAAAAGTCTTCCAATTATTAGTAAATTATTTTGATAAAAACAAATTTTAGTGCAAATTTTAAAATTCAAAATTATAATATTTAATAATTTTTTTCGAGCTTTGGGTTAACAATATGAAAAAAATGTGTAGACATAAAATATCTTAGAATTATAAGTAGAATTTTTGGGTATTTTAGTTATTTTTATAAGGGCAGTATTAAAGGGAGCTCCAAATTTTAGGGCCCTATAACTCGGGAAGTATACGGGCGATTGGATTTAAACTGCGAGTGGATAATATATGTAGTAAATTTGGTGTGAATCGCACCAGTACCTTCAGAAGAGTAGAGGGCCCAAATTTGGTCTTACGAGCGAGCGACGACTATAACATCCAAGTATATAGTTATATATATATTTGAATTTCAGGGCGAGAATGCTACAGACACACGACCTAATGCTTCTTCGGTACTTCGTACGGCGAGCTAAAAATTACAACAAATATGAAAATCGGCTAACTTGCTAGCTGAAGGCATAGGTGACTGTACCTACCCTTGTTTTTATTGCCAGTATAAACTTCGATACTTGTAAATACCTACTTGGTATCCTAAAATAAATTCGCTTCAAAAGAACAAATTTATTTTAGTATAATGGCCTGTAGCAAATTGGATAATTAGATTCTATGTTCATTTTGTAATACGCCAATTTGAATAATGTTGATCCTTGCGGATAAAAATATATTCAACTGTTTCTGTAATTTATAACATATTCGGTTGAAATATCCTTTTTACTTTCTTTCACAAAGTAATAAGTAAGTATTGTAATCATGAAAACAGTTCATATTAAATATAATATTTAATTGGTGAATATTAAAAAAACAATCTATATTGTATATTGGAGACACTTTCATGATTTTAAATAATTATTGAATGGAAACAAAGAAAAGTCAATATAAATGGCGACACAGTGCATTGGAATCTAATAAAATGGTTTCGATACAATATCGAATGTCCAGGACAGTTTTTTTATGAATTTTCTTTTGAGAAGAAACTGTCCTGCGTCCAATTAATGTCCAGTCCTACACCCCTCAACTAGACATTTTTAGGAATCTACGGCACTTGGACCGTGTTGAATATTTGCCGGATAAAAAAGAATAACCTATTACTTGATTAAACGAGAAAATGAATTACGATAAATAAATGAAAAATTTATTCAGTTATTTAATATAAAAATTTTATTTGTACCAATAAACCAAAAATCAGATGGTAGTAAATTAAATCACAACCTATGTTGACAAGAGTTCAAGGTTTCTTAATCCAAGAAATGCCTATATCACATTTATTTTAAGTGTTACCAAAGAAAATCATAATTTAGTATCACAAATTACTTTATCTCAGCAAAATAAACCTGATTTAGCAGAATTATGGAAACAAAATAATTTAACAGCGAAATTATCAGCAATGGAAAATTTGGCCATCCTAAAATAAATGAAAATCTTTGACTGTAGATACAAATGCGTAAAAAACGTAGAAAATGCGTTATAAATTTTTCACCATGATTTTATTGGAGAGAAAGTGACAATATTGTGTCGCGGGTTCGGACCCCTTTCAAGGGCACAAAATACACGGTCTATGAATAAATTCATTTAAATATATTACACATATAGAGGTATATCCCCATTCAATCGGTGCTATGACGCCGAGTTAAGCGCTTCTGTTAAGCGTCAGTTTAATAATAATTCCCCCGATAAGTACTTATAAATCTAACACAATGTAAAGGCATCTTTAGAATAATAACGCTATTATCTGAAGTATTATGGATACAGTGGTGCAGTTAAACATGTTACTTAGATTAGGATTGTTTAAGTTTATTAAGTGAACTGAGTTTATAGTTTAAGGACTTCATATTATTGGATGTATATGTTAAGGTAAGTTTATTATACCATTAGAATCATTTTTAGTTCGTCGTACGATAATACAACACAGTTTTTAGCTCGCCGTACGTAGTACCGAAGAGGCTAAAGCATTCGCTCGTGTGTCTGTAGCATTCTCGGATCAAAAAATTTCATTAAGAAAAAGTGTTCGTCTCGTCGCCCTGATTCCGAAAATGTATATAACTTATATACTTGGATGTTAGTCGTCGCTCGCTCGCTCGGTATCTCGTAAGATCAAATTTGTGCCCTCTACTCCTCTGAAGGTACCGGAGCGATTCACTCCAAATTTGGTACACATATTATTTGGCATCCCATTTGAATCCGCTCGCAGTTTAAATCCAATCGCCCGTATACTTCCCGAGTTATAGGGCCCCAAAATTTGGAGTCCCCCTTAATACTGCCCTTATAAAAATAATTGAAACACTTAAAAATTCTACTAAAAATTCTAAGATATTTTTTGTCTACAAGATTTTTTCATTTTGTTAACCCAAAGCCCGAAAAAAAAATTAAATATTATAATTTTGAATTTTAAAATATGCACTAAATTAATTTTTTATCAATATAATCTAAATTTGGTACACATATTATTTGACATCCCAATTGAATCCGCTCGCAGTATAAATCCAATCGCCCGTATACTTCCCGAGTATAAAATAAATTTAGAGCCCCCCTTAATACTGCTCTTATAAAAATAATTAATACATTTAAAAATTCTACTAAAAATTCTAAGATATTTTATATCTATAAGATTTTTTCATTTTGTTAATCCAAAGCCCGAAAAAAATTATTAAATATTATAATTTTGAATTTTAAAGTATGAACTAAATTATTTTTTTATCAATATAATCTAAAATTAAATGTAAGACTTTTTACACCTATAACATATTTTCAAATTGTTAACCAAAAGGCCATAATAAATAAAAACCACTGCTCGCAACGCATATTTTACCTAAGGGCGAGCTCTCCGCGTTGGTGCGTCTGTAACAAAAACTGTTTGTCTCGTCACCCTGATTACGAAAATTATGTACTTGGATTATGTCGATCGTTCGTCCAACTTTGTACCGGACCAATTTTTATGAAATTTGGTATACAAATAATTTTTACACCCATCGAATTTTAAATCCAATCGTCTGTACATATCCGGAATTATAAGGCCCGAAAATTTGCAACCATCTTTAATACTGCCCTTAGTCAATTTTTAAAATTAAAAAAAAATCTACTATAAATTCTAAGATATTTTATATTAACAATTTTTTTCAAATTGTAAGCCCAGGGGCTATACAAAAATAATTAAAAATGAAAATTTGAATTATATCAAATTAATTGTGGACCGGAAGGTAAAAAAATATTAAGAGGTTACACCTCTGTTATTATCTCGTTCTCTGTCTGTGTTTTAAAATTGCAGACAATAATACTGATAACTGACATATAATTCAAACCCTATTGACCCTAAGCGTCTTTAACTTATATCTATAAACATATTTCATGATAGAACAGATTTGTACAAAATAATTGACCCAACGCGATAAAACAATTCAAACAAAACCATATCTATTCATAATTCAACTGCAAAACATAATAATTAGCGCGTACAATAGTACACGACAGCTATAGTGTGTAATAGTGCATCTGTAACAGTAAATAATTAAAAAAAAAATTCTCGTCACCCTGAATATGAATTATGTCGCCCATAAAACCAAATTTGTGGACCTGAAGGTAAAGTATTTGTATGATAAGATGTGACAACCACCGTAAAACGATATAACGCCCCTTTGTTAGGCGAACAATGAAAATGACACGCGCCTTATTTTTATAACAAGTGCCATTTTCATTATACACTTATTATACTTTTCTATTTTTTATAAAAATAAATATATAGGTGCAGGCACTAATGCGTTTAGCTCGCCGTATTATCTAGATGTTTTAATATGTTTATTTATGTAGAAAACATTATTTTAAGAACGCGATTGGAACTTCTTGGCCACTCAAATTATTTGTATACCAAATTTTGTTAATGTTGGGCTGGTACCTTCAGAGGAGATGCGGTCACCAAATCAGGTCTTACGATCGACCGAGCGAGATACCTACATACAGTTTTATTTATTTATTTTTGGAATCAGGGCGACGAGACAAGATCTTTTTGTTAAGGAAATGTTTTCACCTGAAAATGTTACAGATACACGACCGATCACTATAACTCTTCTGTATATTCTGTACGATGAGCTAAAAATGTGTTAATCAAAATATTTTCTAATCAAAGAGCAACCAAAACATATATATTTTTAATTTATTAATAACTTATGGAATTGTAAACAAGAACAGGGATAAATTAAATATATATATATATATATATATATATATATATATATATATATATATATATATATATATATATATATATATATACATATATATATATATATATATATATATATATATATATATATATATATATATATATATATATATATATATATATATATTGTTTAAACCCTTTTAAGTAGAATTTAATTAAGATATTCCATTGTGGTTAGTATTTCGTTTAATTAATATACAATAAAATGGCACTGGACTTTCTTGTTTTAGAAATGTCTTACTTTAGCAATAATCAAGGTTAAATTTAAAAGTAAATTAGTGTACATTACTCCTACTATGTTTGCGGTAGGTAAAGAACGCGTGTAATAAGTAAGTCTTGTAATCATGAAACATTTCGAACTCGAGACTTCAACGAATATACACGTTTTAACCCTCCTTGAATCGAATGTGACTATCTTCGCAATGACGTCTGTGTGTCTGTGAATGCTCTAGAGCCAAAACTGTCGAACGTAAAATTGTGAAACTTCAAACTTAAGACTTGTATATGGTCTAGATGCACACCTTTTATTTTTTGAAAAGAATATTCAAACCGGAAGTGTGCATGTTTACGCTATGCATTTTTGTTCTATCTGCAATATCACTAGAACGGCTGCACTTATGGCAAAATAGTTATGTTCATAATGAAAGATATTCATATTTCGCACAACTTTTGTATGAAAAGTTTCTTCAAAAAATGTACCAGTTACGAGAAAAGAATATTCAAACGAGAAATGCATGTTTACTCTATGCATTTTTGTTCTATTTCCAATAACACTAGAACGGTTGCACTTATTGCAAAAATAGTTATGTTCATAATGAAAGATATGAATATTTCGCACAACTTTTGTTTGAAAAGTTTCTTCATAAAATGTACCAGTTACGAGAAAAGTATATACAAACGAGAAATGCATATTTACTCTATGCATTTTTGTTCTATCTCCAATAACACTAGAACGGTTGCACTTATTGCAAAAATAGTTATGTTCATAATGAAAGATATGAATATTTCGCACAACTTTTGTTTGAAAAGTTTCTTCATAAAATGTACCAGTTACGAGAAAAGTATATACAAACGAGAAATGCATATTTACTCTATGCATTTTTGTTCTATCTCCAATAACACTAGAACGGTTGCACTTATTGCAAAAATAGTTATGTTCATAATGAAAGATATGAATATTTCGCACAACTTTTGTTTGAAAAGTTTCTTCATAAAATGTACCAGTTACGAGAAAAGTATATACAAACGAGAAATGCATATTTACTCTATGCATTTTTGTTCTATCTCCAATAACACTAGAACGGCTGCACTTATAGCAAAAATAGTTATGTTCATAATGAAAGATATTCATATTTCGCGCAACTTTTGTTTGAAAAGCTTCTTCAAAAAATGTACCAGTTACGAAAAAATTGCTACTAAAAATCATAAGTATCTTGTTTACGTTGTCATGGATTCGTATGTAGGTTAATAAATCGGATCATCTACGCCTGTCAATATTTTGACCGGCGTGCATGTTTACTCTATGCATTTTTTGTTCTATCTCCAATATCACTAAAACGGTGGCACTAATGGCAAAAATAGTTATGTTCATAATGAAAGATATTCATATTTCGCACAACTTTTGTTTGAAAAGTCTTTCCAAAAAATTTACCAGTTACGAGAAAACTAGCAGGGAAATCTTATGAAACAAAATAAACTCAAATAACGTGGTCCTTTTTCCTGATAGTCTTTGCATTTCAATCGATATATCGTGTTTCGAGCGAATTATTTATTGAAAAATAGTATATAATAAAAATAATATTTGAATATGTAGATATATATATATATATATATATATATATATATATATATACATTTTTATACAAAATAAATGCTATTAATTATAGGAATTTTTTTAATATAAATTATTGAACTTATCTTTTTACGCGAGATGCGATTAATTGATTGGGATTTATTTCTACTATAGTTCATGTGTTTTAAGAGTTCAGTGTGGAGACAATGTATGAATGTATATATGTTTGAATGAATGTGTAGAACACTTTGTTTACCTGTTTATATGTTTCTATGGTTAATACCAGTGACAGGGCCAGGCTTGAGTTACAGTTAGATTCAATTCAGAGAAGGTCAAACCGTGTATTTCCGTTAAAGTATTTTTCTTGATAACATTATTTAGATTTTGTTCCAGGCAGTAAAAATGAACTATAGTTAAATATTTAATCAGCGAATATGTTTTGGTTCAAAGAAATAATTTCATCATTATTGTTTATACTTATAAAATTACGATTCTAAATATGTTAGATATATATATATATATATATATATATATATATATATATATATATATATATATATATATATATATATATTAGTACATGTACCCAATTTATTTTTGTTATTATTTTACAAAAATTATCAACAAAAAAAATAATAAAAACATGATGCTTATAAAATATTAATCTTAGAAGGGTCAAAGGATATAAGCATAAATTAGCGGGATAAGAAATATGTTCATTTAGTATTTGTTTAATTGTACAACTAGGAAGTTAAAGAAATTTACTGAGGTAATAGAATTATAATTAACAGTGATCATTGATTGTGCAATTATAAATTATTATTTATTATTGAATAATGTTAAAGATTTAACGTAAATCCAAGTATATATTATTATAGATTTTCGGTATTAAAAAACGTAAAACGAACTTTGGAGCATTTTTAAAATCTTGTAGCATTCACATTAAAATACTGGTAATTATTGCAATCAAGCATAAACAATGTCATAATTATCTTTTATCTGTCACAACGTTGTTAAGCATAATACATGCAATTTAATAAATATAAACATGTGTATATCTACGGAACATAAATAAGAACATTTACGATTTTCCGTAGCAGTTTTCTCGTAACTGGTACATTTTTTGAAGAAACTTTTCAAACAAAAGTTGCGCAAAATATTAATATCTTTCATTATGAACAAAACTATTTTTGCTATAAGTGCAGCCGTTCTAGTGTTATTGGAGATAGAACAAAAATGCATAGAATAAACATGCATTTCTCGTTTGAATATTCTTTTCTCGTAACTGGTACATTTTTTGAAGAAACTTTTCAAACAAAAGTTGCGCGAAATATTCATATCTTTTATTATGAACATAAATATTTTTGCTATTAGTGCAGCCGTTCTAGTGTTATTGGAGATAGAACAAAAATGCATAGAGTAAACATGCATTTCTCGTTTGAATATTCTTTTCTCGTAACTGGTACATTTTTTGAAGAAACTTTTCAAACAAAAGTTGTGCGAAATATTCATATCTTTCATTATGAACATAACTATTTTTGCTATAAGTGCAGCCGTTCTAGTGTTATTGAAGATAGAACAAAAATGCATAGAGTAAACACGCATTTCTCGTTTGAATATTCTTTTCTCGTAACTGGTACATTTTTTGAAGAAACTTTTCAAACAAAAGTTGTGCGAAATATTCATATCTTTCATTATGGACATAACTATTTTTGTTGTAAGTGCAGCCGTTCTAGTGATATTGGAAATAAAACAAAACATGTACTTCCGGTTTCAAAAATTCAATAATTTTTGTATACTTGAAGCAAATCTTAAAACTTCTTTATATTGTTTGCAAAAGAAACAAATTATAGCAAAAAGATGTATTTTTTTTTTTATATATTTAATATCTGGGGTCGCGAAAAATCTCGTTGATAAAAAAACTTTAAGAAGCGTCTAAAGCAACGGACATCAACAGACGTAATTCCGAAAATTGTCATATTCGATTCCGGGATAGATTAAAACGTGTATATCCGTTGAAATCTCGAGTTCGAAATAACTGCGTATAAGAAAATGAAAATTTAAAATATCCACTGAATAGATATTACGGCTAAAGTTATTGGTGCCTATAATATTAAAATTTATTGTTACAGATACATAATTGTTGGAATTATTTACGAAACTTAATCAAATTTTGCTAAAGTTTAACATATAACAAATGGTAAAATGGTTGACACAAATAAATGCGAACCGGAAATCACAGATTTTAATGTTGTCGACCATTTAAATGCGAAACCGAAAGACTGTGAGACCATTAGCGCTAATACTGAAGATTCTTTGCTGCCAACGACGACAACCAATAGCATTTCTAAAGGGTCTTTAGAGGATTCTTGTTATACGAAGCAAAAACAAAGAAATACATGTGGTAAGTCAAATTTATAATTGTAACTATTGTCATAAGTAGTGCATTTGCATATTCGATAATATCGATTTTCCAACAAAATATTCTCGTATCTACACGAATTTATAAAAACCAAATGTAGAAAATCGATTTTCCTTATGCATATTTTCGGAAATTGATGCATAACACAGGAAAAAATGCATATATGTGCATATTTATATATATACATATTTTGTTAAATTAAGCAAATATTGTGCAAATTGCATTTTGAGAACTGGGGTTCCCCTACATTTTACAAGCCGCCCGGCATTGCAAAAATTGGGATTCCCCTATTTTCTTTAAACTTTAATAACGTAGATGTAGGACGTATTTTAAAAATGCAAAGTTCAATGAACTTACAAGATTTTCTATTATATTAAATTGAAATTATAAACCTTCTATTACAATTTTCACCTCTGTTGATATAAAATATTTAATAAAAATTGTTGTCTGATCGAAAAGAATCGTTTCAGGTTGAAAATTTAGTGAAATATATTATAAATATTTACAATACTATAAAAAGTAATATTTTATAGTATTTACATTAACTTATTACTTATAATACAAATAAGTTTTTTTTTTCATCCGAGAATGCTACAGACACACGACCGATTGCTTTAGCTTCTTCGGTACTTCGTACGGCGAGATAAAAATGCGCATATTTACAGAGTTTTTAATGCGTATAACTCCGTGCTTTAAGATAAACCGAGTGATTTAACTAAGTATCTTGAAAATGATACTAATTAGAGAAAAGTGATTCATATAAAAGTTAAAGATATTAAAATTCCAAGTAACTTTTGTTTGAAAAGTTATTTCGAAAAATGTATCATTTACTGTAAAATCGCTTTTAAAAATTGACATATTACGTTTAAGTTTCCCTAGTTACCACCAGAGCAGGACAAAATCAATTCCTAGTGGAATTGAATTCATAACTCACAATTCAACTTAAAACTTATTTTGATATTGCACAAACTCAAATCAACTACACTGAATTGATTTTAAATCACAATTCAAGATGAATTGAAACTGTTTTGACAATTACAAGTCTTTTATGTGCATTTGTGTTATAAAGTCATTAATCAAAAGGAATTAAAACCTATTTACCAATTACCAATATGTAAACATTCAAAAGGAATTGACAGTTACAAACGTTTTATGTGATTTTGTATGAAAAACGAAAGGAATTATACAAATTTATTATAATTCAAAAATAATTGAAGGCGTTTTAACGAACCATGTATGTAATTTTGTATTAAAAGTCTACAATCAAAAGGAATTAAAGTCTATTTTTAACACTTTTATTTTAATCATGTTTTGTCGAACTCGTGTTATTACTGATAGCGAATTAGATTGTTCAAGGCGTTCCTATTTATCTTGCCCCATATTTTGTTGATTCATTAAATTTAGCAACAAATACTATAAATGTACAAGATTTAGAATAAATTAGCAAAATAAATCTAATCTTGGCCGTAAAGTATTCGTTAGCCTTCAATATACGTGACAATTACTTTATATTGAGTCAATATACAATAAATTTACTCAAATAAACATTTTTTACCAGTTTTAAAGTGCATTTACCTTGGTTTAAATTAAAAAATTCTAAAAGTCAATAAACATTTGCCGGACGATTTCATAATCCTTTTTAGCTCATCGTCCGATAGTACTAGACAGTGTTTGAACATGTGTCTGTAACGGATTCTTAACAAAAAGTGTTTGTCTCGTCGCCCTGATTTATTTTGTACTTTCTTTGTATATATATATTATGTATAAGAAAGAAAAACAATTTAGTTATATTATTTCTTCGCTTAAATTAGTTCCCATGGTTGTTTATTAACTTTGTAATAATAAAATTCTATTATTTTTATATAATTTATGTGATTTCAACATTTTTTCAGACAGTTGAAGGACATAGATTATTATTTACTTATTTTTTAAGCACGACCAATATTGCACGTAATTTGCATCCAATGATTATGCAACATCGACTGTTGCTTAAAAATCATAATTAATTAAACATGATGATAGTAAAAATTTGTATTTACAATTTTATTTTCACAATATTATAATGAAATGTCAAGTTCAGGTCACAGCATTCCATTATGTACCCAAAAGTAACATATTTAAATTTAAAAATAATTGGATTTTTAATTATTATAATATGCGCAATCGCGGAGTGGGAGAAAGGAGTCCACTGATCATATCGCATATATTTCCTATAAGGCGAGCTGAAGGCATAGGTGCGTGGACCTAATCTTGTTTATCTCCGAAACTGTGCATTGAAAAAATAATGTTTTTCTTATTGCAATTACGTATCGACTGATACTATTAAAGTTCTGTGTTGGCCACAACCGATTTTATTAATAAAAATGATCGAGTCATTTTTTTTTTTACTATTTAGGCCATTGTAGGACACTGTAAGTTTTTTATTTGGCAACAACTAATTTGTTTAAATTAAAACAAGATAAAATCGAATATAATTAAATTTTGAAACCTAACTAGAGCATGTGACAAATATTTTGTGAAAGGAGTTTGTTTGTGTTTTTACAATCAATCACCGTAATAATTATATGCAAATTGCGTTGATTTACTCTTAATTAATAGAATAAGGTCTCAATTGTTACATACACAGAAGTATGATTCATTTTACTGAAATTACCATATTTATGTACTAACTAGGACTGCTATAACCATCCGGTTAACCAGTTACAAGTAACCGGTTAACCGGTTTTTTAAGTAACCGTCAATTTAATAACCAGTTTATGTTTTCGGCGGATATTAACAGCCCTAGTTCGTAGCTTGCCGTACGAAGTACCGAAGAAGCTAAAGCATTGAGTCGTGTGTCTGTAGCATCCTCGGATCAAACAAGATTTGGTACGCATATATACGTTGCGAACAGTGGTTATTAATTATTATGGCCTTTTGGTTAACAATTTGAAAAAATGTTATTAATATAAAAAATCTTACATTTAATTTTAGATTATATTAAAAAAAAATTTTTTTTTGTTCAAATTGTGAAATTCAAAATTATAATATTTAATAATTTTTTTCGGGCTTTGGGTTAACAATATGAAAAAATAATGTAGACATAAACTATCTTAGAATTTTTAGTAGAATTTTTGAGTGTGTTAATTATTTTTATAAGGGCAGTATTAAGGGGGGCTCCAAATTTTGGGGCCTTATAACTCGGGAAGTATACAGGCGATTGGATTTAAACTGCGAACGGATTCAAATGGGATGCCAAATAATATGTGTACCAAATTTGGTGTGAATCGCTCCGGTACCTTCAGAGGAGTAGAGGGCACAAAATTTGGTCTTACGAGATACCGAGCGAGCGAGCGACGACTAACATCCAAGTATATAAGTCATATACATTTTTGGATTCAGGGCGACGAGACGAACACTTTTTCTTAATGAAATGTTTTGATCCGAGAATACTACAGACACACGACCGAATGCTTAAGCTTCTTCGGTACTACGTACGGCGAGCTAAAAATGTCTCGTCGCCCTGAATCCAAAAATATATATAACTTATATACTTGGATGTTAGTCGTCGCTCGCTCGTAAGACCAAATTTGTGCTTTCTACTCCTCTGAAGGTACCGGAGCGATTAACACCAAATTTGGTACACATATTATTTGGCATGCCATTTGAATCCATTCGCAGTATAAATCTGATCGGCCGTATACTTTCCGAGTTATAGGGCCCCAAAATTTAGAGCCCCCCTTAATACTGCCCTTATAAAAATAATTAAAACACTCAAAAATTCTAAGATATTTTATGTTTACAAGATTTTTTCATATTGTTAACCCAAAGCCCGAAAAAACTGATTAAATATTATAATTTTTTATTTTAAAATATGTACTAAAATTATTTTTTTAGCAATATAATCTACAAAAAATTGAAAGACTTTTTATATCTATAACATTTATTCAAATTGTTTACCAAAAGGCCATAATAATTAAAAACCACTATTCGCATATCTTATATAAAGGCGAGCTCTACGCGTTGGTGCGTTTTACGCGTACCAAATTTTGTTACTTTTATAAGATGAATGAAACAAACGATTTACACATATATGTTGTTACAGGTTCCTACTGTGGATTAATAACAGGCATTGTTCTAACAACTCTAGGGATTTTAATGTTAATAAGGACTCCATTTCACATATTTATGGAAGAAAGACTAAATATGATACCTGGTAAGCACGGTTTATGGCCAGTTGAACCTTAAACGAGGTTTAAGATGAATCCCCATAGTTTCTCGTCCTTACAGGTCGGTGTAAAGAGGAAAGCGCATTGGAATATCCTAGCGACTCGGTCGAAACGTTCATTTTCCTATTAAAATTGTTGCTACATATTAGAATTAATTCAATTTTAGTTACATTTCACAATCTTTAGGTCGAAAAAAATTATTTTTCATTTTTCGATAGTTTGAAGCAGGGCTTCGAATCGAAACTGAACCGAAAAAACCTGTTATTTTTGTCGCAACGAAAAGCGGAACTGAACCTGAAAAAAAAACTGTTAACATGTAAAAAAAAATTCTTTTCTTTTTAATTACCCTCTCGGAGCTGAACCGAAAACCGGAAAAAACTGTTATTTTTGTCGGAACAACAACCGGAACTGAACCGAAAAAAAAATCAGTTAACATGTTTAAAGAAAAAGTTACTTTCTTTTTTAATTACCTGCTCGGAGCTGAACCGAAAACCGGAATAAACCGTTATTTTTGTCGGAAAGAAAACCGGAATTGAACTTGAAAAAAAATCGGTTAACATGTAGAAAAATATATTTTCTTTTCTTTTTTAATTACCCTCTTGGAGCTGAACCGAAAACTTCAAAAAACTGTTTTTTATGTCGGAACGAAAACCGGAACTGAACCGAAAAAAAAAATCGGTTAAGAACATGCTAAAAATAATAGTTATTTTCTTTTCATTTTTAATTATCCTCACGGAGCTGAACCGAAAACCGGTAAAAACGGTTATTTTAACCGAACCCGAACCGAACTGATATATATATATATATATATATATATATATATATATATATATATATATATATATTCTAATTGAACCGGAACGAAAACCGAAACGAAAAAATTACGGTTCGAAGCCCTGGTTTGAAGTATGTACATTATGCTTTCTAAGTGCTTTTATGAAAATATATATATATATATATATATATATATATATATATATATGTATGTATATATATATATATATATATATATATATATATATATATATATATATATATATATATATATTCTAATTGAACCGGAACGAAAACCGAAACGAAAAAATTACGGTTCGAAGCCCTGGTTTGAACTGTATGAAAATCCCCCGGAATATCTTAATAAATGTAAGATGAAAAATATTAAAATTATCCAGTATATATATATGTTGTAATTTTTTAAACGTTTTTCTCGAAACTACTATTTTATAACTGGGCGAACTATTTTCTCAGGAACTACTCGACCAATTTGCTTGTTTTTATTTTAAATTAAAGTAAATTCTATTTGTTGGAGCCTTATACAAGTATATAAGTTCAAACAAAACTCAAAAAAAGGCTTTTTTCTTCACACAGCCCCCATTTTCTTATAGTTTCGTAATTTTCAATAAACAAATATAAGTACTATATGCTAGGGACGCAACTAGGTAGTATTTATTAAAAATTGTTCTAATTTATGTTTGTAATTAGGCTTGCCTCCATTTGAATGGTGGAAAACTCCTCCAGACGAAGTATTATTTAAAGTATATATATTTAACGTAACAAATTCAGAAGCTTTCAATAATGGAATCGACGAGAAAATGAACGTGGAAGAAATTGGACCAATTATTTATTTGTAAGTGTTGCTTTTTAAAATAAACAAAAAGTGTTAAGCAAACGGCAATTATATGAGTTATTTATTATTTTCAGGGAAAAATTACGACACGTCAATGTAACTCACAATGATAATGGGACCTTAACCTACACAGCAGTTCGAACTGCAGTCTACCTACCAGAGTACAATGATATAGATTTAAATAAAACAATTATAGTTCCTAATTACGCTGTTCTAGTGAGTATTAAAAATATATAAACACCTAAATGTATGTGTTTGTGTGAATGTATGTGCAGAGCGGTTTGTAAACATACGAACTAGTATGAGCCGGGATCGAACCCTAACTAAACCGGCATGGCAGACAAGAATATTACCGCGCAGCTATGCAGGATTTTAGCAATAGTTCAATCAACAAGTTTAGGTACAACGCGCCTATGCCTCCAGCTCGCCTTATAATATATGCGTTGCGAGCAGCGGTTTTTAGCTCGCTGTACGTAGTACCGAAGAAGCTTAAGCATTTGGTCGTGTGTCTGTAGCATTCTCGGATCAAAAAATTTCCTTAACAAAAAGTGTTTGTCTCGTCGCCCTGAATCCAAAAATGTATATAACTTATATACTTGGATGTTAGTCGTCGCTCGCTCGTAAGACCAAATTTGTGCCCTCTACTCCTCTGAAGGTACCGGAGCGATTCACTCCAAATTTGGTACACATATTATTTGGCATCCCATTTGAATCCGCTCGCAGTTTAAATCTAATCGCCTGTATGCTTCCCTAGTTATAAGGCCCCAAAATTTGGAGCCCCCCTTAATACTGCCCTTATAAAAATAATCAAAAGATTCAAAAATTCTAAAAAAAAAAAATAAAAGATATTTTATGTCTACAAGATTTTTTCATATTGTTAACCTAAAGCCCGAAAAAAATTATTAAATATTATAATTTTGAATTTCAAAATTTTTACAAAAAAAATTTTTTTTAATATAATCTTCAAACATTTGTAAGACTTTTTATATCTATAAAATTTTTTCAAATTGTTAACCAAAAGGCCATAATAATTAAAAACCACTGCTCGCAAAGCATATTTTACCTAATGGCGAGCTCTGCGCGTTGGTGCGTTTTACGCGTACCAAATCTTGTTAATTATTATGGCCTTTTGGTTAACAATTTGAAAATATGTTATAGATATAAAAAGCCTTACAATTTTTTGTAGATTATTTTGATTTAAAAAGAAAAACTTTTAGTGCATATTTTAAAATTCAAAATTATAATATTTATATATGTTTTTATGGCCTTTGGGTGAACAACATGAAAAATCTCGTAGACATAAAATATCTTAGAATTTCTAGTAGAAGTTTTGTGTGTTTAAATTATTTTTATAAAGGCAGTATTAAGGGGGGCTCCAAATTTTGGGGCCTTATAACTCGGGAAATATACAGGCGATTGGATTTAAACTGCGAGCGGATTCAAATGGGATGCCAAATAATATGTGTACCAAATTTAGATTAAATTGATAAAAGAAAAAAAAAATGCATATTTTAAAATTCAAAATTATAATATTTAATATTTTTTTATGTCCTTTGGGTTAATAACATGAAAAATCTTGGAAATATGAAATATCTTAGAATTGTTAGTTGAATTTTTGGGTGTTTTAATTATTTTTATAAAAGCAGTATTAAGGGGGGCTCCAAATTTTGGGGCCCTATAACTCGGGAAATATACAGGCGATTGGATTTAAACTGCGATCGGATTCAAATGGGATGCCAAATAATATGTGTAACAAATTTGGTGTGAATCGCTCCGGTACCTTCAGGGGAGTAGAAAGCACAAATTTGGTCGAGCGAGCGACGACTAACATCCAAGTATATAAGTTATATATATTTTTGGATTCTGGGCGACGAGGCAAACACTTTTTGTCAAGGAAATGTTTTGATCCGGTAATGCTACAGACAAACGACCTAATGCTTTAGCTCTTCTGTATTTCGTACGGCGAGCTAACCTATGCCTTCAGCTGGCCTTATATATTTATACAAACACATACATCTGGGTGTATTTTATATAATTTGTAATCTACATAATTAATAATTGATAATGACTGGTGATTAATTTTTTCAGGGAATGGCATCATTTTTATCCGACTCTTCGTTCCTAACAAAAATTGGTTTCAATATGTTATACCGTACGGTAGATTCGCCATTATTTATAAATTCAACAATTTACAATTTTTTATGGAACCTAAGTGACCCAATCTTATCTGTAGCGAAGAACATCGCGCCCGGTATTGTCCCATCAGAAAACATCGGCGTTTTGGATACTGTAGGTATACTTGCACACTTGCAAACATTACTGTATCTTAATAATGTCTTGACTTATATGGTACAGATTTACAGAGATTTCACAGACCAGGTTACAGTTTATATTGGACGGGAAAATGGTGACCATAAATTCTTTTTAATTGACAAGTACCATGGGTCCGAGTTTTTGCCGGGACATGGTTCGGAATGCTCAGAAAAAATTGTGAATTCCACTGAAGGCGCCTTATATCCACAATACATTAGTAAAGATATGGAATTGAAATATTGGCGCAAAACTTTATGCAGGCCTATCCCACTTCGATATACAGGTACTTTTTCGAATTTTGATAACTAAGAATGCAGTTACGCAACGACCTTATATATATAAAGCGAACAAAAGTGCATTTCTAAATCCGGTCGCGAAAGTTGAATGTTCGGGTAATTTTGCTGTCTTTTGTAAATCGAGATGAATTTTTTTCCGAGAATTTATTATGCACTTATATAAATTTATTAGAACATAAAATAATTATCTGTGTTAAAATGCCCGATCAAAAAACAAATATAAATATATTTGGTATTGTAAAAAACAGATTAACATAATCTCGTAATATTTAAATAAAATATCTATTCTTAGGTGAACGTTTTATGGACAATTATAATGTAATGGCGTATAAATTCATGATGTTAAAGACCGCTTTCGATAGGAAAGCAAATTTAGGTGATGATTGCCATAAAGGTGAACCTTCTTTGCCAAGTGGACTATCTGATGTATCCAAATGTTTTCATGGTTAGTTTTATACCATAAAAGAGAGTCTTTAAGCATAATGTTTCTAATGTCTGTTAACACAGGAATACCAAATGCGGCATCAAATCCACATTTTTTGTACGGGTCTGAAGAAACTCATTCATATGTCACCGGTTTAAAACCGAATTCAAGTGCACATGTTTCATTTACATACGTAGAACCAGTAAGTATACCAATTCTCCATTTTATCTTGATGCTTCAGTACATGGTCTTATGGGGAACAGTGCTGCAATATCTTCCCCATATGAACTGTGAGTGGAAAAGAGATATACATAGATTATGAAATTATATGGGTGCGAGTGAAAAAGATAATGGAAAGGTCTGTGGCGAATGATCCACATGCTGTGAACTGTAACAAAAAATGTATTACTTTGTGCGAATAATGATTTTTTATATTCAAAAATACTTGAAAAACAAATTTTAATTATAAAAATCGGATTATATTTAGCGACCATAATAAAAAAAAATGGGTTGTGGCCAACGCGGGACTTTCTTTTACGTAGTTTTTATCAATATTTATTGATTATAAAAATATAATATTAGGAAATAATAATCCAACAGAAACAATATGAAAACCAAGCTTACCTTATATAAATGAATGGGTTGAAAATTATACCAATACCAATTTGTGATGCTTTTGAAGTACTAACTATCAAAACTAACCAATTCTCTACAGAAATATTCTGAAATGTCATTTATCTAATTCAGACCATTTTGTTTTCTTGTCGAAATATTGACAGGCGCAGATGATCCGATTAATTAAGCTACATTCGAATCCATGACAACGTAAACAAGATTTTCAAAATTTTCGGTAGCAGTTTTGTCGTAACTGGTACATTTATTGAAGAAACTTTTCAAACAAAAGTTGTGCAAAATATTAATATCTTTCATTATGAACATAACTATTTTTGCCGTAAGTGCAGCCGTTCTAGTGATATTGGAGATAGAACAAAAAATGCATGGAGTAAACATGCACTACCGGTTTGAATATTCTTTTCAAAAATAGAAGGTGCACAACTAGACCATATACAAGTCTTAAGTTTGAAGTCTCATAATTTTACGTTGGACAGTTTCGGCTCTAGAGCGTTCACATACACACACACGCACACACACACACGTCACTCCGAAAATAGTCACATTCGATTCAGGGAAGCTCAAAACATGTATATCCGTTGAAATCTCGAGTTCGATTTTTTTGGTGATCCCTATACTTACTTATTACTCTGTAAAAGAAAGTAACAAATGGCGTAACATGGGGCGTAGATCCGAAGGTTCTGGGTTCAAATCCCGGCGGCATCAATTGATTTTTCTGTAATGAATGTTTGTATCTCTTAATAAAAATCGCTTGTATTCATACAATAACTTCAATAACAATTTAAAATGTTGGTAATTTAAATTTAACCCGTAAGATGGGGTAAATATAACCCCAATAAGATTCAAACCACAAATATTTACGCATAACTGTACTTGCAACACTGTGAATCACAATAGGTTCCTATAATAAACTTAATTTTGGCTTAACCGAATATATTTTTTGGGTCAGATCCGCTTTTCCTTCCGACAAAAATAATGTTTTTCCCGGTTTTTGGTTCAGTTCCGGATCGAAGCCCTGCTATAATTAATTAAATATATGATTAGAATTCAACAAAACATAAAGCGTATTATTATATAACTAGGGTAACTCGTGGGCACCATGTGCCCATGTTGTATACAGGATATAGTCCACTTTTAACGGATGGCGAATTTTCTTGTATAAATTATAGTTACAATATATAAATAAAGCATTTTCTATACACGGTTTTCCTTCAGTTTGTATCGTTTGACAGATAACAAATCTACGTCACTAATTCTCATTGAAATACTGTTTTTGACATATTTCTTGCTCACGCAATTTGTACAACGAATATTTTCGAATGTGTTAGATAAATTGCTATGATTCCTCGGTTTGACTGATCAGATTTACTTTACGAACGCGAAATGATTAATCTGACTGTCTTTATGAGCATATACTTGATTATTATAGGCGTGTTTCTTCGAACACTGATTCGCAATCTAATCAAAGTAATCATGATTGTGAGAATCACGTTTTTTCATTCGTTATTAGTTATTCCTACTCTTCCATTTTGTGATTAGAAACTGACAGTCCCTTTCCCCTTGTGATTCATACTATTTTTATGATTACTTGGATTGAATCACAAAACTGGCGAAGAAACACGCCTATATTTGAAAGTTATAACATACGAATTTAGTGCGTTAGACAATATTGGGGTTATATATACCCCACCCTACCAATGATAGAACTTAATTGTCAATTAATTGTTAGTAAACGCAATTGGTTAGTCTTAACCATAATGAGAAATATAGACTATAAGTTCCTCCTTATAAAATGCTAATTTAATAAAATTACATTTATGCTAAATATTATTCGATTTGCATAGTTTAAATATTTTTTAATTTGTATATGAATCTCTAAATAATATAACAGAATAGTTTATTATTATTATTATTTAAATATTTTTTAATTTGTATATGAATCTCTAAATAATATAACAGAATAGTTTATTTACCACTACTATGTTATTTAAAGAATTAAAGGCCACTCAGATATGATGAAGAAAAGGTCTTCTGTTATTTATTATTTTATCTTTTCGTTAAGACACTGTGGCTTGTACCTATGCTTGTTAGATCTTATTTCAGTATACCTACATTGTATTATTTATTTTGTTTTAGCACACAGGGATTCCAATTGAATCTGTCGCCAGGTCCCAAAGTAATATGATCATGAAAGACTTGTCTGGATTCAGTACCAATTTCCACAAATTTAGCAACATTGCAATTCCTATGTTTTGGATTGAATACGTAAGTTTTTATATATATATATATATATATATATATATATATATATATATATATATATATATATATATATATATATAAAATGTATTAACTCGCTCAGCAACATAAAGGTCGTTTAGGGTACATTTTGACCCCAACATAGAAACGTCCAATTTAAAAAAAAATATTGTATTAAATCTTTGTTTCAGAACCAAGCTGGATTACCCTATTACATACGATACTTGATTATTTTCACCGTAAACATTTTGCCAATAGTCCAGTGGCCATTTATCGCCGTTTTCTTAGCCGTAGGTAGCGCAATGCTAGTCATTTATTTCAAACGAATTCGTTATAGTAAACGTACTAATAATAATAGAACGAATGGGCAGAGTAATTATAAAAAAAATGTTAATTTACATTATGAACAAGAAACATTTATAAAACAAAGTTGAAATTAAACATCAAGTCTATGTAGTACGCAGAATTCTAGAATAGTCAAAACATTCTAATCGCTAAGCATTGTTAGTATATAAGTATATATTTGTGATACAATACCTAATTTGTGTTAAGTTATGAAAATAATAAAGAAAATATTTTATATAAACTATATTATTAAACTTCAACATTAGAAGTTTTGGGCCCAACTCCTACATTTCTTAATCAATTGTAAATGTTAAGAATTTGTCTCTTGAACAGAATTTAAAAAATAGTGGAATTCTGAGTCAATCTATAAATCTATAGAGAATTCTATATATTATTGATATTATAAGTTCTATTAATTAAAAATATCTGGAGTGGCCTGCACTCGACTTTCTTTTACTCAGTTTTCACTAAATATATATATAGTCCAAGTGCTCGAAATATTACCAACAAGCTGTCAAACTAACCAATACTCTACAGAAATATTCTGAAATGTCATTTTTCTAATTGAGTCTATTTTGTTTTCCTGTCAAAATAACAGATGCTCCGATTTTATAAGCTACATGCGAATCCATGGCAACGAAAACAAGATATTTATAATGTTTCGTAGCATTTTTCTCGCAAGTGGCACATTTTTTGAAGAAATTTTTCAAACAAATGTTGTGCGAAATATTCATATCGTTCATTATGAACATAACTATTTTTGCCGTAAGTGCAGCCGTTATAGTGATATTGGAGATTTTATAAGCTACATGCGAATCCATGGCAACGTAAACAACATATTTATAATGTTTCGTAGCATTTTTCTCGCAGCTGGTACATTTTTTGAAGAAATGTTTCAAACAAAAGTTGTGCGAAATATTCATATATTTCATTATGAACAAAACTTTTTTTGCCGTAAGTGTAGCCGTTCTAGTGATATTGGAGATAGAATAAAAAATGCATAGAGTAAACATGAACTACCGGTTTGAATATTCTTTTCAAAAATAAGAGGTGCATATCTAGGGCATATACAAGTTTTAAGATTGAAGTTTCATAATTTTAGGTTCGATAGTTTTGGCCCTAGAGCGTTCACAGACACACACACACACACAGACGTCATTCCAAAAATAGTCACATTCGATTCAGGGAAGATCAAAACATGTATATCCGTTGAAATCTCGAGTTTGATTTTTTTCATGATTACAATACTTACTTATTACTCTGTAAAAGAAAGTAAAAATAATTTTATTATTAACTTTGCTTAATAAATTGAACAATATTGTCTGATTTATCTACAAAATATAATCATATTGAAACTATAAGCGGTTAAATATTTATAGAATATCCTTATAGATTTACAGATTAGCTCAGAATTTCAACATAAAGCAACCGTGTCGGTATTTTGTTTTAAATCTACACTGTAAAATGTTTCTTATTATATATAAACACCCAGATGTCTGTGTTTATATGAAAAATATTGAGCATCAATTATATGTTATTACTTTTAATTTTTCCTTCAACAGAAACAACAGAAATTCGTAACTATGAAATTTATTATTAGGATGGTTTGTCTTACAAAATAATTTTGCACAAAACATAATTTTATTACCAATTTGCAACATTAGGGTAAAATGGATTAATGGAAACATTTTCCCCTAATGCCAAAGTTATAACATGTACATTTTTGGCGAAAAACAACAAAGTTTGCACTCCTTTTACTCACCAAAATGCGCCAGGCTGAAATTAAGTGTACATGTAATTTGGATAATTAACCATTATCCAAATATATTATTAGTCATATTGTTCCAATTTTCCAACATCAACCAATCAAACTATAATCAAGCAAATTTTATTACGTCCCACTTTATAAAATAATCATTTATAGATTTTCATTTTCAACATAAAATTTGGAATGTATTGTTACAACTTACCAATAAAACTAATTTTATTTAAAATAAAACCTGATTTCTTTTAAATAAATCATTTAATTATTTAAAGATTATAAGTATACAAAAGTCAAATTCAAAAAACAAAACTTATACTAAATATATGATTGATACATACAAATTTATAACTGTTGTTTTATAATTCAAAGGATCTATTCAAAAATAACGGGCCTGTGATTGGCTGCCGCTAATATGTTTTTATTACAATTAGAGTGTACTAATATAATAAGAGAATTTCCCGTAACGAAATAATAATCATGGTAAAAAATATATATATATAATGCAATGGAGAAATTGGAACAATCTTACAAAATAAATCGATGTACTTTTAATGATAATGATTTGTTTTAATATTAATATAGATTTATGTTCTTAAATTTTAAAATTATGCATCCGATTTTTCCTCATCGGCTGTCGGACTATGCCAGGTAAGTCTTTCTTCGTAAAACTGAATTACAACTTGGGGACATCGAAGATTTGCTTGTTTTGCAGGTACTAAATCTGCTTCGTCTGTTCCTAATAATTCAATTATTATTTTAGCGATGCGATTTCATTATAAAACACTCCCTAGTTAACATTCATTCGTTTTTCTCATGTAATACAACATACAGAAAGTTAAAAATATTTCAACTTTACTTATTTCTTATACTCGTTTCACATCAGGATTTTAAGATAGGATGTTAAAGTGAGCCTGTTTTGAACACAGATTTGTCTAAATGTGCGGTCACAGTATAAATATATAACCAGTAGCGACAGTTATTATTGGTGCCTAAAGATTTTAATAAATCCTACTATTGCAGACAGTTTTTTCGTTTTGGCATATTTTTGACAATATATTTTATTATTAATTGATACATGATTAGGTATAATTATTCGCCTTCGCTCGGTGAGCAGCGGTTTTTAATTATTATGACCTTTTGGTTAACAATTTGAAATGTTAGGTATAAAAAGTCTTACAATTTCTTGTAATTATTTTGATAAAAAACAAGCTTAAGTAAAACGCAACTATGCCTCCAGCTCGCCCTATAAGTAATATACGCGATGCAACCAGCGGTATATAATTATTATGGTCTTTTGGTTAACAATTTGAAAATATGTTATAGATATAAAAAGTCTTACAATTTCTTGTAATTTTTTTGATAAAAAACATGCTTAAGTCCAACGCACCTATGCGTCCAGCTCGCCCTATAAGATATGCGATGCAACCAGCGGTTTATAATTATTATGGCCTTTTGGTTAACAATTTGAAAAAATGTTATAGATATAAAAAATCTTAGAATTTCTTGTAAATTATTTTGATAAAAAAAATCGAGAACGCAACTATATCTCCAGCTCGCCCTATAAGTAATATATTCGATGCGAGCAGCGATTTTTAATTATTATGGCCCTTTTATTAACAATTTGAAAAATGTTATAGAAGTCTTACAATTTCTTGTAGTTTATTTTAATAAATAACATATTTAGTGCATATTTTAAAATTCATAATTATAATATTTAATATTTCTTTATGGCGTTTGAGTTAACAATATGAATCTTGTAGACATAAAATATCTTAGAATTATTAGTAGAATTTTCGGGTGTTAATTATCTTTATAAGGGCAGTGCTAAGGGGGGCTCCAAATATTGGAGCCCTATAACACGAGAAGTATACTTATTTAATTTTTTACGGTCTTTGGGTTAACAATATGTAAAAATATTGTGGACATAAAATATCTAAAATTTTTGGGTGTTTTAATTATTTTTATAAGGGCAATATTAAGAGGGGCTCCAAATTTTGGTACCCTATAACTCGGGAAGTATACGGGCGATTCGATTTAAACTGGGAGCGGATTCAAATGGGATGCCAAATTATATGTGCATCAAATTTGGTGTGAATCGCTCCGGTACCTTCAGAGGAGTAGAGGGCACAAAATTTGGTCTTACGAGATACCGAGCGAGCGAGCGACGACTAACATCCAAGTATATAAGTTATATATATTTTTGGATTTAGGGTGACGAGACAAACACCTTTTGTTAAGGATTTTTTTTGATCCGATAATGTTACAGACACACAACCGATTGCTTTAGCTTCTTCGGTACTTCGTACGGCGAGCTAAAATTAAATTTCTGCCAGATAATATATTAACAAAATTGGTACCTTTAAAATCATAGTTAAACGCATTAAGGTCAAGGTTATATTTTAAGTTGGCAACGAATACCACGTGACCACACATTAAGATAGACTCATTATAACATTCTATCTTAGTCTTGGATTGATAAAGTCTTGGTGTGAAAAGGGTATTACGCATGCGCAGATATTTGCGCATGTGAATACTGTATCTAAGTGCTTAGAAAACATACCAAAAAGACAAAGAATTCATCTAAACAAAAATTTCCAAACATTCATCGGAAATATTATACATTTAAAATATTCCCAACTAACCTTTCCACTTCATAAGGAACATGAGATCGCCAGAACTATCCGTAGCGCCGATTATCCGTTCTGGTTCCAATCCACGGTCGAATCCTTGCGTCTTTTTTTCTTTCTCTTCGACTTTCTTCTTGATCGGTTTGCTTTCCGGTGTGGGTGTGCCAGAGGTTTTTCGTTTTTTAAGGTTCTCTTCCTTTTTGGCGGCTTCACGTTTTTTTCGCGCGTCTTCAAACGCAGAGATCAAATCCGGACAGTCGAGGTTCGATTCAGGTTCCCAAGTGTTCTCGGAATCTGCGTAGCCTAACAAGCCCCAATTAAAAGAATCATTTTATTTTAATTAAAGAAATTTAAATTAAAAAAATTATATATATATATATACCTTTCCATTTTAGGAAAAATTCTACAACCCCATTTTTTATTCTTCGGTCGAGGACTTTTTCGACAGAAAACTCCTCTTCGGCCTCCGGTTCCTGAGGTTCTGCCGGTGCCACCTCGTCCTTTTTACTCATTGCACTTCAAAAAGAAATAATGAAAAACGTCGCCATACATTATATTTAATTATTAACTAACATAATTCACAGTTCCTACACGAAAAGCTTTTAAAAAATCAAACAACTTGTCGGCAAAAGTTTGGTTAACTCTACAATCAAATTGAATTATTTCATTGCTAGCGCTCCATGTAATTTTTAAATTAAAAACGGTAAATTTTGTAAAAATAGATTTAATATACTTACGTATCAATCTTGAAGTCGGTTTACGCACGATTTAAACACAAATTAACGCTTTTATACAAGCAAAACACAAACTATGCTATTTTTTTAATTACAAGATGGCGGTTTAGTAAACGCTACGCCGCCAAATTGATTGTTGACAAAAATAATGAAAGTATTAATTAATTATACAATGAATGCATGTTTCTATTGTACAAATGTGTTTAATTTAATAATGTCATTTTTTCTTGCATTCATTTGCAATTTTTAATAAATGTGGGTGTGTTCAGTAAACTTAAATGAAAGTGATGAAAACAGAGAGTAAGGCTGCATTCCCATGCACACGTGTTCACGGATCCATTGGGATGATGCATTTACTATTGCGAAAGGAACATATACATAATAATTTTGTACTATTATTATTAGTATATAATGCATTAAATTACTTTACATTAAATTCACATTTGAAATTCATCACTAGATTTCAGAAATTTTCGCTTCCCCTTCCATTTAACAATGTTGCCAATCAAATAAAAATAAATTAGTATTAGGTCACGTAATATCTGTCACTGTCACGGTTAATTGTCATATTTAATAAGTATAAACACGTGGATTAACAAAACTGATACACAGTAATCTTGAAAAAAACTGATTAGAAATAAAAGAGCCTATTAAAAATTTGAAACATTAGGAAACATGAATAGGCAAATGACAGATCAGAAAATCTATATATACATATATATATATATATATATATATATATATATATATATATATATATATATATATATATATATATATATATATATATAGATTTTCTGATCTGTCATTTGACTATTCATGTTTCCTTTAAATGTTTCAAATTTTTAATAGGCTCTTTTATTTCTCTATATATATATATAGATAATATACCAATGTGGTATACTCCAAAATTGGACCACTGTAACCGTTAACGAATAAAATATCGAATTTCTCGAACTTGAAAAGCATTTTGAGGATAAATTAGCAGTAAAATGTTTTATAATCGCTAATACTATCGAAATAATATTATTTTAGCTCTTTAAAGTCAATTAGAAACGAAATAAATGTGTAACCGGTTACTGTGATCCAAAATCGGAATACGATCACGGATCCGTGAATATGTATGCATGGGGAGACAGCCTTTCAGGGTGTGATAATGAATTTAAAATTGAAGCATATTTTGACTATATAATCAAATATACGAAATGTTATTTAATAAAAATGTATACTTTAAGATATATAAGCATCGGCTATTTAACAAACAAGTTTAAATTTATACATGTTTTATTTTCGTAAGCTTGTTAAACAGTTGGCAACACTAGTAAATTAATCCAAGTATACAAAATGGCGTAAAATTTTGACAGATTGGTAATTTAGTGATTGTAACTAGACGTTAATACAATTTTAGTGGTGTTTTAAATAATAAATCCTAAATAAACAGTTAAAATTAGCATACTTTGAGTAAAAGTGTTTAAAAGTTAAGTTCCGCAAAATGCCGCAAGAAGAGCCTCCGGGCGAGACCCCCGGGTCTCAGCGCCTTACGAATGATGACTTCCGCAAACTTCTGATGACCCCACGAGCGACCCCGTCCTCGGCGCCATCGGCTCATGCTCCCGGCTCAATCCGGGAAGCCATGAACAAAGCCTCCGCAAGTATGGCACCCCCGAAAACTGAAGACCGCTTAGAGCTTCGTAGAAAACGTAAATCTTTTTATGCGAAACTCAAGAAACAGGAAGATGATAAAATGGCGGAATTAGCCGAAAAGTATCGAGATCGCGCTCGCGAGCGTCGCGACGGTGCAAATCCGGATTATCAAGTTGATGATCCGATGAATACGGCGTCTGCGTACAGGGCCGTTGCGCCCGATTTGAAATCGGGGTTCGATGCAGCGGAGAGGCGGCGGCAAATGATTCAGGAGTCGAAGTTTTTGGGGGGTGACATGGAACATACTCATTTGGTGAAAGGGTTGGATTATGCTTTGCTGCAGAAGGTTAGGTCGGAAATTCAGGTGAAGGAGCATGAACAGGAGCAAGAGTTGGAGCGCCTAGCTAACAAGCCCTTGGAGCCTGAAATTGAGAGTAAAAAGGTCGAGAAAAAAGAAGAGGTTTGTTGTATAAATGGATTCTACTTTAAACGCACCTTGAAGAGGAATTCCGCTCTTGACGTTTTCTGATCTTAAATTAAAATTTATTCGTTCCAAAAAAATATATGTCGCTTAAGTATGATCTATTGCACAAGTGTACAGGCGAAATTTTACAAAATCTATATATTTTACATATAAAAATAAATGAAACATTTTCCATTAAAAATTGATGATTTTCATAATCAGTTTATTATGAATTGAAGAACGATATTCACAATTAACGGCTGTACATGCCTAGATTGAACTTTTAACTTGCATTATTTAACAAAAATATCTACCAAAAATCCATTTTATAGTCATATTTCGAAAAATTGTGCTAGCATTTTCAAGCAAACTGTTTCGAATGTACTGCCTCTAGCGGTAACATTTGTAAACACTGCGGTACAAAACGCAAGCATTTCAATATCTAGTTTTTATGTATTTTATGTATTGTTATATTTATGCTACTGAATTATGCTGATAGTGAAAAGCGAGCTAGGGAGGGATTCCTCATAAAGTGTATTCACAGCGAAATAAATAGTCATTGAATTAATAAATTCAGTTTGTTCTATGACAAGCTATGCTAACGTTCGCAGCAACAATATTTATAATTTTTGTTGCTGTGAATGCTATCATTATTGAGCATAAAGGATTGTTCACAGCTAAAGAATTAGTAATTAAGCTAAGTAATAATTCCAGTTTGTTGTATGACATACAAGGTTAACGTTCACAGCAACATAAATTATCATACATTGTGTTAATTTTGTTGCTTGGAATGCTAGCATTGCTTGTCATAATACAAACTAGATTATTATTTGTAATTTTCTAATCTTAATTACTATTTGGTTCGCTCTGAACACGCCTTAATACTAAAGGATTGTTCACAGCTAAAGAATTAGTAATTCAGCTTAGCAATTATAAGTAATAATTCCAGTTTGTTGTATGACATACAAGGTTAGCATTCACAGCAACAAAATTTATGATAAATTGTGGTGCTTGGAATGTTAACATTGCTTGTCATAATACAAACTAGATTATTATTTGTAATTTTCTAAGCTTAATTACTAATTGTTTCGCTGTGAACAATCCTTAATTGGGTTATTATTTGTAATTACTAATTGGGTCACTCGAATTTTTAACCCTATGACTGGATTTATGACCGCATTTTTCACCCTATACATTTACAATTACAATTTACTTAGGATGAAATGCAATTTCGCACCAAATTAGGCCGAAGTATTCACCGAACGGTTTGCCAATTGAAATCGCGATATATCGAACGTTCGGAATTATTTGTACCGGGTCGTATGGCCTACGTGGTCGACTTAGACGATGATGCAGACACAGATATACCAACCACTCTTCTCCGATCGAAATCGGAGGTAAAAACAATGTTAAAAATATATTTAAAAAAAGAAGTTTCATATATTAAACAATATTAATTTAGTTATTGTGATATTTTGATTAGTAAAGTCAATTATTGGAATTTGTATAGAAAAAATTGAAAAAAAAGCGTTGGTATATTTTGACCAATATATGGTCTTCTTCAGCTATTATTTACAAAACTAGATTAGGTACAAGGCACCTATGCGTCCACCTCGTCTTATTAGTTATATATGCGATCCGAGCAGCGTACTTTTTAAATAAAAAAATAATTGTTTTTAATTATTATGGTTAACAATTTGGAAAAATGTTTTACATATAGAAGTCTTACAATTTTTTGTAATTTGTTTTGATATATTCAAAAGAAAATTTAGTACACATTTTAAAATTCAATATTATAATTTTTAATTATTTTGTATGGCCTTTGGGTTACCAATATGAAGCAATCTTGTAGACGTAAAATATTTTAGAATTTTGTGAGAATTTTTGGATGTTTTAATTATTTTTCTAAGGGCAGTGTTAAAGGGAGCTCCAAATTTTGTGGCAATATAATTCGGGAAGTATAGAGGCGATTGGATTTAAACTGCAAGCGGATTCAAATGGGATGCCAAATAATATGTGTATCAAATTTGGTTCAAATCGCTTCGGTACCTTCAGAGGGGTAGAGGGCACAAATTTGGTCTTACGAGCGACGACTAACATCCAAGTATATAAGGGGGCATCCCAGTTGAATCAGCTCGCAGTTTAAATCCAATCGCCCGAATACTTCCCGAATTATAGGGCCCCAATATTTGGAAACCCCTTTAATACTGTTTTTATTAAAAAATAATTAAAACACCCAAAAATTCTAAGATATATTAAGTCTAAGATTTTTTCATATTGGTAACCCATGGGCCATAAAAAATTATTAGAAATTGTAATTTTGAATTTTTAAATATGCATTATATATATTTTTTTAAATAATTACAAAAAATTGTAAAACTTTTTATATCTATAACATTTTTTTCAAATTGGTAACCAAAAGACAATAATAATTAAAAACTGCTGCTCGAATCGCATATATTACATATAAGGCGAGCTGAACGCATAGGTGCGTTATACCTAAACTAATTTTGTAAATTATAGCTGAAAAATACCTTATATTGGTCGAAATATACTAACATTATTTCTCAATCTCCTTTACAAATTTCAAAAATTGACTTTATAGATCAAAAAATCACAATAATTAACAACTTAATCAAAAATAACATTAACAAATATTAATTTAGGTTCCATCATTAAGTTCAACCCCGACACTGACAACAAACGACATTGTTATAAACAAACTCGCCCAAATTTTGAGTTATTTGCGGCAAGGTGCCCGTAGGGGTCGCAAAGGCAAAAAGGGGCCTGACAGGCGCGATTTCGATATCGAGGAGCCTCAACGTGACCGCCCAAATAACGCTGACGATAGTATTTATGGTGAATTGGGCGATTATATTCCGAATAAATCGGGTGCAGGTGATAAGGTGCGCGATAAACACGGCCCCTATTTCGATAAGGATGATGAAGACCTTAAGGCACCGGAACCGCCGTTAATGGGTGGGCTCAGTGTTGCCAACACTAGGTCGCATCAATTGTTAAATCGTTTAGCACAAGAACCAGAAGGTTATGCAGAATGTTATCCGGGATTGGACGAAATGCAAGATGCTATAGATGATTCGGATGATGAAGTTGATTATTCGAAAATGGATTTGGGGAACAAGAAAGGCCCGATTGGTAAGCGGAAATTACAACGAATGCGAACGCTTACATTTGGGCAACTACTTTTGGAACTTGATATATTTATTGGGTTTTGTAGGTCGTTGGGATTTCGATACAGCCGAAGAGTATTCGGAGTATATGAATGCAAAAGAGGCGTTGCCTAAAGCAGCGTTTCAATATGGTGTCAAAATGGCGGACGGAAGACGGTCGAGGAAACATAAGGATAAAAATGAGAAAGCAGAATTGGATAGGGAATGGCAGAAGATTCAAAATATTATCCAGAAACGCAAAGGGCCTAAGTTTGATGAACCTGATTACAAGGTGGCGAAATATTAACATTTACATAATTAAAAAATTTAATTTTAAGTATCATGTTTTAAATATATCAAGTGAATTTACGAATATAATTAGTTACTAGAAAATTGTTTTTACTTATTTATTTAATCATTGTAGCCTGCCTTTTTTATATGCAATAAAAATATAATTAATAACTAGCAATTGGCCAAAACGAGTAATTCAGTTAAAATTTCAAGTTGTAATTTTTCATGATATTTACACATTCTTATAAGAAAATAAATAGGTTTTTTAGATTTTCAAATATATAAATTACTTATTACTTATTTAAAAAAAACTGTTTTAAAACGGATCTGTGATCGGGATCAGCACTGGTCAAGAATTAAAAGGGGCAAAAATTCATTTAGAAATTAAAATAAATTTGAAGCCCTTTTGATAAGGACTTAACGCTTTGGAATTGAATTCATTTGAAACATATCTGGAGTGGCCTGCACTCGACTTTCATTTACGCAGTTTTCACTATATATATATATATATATATATATATATATATATATATATATATATATATATATATATATAACCAAAACAAGCAGTCAAACTAACCAATACTCTACAGAAATATCCTGAAATGTCATTTATCTAATTGAGTCTATTTTGTTTTCCTGTCAAAATAGCAGATGATCCGATTTTATAAGCTTCATCCGAATCCATGGCAACGTAAACAAGATATTTATAATGTTTCGTAGCATTTTTCTCGCAACTGGTAAATGTCTTGAAGAAACTTTTCAAACAAAAATTGTGCGAAATATTAATATCTTTCATTATGAACATAACTATTTTTGCCGTAAGTGTAGCCGTTCTAATGATATTGGAGATAGAACAAAAAATGCATAGAGTAAACATGCATTTCTCGTTTGAATATTCTTTTCTCGTAACTGGTACATTTTTTGAAGAAACTTTTCAAACAAAAGTTGCGCGAAATATGAATATCTTTCATTATGAACATAACTATTTTTGCTACAAGTACAGCCGTTCTAGTGATATTGGAGATAGAACAAAAAATGCATGGAGTGAACATGCACTTTCGGTATGTATATTCCTTTCAAAAATAGGAGGTGCACATCAAAGACATATACAAGTCTTAAGTTTGAAGTTTCATAACTTATCGTTCGACAGTTTTGGCCCTAGAGCGTTCACAAAAACACACTCACACACAGACAGACGTCATTCCGAAAATAGTCACATTCGATTCAGGGAAGGTCAAAACGTGTATATCCGTTGAAATCTCGAGTTCGAAATGTTTCATGATTACAAGACTTACTTATTACTTCGTAATAGAAAGTAAAAATTGAATTAATGATTTAATTAAAGGCTTCACTCCTCAAAATAACCTCAAGCCATCAACATTTATAATTAAAAGGCAGAATTATTTCAAATCACATTTCAAGTTAAAATTTACATAAAAGATTTCTAATTGATAAATATAAAATAGACTTGAATTCCTTTTGATTGTTATTTATACTACAAAATCATATAAAAGGCTTGTAATTATCAAAGAGGTTTCAATTCCTTTTGAATTATAAAAGATTTGTAATTGACAAACATATTAATTCCTTTTGATTTATAATACAAAATCAAATAAAAGTCTTGTAATTGACAAAAAAAAAATTCAATTCCTTTTGAATTATCACAGAATTGTAATTGGTAAATAGGTCTTAATTCCTTTTGATTAATAACACAAATTCACATAAAAGACGTTTTGAATTGTGATTTGAAATCAATTATGAATTCAATTCCACTAGCAATTACTTTCGTCCAGCTCTGCTCGGGATAAGGGAAGATTTTATTGTTTCATTATTAAAATAAGAAATGAAAGTGGTAGACACTACAGAGGTATTTATTGAGGTAAAATATTTATATATTTAAGATATAAATAAATTTGTACTGGTGCAACATCAACAAAAATGTGTAAATATTAGTATATATATATATTCAACTAAATAAAAGTATTAGTGTTTGCCCCCCAAAATGTAAATTTCACAGTATTTTGGACAGGGACTCGAACCGAAAAATATTATGGCACCTATTACTTATAAAAAAAAGTCTCGGTTCAGTTATTTAAATTTATATAAACCGGTTAAAAATATATTTTATTTATTTATTATAATGCTTAAGGTTTTTAAATATGTTTATATTGCGTTTTAACTCTGGTTACGGGTAAATAACTTGGGTACGGTTTCGTTCCGGTTCAAGTCCCTGATTTTGGAGCCCTAATTACGTTATAAATAAGCTATAATTTATTAAAATAATATCACAATAAAATTAAAATTGAATGTTCTCGTAACACTCATATTAAAATATCGAACGACATATATTATCAATAACATCATCCAAAAAATGTTTTTACTGGCTCCTAGTTTTTAAATAGTTGTTCAAATATGTTTTTGTGGCTCTAAATGAGTCAATTTATGCTCATTTAAATAATTTTCTGATATAAAGTATTGATGACAATCGTTACAACTATACAATAATTTATTAACATGTTTATTCGTTTGATGTTTGCGTAAACTTCGCTCTAAAGTAAAACGTTTACTACAATCCGTACATTTTAGTAATTTTTCCGGGGAATTGTGCGTTTTCGCATGATTTTTTAAATGTGAATTCCGATTAAAACCTTTATCGCAAATTTGGCAAACAAAACGTTTTACTTTCGAGTGAATTCGCATGTGTCCGTACAGATTCGAATAACTGTTAAATTGTTTAACACAAATTTGGCATTTGTAGTTTTTCTCCTCAGCGCTATGTGACTTAAGATGGCGGCTATAGTAGGATCGGTCACTAAATGTCCGCCCGCACAAAATACAACAAAATGGCCGTTCGCCCGTGTGAACACGCAAATGCGACTTTAGCTGGTCATTTAACGGGAAGGACTTAGAACAAAATTGACACTGAAACGGTTTGACACCGCTGTGAATACGCATATAATGCCGTTGCAAATTTTGATTCATTGTAAAACTCATTGAACATATAGAACATGAATATGGTTTCTCACCACTGTGTATACGTAAATGTGAATTATGGGTGTAAATTTTATTGCATATTTTGCACAGTTTCTCTTTGCGGTGATCGCGTTTATGGCACAGAAATAAATACTCGTCTTTAAACTCATTGTCGCATAAATGGCACTTATATTCAGTACTATTCACACTTTTTATATTAGTATCCTCACATTCACTTGTTTTGCACACATTCAATTTTGCACTAATATATGATTTTTTGGGATGACTAGTTATTTCATTTAATTTTGCAGACCTTTTACTAATTTTACATTTTTTTTCACTGATCTGCCCGATTTTAACAATATTTTGGTCTAAATTAGCGTTGCACTTTTTAATTCTTTGTCTTGAACGATTTTTATTTAAATTTATTTTTATAGTATTGGTATTTGTTTCACTAGATTTAACAATAAAATTGCATGTAGTGTTCAAATGAATACTTTCGTCTGGTTGACTCAAAAAATGATTACCATGAAAGTATTCATCAGAATCACTAAACTCAAGCGATTCTTGTTTGATATTTAAATCGGAACTACATATTATTTGTTCAGGTTCATCGTTTATTTCCATTTTATTCGACATTATTTAAATGGCAAAGGGGAATTGAAAAATGTTATGCAACCAAAAACATTAATAAATCACTTATAATCGGTTTATATATTAATTCGCGCATTATATGTATAAGATATTTAAGTAGGTTAGGTTAGAAACAATATTTAAGCACATATAAATAGTAATTAACTATTTTTATAATTTAAATAATTAATTTAAAGTTTGATGAGTACAAGTACGTAATATGGCATTAAATTTTTATTTTGTTGAAGAGTTATTCAAATTTGAAATTTTATTCAGAGAATGAGATGTTTAGACAAATGACATTAAGTGTCGCCAACTGTATTTTTAATAATATTGATTCATTTATGTTTTACGTCAGTGTTGCACGTATAAGGACATTTGATGTAATTTAATCCTTTTTCCAATATCACTAGAACGGCTGCACTTATAGCAAAAATAGTTATGTTCATAACAAAAGATATTAAAATATCACACAACTTTTGTTTGAAAAATTTCTTCAAAAAATGTACTAGTTACGAGAAAACTGTTACGGAAAATCTTAAATAACTTTTTGTGTATGAGGAAAAATTTAATAAATTGTATGAACTGACAATATTTTAACAGGGAAATATAAAATAGACTCTAATTATTTGATAAAATGTAATTTGACCATTAATAGATCAACTGAGAGCGTGTTTTGCGCGTATTGTTTATTGTTAATTAATATTAAGGGGGCATTCACCTTTAGCGGATTCAAAAAATCGTTTTTTTTTTTTTTTTTTTGCAGAATCGGACACTTTGAAGTGTTGACTATAAGTTTCTGAAGCCGTTTTTCGAAATTCGAGTTGGAAATATGTGAAATTGCGATTTAAACAAAACAATGTTTTGGCTCAAACACGGCGTTTTCGCGCGCGTCAGTCTGAAGTTGAAACTTTAAACGCGTTTTTCTCGAAACCATATTTTTTAAGTCGCGCGGTAGAATATCTCGACAACGAATTAACCGATTTAACTCTCAATAAGCGCATCTTAAAGATAATAAAATTCTCTAAGAGTTGATCCTCGATGAAGTGTGTCCGACAATTATTAATATTTTTTAAGGCCCGCCAAAGAAAAAAAGTGGCAAAAAATAAAACTTTTCGTACGATGGTCGCCATTTTGCTAATTATTATATTTGAATATATTAATATAGTGAATACAAAATATTTATATTTTATATTGAAGAAACAATATTTGACACTCAGAATAGGGGTCCAGGGTACCTATTCTGAGTGTCTCAACTCAATATATTGAAGTGAGATCTCACTCAAAAACGCTGTTGCCATCTATTGGATTCATTGCGTAAACATAATATGACGTCATGGATCTCAATCAATTCGTAATTTTATCTCACTACCTCGGTAGGTAGTGAGACCAGAAAAGTTACTAGTGAGAAAATTGACAGATTATTAATTGTGTGCCATGACATCTTTGTACAAGCGCAGAGATTAATGAAATCGCTTGAACTGACTGTTACCCATTTATTACTTGTGAAATCTTTTGCTGGTCTCTTTGTGTTTTTTGAATTTTGTGTTTTCCTTGTTTTGTGTTGTTTAAAACTCACTTACAAACATTTCCGGGCTATTATATATATATATATAATATTTGTATTTACTGTAGTTTTAAATCTTTTTAAAATAATAATCGTAACAAGTGTTGTAAACTTGAAGTCAGAAAAATCCCTAAAGATCTCACATGCGCGTCTCACTAGTGGTACGTCATCGTTATCTCAAATCTCACTTCAATATATTGAGTTGAGATACTCAAAATAGGGGTCCTGCATGTTCGCCAATTTTGAATGGACGAATCAGAGAGCCAGTTTCGGTAATACAATTGCGCATTGCATTGTCGATGCAAGTTATGAAAGAAAGAATTTGCACTTATCTTTCATTTAGAAATGCACACTTATTAAACATGTTCCCCAATGTTCCCGACATTATATTGAAGCTATTTAAATTTGTCACTATTAGGTTTCTCAAATTTACAAGAATGTCGGCCTATATAGTATCGGTATGCGTGAACGCGTGGGGGTTGAGCAGGTCTATTTTCGTATTTCGCGGGCGGATGTGACATGTCACTTATTTTGTCTGTTGATCCTTGTGTGAAACCTTTTGATATAAAAATTCCCTGGAAAGTGTCAAAATTTTCGCGTTTAATAAAAAGTATTTGTAAAATTAATAATGGAAATAACTGAGATAGCTGAAGCAGTATTTGGCAAAGACTTTTTCGAAGGGTCTACAAGTAGAATTCTTTGTAAAACAAAGTAAATATGAATGACAACAATTTTGACATATTTGACCATTTCTTATCGCGTCTAGCAAGAAAATCTTCTTATTAGAAGTTCGCGAATGGTTAGACACATTTTTAGCTAGCTTGAACCGCGATTTAGATGAAATTACATCATCAGAAGACATTTTACCGAGTGAGGATCGTCGTCCGGGCCGAGTTGGCAGTCCTAACGTTTATTTTACACTTGATCGGAGTTATGGCATTGTTGCAATTAACCAAGAGGGGTTAAATGTGGTAGCCGCTTGTAGGTTTGCTAGTATCGCGGCTTCGTGCGGTGTTTTTAGTGGCAAGTGGATGTACGAATTACATTTGGGCAGTAAAGGGATTATGCAAATTGGTTGGTGTTCGAATTTATGCCAGTTTACTATTGATAGAGGTTGTGGTAAGTTTCTTTTTTGTATAGGGAGTGGCCTTCACTCGACTTTCTTATTCTATCACTATATCTATATAGATAATTGGACTGGATTTTTTTGATTAAGGAAGGAAACATTGAGTTTCTTTTTTTTAACCCAATGTTTCGGCATCCCTTATGCCATCTTCAGGAGTTTGAAGCATAATGTTGGGTTGAATAAAATTAATGATTAAAAACGACTGCTTTTCCCAAGAAAATCTACATATAGATAATATTGCTTTATATTGTTTTAAATTGTACAAAAGAGCTATAGTATTTGTATATGTATCAACAGGCTCAGATTTTAACTTTTGCCACCCTTAAGTGAACACTATTTGCGGACTCCTCAATTAAGCGGACATTGATTCTATTAACGTCTGTCTGTCTGTGTGTCTGTCGACGCTCTAGAGCCAATACTGTCGAACGTTAAATTATGAAACTTTACACTTAAGATTTGTATATGGTCTAGATGTGCATCCTCTACTTTTGAAAAGAATATTTAAACCGGAAGTGCATGTTTACTTTATGTATTTTTGTCCTTTCTCCAATATTCTTAGAACGGTTGCACTTATTGGAAAAATAGTTATGTTCATAATGAAAGATATTTATATTTCGCACTACTTTTGTTTGAAAAGTTTCATCAAAAAATGTACCAGTTACGAGAAAACTACTACGGAAAATCTTAAATGTTCTAATTTGTTTTGCTTATATACTTATAAATGTAGATTATATTTTAAAAATCGTATGAACTATGCTTGACGGCATTTTGACAGGAAAGCAAAATAGACTTAAATAATTTGATATTTGTTGGCTATTACAAATAGATTGACTGAGAGCGTATTGGTTATTGAAGATAATTATTGAAAAACAGTACATATTAAGTATTATATTTGAATATATATTGATAACGCGAATCTATATTTTCTGTTGAATAAACTGTATTTGATAACTAAATAGTATATATCAGTATTGAGTGTTTGTTTGGGATATATATATTTCTAGTGAAAACAACGTATTTTAAAGTCGAGTACAGGCCACTTTTCTTTTTATGTATAGTACGAGCTAATTAGCTAAATATATCGAATTCTATAGGAGATACATTAAATTCTTATGCATTTGATGGTTCACGAATTCGTTCATGGAATATGATTTCTAAAGAATATGGAGAGTTATGGAAAAGTGGAGATGTTATCGGAGTATTAATAGATATGGATAATGCTAATATTCGGTTTCATAGGTTTGTCACAAAACTAATGTTTAATTTTAATTCTTGTAAGGACGTCCATTCTCTAGTTTTACAACACTTCACACTATACACTAACCATAACTAACTTATATATAACGTTACACTGTAATGATATGACCTTTTTTCGGGTCTGTAACGGTTAAAGCAATAATGATTCAGCCATTTGTATCTGAATAATGAGGTAGAATACAGTATTTAACTGTGCACAAGAAACATCACAGCCTAAGCACCTAGTGCTTAGGTCTGTTAGAACCTAGCCGCACACCACACCGACTTGCTGTGGAAATACGGGAAATGCCAGAGGACTCTCTCCTCACATACGAGAAGCTTGCCTCTGTCGTGCGACCCTACGGCATCGGGACAAAGAGTAAAACTCAGTCTCCACCATATCCCTTCGAGGGTACGAAGGTAATCGTTGTGCTCCACACAAACTAGTGTGAATCTACGAGAATCTTGCCTCCGCCATGAGATTTACATGGTATCGGGAGAAAGAGTTGAAAGTCGAGTGAAACTCAATCTCCCCGGAGGTACAAAGCGATACGTTGGGCTCACTCCTGAGGATTAAGACTAGAGTTGGCAGGCAGGACACCGTTGGTAACATACCTGTAAATATATATGTTACATCGCTGGACACTTTCTCGACTATCGGGAGAATGAGTTTAAAATCGAGTGAAATACAATCTCCCCGGAGGTACGAAGCGATACGTTGGGCTCACTCCTGAGGATTAACACTAGAGTTGGCAGGCAGGCCACCGTTGACAACATACCTGTAAATACATATGTTACATCGCTGGACACTTTCTCGACTATCGGGAGAATGAGTGAAACTCAATCTCCCCGGAGGTACGAAGCGATACGTTGGGCTCACTCCTGAGGATTAACACTAGTGTTGGCAGGCAGGGCACCGCTAGCAACATACCGGTAAATATATATGTTACATCGCTGGATACTTTCTCGACTATCGGGAGAATGAGTTGAAAATCGAGTGAAACTCAATCTCCCCGGAGGTACAAAGCGATACGTTGGGCTCACTCCTGAGGATTAACACTAGAGTTGGCAGGCAGGCCACCGTTGGCAACATACCGGTAAATATATATTCTACATCGCTGGACACTTTCTCGACTATCGGGAGAACGAGTTGAAAATCGAGTGAAACTCAATCTCCCCGGAGGTACGAAGCGATACGTTGGGCTCACTCCTGAGGATTAACACTAGAGTTGGCAGGCAGGGCACCGTTGGTAACATACCTGTAAATATATATGTTATATCGCTGGACACTTTCTCGACTATCGGGAGAATGAGTTGAAAATCGAGTGAAACTCAATCTCCCCGGAGGTACGAAGCGATACGTTGGGCTCACTCCTGCGGATTAACACTAGAGTTGGCAGGCAGGGCACCGTTGGCAACATACCTGTAAATATATATGTTATATTGCTGGACACTTTCTCGACTATCGGGAGAATGAGTTGAAAATCGAGTGAAACTCAATCTCCCCGGAGGTACGAAGCGATACGTTGGGCTCACTCCTGAAGATTAACACTAGAGTTGACAGGCAGGGCACCGTTGGTAACATACCGGAAAATATATATTCTACATCGCTGGACTGATTCTCGACCATTCCCCGCACGCAGCACCGATACAAAAGTTAAGGATAGGTGACAAATAATACATATTGAGATACACATAACGTACATTCGGGATAATGGCTATACATATGATTGCAAGGATATAAATATAAACAGAGCGACTTCACTCATCGCTAATATTTTCTATACCAGATGCACAATGCACAATCTCACTACCACCACGTTTGCACTTCCAAACTATACTGAAAGAGAAATATCATAACCGATGGGTACTACGTAATCACTTAGACTGCCTTTGGTCAGGTTCCCTACCCATCATTTCTTACAGGGTTGCATAAAGCTATATTAAAAATTGCCGCTGACATTACGAATAAGATTTCGCAATTATTTAAATAAATATACACAAATCAACATAATTCGAATGCATAATTAAAGTATATGAATTAAAATAACACATATATTTATGGTAACATATATATTGTTAGCTACATAGTGTTAGGTACGCAATTATTAAATTACTTGTATTATTTGGTAACCTAATCAGATTCATTATTCTTTTTAATGTAACATTACGTAAAGCTTACGATTACGCTTATCGAGCCGCTACTGATAATGTTCGGTAGTCTGTTGCCGATACCTTGTTCAGATAAAACTGTTCCTCGTATGTATCGCGATTGTGTTGTGTGTCTGTGATTAAGTGGAAATCATAATAAGGTGTATTTACAGCGAAACAATTACTAATTAGAAATTACAATTAATAAATCTAGTATGTTTGACAATACTATAGCTCTTTTGAACTTCAGTACGACGCTCTAGCAACATAGGTTATTATTACAAATAAGATTCGTATAAAATCGTTCGAAGAACCACATACATTATTTGCTTTTAATCGTAATATTACAAATACACTACCGAACACTATAGCTCTTTTGTACCATCCTCTAGCAACATTAACGTCCCCACATAAATGATTATTACAAATAAGATTAGTATTAAATCGTACGAAGAACCAAATAAATTATTTGCTTTTAATCGTAATATGCATTAGACTCCAATATAACAAACAAAATACTATATAAATCATACCTTAAACATTTTTGTTCCAAATGGACATCTTCATTCACAATACACTAGAAAGTCTTTTAATACCCACGAAAACCCCTGTAATATCTCAAGAAAACACCCTAAATATGCCACAAAACACCACACAGTCTGTATAACGATATGAAACTTCCGATGCAATTCAATATTTTCGTTGATGCATGTTGAACACATGAACAAATAGAAAACTGAACAAAAACACCTTTATGTTAATGGTATATAAGGTCTAATTTATTTGGTTTTACTTTGATGCGACTGGCTATAGCTAAAATACGGTAGCAAAGCAATATGACCCTTATAGCAATAGGATATTAAGACGAAATTAGTAGTCGTCAGTGAATACTCGACCTTGCCAGACGTTGGATTCATTTGCGTTGTATACAAGTAAGAACTTGTGAATAGTTCGAATTAATTTTAAAAGAAAATGTTTTTATACGGCAAAAACATGTTTAGTTTATATTTGTATGTAGTCACTTATAAGTTCGACGTGTTTTGTGTTCATTTTCGTACATTTCGTGTGTTCCATGTGACAAATTTTAGTTTTCAAGTGGTTAGTACGTGTTTAGACTAAATTAAAATTGTTTTTTATAGTTTTGTAAAGATTCTAGTTATAAAATTGTTTTTAAAATCTTTTAAATGGGTGTGTGTGTGAAGTGAGTTTTTCCAATGAACTTTCCGCTATGATTTGCTGCGAACTTCTGTGTAAGGTATGAAATTATTACATTCTTGTAATACATGTTTAGATCTCGCCTGACTATTTTCAAAATGGCGTCTGTGTGTTTGTCTATAATTTTTATTTCTGATTACTAATTGGCAAGCTGTGAATACACATGTAATATCTCCGAAACCTTTCAGTTTTATTTTTTTTGATAACATATTTCGACTAATCCTCTAAATTTATAACCCCTAGAAATGGTAGACCTTTAGGCATAGCGTACGAAGATATATCAACCGGTTCAGGCATCATATATATTCCTTGTGTGTCTTTAGTAGAGGGTGAATCATTGCACGCCAATTTTGGGGCTCGCCCTCTAAAATACCCAGTCCCTAGTTACGAGCCTCTACAAAACCCCCCGACTCAAAAAGTCCAACAATCCGAATACTTGCTGAAATGGCTAAAAAATTTAACGAACCTTGTAACACCAAATCCGCCAGAAATATTGAATTGCATGCTCACTGGTGACATCACTGATGACAACTTTTGGAACCGATTTTTCAGTGCTATATGTTACCATATAAATAATGTGCTTTGCAATCGGTATTGTTTGTTTGAGAATTTTGTGCCATTTATTGGCGATATTATTAATTTAAACAAAAAGGAAGATAAGTTGGAGTTTGGTAAGTTTAAACGGGTTATGGATGAGTTTGGAATGTATATTCGGGAGAAGTATATCGATAAAAGTCTATTTGTAAGTTTTATCCTAATGTAGAGGGAAATTAGTATTCTTAAAGGATTGTTCACAGCGAAACAATTAGTAATTAAGCTTAGAAAATTACAAATAATAATCTAGTTTGTATTATGACAAGTAATGTTAACATTCCAAGCAACACAATTTATGATAAATTTTGTTGCGGTGAACGTTAACCTTGTATGTCATACAACAAACTGGAATTATTACTCATAATTTCTAAGCTTAATTACTAATTTTTTAGCTGTGAACAATCCTTAAGTGTAGCAATCGGGAAGTAAATTTTTAGCTCGCCGTACGAAGTTCCGAAGAAGCTAAGGCATTCGGTCATGTGTCTGTATCATTTTCGGATCAAAAAAAGTCCTTAGCAAAAAGTTTTTGTCTCGTCGCCCTGAATCCAAAAATATATATAACTTATATACTTGGATGTTAGTCGTCGCACGCTCGAAAGACCAAATTTGTGCCCTCTAATCCTCTGAAGATACCGGACCGATTCACACCAAATTTGCTACACATATAATTTGGCATCCTAATTGATTCCGTTCGCAGTTTAAAACTAATCGCCCCTATACTTCCCGAGTTATAGGGCCCCAAAATTTGATGCCCCCCTTAATACTGCCCTTATAAAAATGATTTTAACACCCAAAATTTTTACTAATAATTCTAAGATATTTTATATCTACAAGATTTTTTCATATTGTTAACCCAAAAACCATAAAAATTGATTAAATATTATAATTTTGAATTTTTACATAAGCACAATTTTTTTTTAAATCAAAATCTACAAAAATTTGTAAGACTATTTATATCTAACCAAAAGGTCATAATAATTAAAAACCTCTTTTCACATCGCATTTATTACTTATACGACGAGGTCGACGCATAGGTGCGTTGTACCTAAGCTTGTTTATGTTTATATTTTTATATATTCGATGATGCCTCTCGAGAAAAGTGGATAACAGTGATTTTTTGATGCTTTCCGAGTGAATCGCTACACTATTTTTGAAATATCTCCGGTTTTATTGGTCGTAAGAGAATTTAAAATATATCAAATTACTCGCAAGTTAATAGACTATCGAACTGTATAGGTTTTGAACAATAAAATGCATCCTAACCTCATAAAACCAAGAATTACATAAAAAAAATATTCTTAATAATAAGGTTAGGATGCATTTTTAATGTGACAAGATCTATACATTTCGATAGTCTATTAACTTACGAGTATTTTGGTATATTTTTAATTTTAATACGACCAATAGAACTGGAGATATTTCAAAAATAGTGTAGTGATGCACTCGAAATGCATCAATGCATCTCGGGAAGCTCCAGTCCGATTTTAATGATTTTCTCGATTTTAGCTCATTTTCGAATATAAAAAGATATAAACACAAAGTATCCAACTTTCTTAACAATTTTTACTAATTTCCCTCTACTATAAAGCTGTATGTTCGGTAATTCGAATCAGATAATAGTTATTCTAATATTTTCTTTAGTATGTTATGAATCATCTAGCGAATTCGTTCAAACAAATTTCGGATGATATAAACTGTCCGAATAAAAAGAATATTTTGAAAATTTGTTACGCATTTTTGGCCCATGATTCGACGAGAAAATACGTTTTACAAAATTTCCTATTTGATCGCTTTGAAATGTTTACTTTTCTCCATCATAAACCTTTGGACGATCCATATTTAGAGGTGATTTTTCTCCCAGTAAAATTCTAATGTAACTAGACTAGTTGTTTATACTTTTATTTTAAATAAAGGAATATATTGGTAAATCGTGGTGGAGAACGATAGATAAAATTCCTGAAATTGAGGAGAATAAAATCAAATTTCGGAAATCTTTTCTCAAAATCGAGCAATATTATAATGACCTTGAGAAGCGGCAATGTCGACTGGTTAAAATGATGCTAAATAACTCGGATGGTACAGATATTTTGCCGTGTTCTCGGCGATTGTTTTTGAAAAAATTTCGTAAATTTTGCTGGCACGAACTAGAGAGCTCTCGGGTAAGAACAATAACTCCCTCATACAATCTTTGGGTCGAAAACATCGATTTTATTTTTTATTGCATTTTGAAGTGTGTAGATTATGCCTTTAAAGCGGTTGTGTGATAATCCCCTGGGATAACTGAATAAATATAAGTTAAAAAATATTCAAGTTATCCAGTATATATATATATATATATATATATATATATCTATATATATATATATATATATATATATATATATATATATATATATATATATATATATATATATATATATATATATATATATATATATATATATATATATATATATATATATATATATATATATATATATATATATATATATATATATATATATATATATATATATATATATATATATATATATATATATATATATATATATATATATATATATATATATATGTTGTAAACCTTTAAACACGTATTCCTCGAAACTACATTTTTGAAACTGGGCGTACTATTTTCTCTGGAACTACTCGACCGATTTGCTTGTTTTTTATTTTAAATGAAAGAAAATACTATTTGTTGCACTGTACACCAACAATATGCATAAATTTTTATAAAAAAACTAATATTTATAGCGTCCTAAAGTGAAAAAGAAACTATTTTCTTTACACGGCTGCCATTTTGTCAAATATTAACTTTATACACCAAATGTTGGTATAAGCTCCAGAGAATTCTATACGCTTTCAGAATCTAAAATTAAAATTGGATTCAGATGACCCGTTGGTAAGATACGAGTACGCCCGTTTAGTGGTGACCTAGACATACTCTCCGCGTTATCTAAAAAAGTTTCATATATTTTTTGTACGAAAAAATGTTTTAATGTAGAAAATAGACGGGTAATAAAGTGGGTTAAACCCCAAATTGATAGCTTCATCCTAGTCTGCGAAAAAAATACACAAAATATATGCTTTTTTTGGGATTAAGATTGTAATAGTGCCAAACTTGTAAAAATGTTTGATTATTTAGAACGAATTAAACTCAAGATTGCCGACGTCTGTAGCGTATGGGGCATTTTTGAGATTGTTCCATAATCTGGAAGAGTTGTGGAAAAAGGAGTTTGCAAATGAACCTCTCAAGTTTCCAGCGAAATGCTTTTATGATCAAACTTTTAAGTATTCTAATTGTGACCGTATTGGAGGCTTAGAGGTATATGAAATATTGTTATTTAGGTTCGGCTTTTAAGTGTTAAATGTGGAGTGATCTGCATTTGACTCTTATACGTAGTTTTCACTAGAAATATATATCAAATAAACTGTGAATTTCCAATTCTGTTAGCAATTTCTGACACATTTACTGCAAGATGAACTTCGCACAGAGCTTGGAGTTAGCCAACAACCGAATGTCGCGAATGACAATCAACAAGACATATCTTTGCAAATTGCTGAAGATTTACGAGCTGTTGGTATATTTATTTAAATCATTTTCGATTCTCATATAATTATCGCGTAATTTTCGTTGTACCAGGCCTTACTGGTGTCTTAAACTTATTGGATACTGACGATAATATCTTAGAGAATATGTTTTTACCATCTTCGTCTGCTGGGCAAATCATGCGAGCCATTTTTTCCCCATTACTCAGGGAGCAACAAGAAGATTTGCCCACTGGTAATATGGACGCAAAGTTATCTTTGTTGGAACTCTTCGAAGATTTGGTTATTTTTTTCCTATCTACAGTCACCAAACACTGCCATAAAGTATGATTTTTAACTCTCCTTACAAAGAACAGAATATCTAAACATCGTCGTGCGTCTGTAACATGGATTCATGGATATAGACGAAAAAAGTGATCACGCATCCCTGGGTTATTCTTATGGGACGCACCGATAACCGATACTATATAGGCCGCCATTCTCTTATGTGTTAAGTTATTGTAAATTTGAGAAATCTGATAGTGACAAATTTAAACGGCTTCAATATAATGTCGGGAACATTAGGGAACATGTTTAATAAGGTTGCATTTCTAAATTAAAGATAAATGCAAATTCTTTCTTTCATAACTTGCATCGGCAATGCAATGCGCAATTGTATTACCGAAACTGGCTCTCTGATTCATCCATTCAAAATGTCTGACCTGCCGAATATGCAGATTTCAGGTTTCGGCTGATTTCGACTCGTTTCGGTTGTCAAAACGATCTGTCATGGCTGACTCACTTACTTTCTGTTCTGTCGTGTTTGTTTCTTGTTAGAAATGCACACTTATTAAACATGTTCCCTAATGTTTCCGATATTATATTGAAGCTGTTTAAATTTGTCACTATCAGATTTCTCAAATTTGCAATAACTTAACACATAAGAGAATTTCGGCCCAAAGTAGTAGTCCCATAAGAATAACTCAGTATCACGCGTTGAGCGGACCAATTTTCGTATTTCGCGGGCTGAAATAAACGGATGTGACGTGCCACTTTTTCGGGTCTATCGTTTCTTCAAATTGTAATCCCAATGCGGCGACAATAACTGTCGCTTCTGGTAAGCAACAGTTATTGTTGGCGCTTTTGAGTTTGCTGATTTATAATTGTGCGCAACCAGCATACACAATGAGTTATACATGTTGCCTAATAACCTTCTATTGCTGGCTTAGGTTTTATGTTTTGCTATGTTTTCGACATATATCTATATTTATAATTGATACATGTTTAGGGATAATTATTCTAATTGGGAATATATTAATCAGCGCATGTTATATCAGGAATTTTATTATTATTTATTAAAATAAACAATATCTTAGTTTTCTTTGCCCTATTTCTGACTTAAAAGTTTGAATTATATATTTAAGTGTATAATACATTTTCATTCTACAGTACAATTTTATAATTTTTTGAAATTCACTTCAAATATGGCGAAAATTACATTGCTAAACACATTTTGCTCTATTGCAAATATTCTACAAAAATATTAATATAACATAATTAATAGAAGTATTATCAGTCATACAAGGACTTCCAAAATTATTTTGATTCATAGTTTCATAAGAACGAATATGAATAAAATGAAATATCATCTAATTCATTATGGATCCTTACAAAATGTCCACATTTTTCCCAGATATGTTCGTCAAGACATTTTCTAATTAGATATCCACATATATACATGAAACATGTGCACAAGTGACATAACTTGTCGCTTTTCATAAACTGTCTGACTGCCAGACATCCAAAAATGTAAAAACGTAATTGTTAGACTAAAAATAAGCAACATAGCCAAAGAGCTATACAAGTAGCGAGCATAACAATATCGGTGATTGCAGTGCCATCTATTGCTGGCTTGATTAACTATTTAGTTGTATGCAACTAGATGCGCAGTAAATAATGCAACCGGCGTTTTGATTGAGTGTCGCTACTGGTTATATATTTATACTGTGCCCAAAGGGTACATTTTATGTTATTTTCAAAATATTACCTATTTTCACTAAATAGTAATTCTTTTCGAGACTATACACGTGTTGGCCAGCTTAAGTTGTCAATTATAAACTTCGATTTGTATAATTGTAGATTGCAAAAGCACATTTTCATTTTGAGCAATTAGTGTTTGATTTTAATAATACGTATGTAAAATACAAGAAAATGCAAAAAAAGAAATCAGCTGATGATCCTCTGATGCAATGTTTGCAAATAACGATTGATCAACAAAAGGTATAATTATTTTTACAGCGTAATGTATTTAGTTTAAATCAGGGTTGTAAACATATTTAAAAAAAATAAAGCAACATTGTTTTAACTCTTAACTGGCTCTTGGGGTCCACCGGACCCCAATCTATTTTTGATTGAAAATTGTTGTTTGGAACCTGTCACGTCCTCTACCTCTGTAATTAAAGTCTTGATTAATGCATGTTTAAAACAAATCTTTATAAACATAGTCGATGTTTAAAGCCATGTGCTTTAAATAAATATGTTTTAAACCTGCCAACCCTGGTTTAAAGTATATACACCTAAAGTTAAGTGATTGTTTTTATTGTATAATTAATTTCAAAGTTGGATTTGGACAAACGAGCTAAAAAATTTGCGTGGGTCCAACACGTGCTATTAACAGACGATCGACTGAGATGTTTTTTCACTTTATTTGATATTGTTTTGGAAACTGTTTGCGAAGCAGAAACAAAAGGGCAACTTTTCATGCTGGTCCCAGACTTCTATTTGGAAGCATGTGATGTCTTCACCGATGTTTTGGTTCGGGATTTTTTAACTGTTAAAGCCATTGATTTAGACCAAGGTGGTGTACAGTAATTTAGATCTTTGTGACCTTCTAAGTCCCAATATTACAGTTGTTCTTTATAGGAATTGGAACATATTTGAGTAAAGTAGCACATTTAATGATAAAATTGATTGATGATCCTCGAATTAAGCACATTGACTGTAAGAAATACCCAATTAATACAGTTGCCACATTGGCTTCTATGCCTGATACTATGAAAGTATTGGAAGCAATCGGAGAAGAAAGGTATTCATACAATTATTACGATGCGATACTTTTGTGAAAAATGTGGAGTGGCCTCTACTTTCTAATACGTAATTTTCACTAGGAATATATCCCAAACAAACTAATACTTCATAGTAATACTCTGAAATTGTACCATTAGCTTATTGTTACTTTCTTTTACGAAGTAATAAGTAAGTCTTGTAATCACGAAATATTTCGAACATGTTTTGACCTTCCCTGAATCGAATGTGACTATTTTCGGAATGACGTCTGTCTGTCTGTGTGTGTGTGTGTGAACGCTCTAGGGCCAAAACTGTCGAACGTAAAATTATGAAATTTCAAACTTTAGACTTCTATATGCCCTAGATGTGCACCTCCTATTTTTGAAAAGAATATTCAATCCGGTAGTGCATGTTTACTCTATGCATTTTCTCCAATATCACTAGAACGGCTGCACTTACGGTAAAAATAGTTATGTTCATAATGAAAGATATTCATATTTCGCACAACTTTTGTTTGAAAAGTTTCTTCAAAAAATGTGCCACTTGCTAGAAAAATGCTACGAAACATTATAATATGTTGTTTACGTTGCCATGGATTCGCATGTAGCTTAATAAATTGGATCATCTGCGCCTTTGGTAGGAAAACAAAATAGACTCAATTAGATAAATAACATTTCAGAATATTTCTGTAGTGTATTGGTTAGTTTTGCTAGCTAGTACTTCAAAACCATTACAACTTGGTATTGGTATCATTTTCCACCCATTCATTTATATAAGGTAAGTTTGGTTTTCAAATTGTTTCTGTTGGATTATTATTTTATATTTTTATAAACAATAATCAGTGAAAACTGCGTAAAAGAAAGTTGAGTGCAGGCCACTCCAGATATTTTTATTACGTTGTCAAATACTGTATCTTCAATATAAAATATAGATTGTTTCATCATCCCTTCGGTAGGGTTTGGGGTTATACCCGAAAAGCACACAGGGTTCAAAAATATGTGGAGAATTATAACACTTATTTCTAACTAAACGAAATTTATTTATCTATAACTATAAAATATTGTACCATTCACATATATTCATTTAGTTATTGATTTCTCGCACTATCGATTTATGTCTCACGCCTAAACAATATCTATTCACATATTGATTTCTTACTGCATACGACCCCTATTTATTACTATCTGTCTCCGTGTTGGCTTATTACGGAACACTGTACTTCTAGAACACATCTGGAATCTCTCCGCAAAGTTCTGGAACAATCCATGGTGCAGATTGTTCTATCGAATTCCAATATACTTATATACTATATGTTAACTTTTGTAGAAGTAAACAATTAATGGGAAAAATAATGGAACCATATACTGATCGTCATTGGAAAGCAACGAATTGGATCTTGGTTCGATTTTGGCATGGAGACGGTTTCGGTTTTAAATATACTTCAATGCCGCATCATACTAAAACATCTGGAAATGTCTATAATCCGTCGAATTACTCGATGTATAACATAGGTATTTTTAATTTGTCCATTTAAGAGGAATCTCTGGGTTTTGTGTATTTTATGAATTGTTATATTTGTGCAACCCTAGAGGTAGGGATTCCTCTTAAGGGGGTATTACTCTTTCGACGGCCTATTTCAGACGGTTTTCAGGATTTTTTTTTGTGGGTAAACTAAAACACTTGGAACCTTGAGCTTTTTTGCATCTTGTTTATTAATTCTTGGAGTACAAAATGTATTTTTTTTATGTATGTGGTCCATGTCGATCCGTCTCAAAATGGCGACCATGTCCGGCGCCTCAGTCTGTGCGGCCGGAAAGGTTTTGGCACTTTCCGCTATTTGAAACATAAAATCGAGTAGGTATTATTAATCTGCATTAAATTCTACGGAAATTGACCCTCGGGCGAAACATTTTATCGAAAAATGAGAAAATTGCAGCCGTCTGAACAAAAATTTCAATTTTCGCCTGTTTTTTTCAACTTTGAGGCGCTCTGAAAAATCCAATTTTCAATATTTTGCAACGATAGAGGTTCAATTTCCGTAGAATTTAATGCAGATTAATAATACCTACTCGATTTTATGTTTCAAATAGCGGAAAGTGCCAAAACCTTTCCGGCCGCACAGACTGAGGCGCCGGACATGGTCGCCATTTTGAGACGGATCGACATGGACCACATACATAAAAAAAATACATTTTGTACTCCAAGAATTAATAAACAAGATGCAAAAAAGCTCAAGGTTCCAACTGTTTTAGTTTACCCACAAAAAAAAATCCTGAAAACCGTCTGAAATAGGCCGTCGAAAGAGTAATACCCCCTTAAGTATAATTTTACAAGCATTTTTTACAGTTTACACTAAATTTCACAGCTTGTTCTCCATCACGCTACTACCAAAATCTTGTCCGTCAACAACTGCTGGATACTACAGCTTCGGTTCCAATATTGTTAGATTCAATAATCGCTGAACTTCATACGACTTTTGGTGATTTTCTGACACCAATGCAAGAAGTATACATTTTAATTCTACTTAAACCTGAAATTTCCAAGTCTTACTTAAAATAATAAATGTATTTAATAATAGATTCAACGTGCTATTGAACGTAATGAACAACTAATGATGCTGGGTCGATTGTACAAAATGTGTACAACATATTTTGATAAAACCATTGCGCTGTTGCGGGTCTTAGACATGTTTATTACATTAGCCCCTGAGGTGTTCCTCGATAGTTATTATCCGGAGAGTACATTGTTTACGAAGCGAATCATACAGGTATTTGAACAATCCATACCGAGACAAGACTACCAGTGTATAGAAAAAATTCATTCTATTAGAGCTGGGCAGGAATTCAAATCAATAGGAATTAAAAAGGAATTTAAGTAAATTTTATTAAAGCTCTTCTGATGAGACGTAATGGGAGATTTACATAACTCTACCCAAAAAAGCATGTATTTTCGTGAATTTTTTTCTCGTATTGGGTAAATGATATCAACTCCATGTTGTTTATTCATATTTCGACTAAATTTTTTGATTTTATTGAATTATTCTTTGCATATTGTGCCGAGAAATGGCGTCCGGGTCATTTTTAATGAAATATAGTTTGAAAATCGTAATTTCGACAAGATTAGTTGGAGCTTTGATCACATTGAGGTCTGTTCGAAAAAATGTCAAGTTTTTACTTAGATTTTCTTGGTTTTGGTGGGATGCAAAAAATATTATAATTGATGGAAAAGCGTGACAGTGGTCAAAGCGACAATAAATTTATTGTACTTTAATTTAAAACAAAGGTAACGAAAATCGGACGAGATCTCTTTCCGCCCGATAAAAGCAGTTGATTTCGAGAAAAACGCCTTTAAAGTTTTGAGTTCATGTAATTCAAAAATTCAATAATATCAAAATATTTGGTTGAATTTTGAATAAACATCATGCAAAAAAACTCTGAGTAAATATCACTCACCCAATCCGAGAAAAGAATTCACGAAAAACGTGCGTTTTCTTTGGGCAGAGTTACGTAAACCTCCCCGTAAGGCTTTCAAATTGAAATAATTTGAAAAAATTGAATTGAGTTTATGAATTAATTAAAGCTTCAAGTCCTCCAAAAGTTGTCAAACTCTCGAAATGGCTTTAAGCCCTCAAATAGGCTTCAAGCTCTCAAAAAGGCTTCAAATCCTCAAAACGGCTTCAAACCATCAAAAATGTTTCAAGCCCTCAAACAGACTGCAAACCCTCAAAGAGGCTTAAGCTCTCAAAAAGACTTCAAGTTCTCAAAAGGGCTTCAAATCCATCAAAATTTATAATCGTTAAAGAAGTTGAATGTCAAATTTGATTTCAAGTTAAAGTTACATAAAAATTGTCTATTGCTAAAAATAAAATAGACACCTTTCGATTGTTGATTTATTATACAAAATCACATACAATGCTTGTAATTATCAAACAGGCTTCAATTCTTTATGAATTATAAAAGATTTGTAACTGCTACACAGGTCTTAATTCCGTTTGATTTATAATACAAAATCAACATAAACCGTTTGTTATTATAAAAAAGGTTTCAATTCCTTTTGAATTATAACAGATTTGTAATTGGTAAATAAGTTTTAAAACCAAGTCATTAATCAAAAGGAATTAATTAATTCCTTTTGATTAATGACTTATACCACGAATTCACATAAAACACATGTAATTATCAAAAAGGCTTCAATTCCACTTGTATTGTGGTTTGAAATCAATTGTAAGCAATTTGAGGTTGTCAATTACCGAAATAATGTTTGAAGTTGAATTGTGAATTATGAATTCAATTCCACTAGTAATTGAATTTGCCCAGCTCTGCATCCAATTAAAACAAAATTACCATTAAAATATGTATAGGTTGTTTTGTTGATCGTTCATCGAATCTCAAGTAAACAAGGCTGTTTTCGCGTTGTTATGAACTCAAGAATAACTGTACTGGAAAATGTGGAATATTTTCCGATTGAAACTGCTTGTATTGCTGTTCTACTAGCGGTTCTAACGCCTGCAAGTTTATTTTTATTACTTATATTGAGCTGGGGGAGGCCATTGTATTTATGGGCTATTTACAGCGAGCCAATCAAAAACACTGATTAGAAATTATAATTAATAATTGAGTTGTTTTATGAGAAACTATGCTATTAGCATTGTTTGTCTGAAAACAAATTGGGTTATTATTTGTAATTTTAGTTGTATTATATGTAATAGGAACTGGATAAATTTCATGAAGACGATATGATTATACCGCGGTTCTCCAGAATGTTCTTAGCTGATCCCAGCTATGATTTGGAAAGTTTAAAAATGCTTATTGGAACTCCTGATACGATCAACGCATATGTGCTTTCGTTACATGATTGTAAGTTTACCTTTCTCCCTCATTACGTTGAATTTCTTAATTTAATTAAATATATACTACCTTTGAAAACGTTTGGATACGATTTACAATTATTTTTATATTACAACTAGACGAAAACGAAATGTTAGGCGCAGAATTGGCAAAAGCAGAAAAATTACTAAGAATGTTGGCAAGGTATCAACCATTATTGTCCGTGGTAAAAATTATTCCCGATGACGAATTATGTACCATTTGTTACTCGGCTCCGTTCGATGTTACATTCAGCCCTTGTGGACATTTTTCTTGTTTGTAAGTTTCATTAGTAATTCGTTAGCCTTAGTAAAAATTGCCTAAAATCATTGTAACCATTCTTATGTTTTTAGAGCTTGCATTTCGTATTATATTGCAAGAAACCGACTGTGTTTCTTTTGTAAACGGCTAATTGTAAAAGTAAGTTATTCCGCTATTCAGCCTTAGAACCGCATTCGATTGTGATGACACAAATGAGAACTGAATACTATAATAAGATTTGTAGCTCGCCGTACGAAGTACCGAAGAAGGCATTCGGTCGTGTGTCGTTAGTATTTTCGGATCAAAAAAATTCCTTAACAAAAAGTGTTTGTCTCGTCGCCCTGAATCCAAAAATATATATAACTTATATACTTGGATGTTAGTCTCCGCGTAAGACCAAATTTGTGCCCTCTACTCCTCTGAAGGTACCAAAGCAATTTACACCAAATTTACTACACATATTTGGTATCCCATTTAAATCTGTTCGCAGTTTAAATCTAATCGCCCGTATACTTCCCGAGTTATAGGGTCCCCAAAATGTAGAGCCTTCCTTAATACTGCCCTTATAAAAATAATTAAAACTTCTAAAAATTCTACTTATAATTTTAAGATATTTTATGTCTACAATATTTATTTATTTTGTTAACCCAAAGGCCATAAAAAATTATTAAATATTATAATTATATAAAATTATAACATTTTTTCAAATTGTTAACCAAAAGGCTATAATAATTAAATACCGCTGCTCGCAACGCATATATTACTTATAAGGTGAGCTGGACGCACAGGTGCGTTGTACTTAAGCTTGTTTATTCCGTATTTATTCCATTTAACATGTATTTTAACTGCAGTATTTTGTACTCATGTGGAAAGCGGGTCTAAAGCTGACCAAACTGTCTATGGTATTCACATTTTTATGGATTTTAGGTAATTCGAATTGAAAATAATCAGGTAATTGATTCACTTACTTTAAAAGAACACCTGTCATAAATTATTCATTTTTATAACAATCCATTAAAAAAAATTATATTAAAATATAAAAGTATACACTAAAAACATTTTATTGTGATAATTAAACTTATTTTTATATGACAGTTTTATTATTTTACATAAATATTTAATTCATTGTTATCTTAAGATTTTTAAAACAAAATATATCGCAGAAGTAATTAACTATTTCTTAACTAAAGTAAGAAATATTCCTTTCACGGCCAGAAAATTCAATGTTATTCAATATATATATATATATATGATCACCCAGGTGTATGTATATATGTATGTGTAGAACGTTTTATTTTTTATTTTTGTAACAATGCAAACTGGCATAGGCAGGAATCGAACCCAAATTTTCACCGTGTCAGTCGAGAATATTTCTTCTATGCCACAGCGGTTATTAAATTTCTATATTTAATCAAGAAGACTACTAGAAAAAATATAGCTACTTTCTTAAACGTCAATAATAATTAAATGTCAACATAAGAATCTTAACAACGTGTTAGTATCAGTGTTCCACAATATTTAAATATTTCTAAATTCTAACAAATATTAGTAGCGTTCCGGACACATACATATAAGTATTTCCATATATGTAATATTTTAAATTTACAAGAATTTTTTTAATGTTGGTATTACTTATCCATATAGTAGAATTATATAGTAGAATTATATATATATATATGTAATAATAGTTTATACATTTAAAAAATTGTTTCCTAATAATCGAAGATTGGACTATATACGATATGGGCACGGGGTGCCCACGGGTTAAGGTCAAACATCAAGCTCGAAAAAAAAACCTACCTACTATATAAAGAAAAAAAAAAAAATCAGTGAATTTGTAATTGCATAAATAATGCCTGGTAAAAATGATATTCTTTTTGTATTTACAGTTTCAGAGATAAAAAATAAAAACCTCCAAAATAGGTCATTTATTATAGTTTTTATTTTTTATCTCCGAAACTGTAAATACAAAAAGAATATCATTTTTACCAAGCATTATTTATGCAATTACAAATTTACTGATATCTTTTTTTCTTTAAAAAGTAGGTAGGTTTTTGCGTAATCGAGGTTTGTTTAATCATGATAGGTTTTGAGTAGTTCTATGTAATTAAGAAATATAACTTTGAGCAAAAGTGTAACAATGTGTCCGTAATGCCTTTATATTCAATAAACAGTCATTATTCGATGGAATATCTTTGATTATAGCGAAAAAATAGCTAATTTCTAATACTGTGCGCATGATTTCTATCACTGGTTGCTTGAACATTCAAAGTCGATGGTAGCGCCTCCATCTAAAATAGCCGAGAGCGGAGCGGTATTACTTCGAACTAGATGGACCTGATGGTTTTTCTTAATCTAGTGGGTATAATAGTTAATTTTAGTAATTCATTCCCGAAAAGGAAGAAAGTGAAGACATTACGTCTAACTGCTTATACGTATTGTCTTAAATAGTATTATTAAGTAAGGTTATGGAAATTAATAATGCTATTAAAAATAATGAACTTCTTTTGAATGCGCAGTTCGTCCTAATGTCTTCGCTGCTTCTGGATTCTAATTGTCGCATTTCGGGTGGGGATTAATAAAATTAACTGTTATCCCATTGTTCACACTTATATAAATTGTTTTCTTAGTATTTCTGGTCAGTGTTTCTGAAGATGGCGTGAATATCAAAATGTGCATAAAGTTTATTTTATATATTAATATATATGTTACGGTTGATTTAATGAATCCGGTTTGTATTAATAATATCCGCGTCTTTTAGTAAATATAAATAATAAATGGTAATAATTATATTTACCGGTAATTATTAATAATTACTTGTGTAGCTTGGTACATTTCTTTCTTTTTCCACTATTTATGAACCTAACCTAACCAGCGGAAAACATGATATTTTTTCATTCATTTCTTACATTTACTGACGATAGTTGTGAATTATTAATAATTACCGGTTTATGCGATACATTTTTACAAATTAATCACATTGACCTTTTTATTTGGTTAGTATTAATAGTGGCCGGTTATTATTATTATAAACGGATTGATTACTTGACCCGTATATATGAAATAAAAGTGATTTTATTTATTTTTTACAAATGTAATTGCGAACACCAATTACTTTATTATTTATGTCATAATTGGGATCAATTGCAATTATTTGTGCAAAACTTAAACAAATCTAAAGAAAATTATAAGTTTTTTAATGTATTTAAAGTCTCTTTAGTTGGAACTAAAGCTGGGCAGGAATTCAAATCAAAAGGGGCTTTAATTAGTTTAGAGATTTAAATCAATTTAATTGAGGACTTAAGGCGTGTTCCGAGCGAAGCAAATAGTAATTAAGATTAGAAAATTACAAATAATTATCTAGTTTGTATTATGACAAGCATTACAAGCAACAAAATTAACACAATGTACGATAAATTTTGTTGCTGTGAACGTTAAAGGCGTGTTCAGAGCGAACCAAATATTAATTAAGATTAGAAAATTACAAATAATTATCTAGTTTGTATTATGACAAGCAATGCTAACATTCCAAGCAACATAATTAACACAATGTGTGATAAATTTTGTTGCTGTGAACGTTAACCATGTATGTTATACAACAAACTGGAATTATTACTTATAATTTCTATGCTTAATTACTAATTCTTTAGCTGTGAACAATCCTTAACTTTGTATGTCATACAACAAACTAGAATTATAACTTATGATTTCTAAGCTTAATTACTGATTGTTTCGCTGTGAACAATCTTTTAAGGCTTTGAAAATGAATTCATTGAATTGAATTTATGAATTAATCAATTCCTTTTGAATTATTAAAGATTTGTCATTGATAAATTAGTTCTTAATTCATTTTAATTTATAATACAAAATCACATAAAAGGTTTGTAATTATCAAAACGGCTTCAATTTCGTTTGAATTATAATAGATTTGTTATTAGTAAATAGGTTTTAATTCCTTTTGATTAATGACTTATAACACAAATTGACATAAAAGACTTGTAATTGGCTAAAAGGTTTCAATTTGTTTTGAATTTTAAATCAACTAATTGTAGGTGATTTGAGCTTGTGAATTATAGAAATAATTCTTAAGTTGAATTGTGAATTATGAATTCAATTGCACAAGTAATTGGTTATGCCCAGCTCTGGTTGGGACACATAGATATAATTAATAATATTAATTTTAAAATTTAAAATATTTATTGTTGTGCGATGAATTATTATTTTTAAATTCTGACTATTTCAAACACCTGAAGATGGCATATGGAATACTGAAACGTTGACTTGAATGAAATTAATTATTAAAAAACGACCCCCAAGACACTCAATTGTTTTTTTCCTTCATCAAAAAATCCAGTCAAGAAAATACACCTTATTAAATTAATTTTTTATTGAAATCACTGGTGCTTGTTTACTTCAATGTTAAGCAAAAAATATTAATTTGTATTTGACATGCTTCACTAACATTTGCATTTTGTATTGATTCCCCATGTAATTTAGCAAATTATCGGTTTGTTTGTTACAAGAGAATTGCATTTGATATTAGACTCATTAAATATTTAAAACACTGTCAATCTGACGTTTCAAATATTCCTTTTAGCTCTTCGAGTACACACATCAATTTAAAGTACTTTTCTTTTTATATACTCAATTTTCATAACAAAGTCATTTTTGTTATACAATAATACTTCGCATTACGTTGCCTCTATAAATCAAACTTCGCTATAACGTTACAGACAAAAACAAATTGTTTTGCGGCGTCCACAAATATATTTCTCCTATTTTTGTGCATATTGTACTACAAGTGCGCGCGCACATCTAAGGAATCCTCAGATTTATCAGACCTAGTATTTTTACTTTGTTATACGAAGTCGAGAGCAGGCCACACGACATTTTGTACTAGCGTAAAGCGAGGTTTTACTGTAATTATTTTCTAAGTATAATTCACCGGATATGTAATTTTAAAAAAATTACATGTATTTTCTATAATAATATATTATTATATAATAGAACAAAGATCATGTTACTAATATTCTCATAAATATATTACGAGATATCTATTTACGTTACACCGTTACCACAAAGGTAGGTATTTAATAACAAACTCTAGAAGCATGTGCATTAAAAAAAAAAGTGATAGTGATTAATTTAAAGTGAGCAAAAATGTGTTTATAAATAAATAGTGATGAGTTTGTTACGACAATATACTTTCTTTGCAAAATTACAACTTTCTAAAGCCTAAAACTATTCACAGCGAACCAAATAGTAATTAAAATTAGTAAATTGTAAATAATAATCTAGTTTGTATTATAACAAGCAATGCTAGCATTCACAGCAACAAAATTAACACAATTATAAATTTTGTCATATAACAAACGGGAATTATCACTTGTAATTTCTAACCTTAATTACTAATTGTTTAACTGTGAATACACAGTTTGTATCACTGAATAAAGAATAATTTGAATACAACTCTGTAGAAATAAATAAATTAACATTCTACTTAAACCACAAACCTAGATAGCGATCAATTGAGTAAATAATATAATATGCACGTGTGAAATTCTTGATAAATTAAGTGATAACTCACAATATTAGTGTGAATAAAACACTAGGATGCCTGTATTTGAACATCACTAGTGCCATAACCATGACAACACCGTACATTCACTTGTGCCAAGTGATAAAACCAGTGCTATACTTAGCGAGATGGTTTAGTATTTATCCTGGTTACCAGTGTTTAAAAACTAAAAGTCATAACGACATCATTTGCGAATTTGCGCCATCGAGATTTTGGATTATTATTGCTTTATTGAATCAAATTTTATTTATACCATTCGTACTTTTCACAACATTACATAGCATCTATGCGAAATATTCTGATGGAGTATTATGGTAAGTTCTATGTGTATACATAACGAAAACATACACAACAGTTTGAATTTTCAAAATTGCTATTTTATTACATTTAAGTTTCCTACTTATTAATAATCATAGCATAGTATAAATATATAACCAGTAGCGAGACATTATCAAAAAACCAGTTTAAATTTTTTACTACGCAACGAATCGCGCATATAAACCTAGAAGATGGCTACCAAAACGAAATAGTTAACCAGGCAAGCAATAGATTACACTACAAGCACCGATATTGTTATGCTCGCTACTTGCATAACTCTTTGGTTATGATGGTTGCTCATTTTAAGTAGTTTAACTCTTAAGTATTTACGGTTTTGGATGACTTCAGTCAGATAATTTATGAAAAGCGACAAGTTAAGTCACTTGTGCACATGTCTCATGTATATATAATTAGGAAATATCTTGACGTACATATTTGTGAAATATGTGAACATTTTGCAAGGATCCATGATGAATTAGATATCATTTCATTTTATTCATATTCGTACTTATGAAACTATGACTCAAAATACTTTTGGAAGTCTTTGTATGACTGTTAATGCTTTTATTAATTACATTATAATCATATTTTTGTATAATATTTTATTGATCACTTTGAAACATCTGCTTTAGAGCAAAATGTGCTTAGTCATATATTATTTCCATACAATTAAATATACTTTAAGTGAATTTAAAAAAATTGTAAATTTGCACTAAATGAAAATGTTTTATACACTTAAATAAATCATTCAAACTTTTAAACCAGAAAAAGGACAAAGAAGTACAAATCCAAGATATTGTTAATTTTAATATATAATAAAATAATCTCTAATAAGCGCTTCTTAATATTTTTCCAATTAGAATAACTATCCTTAAACTTTAATTAATTATAAATATAGATATATATATATATATATATATATATATATATATATATATATATATATATATATATCGAAAACATGCCAAAACTTAAAAACTAGGCTAGTAATTGAAGGTTATTACGCAACATGTATAACTCGTTGTGTTTGCTGGTTGCGTACAATTATAAATCAGCAAAATGGACGCTCAACATCAAAGTGCCGACAATAACTGTCGCTTCTGATTATATATTTAACTGTGAACATAGCTTCAATTTAATACAAAATAAAACAATTGCTTATAGATAACTAGAGTGAATACAAATGTATGCCAATTTCTGTCTGTATTCAATTCCAAAACCTTAACGCCTAAAAGTAGCCTATTTTCATGAATTTTTTTTGGTACAAGGATAAGGTTTAAACGAATTAATATTTTTAGTCAACCCTCCTATAACGTGATTTCCATATAACTCGAAGTGAAAATTGTGACAACTCGCACCTATAATCGCGGTACTCTTATAACGCATTCAACTTAAATGGCTTAAAAAGTTTATATATAGCATTATTTTTGTTTTACTGTATCATATTTACTAAACTTAAACCCAAATATGTAAAAATACAAATATTCATTGACATTTGTATTATTATTTTTAAAAAGTAATTTGAGAAAGAATTATTTATTTATGTAATGCAAAACAAATCGGTCTGATTTATGTACAATTTATTTATTTCTGAAGTTCACTTAACGTGGTTTCTATATAACGTGGTACGAATTAATCTGATTTGTATTCATTCCGAGCACCATTTAACGCGGTACGAATTAATCGCGTTATAGGAGGGTTGACTGTATATGTGCAGTGACGGTGAACCTAAAAGTCGGGTGCCAATCACGCGACTGAAGCGTACAACTGCTCTCCATGTAAATAAATGTACTCGCGCGACTGAAGCGACTCTACTGCTACATGAAGCAGTCTAGTCGCGGGAGTCTCGCGACAAGAACGTTTTCTTAATGCAATATTTATAAAAATGGATGATTCACGTTTATGTGAATTGGTAGCACAACATTTTCTAATAATCGCTTCATCTTTCAATAGATGTCTTTTTATTAAATATATCTGGAATACTTCTGATTCTCTAGCAGTGAATAATCATTAGGACTGTTTCTCCATGACTCTAATAACAGCAGTAACTTGTACACTTCTTCTTCCTCTTCTTCAATATAATTAAGTAAAGCAATAGTGAACTCCATGACATGTGTAAACAAACTAAAGTCGCGCGACCCAAGTCGCTTCAGTCGCGTGATTAGCACTCGACCTTAAGGCTCGCGTGCCCAAGGTGGCAAGAGTGACGATTTTATTGGCACACAAATGGTTACTTTATATAAACAATTTTGACTAAATACTTGTAATCGCGTAAACATAAAACATATGATTTATTTTTTAAATGGCAAATGGGAAATAATTATACATATTATTTTTATATATATACAAAGCACGTAAGCTCGAAAAGGTTTGCCAACACTGGACTATATTCTAAATATGTTTTGAAAGATGATTATTTCAGGTTCGCAAATGTCGTGAACGTAGTTCTACATGAAGTGGAACTATATACAATTTTAATATCTGGAATTGTTCATTCAAAACGTATATCTGAAATTTTGATCGATTTATCAGCAATACCAAGTTGCCAAAATGAATCGAAACGTGTTTCGAGATATTTAAAAGTCATAACAACTGTTTCGATGAGCATGTTTGCAATTATGACGTCTTCATATATAGGCGCTATTTGGTTCAGAAGAAACACAATACCAATATTTTCAATCGAGAATATTTTTGGTAATTAGTAACAATGTTAAACGATGGTATTGTTTCATCACAATCAGTGTCTCCCAAAAGTTTTATAAATATTTACATATTATAGAATGAAGTTATTAAAGTAAACTTAACTTAATCCATCTCATCTAGATTTTTTCAATAATTCAAAATCATTATAAACTTTTATTATTAGATTCGGCAACAGGACTATTACTGCGAAATTATTTATTAATATTTACTCAAATCCAATGCCTTTATATAGTAATGTTAAGCGGTATATTTACATTAAAATACGAGTATTTAACATTTAACGTAAAGAATTCATTGGAGAAATTTACTAAAACACAAAATGGTCAAGAAAAGCGTAATATTATCCATATTAAACCGAATGGGTATAACGCAGATGAAAGCGCCAAATCAGATGTAAGGCCTATTAAACATTCTTAAGAGGAATCCTTACCCAATAGCGTGAAAACAAAAATCATCGTTCCGCTCTTATGCTTCGTTTACGCATGGCTGTTTTATGCCAAGTTACGCTTATGCGGTACGTCGACGACCAAGTAACCGTTTATGCATCCGACCAAGTTTTGCCTTGTGGCGATTTTTGTGGCATGTAACTGAACTATATGCTCTTCCCTAACGTCAATATCTGGAACTACTATTAAAAATGAAACCTAATCAATGGTAATTATATCATGGACACTCACAGTTTACTACGTCAATTTGTCCTGTCAGCCTTGATCTTGTATTCTTTGGTATATTTGCATTTAAACTGTTAATTTCTTTAAAATACCATGACCCCTATTCTGAGTGTCTCAACTCAACCAGATCTCACTCAAAAACGCTGTTGCCATCTATTGGATTCATTGCGTAAACATGATATGACGTCATGGATCTCAATCAATTCGTAAATTTATCTCACTACCTCGGTAGGTAGTGGGACCAGAAAAGTTACTAGTGAGAAAATTGACAGATTATTAGTTGTGTGCCATGACATTATTGTACAAGTGCAGAGATCAATGAAATCGCTTGAAATCACTGTTACCCATTTATTACTTGTGAAATCTTTTGCTGGTCTCTTTGTGTTTTTTGTATTTTGTGTTTTTCTTGTTTTGTGTTGTTTAAAACTCACTTACAAACATTTCCGGGCTATTATATATATAATATTTGTATTTACTGTAGTTTTAAATCTTTTTAAAATAATAATTGTAACAAGTGTTGTAAACTTGAAGTCAGAAAAATCCCTAAAGATCTCACATGCGCGTCTCACTAGTGGTACGTCATCGTTATCTCAAATCTCACGTCAATATATTTAGTTGAGACACTCAGAATAGGGGTCCATTTTTCTAATTTATTTAAATATTGGTCCCCTCTATTCTAATAAATTAACTAAAATAATAAAGGTATCTGTATTACTCAGACTAGGCTGGCCATCTGTGTTCCTATGTTATAGGCTTCGCCCATGCGCTATACCATAAAGTTGAAATATCCACGTACGACTATGCGTCGGCAGTTTACGTGGCATGGTGGAACAGTAAGCGTAAACAATACATAGGTTTTCTGTATATCCATCTTTTGTCGGCGGAGCGCATATGCGTTACTTGGCATGGCTGTTCCATGCCAAGTTACGCTATTACCAACTATTGTCGACGGAACGCATATGCGCGTATATGCGTAACTTGCCATGGAACAGCCATGCGTAAACAAAGCATTAACGTTATCTGATCCTAAATTAAAAATATATTCGTTCCAAATATATATATATATATATAAATATATATATATATATATATATATATATATATATATATATATATATATATATATATACTATTGCACAGGCGAAATTGTACAAAATTTATATATTTTACATATAGAAATAAATGAAACATTTTCCAATAAAAATGTATGATTTTCATAAGAGGTTTATTTTGAAGAACGATATTCACAATTATCTAACTAAAACATATTTACTAAAAATACATTTTATAGTCATATTTCGAAAAATTGTGCTAGCATTTTCAAGCAAACTGTTTCGAATGTGTTAGCTCTAGCGGTTAAATTTTTCTAAACATTACGGTACAGTTAAAAACGCAAGCATTTCAATATCTGTTTTTTATGTATTTTATGAATGTGCTACTGAATTATGTTTATAGCGAAAAACGAGCTCGGTTGGGATTCCTCTTAATAGAGAACTTTATAATAAAAGAAATATACAAGTGAAATTTACTGTAGTTTTGTAGTCAATTATATAGAATGTAGTTTGATGAACATATATTTATTTCTAGCTGAACAGTCAATGTTTGACAAATTTAAATAACCAATTTATAAAAATCAACGATTGTCTATCAAATATTAATCAATGTATCGGTTTCCAATTGTTGATAACGCTTACCACTGATTTGTATACATTAATTTTTTTTATTTTCCGTGGCATCAATATTACTAAATATCATATGAGCGTTTTCATGGGAGTGAATAGCTTTATTGGCTCACTTATTTTGGGGATGCAACTGATCTTATATATGTGGGCTGGACATAACATAAAAACTAAGGTAATATTTCGAGCACTTGGAGTACAATACATATAAATATATATATATATATATATATATATATATATATATATATATATATATATATTTCTTTTTTCTTTAGTCTAGACAACCATTAGTTGCTTTACAACGAAGTAATATTTTGAAGTTACCACAACGTCTCCAACAGCAAGTTAGATATTTATAATTGTTTAGGTCGTGTAAAAATGTCGCTATTTTGCTGCCGCAACAACCAAGGCCGTCTTAAAAATTAATATACTTAAAGGCCCCAACTTTAACCCGTGTTATTCCTTAAAGTATCAAAATCATTATTTTAAATTATCAATAATTCTATTAAGAATCCCTAAAAGTACAACCAGAACCGTATTTACCTTTGGGCTAATTGTACATAAGGCCCCAGCAAATATATAGACCCCTAAAATTCACTCATTCAGTAAACCCAAAGGCCATAAAACATTAATAAAAATAATACGTTTGATTTTAAAATATTTACAATATTATAAATTGTAAGACTTTTATAACTTTAAATTGCGAACTTAAATGCCATAATTAATTATTAGCTCGTCGTATGAAGTACCGAAGAAGCTAAAACATTCGGTCATGTGTCTGTAGCATTCTCGGATCAAACAGTTTCCTTAACAAAAAGTGTTTGTCTCGTCGCCTTGAATCCAAAAATATATATAACTTATATACTTGGATGATTGTCGTCGCTCGCTCGTAAGACAAAATTTGTGCTCTGTACTATTTTGAAGGTACCAGAGTGATTCACACCAAATTTGCTACACGTATTACTTGACATTCCATTTGAATTCACTCGTAGTTTAAATCCAATCGCCCGTATACTTCCCGAGTTATAGGGCCCCACAATTTGGAGCTCCCCTTAATACTGCCCTTATAAAAATAATTAAAACACTCAAAAATTATACTAATAATTCTAAGATATTTTATGTCTACAAGATTTTTTCATATTGTTAACCCAATCTCGAAAAAAATTGAAAGACTTTTTATACCTATAACATTTTTTCAAATAGTTAACCAAAAGAGTATTATAATTAAAAACCGCTGCTCGCATCGCATATATTACTCATAAGGCGAGCTAGACGCATTGGTGCGTTATACGTACCGAATCTTGTTTTTAAATGTAAAATATAATAGCGCGTATTACGCATGCGCTGTCAGCGGTTGACCTTGGTTGTATCAGTGTAGTGAGTATTTCGCATTTATAATTGTTATACGGCAAGCTGGACATAGGTGCATGTACCTATTGCATGTCTGGAGATAGCTATGTTTTCACGCGATCATTATATTATTAAAAGAAGTCGATTATTACCAAATACTTTCTGTTTTAGATACAAACTCTTCTATTGCAGTGGTCAACTAGTGATGCAGGCACAATTAGTGCCTTTTATCTAATGGATGTTGGACCGTGGCTATTAGCACCAGTACGTTAGAAAATATACATTTTGAAAATGACACTTTCATACTTTTTTGTATTTATTTCAGATTGTTGGAAATGTAATAACGTATCTTCTAGTTTTTATACAAAATGATATGGGGTAAAATATTTGTTCAAATATACACATTTCCAGAAGGTTGAAAATTATCAGTAATTTACAGGGTTGCCAAAAACATGTTTCTTTAAGAGAAACATTTTTTGAATTAAACATATGTTTAATTCAAAAAATGTTTCTCTTAAAGAAACATGTTTTTGGCAACCCTGTAAATTACTGTTTAAAATATGTTTAAATATTGAAAATATATATTTTCAATATTTAAACATATTTTAAACAATTTATTAAAAAGAAACACGTTTAATAAGTCAAATGAAACATGTTACCAATTTTTAAAAAATGATTAAAATTTACCTATTTTATAACTACAATATAAATTTAATTTAAAAATATTACTGTATGAATGCATTAGTAATCAAAAATTGGCCATAATAACGAAAAAATCTATTCAACATATTAGATGTTTGAGATAATTCATTAAAAAAACATGGTTTTAAACATTTAATTAAAATATATTTAAAATAAAATCAATTTAAACATAGTCGATGTTTAAAATATGTTTTAAACATGCTAACCCTGCTGATTTAATACTGAATATAATTAGAAAATCCAAAGTGAAAATCATGTATTAAAAGTAAAGAATTGAATGAAATTCCAGTGTGTATTAATTGTAATTGCTAATAATAATCACTAGTGCATGCATTAGTAATCAAGAATTGGCCATAATAACAAAAAATCTATTCAACATATTAGATGTTTGAGATAATTCATTAAAAAAACATGGTTTTAAACATTTAATTAAAATATATTTAAAATAAAATCAATTTAAACATAGTCGATGTTTAAAATATGTTTTAAACATGCTAACCCTGCTGATTTAATACTGAATATAATTAGAAAATCCAAAGTGAAAATCATGTATTAAAAGTAAAGAATTGAATGAAATTCCAGTGTGTATTAATTGTAATTGCTAATAATAATCACTAGTGTATGCATTAGTAATCAAAAATTGGCCATAATAACGAAAAAATCTATTCAACATATTAGATGTTTGAGATAATTCATTAAAAACACATGGTTTTAAACATTTAATTAAAATATATTTAAAATAAAATCAATTTAAACATAGTCAATGTTTAAAATATGTTTAAAACATGCTAACCCTGCTGATTTAATACTGAATATGATTAGAAAATCCAAAGTGAAAATCATGTATTAAAAGTAAAGAATCGAATGAAATTCCAGTGTGTATTAATTGTAATTGCTAATAATAATCCTAATTGGCTCGCTGTGAACGCAACAAGTTTAGATATATTTAAATTATGGAAAGAATTTTTGTTGTAACAAGGGAATTGTTGATTTTGGGATATTTACTAAGGCCATATTTTATTGTGTAACAATGCAGAATATTTTATTTGAAACATCATACAAGAAATTATATAGTAATAACATAATGTAATCAAAACTTAGTGATATAATTTAGGAACAATAAGAGTATCATTAATATGTTTGGCCAAGTGGTCCGTTTCTAAAATAGTAAAGTGATTCCCTTTGATTATTTCCTCTTTGAGCTGTTTGCAACACTGAAACAGAAAAACAAATATTCTATCTCTTCGAGACACACCAATTAGCCTATTCCTATAAATACTCACGCTTGTTAAACTATAACTGTAATCCTGGCTGGAATCTTGGGGTTTCAACAACCTAGTGGTTCCAGTTATAGTCTTATCAGATAGCTTATAATTTAACACTTGGCTTAACTTATTTCTGATTATATTTAAACCTTCAGTGATCTTTCTGAACTCCTTCTTTGTGTAGTTCCCAAGTTCTAAGGCATTTTGAACCCTTGTATCCCAGTTTGAGACATTTCGTAATGAACTTATATGCTGAAATTGAAATAACAAAATTGGATTTATACAGAATTTAAGATCATCATTTCTTTTTACCTCAGTGGCGTTTATTCGTAATAGAGAACACAAAATCGATGTTTCTATCCATTCGATTTTGTCATTCTCGTTCATTAGGTTCTGGATAGTTTCTGGTACACCATCGATCAAATACAGTTGCGTTTGTTCCCCTTGCTCTTCGAGAACTTTGACAATTTCCAAAGCTAGGGCTCCTCCAAATGATATCCCAATTATATTATATGACCCAGATGATTTTTGTTTAATTTGCTACGGGATAAGAATACGTTGTAACATTTCCTTTCGTTATATACCTCCTAATACGAACCTTAACAGCAGCTGCAGCGACAGACTCTAAACTGTCACGTGACCCATTGTTAATCATATAAATTGGGCACAATAGCTTACGAAGTAAACTTTTGAAATATTTGCATTTTTGCCCCAATAACCCAGGAACTATAAACGATGGGGGCAGTTCTCTTACATCTGGGGAACCATTCGTACGTAAATGGATTAGTTCTGTCTTACTTGAAGCAGAATTAATTGTAGAAATGATTGAATCTTGTGAATTGGATAATAATGCGTAGAAATCTATTGCAAAGACAATAATAACAAATTAATACGTATTTCGACAGCAAAATAATGAAATCATCTCTGGCTAAGGCAAAACCAGGAAGATTTGCTCTTTACCAGGATTACACTGTACAAAGGAGCATATCTTCTGTGGTAATCTCTGTTTAAAACTCTTACTTTTTAACGTGAAATTTGTTGAACAATCGTTAGACAACTCATCGTTTCGTATGACAATTTCCGCAGGTTTATCCAAAATGTCATCTAATATGCGTACAACACTAGCAAACTCATGGTTTTTGATCCATTTCACGTTGCTCACAGGCAGCAAACCTGGTCTCTTGTACGTCATGTCAATTTGGTTGCCCCAAAAGCAAATCAAATGTGCTGTTAATGTAACAGTCGTCAATTGAGCATCAAAATGTTTCACGTATTTCAAAGTGTCTGCCAATACTGGTTTGTTCAATATTAAAACAGCACCGATTTTTTTTTGGTCATGTATTTCACGCAATATTTTTGTAGATGGAACTTCGTTTATTCCGTATACTAGTAGCTTAATGATGGTGTTGTATTGACGTTTTAGCGAATGTATGTGTCTGTTTATAAAGGTAAAGTTGGATTTGTTGGTGGTGAAAACTGTGATGAATCTTGCTCCATTCAGGGCTAGCCAGTGAATTGTATATATGAGCTTGTCTGTGTCGTCTCCTGGAAGTTTAATATTTATAATTATACGCTACCAACATGGACAATTTTCTCTAAACAAGTTTTGGAGTTGTGTCGATTTCCTTTCAATTCTCTTTATGCCGAAAATTGGTTAATAAAAACTATCCGTATCTATTTTTTTTTCGGTCCCTTGGTTTATGATTGAACCTTTTCCAATCGGTGTTTTGGCACAAGCCTTGGATTAGCAGAAAAGATCTGATAATCCCTAAAGCCACAGTTAACATACGAAAGATAACATTTTTTTAAATTCATATCAATATCAACAACTTTACTTTCTTATTGATTTCTTTCAGTGTGAAATTGTCTCCGATAATCGGGTTTAGGTACCTTATACCTATTAAAATATTTGTGCCAAATAACTGATTTTGACGACCGTATGATTTACAATTTGACTGTGTGCCTATATATTTTCATATATAGTTTCCTCAATGAATTAGCTTGAATACTTACCACAAACAATGTATGATTCATCTCTCTTGCATACAAAATTTGCAAATGTTGTTGATTTAAAGTTTTGGAAGGTCTCTCGTTCCAAATCGTCGATTGGCAGCACTGCTGCCCCTGTAACTTTGTCGCTATTCTGGTATCTAAAAATGTTAATTCAATTCAAGAAACTGGAAAGCTGTTAATCACTTAATTCATTGTAGCAAATCAGAGTTTCTCTGTTTTATTTTATATTTTATCTTAGTATTATTGGAATTTTGGTCATTTCTTAGATATTTGTCTGGAAGATTAGAACCAGACTCTACCTCAGGGTTACGCACAAGTTTGAACGAGTCCCTTAAGAACTAGTACTCGGGGTCAGATATGTACATCATTAAATTAAATCCTACCTGAGTACTTGGTCCAGGTTCGGGTGGCCAACAATAGTCGTCCTTATCGGTTGTATGAAATTTCTCTTAATTCCATCCGAAACCATTGCATGAATTTTCGATTTAATATCGTGGGGTTTGTCCAAGAGATTTTTCGACTCAAATCCATACATTGCATTGCACAAAAGGAACACATTCAGACCAATTGTGTTCGTTAAATCAGAATCACTTATATCCACATGCACAACTCTGCCTATGGAGGATATGCAACGCATAGTTGCCTGTAGGGCTTTGCCTGACAAAGTGTTAATGATCACATTCACACCGTCGCCGTCTGTTTTTTGTAAGATTTGTTGTTTAAATCTGGTATCGTTGTACGACATTATTCGGCTTGGAGATAACTGAAAGAAGAGAACATTTTCTACTGTAATTGTGTAAGTATTATTAGTTAAATACGTACCATTTTCATATTGTTCAACAAAATAGCTCGTTGAACATCGGAGCCAACTGTTGTGTAAATATTACAGTGATACCTATGCGCGATTTGAATTACAGCTTGTCCGAAACTACTGCATCCGTTATGGATCAGGATGGATTCGCCAGGTTCCACACGAATCAGTTCAAATAGTACATAGTAAGCCTAAACATCATTTGGTTTATCTCAATATTATAATAAATTCATTTAAATAATACTTACGCATGCATAAGCGTGTGGAACAGTTGCTGCTTGAATGATAGTCCAATTTTCTGGCATGGGCCAAATGAAAACTGGGTCTGGGACCATTTGCCGATTTTCCATATTCGGTCGGGCGATACCCATTACTGGTCGTCCCGATTTATCATACCCCGAGAAATCCACTGGACCCAAATCGGTTGTTTCTAGATGTTCATTCTGGTGTATACGATCGACATTCAAGCCCAAATACTTTACATCGTAATTGTGGAACATGTTTCTATAAAATTGGGATTATGCTATTATATATACGTATTCATTTGTGTATATTGTCATACTTTAAATCGTGCGTTGAAATATTTGTAGTATTTTCATCGTTCAATTTGGTGTATGGTGTTTTGAAATAACTGCCCCAACTACCATTTTTAAAGACGGTCACTTGCAAATCTTTTCGGAACATTTCTTGGTAAAATTCAGTTGATACATGACAGTCTGGCAAATCTTTGTCCAGCAAAAATACCAATCTAAAATTGAATAACATGTATAACGTTTAAGGATAATTTTGACTAAGATGTTAATGTTTGGAATTTGTAAAGGAAAAGATTGAGGGAAAAAACATTGGTATATTTGGACCAATATATGGTCTTCAGAGAATTTGAGATGATTGGTGATGATGTGATAAATATCTACATGGGATATGACACACATTCATCACATCTGTATATGTTGGCCAATGGTCTTCAGAGGGTTTGAGATGATTGGTGATGATGTGATGAACATATACATGAGATATGACACACTTCTACACACATGTAGACATTCATCACATCTGTATATGTTGACCAATGGTCTTCAGAGAGTTTGAGATGATTGATGATGATGTGATGAACATCTACATCAGATATGACACACTTCTACACACACGTAGACATTCATCACATCTGTATATGTTGACCAATGGTCTTCAGAGAGTTTGAGATGATTGGTGATGATGTGATGAATATCTACATGAGATATGACACACTTCTACACACATGTAGACATTCATCACATCTGTATATGTTGACCAATGGTCTTCAGAGAGTTTGAGATGATTGATGATGATGTGATGAACATCTACATGGGATATGACACACTTCTACACACACGTAGACATTCATCACATCTGTATATGTTGACCAATGGTCTTCAGAGAATTTGAGATGATTGGTGATGATGTTACGAACATCTACATGAGATATGACACACTTCTACACACATGTAGACATTCATCACATCTGTATATGTTGACCAATGGTCTTCAGAGAGTTTGAGATGATTGGTGATGATGTGATGAACATCTACATGAGATATGAGACACTTCTACACACACGTAGACATTCATCACATCTGTATATGTTGACCAATGGTCTTCAGAGAGTTTGAGATGATTGGTGATGATGTGATGAACATCTACATGGGATATGACACACTTCTACACACATGTAGACATTCATCACAATATCATCAACCATCTAAAACTATCTGAAGAAGAAGACCATTGGTTAAAATATACCAATGTGTTCTTTTTCTCAATCTTTTTCCTTTAAAATTCCAAAACAATTACTTTATTATACGTCAGGCCTTTCCAATGACTGGAGTGGCAGACAACTCTTATAAATCTTACAATCATCCTCCATTCAACACTATCCTTGCAGTATCCTCATTTACATCATTTTGTACCATTTGCTCACTTATCTTACGCCTGATTCAAATCCTATTCATTCATATATTTCAGGAGCAACCCAACATTCTTACTTCATTTACATCCCCCATATACATTTTTGTTGTAACTAGGGCTGCTAATAACCGTAGAAAACATCAACCGGTTAACCGGATCTTAAAGTAACAGTTAAAGGAAAAGTATTATCATATCTAACTACTATCGTAGAACGATATAACTTATAAAACTAGTCGGCCTAATAGGGGCGTTAAATGGTTGTCAGGTATGGTACTTTACCTAAAGAACCGATTATCTATTTCAAATAGTTTTATGCTTAAATTATGTTTTAATCATTTTTGTTGAACAGTATAAATGCATTTACCGAATATTTGAACTATTTGCCAAATGTTTAACGTCTTTCAAAAATAGGTCGATTCCATTTTCGGGTAATATTGTCGAAACTAAATAAATTCTTTTTTGGTGCAAATCAGCAGCATTCAGTGATAGATGTAATTGTTTTGCCCATGGTAACGAAGTGTTTTGTAAATCGGAACCATTCAAGCATTTAGATTTTATATTAATTATTACTGGAATATGATGTTGAATCTATAAAAAAATATATATGTCGTTATTTCAATGAGTTTTAATGTTTGAAATTTTAGCTCGCCTGTTTTAAAAGATGATACTGAACTTCATCCACATGGAATGAACGAATTACAGCTATTGTTGAATCTAGAGACAGTTGTTGAGCAGCAGGTAAACCAACTAATATGAATTCAGTTGTTTGTTTAAATAATAAATGTATATGTTGTAATTGTTGTCCACTGATCACAGTTAGTGATGATATTGGTATATCATTGGATAAATTTTTGAAAATATTTAGTTGTATCTAGAAAGAATAGAAATATAATCCTTCCTAATTGTGCGATATCAAAAATAATTATTTTCGTAATTTAATTATACCTTTGATGCGAAATTATGATCGGAATAATAATATATATAATTTTCCAATGATTTTGATTCGTTATCTTTGATTTCTGTGATGATGTACAACGGATTTTCTGATTTTAAACTATGCTGTACGATTTGTAGACACATATTTATTTCAGTTTGAATGTCCTGTGAAATTAAAAAACATCGTATTATTTGGCAAAGAATATCTATATTTTTAAAATTACATGTGAATCTTCGGTATATTTAATAAAATTAAATGTTTCAGTTATTAGTGGTTTGTCTTCTTGTATATAAGGACTAAACTGAACATCCTTCACTTGTGCTATAGAGGACGTCAATAGATTGGTTTTGTAATGGTAACTTAAACCAACATCTAAAATACAAAGAAGAATAACGCAAGGTCAACTAAAGGGTCTAGTTGATATTACATTTGTGCTGTTCCTGTAATTGATCTAAATTAATCATTATACGTTTAATATACGTTGGTATTATTGGTATATTATGGAATTCACCAACGTGAAACATGTTTACTTGTATCATCGAATTCAGAAAACTGGGCCAGTCATTTTTCCATTCAATTCGCGCGGTTGAACCTAAAAACAACTTAAAGTTTCAACAAACTACAATTGGTTATATTTCTGTACATGCAAAATGTTTATTTTTTACATTATTTATTTAAAAACATCCAACAGCAAAATCCACTTACAAACGATGTTATGAATGTAAATAAGTAAGTTTTGTAATCATATAACAAAATATATGTTTTTATCAACTTTATTCAGTATGATGTCTGTGTGTGTGTGTAAACAAACCTTCGTTGTAAATATTCAGATCATCAATGTTGTTGAAAACGCCGTTGAATTGATAGTCACGATAATTGAACTCTTTCTGAAGATCACTTTTAGAGAAATTGTAGTATAAATCTTCAGTATTGATCGGTGGTGCGTAGATCTCTTCATTTGCATTATTATCAAGGACGGAGATTCGACCCAATATTATCACTCCGTACCGATCACTAATCTCGAAATCTCCTGTGCCTCTTTGTACCATTATACGTATAGGTGGGACAAAATCTAATTGAACAAGTGTATATATATATATATATATATATATATATATATATAGTGAAACCTCGGCTCACGAACTTAATTCGTTCCTTGACTCCGTTCGCGAACCGAAACAATTTTCTTTGTTGGATAATTTTCCGAAAATGAGAGATCACATTGTCAATGCTGAAACATCGTGGCACCAAAGCCATGCTTGTACGTTCGTGCGCCGAGGTATTGTACGCGGGTCGAGTCAAAATTGTGTTCGTGTGCCGATTTGTTCGTGAGCCGAGGTTCCAATATATAGATATATATATATATATATATATATATATATATATATATATATATATATATATATACTGCTGCAATAATAGATGTATGTAGGTATAATGTACTAAATTAATAATTACCCTTTTCCGTAATAACAATATGTCGTTTAACAATAATATCTTCAAAAAGAATTCGGTCAACGCGTCTGGTAATACTCAAAATATTGCAGACTAACGGCTGAAAATTTAAACAAAAATAAACTTTATTATATATAAGAACAGTCAGATGTGTTTATATGTTTGTTTATATATTTATGTATATATATATGTGTGTATATATGTTTATATTTATGTATAGAACGCCTTTTTTGTAAAAATGTAAACTAGTATGGGCAGGAATCGAATGCCAATTTTCACCATGAAAGTCGAGACTACACCAAAGCGATTAATGAATATCTGTATTTAATTTAAAAAAAACTGTCCTACTGTAAAACAAAAATAGTTAGATTCTTAAACAGTAGAATTATTATTAAATATCAAAATAAATATATTATGTGAATATCAAAATGCTTATCGAGTTGTGTAAACAATAAAGTAGATTATATTATATATGGAAAAGTATCTATATATAGAATTAAATGGGTTCCATACTGTAATCCTACTGTAAAAAGAAAACTAGGTTCTTAAACAGGGGAATAATTATTAAGTTTCAAAATAAATATATTATTTGAATATCAAAATGCTTATCGAATTGTGTAAATAATAAAGTAAATTATAATATAGATGAAAAAGTATATATAGAATTACAGGGTTGCATACTGCTATTAGTGAATTGTCTCAATAAGGAAATTTTAAATTTAGTTATTATTAAAAATTCGTAATAGTTTATTTTGTACGGAAAATTTAATTTTCTCAATAATTGTTAAGTATTTGTGTTAAAATAACCGACCAAACAACAAATATAAACATATTTTTATTATTAAACGCTTATAGAACCTGTTGTTTTATAATACAAAATATGTTTATTATTTGGTAGGTTATTATACTGAAATTGTTTATTTGTTACTATTAACAGTATTTGTTGATCATTAAAGTCAAAATAAAGGAACAATGGGAATTGTTTAATGAAGTGTTCGACCAATTTGTTGCCTTCATCAGATAATACACTTCATTAAACAATTTCCATTGTTCCTTTATTTTGACTTTAATGATCAACAAATACTGTTAATAGTAACAAATAAACAATTTCAGTCAAATAACCTACCAAATAATAAACATATTTTGTATTATAAAACAACAGATTCTGTAAGCGTTTACGAAAAGTGGTTCGGACCGTAATGTTCAAACATTGTTGATCGCTTATTTCACAGTGAAGTTAAAAGATTGTTTCCTCATTTGTGACTTACCAAATATGTAGAAATCGGTATAACAATATCATGCCTAATTCTATGCCCAATCAAATTTCGGAATTCATCATAATTTAAGTTAACGGGATAACTCTGTTCGGAATTAGAGTAATCTTGAAATTCTTGAAGACCAGTCCGCCACTTTTCATCGTGCATCCAACGTATCAACGTCGAAAGACTTTTTGTACCTCGAGACACTGGGTACTCAACATGAGGGTACAAAGGTGATATGTCTATGTCCACACCATTTATAAACAATCTATAAATAAATATTACAGATTTCTACACTATATCCAAAATGTCTGCAATGGTACAAGAAATAGGAGAACGATATACTTCTGGTTGTAGTTTCTTAAAATCTAAAGGGGAATCGAGCAAAAATGTAGTTCTCTAAAGCTAAAAGTAAAAATATTGCAACGGAATTCTATAGAACAATCTGATCTGCGAAGTGGATTGTTCCAGAACCTTGTGGAGAGTCTCCAGATTTTGGAACAATTGTGTTCGATATATAAGCATGCTACGCAGACACGGAGAGTAATAAATAGCGGATGTGTAAGAAATCAACTTGTGAATAGACATTCTTGGTACATGAGTCAGAAATCGATAGAGCAAAAAAACAATAACCAAGTGAATTTGAATTTGGTTTAAAGTAGAAATAATTATAGTTTGTTGGAGTACCTACAATCTTTGTCCCAAAAAATAAAGCATGTTTTTTATGAATTTTTTTCTCAGGCTAGGATGAAGGTATCAATTGAGGTCTAAGCCACTTTATTCCTCGTCATTTTTACTACATTAAAACATTTTTTTCGTACAAAAATATATGCAACTTTTCTAGATAACGCGAAGAGTATGTCTGGGTCACCACTAAACGGGCGTACTCGTATCTCATCAACGGGTCATCTAAATTTAACTTTAATGCTAGATTCTAAAAGCGTATAGAATTCTTTGGAGCTTATATCAACATTTGGTGTAAAAAGTTAATATTTGACAAAATGGCGGCCGTGTAAAGAAAACACCTTTTTTTTTCGAGTCTTGTTTTCACTTTAGGGCGCTATAGATAATAGATATTTATAAAAATGTATGCATATTGTTGGTAAAAGTGCAACAAATAGTATTTTCTTTCATTTAAAATAAAGAACAAGGAAATCGGCCGAGTAGTTCCTGAGAAAATAGTTCGCCAAAATTGAAAATAGTAGTTTCATATATACAGGGTGTCCCATTTTAATCCGCCAGTAGCGATAATTCTGAAACATTGCATTGAATCAAAAAGTGTTCCAAATGAAAAGTTAATGGTTTTGAGGGGGACATCTGATGCCGTAGACTTTGCCCCCTCAGCCCCCCAAGGGGGGCGGGAACAGGGGGCAACTTTAAAATCTTAAATGGAAACCCCTATTTTTTATTGCAGATTCTGATAGAGGGTTAAAAAGTATGTAAGTTTTATCCGAAACATTTTTTTTATTGGTCGAGAGATGGCGCTGCAAATGTAAAAATTAGGTATTTTGTCAATTAAATTGCGAAAATCGTCACGTAATTAACTGTTATTATTACTTAGGACTTACTCACAACCTTACAAGGTTGTTTTTTTCTCAGCCTGCCCAAATACTACCCCCGCCCCCCCCCTACAAAGACGTAAAGTACTCAAAAATAGCGATTGAGTACTTATTTTTCAAATTAAATAATGGTAAAATAATTCAAAAAAGAATGTCATTTTTTTTTCAAACAGTGTTTGACCGGGCCCCCCACATAGCCCCACCCCCCTCTCGCCCCCGGGGGGGGGGGCTGGTGGCAACTTTAGAATCTTAAATGGAAACCCCTATTTTGTACCTCAGACTCGGATAGAGTTTTAAAATGTAGGTCAATTTTAGTCGCCATCTCTCGACCAATAAAAAAAATGTTTCGGATAAAACTTACATACTTTTTAACCCTCTATCAGAATCTGCAATAAAAAATAGGGGTTTCCATTTAAGATTTTAAAGTTGCCCCCTGTTCCCGCCCCCCTTGGGGGGCTGGGGGGGCAAAGTCTACGGCATCAGATGTCCCCCTCAAAACCATTAACTTTTCATTTGGAACACTTTTTGATTCAATGCAATGTTTCAGAATTATCGCTACTGGCGGATTAAAATGGGACACCCTGTATATATATACTGAATAACTTTAATATTTATTCAGCTATTCCGGGGGAGTATCACAAAACTGCTACACACTTTAAACTATCGAGAAATGCAATAATAAAAAAATCGACCCAAAGATTGGGAAGACAAGCATAATTGTAGTATGTGTTACAAATAAATATATTTTCGTAGTGTTTAGTTAGAAATGAGTGCGTTAAAAGACGTTACAATATAAGTACTTACTGTCCCAGTGCTGCGCAGAGAACCTGCAAACCATTTTCGGCCCCCCGTTTCGTTAAAGGGATATTGATGCAATCTGGAGGCAGAGATCTCTTGAGGATGGCCTGGAGTAGGCCATGAGGAGCAATTTCGATCACCACTGAATTCTTTGGTATGTGCCTCGAACCTTCTTCGAAGCAAACGGAGGAAAGTAGATTGTTGGTCAAATATTCAGCAGAAACTGTCTTCGCCAAATCTGAACCCCAATCAGACTCAACTATTGAGGTACTGATCCATTTCTTCGATCGACTTATCGGCGTCGAAATTATCTAACAACAGAACAATTGGTATTGAAAGGAAACTGAAATAATTATGCACTGAATCATTATCTACGATTTAATTCACTTCCTGGAATTGGGAATGTACCAAATAGGTTAATTATGAAACTTACATCCTTCAAGTACTTTAATAACAAGGGCGCTGCTGGTTTGATGTAACGGCTGTGATAGGCGATATTTGAAACGTTTACTAGTCGAGCGAAAATATTCTGGTCTTGTAACTGAGCAACCAATTTTTGCATGTCTTCCCTTGGTCCAGAAAGAGTACAACTCTCTGGGCCATTATGGCACGCTATGTCAATGTTTGCAGGACATTGTGCTTTCATTTTTTTGGCACCTATACCTAATACCAAAAAGAAAATTAATTCCTCTGTTTTATTACCCTAATTAAACATTTCCAAAAATATTAGGTCTTGTAGAGGGAAATTACAATTTTTAAGGGATACAATTTGAAAAACGAAAAAATCTGTAAAATCGGACTGGAGCTTCCCAAGAAAAGTGCATTATTGGTACATTTTCGATGCATTTCGAGTGAATCGCTACACTATTTTTAAAATATCTCTGGTTCTATGCGTTGCAGAAAAATACCAAAATACTCGCAAATTAATATTGTTATATTAAAAACGCATCCTCACCTCGAAAAACCAAAAATTACCTTTTTTTTTTACTAATAATGGAATAACTAACATAAAAAACAGAAAATTAGAAGTAAGAATTAGGTTTTTTTTTTAATTTGTTCTTTTATTTATGTACTTTCATTTAAACATATGCCAGAATTTCTTAACCAAGTTAAAATATGTTTTCTTTTTATAATAAGTAAGTGTTACATGGTAAGACTTAAATGGGTTCCATACAGCCTGTTTGGAACCCATTTAAGTTTATGAAAAGATACCTTTCCATCTATATTATAATCTACTTTATTATTTACACAAATAGAAATGCAACAAACTGTCAGCATTTTGATATACAATATTATTTATATGTTTATTTGTTGTATACATATAAATAATAGCTATTTTAACTGGATTTCTTGTATGCCATTAAACATTACATTTAAAAATATCTGAAGTGGCCAGCACTCGACTTTATTTGACGTAGTTTTTACTAGATCTAGATATATATATATCCCAAACAAGCTGTCATGATACAGCTATTTGTGAATTGTGCTAATAAGGAAATATTAGATTTGACAGCAATATGATACATATTTTAAATTCGTAATTTCACAGTAAGTAATAGTGTATTTTATCCAGAAAATAATCAATTTAATTACAAAATAGAAGCTGCCCAAAATAGCATATTTTTTGTGAAGTTTATCCTCGGATTGGGTAAAAGATATCAACTCTGGGTTTATTGCATGTTGTTTATTCATATTTCGACTAAATTTATTGATTTTATTGAATTTTTGAATTATATGAAGTCAAAACGTTAAAGGCGTTTTTCACGAAACCGCCTTTTTTAACGGGCGGAAAGATAACTCAAAAAGTTATCGTCCGATTTTCGTTGTCTTTATTTTATATTAAGAAAAACCATCAGGTCCATCTAGTTCGAAGTAATGCCGCTCCGCTCTCGGCTATTTTAGATGGTGGCGCTACCATCGACTTTGAATGTTCAAGAAATCATGCACGCACAGTATTAGAAATTAGCTATTTTTACGCTATAATCAAAGATATTCCATCGAATAATGACTGTTTATTGAATATAAAGGCATTACGGACACATTGTTACACTTTTGCTCAAAGTTATATTTCTTAATTACATAAAACTACTCAAAACCTATCATGATTAAACAAACCTCGATTACGCAAAAACCTACCTACTTTTTAAAGAAAAAAAAATATCAGTAAATTTGTAATTGCATAAATAATGCTTGGTAAAAATTATATTCTTTTTGTATTTACAGTTTCGGAGATAAAAAATGAAAACTATAATAAATGACCTATTTTGGAGGTTTTTATTTTTTATCTCTGAAACTGTAAATACAAAAAGAATATCATTTTTACCAGGCACTATTTGTGCAATTACGAATTTACTGATATTTTTTTTTCTTTAAAAAGTAGGTAGGTTTTTTTTTTTCGAGCTTGATGTTTGACCTTAAAGTACACTTTCACGCATTTCCATCAATAATAAATATTTTTTGCAGCCCGCCAAAGCCAAGAGAATCATGACTTTTTTCGAACAGCCGCCATTTTGTCAATTATCGTCCAATTGACCTCTAACTAATCTTGTCTAATTTAAGATTTTCAAATCAGATTAAAAAAATTAAATTAAACGACCTTGAGGTTCCCACCTGTGAAGAGGTGCACGCAGATGTTGGGGGCGCTATTTCTCGTCAGAATATGCAAAGAACAATTCAATAAAATTCAAAATATTTCATTGAAATATGAATAAACAATATGCAAAAAACTCGGAGTCAATATCATTTACTCAATTCGAGAAAAAAATTCACGAAAAACATGCATTTTTGCCAGCGTTACGTAAACTTCCCCTTAAATAAATGAATATTTTATTATATATTATATATTCCTGATTTTTAAAGAGATAAAATGATAATGTTGATTCATTGCCATTGAAAAAAAAAACAATACAGAATAGAATATAATAATTCAATTCATGGAAACTGTTTTCGAAATATTTTTAATATTGTTTGTATTATTTAGTTTTATAAAAATGTAAATCTATGTAGAATGAACTGTATATGATATGGGTTAACCTAGTTAATGTATAGTTACCAATGGCCGCCATTATTCCAGGAATTAGCTCAACTTCTTGGGAGGCCCGTCCCCGGTAATACGCGCTAAGGACCACTTGCTCAGCCGTAAGGCACCCATCGGCATAAGCGCAACCTAACTCACCCACTGAGTGGCCAATCATACCATCCGGAACAATACCGATTGCATTAAGGAGATCAGTTAATCCAACCTTAAATTAAAAAAAAAAGAAATATATATATATATATATATTCGAAATTTCAGCTAATAAATTTGTACCTGCACCGCAGCAATACCAACAAAAGAGTGCAAAATATTATCAAACATGTGCACATTGTCCTCGGTAATAATCTGTTTCAAATCCAGCTTTTTGGTCTCTAAAACCTTGTGGCATCTCTCAATGCTTTGAGCAAAAATGGAAAACTTTAGTAAATCTTTGCCCATTGTCTTCCATTGGCTTCCCATCCCAGAATATACAAACCAAATTTGCCGTTTGCTTCCAGTAAAATGCTGTCGAACATATTCAACTTTAATATCCATTAAAATGCCAAACATTCAGAAAAATACCAATGTTTTATCCGTAACATTTTCACCATTAAGTACGTATCCTCGGTACAAATGTCCTGGGATTGTAGTGGCAAACACATCGTGTATTAACCGGGAATATTCAGGGTCTATAGTTGGATTTGATTTGATCTAACAATCAGAAAAGGATCATTAATATAATTACCCAGAAATGTTTGTATGTGTGTAAGTGTGTATATGTAGAACGCTTTTTTTGTAAAAATACAAATTGGCATAGAAGGGGATCGAACTCACGACCTCCAGGGTGAAATGCAAGACTCTTAACCTCTGTGCCATGGCGACTGTCAATAATGTTACACAAAAAAATCAAATAGTTTATACTGAAATAAAACAAGCACTACTCTTCTGAAGTTCAGTCTGCTTTGAAATAGACAAAAACGAATCAAACGTCTGAATGAAATGTCAAAAAAGTTTTTGTGATAAATCTTCAATTAATTTGATGATTTGAAGTGTATTCAGTGTGTTGTGTACTTTACACAGAGTGGCATCTGCTATATTATATTGATATTGTATGTCAATGAGGAATATAAATAATTGTTAGTTAACAAAATTAAGTTTTATTTATTCTAATTTGAAGTTTGTGAGTCGCTATTAAGCATTTATGTTAAAATGACCGACCAAAGAACAAATATAAATAAAAGTGCTACCACGTGAGCGCCAAGAACAGTATTTCAACGTACGAGTTACGGAAACATTGTTTGAAGTTTAATCTTAAGTTTAAGGGGAGTAGCATGTTATAATTTCAATTTTTAAGTATTTAATATGAAATAAGTGTATATTATTGCCTAATGGGCATATATTTTTAGCAAATACGTATTTTCGTCCATTTATTTTAATTCATAGTTAATATTTTCACTTGAAAATGGCCAAAAAGCAGTGATTTTTGAAAATATGAGTTGCGGTAAGATTCTATAGTTGGTCAAATTATAATAACTGCAAGTAAGTAAATTTATAATTCTGATTATTAGAGAAATAAAATCTTGAAGAGATAATTCAAACATATTTAGAAACATGATTGGTTGGCAATTTTATTTTTTATTTTTTATTTTTGATGGCACAATCCATTGTATTTTAGCATATAACTAATTATCATCACTTTTAAAACTGCAAAATTCAGAATCTAGCCTGATTATTTAATTGAAAAACAATAATGAATCAAATGTCAAATCATTAAAATTGTTGTGTAAAAAGGATTTGTAATACATATTTTTTGAATAATTGAACAGCAAACTCAAGTAAATATATAATCCTGCTTTTTGTGTAATAATTCAATTAAGGAAATTGTCTTAATGATACAATACTTATGGCCAGAGTTGCACCATAAAACCGTGTAATTATGATTAAATTACATGAAAATTCGCCATCAGTCATAACTGAATTATGTACTGTATACCATATGGGCACATGGTGCCCACGGGTGACCCTAGTATTTATATATTTTAGGAGATAGGTCGTTTGGAACTTACATCTGCGATGATTTCTTTGATCCCTTCTTCAGTTCTGGTCGACAATATATTCAACATGGGTATGTCAAGTTGAACTTCTTTCTTGACACGATTATTTGGCTTTAGGAGCATATGTCCAAATCCACTTATAAATCCAAATCCATTAACTGCAGCTAGTGTTGGAGTCCAATCCGTATTTTCGGAAACAACTTGCATCCTGTTGTTAATTAAAGATGGAATATTTTTATTAGCTGTTTTGTAGTTTAGATTTCCAGGAATAATTCCAGTTTCTAAGGCAATGATCACTTTTAGGATACTAAGCATAAACCCAGAAGCTTCAGCATGCCCTAAGTTTGATTTCACTGAGCCTATTAGTAATGGTTCGTCTCGATTGCGATTGAATACAGAATCAATGGCTTCTAACTCCTTTTCGTCAAGAATCTGGGAAATTATATTTACTTATATTACTTGTATAACACATGGGCAATTATTACCTTTATGCCACAACCGTATGTTTCAACATATTGTACATCCTTTGGATCAACTTTTGCTTCTTTGTAGAAATCTGTGATGAACTTAGTCAAACAGTCGACGTTTATATCTGAAGGAGGTCCATTTCGACTTCCGTTGAAACCTACGTTGCAGTTTATGATTGTAGCATACTTCCGTTTCGCAAAATTGGATCTTTGCAAATATAGTACCACTATCCCTTCACTTCTTGCATATCCATCACCTGGAAATTAATCCCCATAAAGTTGAAATTATATATAGAGTGTGTTTGTCTAGAACGCTTTTTTTTTGTAAAAATGCAAATTGGCATAGACGGGGATCGAACTCACGACCTCCAGGGTGAAAGGCAAGACACTTAACCTCTGCGCCATGGCGACTGTTAATAATGTTACACAAAAAAAATGAAATAGTTTATACTGAAATAAAACAATCACTACTTTTCTGAAGTTCAGTCTGCTTTGAAATAGACAAAAGCGAATCAAACGTCAGAATGAAATGTGAAAAAAAGGTTTTTTTGATAAATCTTCAATTAATTGGATGATTTGAAGTGTATTTATTGTGTTGTGTACTTTACACAGGGTGGCGTCTGCTATATTATATTGATATTGTATGTCAATGAAAAATATAAGTTTGTGAGTCCGCTATTAAGCGTTTTTGTTAAAATGACCGACCAAAGAACAAATATAAATAAACGTGCTACCACGTGAGCGTCAAAAACAGTATTTCAATGTGAATTAGTGACGTACGAGTTACGGAAACATTGTTTGAATTGTAAATCTTAAGTTTAAGGGGAGTAACATGTTATTATTCAATTTTTAAGTATTTAATATGAAATAAGTGCATATTATTGCCTAATTTGCATATATTTTCAGCAAATACGTGTTTCCGTACATTTATTTTAATTCATAGTTAATATTTTCACTTCAAAATGGCCAAAAAGCAGTGATTTTTGAAAATGTGAGTTGCGGTAAGATTCTATAGTTGGTCAAATTATAATAACTGCAAGTAAGTAAACTTATAATTTTGATTATTAGAGAAATAAAATCTTGAAGAGATAATTCAAACATATTTAGAAACATGTTTGGTTGGCAATTTTATTCTTTTATTTTTGATGGCACAATCCATTGTATTTTAGCATATAACTAATTATCATCACTTTTAAAACTGCCGTTGTGACACTGCAGCAGTTTAATACTGCAAAATTCAGAATCTAGCCTGATTATTTAATTCAAAAACAATAATGAATCAAATGTCAAATCATTAAAAATGTTGTGTAAAAAGGGTTTGTAATACATATTTTTTGAATAATCGAATCAAATAATAAACAGCAATGGTAAGTAAATTTATATTCCTGTTTTTTGTGTAATAATACAATTAAGGAAACACCGATATGTTCAAATCCTGCCTTCCCACTATAATTACCATGTTCATCGAAAACTCGAGTAATCCCGTCTTTGCTAGTAAGCCCAAGTTGTTGAAACAGATACGATGGACGATTGTTCATTGCCAAATTACAAGTTCCAACGATAGCCGCCTCGACTCGATTATTTTTAATGTCTTCGCATGCGGATTTGAGCGCTTGCAGACCGGCCAACCATGTGTTGTCCAATGTATAACTTGGCCCTACATTCAGCAATAATTAATTAACTAATCAGCGAACTAAATAGTAATTAAGATTAGAAAATAACAAATAATAATCAAGATTGTAAAATTTACAATCTTGATTATTATTTATTTTACAATGTAAATCAATGAAACGTACCTATGACATTAAGCCAGTACGAAATTCGATTGGCTATCATTGTTCTCGCTTGTCCCGTAACACCGAATCCATTTTCGACATTTTCAAACATAAGACTGTCATTTTCACTAACAGTTGCACCAATGTAGACACCAACTCTTTTACCGCGAACTTCCATTGGATTTACACCTATACATATACAGTCTATGTAAATTACATTCATCTAAACCAGAAACAGTACTATTTAGTGATATAAACTCATCATGGTTTTTAATCGGAACTAAACCCAAATCACTGTATTAACCGGATTAACAGATAGATTTTAGATTAACCAGATCGAACGACTTATGCCGATATTTTTTCAATCATTAAGTATTATTTTTAGCTCGAAGTACGAAGTACCGAAGAATCTAAAGCATTCTCGGAACAAAAAGTGTTTGTCTCGTCGCTCTGAATCCAAAAATATATATAACTAATATACTTGGATGTTAGTCGTCGCCCGCTCGTAAGACCAAATTTGTGCCCTATACTCCTCTGAAGGTACCGGAGCGATTTCCACCAAATTTGATACACGTATTAATTGGCATCCCATTTGAATCCGCTTGCAATTTAAATCAAATCGCCCGTATACTTCCCGAGTTATAGGGCCCCAAAATTTGGAGCCTCTCTAAATACTGCCCTTATAAAAATAATTGAAACACCCAAATATTCTACTAATAATTCTAAGGTTATTTATATCTACAAGATTATTTCATATTGTTAACCCAAAGGCTATAAAAAATTATTAAATATTATAATTTGCACTAATAATAGTATTTTTAGCTCGCCGTACGTAGTACCGAAGAGGCTAAAGCATTCGGTCGTGTGTCTGTAGCATTCTCGGATCAAAAAATTTCATTAAGAAAAAGTGTTCGTCTCGTCGCCCTGATTCCGAAAATGTATATAACTTATATACTTGGATGTTAGTCGTCGCTCGTAAGACCAAATTTGTGCCCTCTACTCCTCTGAAGGTACCGGAGCGATTCACTCCAAATTAGGTACACATATTATTTGGCATCCCATTTGAATCCGTTCGCAGTTTAAATCCAATCGCCCGTATACTTCCCGAGTTATAGGGCCCCAAAATTTGGAGCCCCCCTTAATACTGCCTTTATAAAAATAATTTAAACACTTAAAAATTCTACTAAAAATTCTAAGATATTTTTTGTCTACAAGATTTTTTCATTTTGTTACCCAAAGCCCGAAAAAAATTATTAAATATTATAATTTTGAATTTCAAAATTTGAATTTTTTTTTTTTTTAATATAATCTTAAATTAAATGTAAGACTTTTTAAATCTATAACATTTTTTCAATTAGTTAACCAAAAGGCCATAATTATTAAAAACTGCTCGCATCGCATATATTACTTATAAGGCGAGCTGGACGCATAGGTGCGTCGTACCTAAGCTTGTTTATAAAAATAATCTTTTATATCTATATATTTTTTAAATTGTTAACCAAAAGGCCATAATTATTAAAAACAGCTGCTCGCATCGCATTACCTACAAGGCTAGCTGGACGCATAGGTGCGTTGTATCTAAGCTTGTTTTTTTATTTTATGGGAAAAAAGTTATAAAATGTGACATTATATATATATATATATATATATATATATATATATATATATATATATAAATACTCAGATGTATGTGTGTGTTTTTATGTTTGTGAGTGTGTAGAACGCTTTATTTGTAAAAATGCAAACTGGTATGGGCAGCAATCGAACCCCGACCTGCACCGTGAAAGACGAGAGTCTTAACCTCTACGCCATGGTGAGAAATAAATATATTATATATATATATATATATATATATATATATATATATATATATATATATATATATATATATATATATATAATCAAACAGTCTATATTGAAAATAAAACAAAACACAACAACAATTAATGTTCTTAAGAATAATTCTTAAATGTCAATATTAATATATTATGTGGGCATCAAAATCCATAACGAGTTGTGTAAATAATAAAGTAGATTATAATATAGTTGGAAATATATCATTATATAGAATTAAATAGGGTTCCATATTGCTATTTGTGAATTGTGTCAATAAGGATTACTTAAATTTGATATTTTAAAAATTCCCGGTAGGTAATAGTATATATTTTAGTGAAAATTAAATTTTCTTAATAATTCTCATTATCTGTTAAGTATTTGTGTTAAAATGACTGATCAAAAAACAAAAAAAGCGTTTACGGATTAGTTCGGTCGCTCGAATCGGTTTGTAGACGTTCGTAAATGCAGTCAGATGTATTTCTTCGTGTTCGTAAAGTGAATCAGTTTTTTTAGATGTGTCTGACTAGCATTTTCGATTTACGCAAGTACAAACCTGCATCTATAAGGGCTTCAAATGTTTTTTCTAGTAAAATCCGTGCCTGGGGGTCCATATATCGCGCTTGTTTTCTATGGATTCCAAAGTGGAATGCGTCGAAATTATCGATGCTGGGAATATTGCCAGTCCTGCCGCAAACATCTAGTTGTCCTAGTAAAATGAAAAAAAAAAAAAAAAACATGAGTAACTACTAAGAATTATAATTTTTGGCGTTTTCCATTCAACGCCCAGGCCCAATTACTGATTTATTTCAATAAATAGCTTTATTAAACTGGTGAAATGTTATAAAATATGCGACATTGTAATATAAAATAGCTCCAATTCGACATTTAGTAACCTTTAGGGTATCAAAAGGGTTTTAAGCATCCCTTAGAGTTCGCCATAAAATCTTAAATCTATTGCTCTCTCTTTACGCTTAAACTCTTCGGCAAACAAAAATTGAGCCTAAAGTAAACAATGCCTATACATATTTAAAATTTAGTTTTCATAGTTTATTGCCTAATATGCTATAAAACAGGTTTTTTTAGGGCCATAATATTTCAATTTATTTTATATTATTTATTTATAGAATGCGGTCGTGTGTCTGTAGCATTCTTGGATCAATAATTTCATTAACAAAAAGTGTTTGTCTCGTCGCCCTGAATCCAAAAATATATATAACTTATATATTTGGATCCAAATATATATATATAACTGGATGTTAGTCGTCGCTCGCTCGACCAAATTTGTGCTATCTACACCTCTGAAGGTACCAAAGCGATTAACACCAAATTTGGTACATATATTATTTGGCATCCCATTTGAATCCGCTCGCAGTTTAAATCCAATTGCCCGTATACTTCCCAAGTTATAGGGCCCCAAAATTTAGAGCCCCCCTTAATACTGCCCTTATAAAAATAATTAAAACATTCAAAAATTCAACTAAATACTCTAAGATATTTCATATCTACAAGATTTTTTCATATTGTTAACCCAAACCCCGAAAAAAATTCATAAACATTATTATATGAAATTTCAAAATATCCACTAAAATATCTACAAAAAATTGTAAGACTTTTTATATCGGTAACATTTTTTCATATTGTTAACCAAAAGGCCATAATAATTAAAAACCACTGCTAAACTGATGATTATTTTGATTTAATTTTGAAATAAATATCATGCAAAATTTAATAAATTATTCATATTTAAACTTTGTAACTCTTTAATATAAACAATAATAATATGGTGATTTTTTGAACATGTGTCAAAGTCAATCAGGTTGTGATTAAATGAATTTGCTGGTTATAATTTGTCGATTCAACAATAAAACTTAATTTACATAAACCAAACCAAATTGAAACATAATGAATCGTTGTGAATTTAGCAATGGCCAAAATTTCAACGAGGCAGCACATAGCAACAAATATTTTAATTCAATACCTGCATTGGATATAAATACCAATATATGAATAAGATTAAATGTATGAGCTGTAGGCACTTGTTGAAACATGATTATTTAATAAGGAATAATTGAATAAAAACACACTTGGTTGGTTTAAAAAATAATTTAATTGTAACTTAATACGTATTTCGGCTTTCACACCATCGTCAGAAGTGTCGGAAAGAAGTAAACTGCAAGGTATATATATATATATATATATATATATATATATATATATATATATATATATATATATATATATATATATACATATATATATATACATATATATATATATATATACATATATATATATATATATATATATATATATATATATATATATATATACATATATATATATATATATATATATATATATATATATATATATATATATATATATATATATATATATATATACACACAAATAAATATAACAGGTATAAAGGTTATAGACTAAAATTAACTTAATTCTAGAATAACCCAAGTTACAATATATACAAGGTATTACAAAGTTGAACACATTGAAAGGGATAAATAACGGTAAAAGGATTAAAGGAATGTTAAGGTCTAATTTTTCATTCATTGGTGAATTTATTTTTGAAACCAACCAAGTGTGTATTTATTCAATTATTCCTTATTAACCAATATATGAGTATAGAATTAAATTAATAATTATTAGGGCAACAAAAATATGGTCTAAAAGCTCGGTTTTGCGCGCTTAAAAAATGCTCTATAATAATGAAAACATGCGGTAAACTCTTATACATTTTTAGCTCGCCGTACGTAGTACCGAAGAGGCTAAAGCATTCGGTCGTGTGTCTGTAGCATTCTCGGATCAAAAAATTTCATTAAGAAAAAGTGTTCGTCTCGTCGCCCTGATTCCGAAAATGTATATAACTTATATACTTGGATGTTAGTCGTCGCTCGCTCGTAAGACCAAATTTGTGCCCTCTACTCCTCTGAAGGTACCTGAGCGATTCACTCCAAATTTGGTACACATATTATTTGGCATCCCATTTAAATCCGCTCGCAGTTTAAATCCAATCTCCCGTATACTTCCCGAGTTATAGGGCCCCAAAATTTGAAGCCCCCCTTAATACTGCCCTTATTAAAATAATTGAAACACTTAAAAATTCTACTAAAAATTCTAAGATATTTTATGTCTACAAGATTTTTTCATATTGTTAACCCAATCCCGAAAAAAATTGAAAGACTTTTTATACCTATAACATTTTTTCAAATAGTTAACCAAAAGAGTATTATAATTAAAAACCGCTGCTCGCATCGCATATATTACTCATAAGGCGAGCTAGACGCATTGGTGCGTTATACGTACCGAATCTTTTTGTCTACAAGATTTTTTCATTTTGTTAACCCAAAGCCCGAAAAAAATTATTAAATATTATAATTTTGAATTTTAAAATATGCACTAAATTATTTTTTTATCAATATAATCTAAATTTGGTACACATATTATTTGGCATCCCAATTGAATCCGCTCGCAGTATAAATCCAATCGCCCGTATACTTCCCGAGTTATAGGGCCCCAAAATTTAGAGCCCCCCTTAATACTGCCCTTACACAAATAATTAATACATTTAAAAATTCTACTAAAAATTCTAAGACATTTTATATCTATAAGATTTTTTCATTTTGTTAATCCAAAGCCCGAAAAAAATTATTAAATATTATAATTTTGAATTTTAAAGTATGAACTAAAACTTTTTTTTATCAATATAATCTAAAATTAAATGTAAGACTTTTTACACCTATAACATATTTTCAAATTGTTAACCAAAAGGCCATAATAATTAAAAAGCACTGCTCGCAACGCATATTTTACCTAAGGGCGAGCTCTGCGCGTTGGTGCGTTTTACGCGTACCAAATCTTGTTTTTTTCTCAAAACGTTACAGAACGTTATAAAATTTTTCCGAGATTTAAAATAAAAGATGAACAAAATCTGTTTTGAGTCACTAAACTTTTCGAGTTTTGATGAATTTTCAGCGTTTAGTAAATGGACTATAATTATAATATGAAATATATAACCTTCTTTCCATCGTGCAGTCTCAATCATGTCCACTTGTTCAATCAATTTATGCTTTAATTCCTCAATATTTGCCGATTGAGGGAAGCATCCCCCGATGCCAGTGATAGCCACCTCCGGTTCGCCATCTGCCGTACTTGAATTCACCATATTTAATAATATATAATTTGCTTATACTTTTTTATTTAATAAATAGACTTTGATCAAACAGCACAATTCAAACTGACAATGAACAATACCTTCCTGTGTTTTTATATATATATATCTATATAAAAATATACATATGCAGATTTAATTCAGTAAGTTTCCCCTTATTTATTTTATTATAAGTAGTAAAAAATATATATTGATATCAATTGTACAATAACCTACGCAATTATAAAGTGATTCTTATAAAAGCTATTCAAATTTCTTGCAATGTTTGTTTGAGAAGATTCTTTGGAAATAAGATTTGGTACGCGTAAAACGCACCAATGCGTAGAGCTCACCTTTAGGTAAGATATACGTTGCGAACAGTGGTTTTTAATTACTATGACCTTTTGGTTTACAATTTGATATATAGATATAAATTACAATTTTTTTAGTATATTATATTGATAAAAAAAGTTTTTTAGTGCATATTTTAGAATTCAAAATTATAATATTTAATCATTTTTTTTTTCAGGATTCGGGTTAACAATATGAAAAAATCTTGCAGGTATAAAATATCTTAGAATTTTTAGTAGAATTTTTGAATGTTTTAATTATTTTTGTAAGGGCAGTATTAAGGGGGGCTTCAAATTTTGGGGCCCTATAACACACATATATATATATATATATATATATATATATATATATATATATATATTTATTTAATTTGTAAAGAAAACTACGTATAAGTGTAAGAGCTAAAAATATGAAGCGAGCTAAAGGCATTGGTGCCTGTTCTTATGTTTGTTTGTTCACCTTGAAATGATTTCATTACCATATAATATAATTATTATAATTTCTACTGTTAATGCGATTTCTGTTATTAACAATGGTATGTAAATATTATAGCCATGTGTTTTAATTTGATCAAGTTCATAGACTCTGCATTTTTATGTCGTCCGGAATTTTTTATTGCGCACTATACTGAGTGAAATATATTCACAATGTAATTAATGTTAAATATAAGTATCTGTTTCATTGATTCAAAATAGCAATGACCCCCCCAATACGCGATAACATTAGGTATTCCTGCATTATTCAAACAAACGCATTACCCATATAATTTTTATAGTAATATTATTCTTCCGAAAAAGAAAAATAGTTATTTTATATTCACGTTATGGTAATTTGATTATGTTTCAAAGTTATCATACGGGGAATTTAAAACAAAATATAGTATTATTATAAATATACAGATAGTTAAACATCAAGATAGTCGAGTGAAGGCCTCTCCAGTTTTTTACTTTCTTATACGCAGTAATAAGTCATGAAAAATGTCGAACTAGAGATTACCAACGTATTTTTAAAGTTGTGAAACTTCAAACTTAAGACATGTATATGCACCATTTTCGAAAAGAATATTCAAACCAGAAGTGTATGTTCACTCTATGCATTTTTTGTCCTTTCTCCAATATCACTAAAACGGTTGCACTTATAGCAAAAATAGTTAGGTTCATAATGAAAGATATTAATATTTTGCACAACTTTTGTTTGAAAAGTTTCAACAAAAAATGTACCAGTTACGAGAAAAGAATACTCAATCGAGAAATGCATGTTTACTCTATGCATTTTTGTTCTATCTCCAATATCACTAGAACGGTTGCATTTATGGCAAAAATAGTTATGTTTATAATGAAAGATATTCATATTTCGCACAACTTTTGTTTGAAAAGTTTCTTCAAAAACTGTACCAGTTACGAGAAAAGAATATTCAAACGAGGAATGCATGTTTACTCTATGCATTTTTGTTCTACCTCCAATATCACTAGAACGGTTGCACTTATAGCGAAAATAATTATGTTCATAATGAAAGATATTCATATTTCGCGCAACTTTTGTTTGAAAAGTTTCTTCAAAAACTGTACCAGTTACGAGAAAAGAATATTCAAACGAGGAATGCATGTTTTCTCTATGCATTTTTGTTCTATCTCCAATATCACTAGAACGGCTGCACTTATGGCAAAAATAGTTATGTTCATAAAGAAAGATATTAATATTTCGCACAACTTTTGTTTCAAAAGTTTCTTCAAAAACTGTACCAGTTACGAGAAAATAATATTCAAACGAGAAATGCATGTTTACTCTATGAATTTTTGTTCTACCTCCAATAACACTAGAAGGGCTGCACTTTTGGCAAAAATAGTTATGTTCATAATGAAAGATATTAATATTTTGCACAACTTTTGTTTGAAAAGTTTCTTCAAAAAATGTACCAGTTACGAAAAAAGAATATTCAAACGAGGAATGCATGTTTACTTTATGCATTTTTGTTCTACCTCCAATATCACTAGAACGGCTGCACTTATAACAAAAATAGTTATGTTCATAAAGAAAGATATTAATATTTTGCACAACTTTTGTTTGAAAAGTTTCTTCAAAAACTGTACCAGTTACCAGAAAAGAATATTCAAACGAGGAATGCATGTTTACTCTATGCATTTTTGTTCTACCTCCAATATCACTAGAACGGTTGCACTTATAGCAAAAATAGTTATGTTCATAATGAAAGATATTAATATTTTGCACAACTTTTGTTTGAAAAGTTTCTTCAAAAAATGTACCAGTTACGAGAAAAAGATATTCAAACGAGGAATGCATGTTTACTCTATGCATTTTTGTTCTACCTCCAATATCACTAGAACGGTTGCACTTATAGCAAAAATAGTTATGTTCATAGAGAAAGATATTAATATTTTGCACAACTTTTGTTTGAAAAGTTTCTTCAAAAACTGTACCAGTTACGAGAAAAGAATATTCAAACGAGGAGTGCATGTTTACTCTATGCATTTTTGTTCTACCTCCAATATCACTAGAACGGTTGCACTTATAGCAAAAATAGTTATGTTCATAAAGAAAGATATTAATATTTCGCACAACTTTTGTTTCAAAAGTTTCTTCAAAAACTGTACCAGTTACGAGAAAAAGATATTCAAACGAGGAATGCATGTTTACTTTATGCATTTTTGTTCTACCTCCAATATCACTAGAACGGCTGCACTTATAACAAAAATAGTTATGTTCATAAAGAAAGATATTAATATTTTGCACAACTTTTGTTTGAAAAGTTTCTTCAAAAAATGTACCAGTTACCAGAAAAGAATATTCAAACGAGGAATGCATGTTTACTCTATGCATTTTTGTTCTACCTCCAATAACACTAGAAGGGCTGCACTTATGGCAAAAATAGTTATATTCATAAAGAAAGATATTAATATTTTGCATAACGTTTGTTTGAAAAGTTTCCTCAAATTATGTACCAGTTACGAGAAAACTGCTACGGAAAATCATAAATTTCTTATTTATATTACCATACGTATGTAGATTATATTTAACAAATCGTATGAACTATGCCTGACAACATATTTACATGGAAACAAAATAGACTGAAATAATGTATATTTGTCATTTTCCACCGCTTAACACAAATAGATCGACTAAGAACGTGTTTCAAGCGTATTAGTTATTGCAGATAAATATTGAAAAACAGTACTTATTAAATATTATATTTGTATATATTGATACCCGAAAGGGTAAAAGAGATTTAAAACGCTTATATATATATAGTGAATTTGTTTATTTTTTTAAAGAGCCGAAAATGTTTAGTTTGTTTATTAGTTTTCCATAAAGTGTTGTTTATTTTTTTCTAAATACCTCGTTCCGTTTTTGTTTTAAAAAAATTACTAATAAAATATATGTTTCACTGAAAAACGAAACACCAAAAAAGAAGAAGAAAAGTGTTTTAAGTTGGACAAGAATTCCCGGTAATATTTATGCAACCCGCATTACTTAGATGGCATTCTTAAAGAAGTAATTCATATTTTATATTGAAGAAACTGTATTTGATAACATAATAAAATAATAAGCTAAATAATTCAATTTCAGTGTATTACTGTGGAATAATTTAATGTTTGAATATATATTTTCAGTGTAAATTATGAATAAAAAAGTCGGGTGCAGACCACATATTTATTAAAGACAAACATTCGGAACGCAACCAACTTTACATATATGTAACGCCATCTGGCAGCGTGTAGGCGGAATGGAATATATCGAAAACAATTCTTCCTGTATTTAATGAAACATATTCAGATATATTGATAATATTAGCAAATATAGTAAAAGGAAATGTTAAATTTATTTAAAAAGTATAAATAACTCAACAAATTTTGTTTAGGTCTATTGACAATAATCAATACTCAAACAGCAAGTTGGTTATTGGTATTTAAAGGCACTTGATTTAACTATTCTAAATGAATATTTATATGAATAATTTTAAAATAATTAATAAATAATACATTAACTTAACATAATATATTCTACACACATCACACGTATGTCATGTCTATAGACATTCATTACAATCATTTCAAACTCTGTAAAGAAGACATATTAGTCGAAATATATCGTTTTTCTCAATCTTATTAATTTACAAATTACAAAAATTGACTTTATAGATATTAAGAATCACAATAAATAATATATTAGACTTATGATTTTTTTTTTACTTTTAGTAATCATGTAGACCGTGTGGCCTAATGGATAAGGCGTCGGACTTCGGATCCGAAGATTGCAGGTTCGAGTCCTGTCACGGTCGTTTTAACATTAATTTTTGTATATTATATATTCAACAATTCCAAAATCATAACTTAATTTGCCCCTAATCCCTAATCCACTTGCCTAAACGACTGATCTAGTTAGTTTTAACTACGATTTTTAATATTGTATTTATTATTTAGTTTTATAAAAATATATTATTATATCGATGTAGAATGGTCTGTGTATGATGTGGGCACATGGTGGCCACGAGTTAACCTAGTGGTTAATAATACCGCAAACCTACAAATAATGACACAGAATAATATGGATGGACATCAGATGACCTTTGGCTTTGATATATTTAGTACATAGACCACGTGATTATTTTGTGTTTATCGACACGGAAATATACGTGGAAATAAAAATGTAACAAGTGATTGAGCGGTTGGTCACAGTTGGCCTTGCCAGAACATTCATTTAGATTAGATAGATTAGCGAGATGAACACAATATACAACAAAATGAATTACTGGGAAATATTGTGTGTTATTTGTGTTGTGCATTTAGGCAGAGGTTCTCATATTATTTATTTGTCAAACACGCAATGGCCTTTTCAGCTTCAGTGGCGTTTCGTCATGGCACAAACTGAACATTTCCTACGTACAAACAATTATATATATATATATATATATATATATATATATATATATATATATATATATATATATATATATATTTATATATATATATATATATATATATATATATATATATATATATATATATATATATATATATATATATATATATATATATATATATATATATATATATATATATATATATATATATATATATATATATCTCACAAGTTTAGCTCCACGCACCTTCTGCTCGCCTAATAGAAAATATATGCGATGCGGGCAGCAGACTCTGCCCTCCCACTGCGCATAAAATGTAAAATTAATTGTTTTTATTACCCTTTGGGTCCACAATTTGATATAAAAAAAAAAGAAAAAATTTAGTGCATATTTTAATATTCAAAATTATATTCTTTTATGGCCTTTGGATTAGCAATATGAAGAAATCTAGAATTTTTTGTAAAATTTTTGGATGTTAAATTTGTGCCCTCTACTCCTCTGAAGGTACCGAAGCAATTTGAACCAAATTTACCACACATGTATTTTGGCATCCCATTTGCATCGAATCGCCCGTATACTTTCAGAGTTATAGGGGCCCAAAATTTGGAGCCCCCATAATACTGCTCTTAGAAAAATAACTGAAACATCAAAAAAATTAACAAAAAATTCTAAAATATTTTATATTTACAAGATTTCTTCATATTTTTAACCCAAAGGCATAAAAAATTGTAATATTGTTTTTTTTCTTAAATATGCACTAAATTACAAATTGTAAAGGATTGTTCCCATCGATACAATTAAGCTTAGAAAATTACAAATAATAATCTAGTTTGTATTATGACAAGCAATGTTAACATTCCAATCAACACAATTTATGATAAATTTTGTTGCTGTGAACGTTAACCTTGTATATCATACAGCAAACTGGAATTATTACTTATAATTTCTAAGCTTAATTACTAATTCTTTAGCTGTGAACAATCCTTAAAGGATTGTTTACAACAAAAGAATTAGAAATTATAAGTAACAATTTGAGTTTGTTGTATGACATACAAGGTTAACGTTCACAGCAACAAAATTTATCATAAATTGTGTTAATTTTGTTGCTTGGAATGCTAGCATTGCTTGCCATAGTACAAACTAGAGTATCATTTGTAATTTTCTAATCTTAATTACTAAATAATTCGCTGTAAACAATCCTTAAGACTTGTTATATTATAATTTTGAATTTTAAATTATGCACTATTATTGTTTTAGTTTATCACAATTTCTTTTATGTTATATCTATAATATTTTTTCAAATTGTCAACCAAAAGGCTTCCAGAGTATTAGGGCCTCAAAATATGAAGCACCCCTTAATACTGCCCTTAAAAAAATAACTAATACATCAAAATAAATTACAAAAAATTCTAAGATATATTATATCTACAACATTGCTTTATATAGGTAACCGAAAGGCCATACATTTTTTTTAAATATGTACTCACTTTTTGTACAGTGTACCCAAAAAAATCTACAAAAAAATATAAGACTTTTTATATATATATAACATTTATTCCAGTTGTGAACATCCATAGGCTATAATAATTTAAAAAAATATATATACATTTTTAAATTTTAATAATATGCCAAGCGTGGCGTAGCTGTGGGAAGTCCGCTGCTTGCATCGCATGAACTGAATGCATTTGTACCTAAGCTTGATTAATACGAGAATGCTACAGACACGCAAGCGAATGCTTTAGCTCTTCTATACGGCTTGCCATTTGAAAATGTCTAAAATATATATATATATAATACAAATCTTATTAACAATACATAAAATAATTTCCACTAAACGGCTAAAAATATTATAAATTAATTTGTAGATATTAAATGTTCACCAACGGAAAATATAACTAATTTATATTAATGTTGTATATTGAAATATCAATCTTAATTCTAAATGGCACGCTTATTGTATTTGGCACAAATTTAATAATAGCACGTCATTTAATAAATGCGCCAAATTGTATATTTATGTTCTCAAGTCAGAAGAAAGGTGCGATATAATTCTTTATAGTCTCCGCTCGCCTCCCGTACCTAATTTTCATTATACGTAAAGGTCCTTGATGTTGAAAGGGCGCACCCTTTACCGTGCTGACCTTTACATCACTGGTGCAGCTTTGTTCCCCTAATCTTTCGCTGCCAGGTCAGGGATAGATTACCTGATATTTTTATAGATATTATTATCCCTATTACAAGACTTGCAATAAAAACACTAGAACAGCTTTTCAAACAAAAGTTGAGCGAAAGTGCAACTGTTCTAGTGATATAGGGGAAAGAATGGGGAAGAAGAAAACATAGGTAGTGCATATCTAGACCAAATACAAGTCTTAAGTTTGAAGTTTCTCAATTTTACGTTCGACTGTTTCGGTTCTAGAGCGTTTTAAAGACACACAGTCGTCTTTCCCAAAAAAAAAACTAATTTATTGCTACTAATACGTAAAAACGGTATAAATATAAAATTAGAGTGGCAAAACAATATATGGGGTATATTAATATCGAGGTTAGAGAATGTAGCACATTGAATCGCGGAAATGGTAGCCCGCCAACGTGAAAACAGCGCGGCGGCTGAAACTGAACGAAATCATTGGCAAAACTGCGCGCACGTTCCATTTACGTCCCCTGACGCAACTTGCCCGCTCCGCACGCTCCTGTTTTCAGTCGTGAGTTCGAGTCCGGTGCTTGGTTCATATCCACAAACGCACCCACTGACTGAGATAAAACACTGTGAACAGTCCCAACTGGTGCATATATCGTAATTCTTTTGTTTGTGCAGCCGAACATTGGGTACGAATGGGCAAAAGAAAATGTTTGGCAAGCAGTAGTGGTGTGTAACAATTTTCAATTTTCCATCAGTGATAATAATGTGGGATGATTCAAGATGGCGGCGGACCGTAACACTATCAATAATTGTTCGTTTGTAACAACAATTTGCTTGCAAATACAGTGTTGTCTGTTTGTGTTTTTATTGATGATTAAATAAGTGGCGCTTTGTTATATTTGTGGATTACTTGGAACGTAAGTATTTGTGGATATGTTCGTACAGAATCATGCCCGATTCCTCTGTTATCGATTTTACTTACAACAAATACATGGAATTTCACATTCTATACATTAACGGGCCATAGAAACCTCCATTTCAATTTACTCTCTAGCAAATACCAAGAATATTCATGGATTTTTAATGTATTGCGCAAAGAATATAATATCCCCAGCAACACACAACATATCTGATACATATCTGAGCTGTTCTCTAAATGTAATGTATCAGATATGTAATATATACATGTTTGCTGAGATCTTATTTGATCTAAGGGAAATTTAATGCTATTATATTAAAACCCCGATATATACACTATAGGCCTTAAATTTGGAGCAGCTTTAAGAGCAAGTCTATACATGATTAACCTGGAGTGGCCGCCACTCAACTTATCTTTATAATATTTTAAATTCATGCACTCGAGATATATAAAAAGAATCATTATTTCTGGTAAAAAGACGAACTTTTCAAACGATTTCCTTTCTCCCAAGACTTATTTTTGAGATATACGAATAAACAAGTACTTCTGGTTAAGTAACCTTTTCAACTATAGGCTTCACGAGATATTAAATTAAGGCATTTTTATGTTTAACGGGTTGTAGTTTTCATCCAGACACACAGACGTCATTAAAAAAATATATAAAATTAATTCAGGGGTCCTTGAAACAAATATTTCTAGTAAAATGTCAAGGTCGATTTACTCTTGTGTTCAATATACTTTCTTTTACTTATTATATATAAAACAAGATTTGGTATACGCGTAAAACGCACCAACGCGCAGAGCTCGCCCTTAGGTAAAATATGCGTTGCGAGCAGTGCTTTTTAATTATTATGGCCTTTTGGTTAACAATTTGAAAATATGTTATAGGTGTAAAAAGTCTTATATTTAATTTTAGATTATATTGATAAAATAAAATTTTAGTTACTTTAAAATTCAAAATTATAATATTTAATAATTTTTTTCGGGCTTTGGATTAACAAAATGAAAAAATCTTGTAGATATAAAATATCTTAGAATTTTTAGTAGAATTTATAAGTGTATTAATTATTTTTATAAGGGCAGTATTAAGGGGGGCTCTAAATTTTGGGGCCCTATAACTCGGGAAGTATACGGGCGATTGGATTTATACTGCAAGCGGATTCAAATGGGATGCCAAATAATATGTGTACCAAATTTAGATTATATTGATAAAAAAATAATTTAGTTCATACTTTAAAATTCAAAATTATAATATTTAATAATTTTTTTCGGGCTTTGGGTTAACAAAATGAAAAAATCTTGTAGATAAAAAATATCTTAGAATTTTTAGTAGAATTCTTAAGTGTTTCAATTATTTTTATAAGGGCAGTATTAAGGGGGGCTCCAAATTTTGGGGCCCTATAACTCGGGAAGTATACGGGCGATTGGATTTAAACTGCGAGCGGATTCAAATGGGATGCCAAATAATATGTGTACCAAATTTGGAGTGAATCGCTCCGGTACCTTCAGAGGAGTAGAGGGCACACATTTGGTCTTACGAGCGAGCGACGACTAACATCCAAGTATATAAGTTATATACATTTTCGGAATCAGGGCGACGCGTCGAGACGAACACTTTTTCTTAATGAAATTTTTTGATCCGAGAATGCTACAGACACACGACCGAATGCTTTAGCCTCTTCGGTACTACGTACGGCGAGCTAAAAATTAAACTTTAATGTGCTTAAAACTTGTACAAGTGTTATGAAAACTTACATAGCTTAGTAAACTGTTTAGTATCTTATTTAAGGTACATAGAAAGTGAATAAGCGTGCAACTAAAGCCGCTCGATAATCCTAGCGGCTTCAAGCCTTTATTTCAACATATACATATTTTATTTAATATACGTTTTGAGCAGTGAATAATTCCGTGTATTAAAAGTATCTAAGGGGGTTTGTTAGCGTTAGGGTAGCGAGTGTCACGTGACTGTCCGACAATGATTCATTATTAAATAATGTATATAGCATTATGTTTGTCCCTTATTTGTGTTATCCCTTCGCCAATGGGAGAAACGACATATGTGTTATTCCCCTACTAGTCGATATATACGTACATATTAATATATTATTAGGTGTACACGGTGTTGTTTTTTATTCGAAAAGGGGTGAGATACACTTTCTTTTGTGTAAAAGTTAATTAGCTTCAAAAAGGGAACGCCCGACTATGAAATATATAACAAGTTAGTCTTGTTACCCTCCCTGAATGGAATTGTGACTATTTTCGGAGTAACGTTCTAGATTCAAAACGGCATAACGTAAAATGGCGAAACTTTAAACTTAAGACATTTAGATGTGCTCGCCGTACATAGTACCGAAGAGGCTAAAGCATTCGGTCGTGTGTCTGTAGCATTCTCTGATCAAAAAATTTCATTAAGAAAAAGTGTTCGTCTCGTCGCCCTGATTCCGAAAATGTATATAACTTATATACTTGGATGTTAGTCGTCGCTCGCTCGTAAGACCAAATTTGTGCCCTCTACTCCTCTGAAGGTACCGGAGCGATTCACTCCAAATTTGGTACACATATTATTTGGCATCCCATTTGAATCCGCTCGCAGTTTAAATCCAATCGTCCGTATACTTCCCGAGTTATAGGGCCCCAAAATTTGGAGCCCCCCTTAATACTGCCCTTATAAAAATAATTGAAACACTTAAAAATTCTACTAAAAATTCTAAGATATTTTTTGTCTACAAGTTTTTTTCATTTTGTTAACCCAAAGCCCGAAAAAAAAATATTAAATATTATAATTTTGAATTTTAAAATATGCACTAAATTATTTTTTTATCAATATAATCTAAATTTGGTACACATATTATTTGGCATCCCATTTGAATCCGCTCGCAGTATAAATCCAATCGGCCGTATACTTCCCGAGTTATAGGGACCCAAAATTTAGAGCCCCCCTTAATACTGCCCTTACAAAAATAATTAATACATTTAAAAATTCTACTAAAAATTCTAAGATATTTTATATCTACAAGATTTTTTCAATTTGTTAATACAAAGCCCGAAAAAAAATATTAAATATTATAATTTTGAATTTTAAAGTATGAACTAAAAATTTTTTTTATCAATATAATCTAAAATTAAATGTAAGACTTTTTACACCTATAACATATTTTCAAATTGTTAACCAAAAGGCCATAATACTTAAAAACCACTGCTCGCAACGCATATTTTACCTAAGGGCGAGCTCTACGCGTTGGTGCGTTTTACGCGTACCAAATCTTGTTTATACGAATATTTAAACCGGAAGTGCATGTTTACTCTATGCATTTTTGTCTTTTCTCCAATATTACTTGACCGGTTATGTTTATAATGAATAATTTTGGTTTAAAAATGTACCAGTTACGAGAAAACTGTTTATGTTTTGCATCGATACGCATGTGTGGGTATTTTATTTAAGAAAATGTGGTAATAAATGCTCGTGTGTACTTTATAAATATATGGTTTCAAGTTATTTTTGTGGACACTATATGTACGTATAGGTTTCTGGTGACATTGAACATGAACATAATTGGCACAGACCTGACTAGAGGAAGTAAATACACACACACGTGTTAAAATTAAACATTTACTATATTCCTCATAGAATAGGAAAATATAATTCTGTTATTTATATATTTTGATTAAACGATGAACTATGACCTTAAAATATGTTATTGATCCTTAGAAAAAAATTACAGCTGTTTATTTTAATAAAATATTTATTTGTGAACTGCTTACTTAATTAAGGTGGCCTGTACTCGACTTTCTTATACGTAGTGTTCACTAGAAATATATAACCCAAACGAACTGTTAAATTAACCAATACTCTACAGTACTTATTAGTACAATATTTAAATACTGTTATTTTAATATAAAATTGGGATTGTTTCTTTAATATTCAACTCAACAATATATATATAATAATATAAAACTACTGTTTTTCAATTTTTCAATAATCAATATTTTATTGCGTTATCCAATACTGTTATTTTAATATAAAATTGGTATTGTTTCTTTAATATTCACCTCATCATTATATATAATATTTAATATCTACTGTTCTTCAATATATATTTTCAATAATCAATACGCTCGAAACATGTTCGCAGCCGATCTATTTTGTGTTGGTGGAAAATAACAAATATAGATTATCTCAGTCTATTTTGACAGGCATAGTTCATACGATTTATTAAATATAATCCCCGTACTGTGTGTGTGTGTATTTATAACAACATAAATAATATAAGATTTTCTGTAGCTGTTTTCTCGTAAGTGGTATGTTTTTTGAAGAAATTTTTCAAACAAAAGTTGAGCGAAGTATGAATATCTTTCATTATGAATATAACTATTTTTGCTATAAGTGCAGCCGTTCTAGTGTTATTGGAGATAGAACAAAAATGCATAGAGTAAACATGCATTTCTCGTTTGAATATTCTTTTCTCGTAACTGGTACATTTTTTGAAGAAACTTTTCAAACGAAAGTTGAGCGAAATATTAATATTTTTTATTATGAATATAACTATTTTTGCTATAAGTGCAGCCGTTCTAGTGATATTGGAGATAGAACAAAAATGCATAGAGTAAACATGCATTTCTCGTTTGAATATTCTTTTCTCGTAACTGGTACATTTTTTGTAGAAACTTTTCAAACAAAAGTTGAGCGAAATATGAATATCTTTCATTATGAACATAACTATTTTTGCTATAAGTGCAGCCGTTTTAGTGATATTGGACAATGGACAAAAAATGCATAGAGAATAAGAACATTTTGATTTTTCGTAGTAGTTTTCTCGTAACTGGTACATTTTTTAAAACAATTTTTAAAACAAAAGTTGTACATAATATTAATATCTTTCATTATGAACATAACTATTTTTGCCATAAGTGCAGCCGTTTTGGTGATATTGGAAAAAGGACAAAAAATGCATAGAGAACAAGAACATTTTAGATTTTTCGTAGCAGTTTTCTCGTAACTGGTACATTTTTGGAAGAAACTTTTCAAACAAAAGTTGTTTAAAATATTAATATCTTTCATTTTGAACATAACTATTTTTGCTATAAGTGCAGCCGTTTTAGTGATATTGGAGAAAGGACAATAAATGCATAGAGAATAAGAAAATTTAGATTTTTCGCAGCATTTTTCTCGTAACTGGTACATGTTTAGAAGAAACTTTTCCAACAAATGTTGTGCGAAATATTAATATCATTCATTTTGAAAATAACTATTTTTGCTACAAGTGCAACCGTTTTAGAGATATTGGAGTAAACATGCACTTCCAGTTTAAATATTCTTTTCAAAATTAAAACTGCACATCTAGACCATATACAAGTCTTAAATTTGAAGTTTCGCAATTTTACGTTCGACAGTTTTGGGTCACAGACACACAGACTATTCTAAAAATAGTCACATTCGAGTCAGTGAGAGTCAAAATGTGTATTTCCGGTTCTTCTTTATATACATTCTTATAAGAAAATAAAAATATTGGGATTGTATATTTGAATGTACACGATCTTTGTAATAACTTTATGGTGGAGGATCTTAACTTATGAGTTTAATATATATATATATATATATATATATATATAAATATGCAAAGACTTTTCCAATTACGATGTCGTTTTGCTAATTAATTTAACGAACGCGTGTAATTAATCAAGCAATAATGATTTGCATGTCGCACGTGAATTTAATAATTTAACGCACATCCGGTCTGACCATTCGTTGCCACGACACTCAAAGATTCACTAATTAAGTCGAATTTATATCAACGTTTATATATTTTTAACAAACACACCTGACTGAATACCTACACGTCCACAATATCTATGCAATTCGCACATCAGCGCACCGGAAGTCGCCATTTGTAACGAACACCTGATAGAAACAATTTTCAAACATGTTTACTTCGTCTGTACTGAGAAAAAGATTTACTACAATTAAATAAACCCTATATTTAAATACAGCCAGATCAATGTAGAATTATATTAAATAAATACTAAATTTGCCCCAAATAAGATTTCTTTAATATAAATACATCTTATTACCGTATAAGCTATATTTACGAAGATTTGAACTTGTGCAATAGTAAGTATACTTACTATTGCACAAGTTTAATTCACCTCGCATTACATTTATAAATGTAATGCGAAGTGAATTAAACTATACGTTTACTGTTAATAAATCGCACTTGCGTAAAATATGCTATATAAAATTTAAATATAGTTTTCTTGAAATAAGCAAATACTCAAATAAAGATTTATTTACTATAAAGATAAGTTTCTTTGTTTCAGTGTATTAAATATGGTTCTAGAATCGCGTGATTCGCACAACGGCAATAAGATGGGCGAAAAATCACCATCGGTTTACTTTTCACAATTGCGGGCGATGCTCATCAGGAATCTGTTGCTCAAAAAACGAGAAAAACGAAAAACAACAGCGGTAAGTTCAATTGCTCAGTTCATAATCTGTCCTTTTTCTTCATTATAAGTGGAAGAGAGTTAAAAAATACATAAAGGATTTATAATTGATAAATAGGCTTTAATTCCGTTTGATTAGTGACACAAATAAAACGTGTATTTCAGTAAAATACTACTGCGTATAAGAAAGTAAAAAACAGGCGCCAAAAAATGCTGGCAACCCGCGCCATATGTTCTAGGAACGCTGCTGCATATACAATAATCAATGATTATGTTTCTAGGAAGTTCTGCTACCACTCTACTCTTTGGGCATCTTAATTGTTATGAAAGTCTTAATACCAAATCCAAATTTCCCAGTAATGGCAACACCGAGAGGGGACGCCAAGTTATTTGAGCATTTTCAACAGTTTAAGAATCATACGGTCGCTGTGGTGCCAAACACAACTGAAGTGCAGGTACAGTACTTCATATTATACTTAATATATATGCCGAATAAGTCCTCAAGCTCGAAAAAATATAAAAGCAATTGCTGGTAATTTTTAATTTTTTGAACCTAGAGTTTTGGGTGTAAGAATCCGACCCCTGTTTACGTCGGACGTTCTTTTGTGAACAACTAACTGATGGTTAAGGATTGTTCACAGCGAAATAATTAGTAATTAAGCTTAGAAAATTACAAATAATAATCTAGTTTGTATTATGACAAGCAATGTTAACATTCCAAGCAACACAATTTATGATAAATTTTGTTACTGTGAACGTTAACCTTGTATATGTCATACAACAAACTGGAATTAATACTTATAATTTCTAAGCTTAATTACTAATTCTTTAGCTGTGAACAATCCTTTACTGTTCACGAGTTCGCCTTTTTGAGTATAATGTGGATTATAGAATTAAAATACACAAATAAAATAAAATATAATTTAATTACAAAACATTAATTAAATTCAGATAAAATATTAATTAATAATCACAGAGTTATATTTAATAAAAGTTAAACAAAACAAATAAAAGGTTTAGGTAGATTGAACAAATTATAATAATACTTTGAAGCCACAATGATTTAAAACAGAGTTATTCCAAGTACAAAATATTTACTTAAAAACTATTCTATAAGTCTCACAACGCTAAACCCAAAAATATTCAATATAAAAATGATATAAATCAAATAAAACACAAGACTAAAGCCAACAATTCAAAGTTAAAACGATTTAAATCAAATACAACTGTTCCAAATTTCAAGAGTAAAACTCCTCACAAAATAATTCTAAGTTCAATAGAATTAAACACAAAAATAATTCCGCAAACGTTTCAATCAAAAATTACTCTAAGTTCCAAAACGTTTACTTAAAAACTATACTAAGTCCGAACAATGAAAACACTACATTTTGCACTTGAGCGCAAAAGTTCTGACTGGCGTGGACCCGATACGCGAACCAACTCCATGTTTCTGTGTTAAGACAAACCATTAGGTCCATCTAGTTCGAAGTAATGCCGCTCCGCTATCTCGGCTATTTTAGATGGTGACGCTACCATCGACTTTGAATGTTCAAGCAATCATGCACGCACAGTATTAGAAATGAGCTATTTTTACGCTATAATCAAAGATATTCCATCGAATAATGACTGTTTATTGAATATAAAGGCATTACGGACACTAAGTTACACTTTTGGTCTTAGTTATATTTCTTAATTAGTTAAAACTACTCAAAACCTATCATGATTAAACAAACCTCGATTACGCAAAAACCTACCAACTAATCTTTATAAAAAAAAATCAGTGAATTCGTAATTGCATAAATAATGCTTGGTAAAAATGTTAATGTTTTTGTATTTACAGTTTCGGAGATAAAAAATGAAAACTATAATAAATGACCTGTTTTGGAGGTTTTTATTTTTTATCTCTGAAACTGTAAATACAAAAAAAAAATATCATTATTACCAGGCATTATTTATGCAATTACGAATTCATTGATTTTTTTTATAAAGATTTGTCGGTAGGTTTTTCTTTTTGAGCTTGATGTTTGACCTTAAACTTCTGCATTTATAGCTAAATTCAGCCACCCACTGGGTGAAAATATACAGATTTCACTGCTCACATCCTAGTTCTATAGCGACACGTTCAAACTTGTGCTTAACTCTGAGGCTGAGTCTAGCATTCGTATCTTCAGACAGAATTCCACGAATTGACCAAAATTCCACAGATATCAGAGGCATATATATTCATATTAAATTATAAAAAATAAACTCTAGTTTCTTACATGGGGATAAGAAATAAAAATCTCCAAAATAGTTATCTCCGAAACTTTAGATTCAAAATGAATTTACTAAATTGGTTTTAATTCAAATGTTCAGGAATATTCTAATTAACTGTGTATAGCAAAAGAAAGGGACTAAAAAAAGTTTTAAATAAATGTATATAAGAGATCACTTTTAAATGCATAATAAATTCCGGGAAAAAAGTTCAACAAGAGAAATTCATAAGAGAGCAAAATTACCTAAACCATAATTCATATTTTCAAATGTCGCGGCTGGATATAGAAAGTCCTTTTTGTTCCTTATACTTTAAATATATTAGAATTTCAAACCATTTGTGTAAAAATTTAAGAAATCCGTATCATTCATTTTTAAAATATGTATGTGATTGCAGGAATTTCTTTCAGCGGTGAATCACTTGTGGACAACGATGCACTTAGGGCCGGGACTGCACCCGATCAACTGGGTGTTATATCCCAGCCGAGAGGAACTGATGACCGCATACTGGCGACAACCGACCGAAATACCAATCGCTGTGATTTTTGATCCACCATATCCAATCACCAGAGGACTGCAGTTAGTTAAACCATGAAAAACCAGCAGAAATTATGTACTGTAATTTATGATTTTTAGATATGAAATCCGTTCAAATCCTTCGTTCATTGTGACACCGAGTACAACCGAATTGTTTAGTTCGCCAGCGTCGTGTCGCCAAACAACGGCGAGCCACTGGTCGGGGGGCGTCTTCCCCATCGAAACGGGGGACAGTTGCCCAGTTAATCAGTATTATTATTCGGGATTTGTAGCACTTCAAGCACTCTTGGATTACACCAAAATCAGGGTAAACACTTTTGTTTTCTATAAACCAAATCAGTGACGTAGCTATAATAATAATATATATCCCAGATGTTCAAATACACGGCCCATTTTTAATTAAACCTATTTATTAAAATTCATATAAATGTTACGGTTCAAGTAATCTATCGGTTTATATTAATAATAACCGACCATTAGGTCAAAGTCATTTGTAAGAATTTATTATATAAACCGGGAATTATTAATAATTCACAACTATCTATATGTAAATGTAAGGAAGGAGTGAAAAAATTATATGCTTATTCCGCACCCCGTTTTCCCCTGGTTAGGTTAGGTTAATTTTAATTTAAATATCAGAGCTGGACAGGACTTCAAATCAAAAGGAATTAAAAAGGGCTTTAATTCATTTAGGAATTTAAATCAATTTATTTGAAACCCTTTTGATAATGAGGACTTAAGGCTTTTGAACTGAAGGTTAAATTTGTTCATAAATAGTAGAAAATAATGCAAAACAAGCTTAAGTACAACGCACCTTATAAGTAATATATGCGATGCAAGCAGCGATTTTTAATTATTATGACCTTTTGGTTAACAATTTGAAAATATGTTATAGATATAAAAAGTCTTCCATTTTTTTGTAGATTATTTTGATTAAAAAGAATTTAGTACATATTTTAAAAATAAAAATTATATTTAATATTTTTTTATGGCATTTGGGTTAACAATATAAAAAAATGTTGTGGATATAAAATATGTTTTAGTTATTTTGATAAGGGCAAATAAATAAGGGCTCATAATTTTGTGGCCCTATAACTTGGGAAGTATACGGGCGATTGGAGCGGATTCAAATGGGATGCCAAATAATATGTGTAGCAAATTTGGTGTAAATCGTTCCGGTACCTTCAGAGGAGTAGAGGCACAAATTTGGTGTTACGAGCGAGCGACGACTAACATCCAAGTATATGAGTTATATATATATTTGGAATCAGGGCGAGGAGAATGCTACAGATACACGACCGAATGCTTTAGCTTCTTCGGTACTTTGTACGGCGAGTTAAAAATATTTTTATTAAATGTATCAAACTACACAAGTAATTATTAATAAGTACCGGTACATATAATTGTTACAATATTAATATTTACCAAAAGACGCGGATATTATTAATAATGGCCAGTTATTATTAAGACAAACCGGATTTAATATATCAACCGTAACATACATGTAATTTGATTGCTCAGGAATAGACTACATTGAGAAAATAGTCTAAATGTATTCAAAGACCCTCAAAACGAATAAATCCATTAAAATTGACGTTATTTTATTATCTCAATACTTTCTTTTATACACAACGTGTATGAAAGTATCAAAAAAGAAATATTTCTATAAAATTTCATAAAATTTTGAATCTATAGGCCAGAAAAAATAATTGTAATTTTGAAATTTAAAAATTTCAATAAAACAAATGCCTTCAATTTTGTATTGAATTGTTTTTATGTTCGCCAATCAATTTTATACATAAGTTTAGAATATATCTACGAACATCACCGATGGTTATTTAAGAAATAATGTTTTTCTGTTAAAGCAATATAATTTTGGCATATATCTGGATAAATAGGACTTCCTACGGCACTGATCCAAAATATATTTCTTATTAATTTCTTGTAAATAATATAAGCCCGTTTTCCCAGAAATGGTTCTGCATGATTTCCCTAAATTTGCAAAATCGCTCAAGAATTCTAATATTTATTTATTATGATTGATAAAATTCATTAAAATATATATATGTATATTATGTGTAATGGTAGCTGGATACTGAAGATGACAATATCCAAGTGCCTCAAGTATTATTGGAAATGTTCCCAAAAGAAGCTTACACAGGCGACTGGATGGTGGCATTCCGAGTTGTTATACCTCTTTATATGGTAATGGCATTGTCTCAATTCATTACATATCTTCTTATTCTAATCGTCGGCGAAAAGGAGAATAAAATCAAGGAAGGAATGAAAATAATGGGATTAAAAGATTCTATGTTTTGGTAAGTGCATCTAACCAAATCGGGAAGAATAACTCGTATTTGAAAAATGCGTCATATCTGTATGCTTTAATTATGAATAACGCAAAACCCTTATTTCTATACACAGGTTATCGTGGTTCATAATTTACGGGGTATTCGTCTTATTTCTATCCGTGGTGAGCTGCGTCCTCTTGTTCACGTTACGAGTGTTCCAAAACACCAATTTTCTAGTCATATTTATTTTAGTTGTATTGTACAGTTTATCAATTATTATGTTTGGGTTTATGCTTACGCCGTTTTTCGATAAAGCTAGGGTAAGCGGAAGATGCGCAATGTTTATGTTGTGGTAATGATTGTAAAATGGTGTTTAATTACAGACAGCTGGTATTTTGGGTAATTTCGCAGTGAATATAATGAGTTTATTATATTTTATTCAAGTGTTTGTCGATGATTCTAGTTCGGTAGCATTTTGGCTTGTATCATTGATAAGTTCAACAGGGTTTGCATTAGCAATGGATAAGGTAAATGGCGTAGAAACAGTGACCTATATACTATAATGAATTGGCAACACTCGCAAAGGTGTTACTATCTCTCTTTAAATGCAGTAACTAAGGCGGCATAAATAAGAATATTTAAGATTTTCCGTAGCAGTTTACTAACTGGTGCATTTTTCGTAGAAACTTTTAAAGCAAAAGTTGTGCAAAATATTAACAACTTACATTATGAACATAATTATTTTTGCCATAAGTGCAGCCGTTCTAGGAATATTGAGACAAAAAATGCATAGAGTAAACATGCACTTCTGGTTTGAATATTCTTTTCAAAAATAATAGGTGTACATCTAGACCTAATACAAGTCTTAAGTTTAAAGTATCACAATATTACGTTCGATAGTTACATTCAATTCAGGGAGGGTCAAAACGTGTATATCCGTTGAAATCTCGAGTTCTCAAAATATTTCATGATTACAAGACTTACTTATTACTGCGTATAAGAAAGTAAAAATATAGATTCGGAAATTATTTCGAAACATATACGTCTTAAGTTTAAAGTATCACAATTTTATGTTCGATAGTTACATTAAATTCAGGGAGGGTCAAAACGTGTATATCCGTTGAAATCTCGAGTTCGGAATATTTCAAGATTACAAGACTTACTTATTACTGCGTATAAGAAAGTAAAAATATAGATTTGGAAACTATTTCAAAACATATACCAGTCTTAAGTTTAAAGTTTCACAATTTTACATTAGATAGTTACATTAAATTCAGGGAGGGTCAAAACGTGTATATCCGTTGAAATCTCGAGTTCAGAATATTTCATGATTACAAGACTTACTTATTACTGCGTATAAGTATGTAAAAATATATATTCGGAAACTATTTCGAAACATATACAAGTCTTAAGTTTAAAGTATCACAATTTTACGTTCGATAGTTACATTAAATTCAGGGAGGGTCAAAACGTGTATATCCGTTGAAATCTCGAGTTCGGAATATTTCATGATTACAAGACTTACTTATTACTGCGTGTAAGAAAGTAAAAATATAGATTCGGAAACTATTTCGAAACATATACAAGTCTTAAGTTCAAAGTATCACAATTTTACGTTCGATAGTTACATTAAATTCAGGGAGGGTCAAAACGTGTATATCCTTTGAAATCTCGAGTTCGGAATATTTCATGATTACAACACTTACTTATTATTGCGTATAAGAAAGTAAAAAAAATAGATTCGGAAACTATTTCGAAACATATACAAGTCTTAAGTTTAAAGTATCACAATTTTATGTTCGATAGTTACATTCGATTCAGGGAGGGTCAAAACGTGTATATCCGTTGAAATCTCGAGTTCAGAATATTTCATGATTACAAGACTTACTTATTACTGCGTATAAGAAAGTAAAAATATAGATTCAGAAACTATTTCGAAACATATACCAGTCTTAAGTTTAAAGTATCACAATTTTATGTTCGATAGTTACATTCGATTCAGGGAGGGTCAAAACGTGTATATACGTTGAAATCTCGAGTTCAGAATATTTCATGATTACAAGACTTACTTATTACTGCGTATAAGAAAGTAAAAATATAGATTCAGAAACTATTTCGAAACATATACCAGTCTTAAGTTTAAAGTATCACAATTTTATGTTCAATAGTTACATTCGATTCAGGGAGGGTCAAAACGTATATATCCGCAGAAATCTCGAGTTCGGAATATTTCATGGTTACAATACTTACTTATTACTGCGTATAAGAAAGTAAAAATATAGATTCGGAAACTATTTCGAAACATATACAAGTCTTAAGTTTAAAGTATCACCATTTTATGTTCGATAGTTACATTCAATTCAGGGAGGGTCAAAACGTGTATATCCATTGAAATCTCGAGTTCAGAATATTTCATGTTTACAATACTTATTTATTACTGCGTATAAGAAAGTAAAAATATAGATTCGGAAACTATTTCGAAACATATACAAGTCTTAAGTTTTAAGTATCACAATTTTACGTTCGATAGTTACATTCGATTCAGGGAGGGTCAAAACGTGTATATCCGTTGAAATCTCTAGTTCGGAATATTTCATGATTACAAGACTTACTTATTACTGCGTATAAGAAAGTAAAAATATAGATTCGAAAACCATTTCGAAACACAATATTGGCAACACAATATTTAATTCATATTCAATTCAAACCTGCTTCGTATAAGCAATAACAATCAATTTTTATTCGTGCTGATTCTGTTTTTATATAATAAAGAGATTCAATTATGTCATGATTGATTTTTTTGATGTTTGTCCTGCTTCAATGAGTTATGAGTTTCCAGTCTATTATAGAATAGAGGTCACTGGGTAATAGTAATCGTGAATATAGTAATGATTCGAATCCACTGGACAATTTTAAAATTGTTAATTCTCGTTGTTTTTTTAGGCTTTAGTATTAGATTTAAATGGAGAAGGAGTGAATTTCGATAATTTATGGTCCGGCCCCGGCATACCATTCGGTGGTAGCTTGATTATGATGGCCCTCGATATTGTATTATATGCAGTTTTAGCATATTATTTAGATAGTGTTATTCCAAGTAAGTCACATTATTAATTTATTGGAACGTTTTATCCATATAATAGTTTAATTGTTAAACTGATTAACACGATATTTCTGTAAGGTGAACATGGAACTAAACGAAGTCCTTGGTTTTGCTTTACTCCCGCATTTTGGTGTGGCAAAAAGCCTGTTGCAAGAGTAAGAATTTTAAACTTAATTCGTGTTATTAAATAATATATTAAATTTTCTTTCATTTTTAGGAAAATAAAAATCATGTAAGTATTCATTATTTAAGCAATAGTTCGTTTCCAGTGGAGGCCCGCTCCTGTATGTATATATATATATTTATTTATTTATTTAATTACTAATCAATTCGACAAATTACTATGATCCCATTAAAGGCCGATGTGACAAATATTATATATTATAAATTGGCTTCGATCGTTTGTTTTGTTACTCTACAAAGTGTAATATTATAGATATCATCTTCAAATGGTGAAAGTGGCTCATTTAACAATGTCGAAGAACAAAATCGTGATGTTGAGCAGGTGCCACGCGAGATGAAAGGTCGGGAAGCAATTCGAATTGTGGACCTTTATAAATCCTTCACTGTAAGTTGTCATATTGACTAATGGTACAATTCTGAGTTATAGTGGAATTCTGAGTCAATCTATAAATCTATAAGAAGAATTTGTAAAATATATTTTAATTGAATTGCAAACATTTATAAACTGATTCCATAAGATATATCGAACATAATACATTATATGTGTATTCCGAATTTGGATCACAGTAATCGGTTACACATTTATTTCGTTTCTAATTGACTTTGAAGAGCTAAAATAATATTATTTCGATAGTATTAGTGATTATAAACCATTTTAATGCTAATTTTGCCTCAAAATACTTTTTAAGTTCGAGAAATTCGATATATTATTCGTTAGTGGTTCAATTTCGAAATATACTATAATAATACTAAAATGTGAATCTATTAAAGAACTACAGCTTTTTCAAAATCTTACAGATTATCCTTATAGACCTATAGACCGACACAGAATCATACTATTAATCTGTAGATCTATAAGGCTATTCTATAAATATTTAAACCCTTACAGTTTCAAAATAATTATATTTTGCAACAAAATTTGTAGATAAATCAGATAATGTTGTTCAATTAATTAAACAAATTCAATAATCAAATTATATATTAAATTAACGAAACCGTTATAGTATAGCCAATATTTTATAGAATCCTCTATAGATGTATAAATGTACTTAGAATTCCACTATAAATGGTAATTATATACAAATCTATAACCCTTAGATGATTACCACCATAATTATCACTAATGCAATTTTTAATTCAGAAAAAAAAATTAACAAATTTAAGGAATTTGTTAATTTTTATTTTTATCGTCAAGAGAACCACTAAAAATCCCTAGTTGTGTCTATAACAATCGTATATAATGTTTTTGTTGTTTAAAGGCATGTCGTAAACCGGAAATGAAGGCTGTGAATGGTATTAACCTAACAATATACGAAGGACAAATAACGGCAATTTTGGGACACAATGGTGCGGGCAAAACGACACTTTTTAATATACTAACAGGACTAACAGCGCCCACCTCCGGTGCCGCCTATATTTTTGGCTATGATATTCGGTTAGTTGAGATCATTTTTATCTTTTAATAAAAAATCCCACAGTTTAAACAAAATTAACTCTTTTATAAAACGTTAATATTACAATAACGCAAAACTTGCAAATTTCTCTTTATTCCAGTGATCCTAATGACATGCAGACAATAAGAAGGATGACTGGCGTTTGTCCACAACATGATATTCTCTTCGACTTATTAACACCACGGGAACATTTAGAATTTTTCGCAGCTGTCCGGGTATAAAATCTATTTATATACTCTGTTTAATGAACAGATTCAGGAAATAAGCGCTACAAATAGTATTGCTTGGTTCTGCGAGTACTCTTGTTCAATTCCAGCTCTTCCCAGAAATTGAGTTACTGAATCTGTTCATTAAACAAAGTATAACATATTTTCTAAACCTATTTATGATTTACTATAAATGAATTTCATACAATCTGAATTGTTGCTCGTATACTTTTACTTACTGGTAAATTACGAACTTTTAATTTGTACCATGACTTATAAGTTAAGGGTGGCATTCACCTTTTGAGCACAAAAAAAAAGCTGTTTTTTAACATTTTTTTTCTCAGGGTACGTTTGAGATATTCGTATGCGGTTTTTTGTATCGTATTTATTCAACTTTTCTCTTTCATAAGGTATTTTTTAAAGTCGGGTACGTTCAGCCCCGGCGAAGATGTCCAGGTCCAAAGTGGGCAGCTCAATTTAGGCGCGCGGTAGCATAACTCTGGTCCCAGTTGTTTGAGAAAAAATAAGAAATAAGGATTTTAAAGTATATTAAATTGTCTAGGAATTGATCCTCGGGTGGTCCATTTGAACCATAATTAGCAAAATGGCGACCATCGTACAAAAATAGTTATGTTTTGCCACTTTTTTTCTCCTTTGGCGGGCCTTAAAAAATATTAACAACTGTCGGACACACTTCGTCGAGGATCAACTCTTAGAGAATTTTATTACCTTTAAGATGCACTTATCAAGAGTTAAATCGGTTAATTTGTTGTCGAGATATTCTACCGCGCGACTTAATACATATGGTTTCGAGAAAAACGCGTTTAAAGTTTCACCTTCAGACTGACGCGCGCGAAAACGCCGTGCTTGAGCAAAAACATTGTTTTGTTTAAATCGCAATTTCACATATTTCCAACTCGAATTTCAAAAAACGGCTTCAGAGACTTATAGTCAACACTTCAAAGTGTCCTATTCTGCAAAAAAAAAAATATATCGATTTTTTGAAGCCGCAAAAGGTGAATGCCCCCTTAATGATGAAAGACCATTTAGTTATTAATTCAGAAAATTTTCGCAATTCCACTCGTACTAGAAGAACTTGTTATAGGGCATTCCGCGTGCGTTGGTCGAGTTTGAGGTGAACAAAACGTTGAAAGATATAGATTTAATTGATAAAGCAGACACGTTCGCAAAATACTTAAGCGGTGGGCAAAAGCGTAAATTATCAGTCGGCATTGCTGTGATCGGTGATCCAAAGGTAGTCTTACAAACAGCTGGACATTAGCTGGCATTCTAAACATATTTATTTTTCTTAAAGATAATAATATTAGATGAACCAACAGCTGGCGTAGACCCGTATTCTCGTAGACACATGTGGTCTGTGTTACAAAATCGTCGGCACGGTAAAGTCATTTTGCTTACCACACATTTCATGGATGAAGCAGACATTTTAGCGGACCGGAAAGCGGTCGTGTCGAAAGGCCGGTTACGATGTTGTGGCAGCTCACTCTTTCTAAAGAATAAATTTGGTATTGGATATCATTTGACTTTGGTGTTGGAGGGAGTCTGTAGAGAACACGCAATTTCAAGGTAAAACAAGATGTCTTTATTATCTGATCTTTAGGTGACAAAACATAAATTATATATCTACAATTTTGAAGCTGTTTTTCTCAGGTTTTACAGTCAGTTATTTAAATTTATTTGGCACTACGTGTTTTATAATCAAGAGTGTGTTTGGCACACTCCTGATAATAACTCACGAAGTTAAGCCTACTAATTAATTTATATGATACGGAAAATGTGATAAATGTGTAATTATTGACACTTACCGGTAAGTCTTTATATTATCACCAGCATTTCCGGTAAAAAAAAATTAATTACTCACTTTTACCGGCCATTATATATCATAACCGACCTTGATATGTTATAGTAATAAAATTGTGGTATTTTCAAAGTTTGACCCCTTATAACTTACCCTTGGCCCAGGTTTTACAGTCAGTTATTTAAATTTATTTAGCACCACGTGTTTCATAATCAAGAGTGTATTATTCACACTCCTGGTGATGACACACGTGGTCGAAAAAGCCTACCAATTAATGTATATAATAACGTGATAAATCTGTAATTATTCCCACTTATAGTAATAATTTTATATAATCACCATCATTTTCAGTAAAAAAAAATAAATCAGAACTTTGATAGATAAAAGTAATAAAATTATTTATTTATTCTGAAAATGTATTATATATAATAGACTTTGATTGGTTAAAGTAATAAAATTGTAGAATTGTCAACTTTTAACCCTTTTAACTTACCCTTAGGTCATGGCTGCCCTCTCTCCTCAAATTTTTCAGGGAAAATATTATTTTGAGTCAAAATATACATATCAATTTTTTTCCTGGTCTTTACGGCCCCCTAGATTTTAGAACCTAGCACCCATATATTATTTAAACAAGGTTCTATGGCATTTAGAATAACAGAGTTGGTTATTTTTTATACATGTACACTTATTAGAATGGTTAAAATATTCATAATCATCGCTAAGTGTATATAATTACCATCATTTTCGAAATAAATAAATAATTTTACCAGTTAAAGTTCTAAATAATCATCGGTAATAGTGAAGATTATTTATTTTTACTGAAAATTATGGGAATTATATACACTTACCGGTTATTCATATTTTTACTTTTATCACATTTGCCGTAATATATAATCTGTAAAGGTGTATTCATAACGAAACAATTAGTAATTATGCTTAGAAATTACAAGTATTAATTCCAGTTCGTTATATTACAGCAACATAATTTATAATTAATTTTGTTAGTGTGAATGCTAGCATTGCTTGTCATAATACAAACTGGGTTATTATTTGTAATTTCAAATCCTAATTATTATTTGGTTCGCTTTGAATACAGCTTAAATTATTGTTCACAGCGAAACAATCAGTAATTAAGCTTAGAAATTATAAGTAATAATTCTAGTTTGTTTTATGACATACAATGTTAACGTTTACAGCAACAAAATGTATCATACATTGTGTTAATTTTGTTGTTTGGAATGTTAGCATTGCTTGTCATAATACAAACTAGCTTATTATTTGTAGTTTCTAATCTTAATTATTATTTGGTACGCTGTGAATACAGCTTCAAGGATTGTTCACAGCGAAAGAATCAGTAATTAAGCTTAGAAATTATAAGTAATAATTCTAGTTTGTTTTATGACATACAATGTTAACGTTTACAGCAACAAAATTTATCATACATTGTGTTAATTTTGTTGCTTGGAATGTTAACATTGCTTGTCATAATACAAACTAGCTTATTATTTGTAATTTTCTAATCTTAATCACTATTTGGTTCGCTTTGAATACAGCTTAAAGGATTGTTCACAGCGAAACAATCAGTAATTAAACTTAGAAATTATAAGTAATAATTCTAGTTTGTTTTATGACATACAATGTTAACGTTTACAGCAACAAAATTTATCATACATTGAGTTAATTTTGTTGTTTGGAATGTTAACATTGCATGTCATAATACAAACTAGCTTATTATTTGTAATTTTCTAATTACTATTTGGTTCGCTTTGAATACAGCTTAAAGGATTGTTCACAGCGAAACATTTAGTAATTAGGCTTAGAAAATTACAAATAATAATCAATGTTAACATTCTAAGCAACAAAACGAACACAAGTTATGACAAATTTTGTTGCTGTGAACGTTAACCTTGTATGTCATACAACAAACTGAAATTATTACTTATAATTTCTAATTCTTTAGCAGTGAACAATCCTTAAGTCGTTGACTAACTGCAAATAAATTTAAAAATTACTTAAAACTGGGAAACATTGGCAAATTTAACAACAGCGAAAAAATATATGTTTAAAGCATTTAATTGATGTATCGCAAAATATCAATTGATGTAATTAATTCTCAACATAAAATTGATAGAATCTATCGAATTTGTGTAAATGTTGTAGACTAGTGTCTTCGCATGTACCAAAAGCTGAGAAGGCTCGTCGCCATGGCCGAGAGCTTAGTTTTATTCTGCCTCATAACGCGGTCGATAATTTTGCGCCCTTGTTCTCAGCGATTGAGCAAGAAATCACGACGAGAACTGCCCGATTAGGTGAGTGTTTAATGTAATTGTATGTTTTTTGAATCGTATACATCTTGATTTATTTTTAATTATAGGAATTTCAAGTTATGGCGTATCAATGACAACACTAGAGGAGGTATTCTTACACCTAGAACGTGATGAGGAAACGGATGGTACGATGGACAATTTGAGCAAAAAGATGGTACGCAACCGAGCGTTGAGTCGCAGTCTTAGTTTGCAGAGTAAAAGTACTAGTTATCAGTCGTTACAGAATGAAGGCAACGCGGGTTTGAATAACGCAACAGATGTCAAAGGTCAGTCATCCCAATAGTATCGTCTTTAAGACTTAAGGGGTCTCTCTGGTTTTTTGGTGTTAAGAAAGGAGCTTTTTTTAAATCAACTCCATTTATTAAATAGCAGTTTTTTCTATACATTAATAAATACTTATAGGAATATTAAAAAAAAAATCTCCATTATTTCCTTTGATATTAGCCCCTAGGCGCGTGCTATTCCAAACAAATACCAATATTTCACTGTAATACACTGAAATTGTACCAATTATCTAATTATTTTATTATGTTATCAAATATTGTATCATCAATATGTATTGATTATAAAAATATAATATTAGGAAATAATAATTCAACAGAAACAATATCAAAACCAAACTTACCTTATATAAAGAATGGGTGGAAAATGATACCAATACCAATTTGTTATGGTTTTGAAGTACTAGCTATCAAAACTAACCAATACTCTACAGAAATATTCTGAAATGTCATTTATCTAATTCAGTCTATTTTGTTTTCTTGTCGAAATATTAACAGGCGCAGATGATCCGATTAATTAAGCTACATGCGAATCCATGACCATGTAAACAAGTTACTTATGATTTTTAGTAGCAATTTTTTCGTAACTTGTACATTTATTAAAGAAAGTTTTCAAACAAAAGTTGTGCGAAATATTAATATTTTTCATTATGAACATAACTATTTTTGCCGTAAGTGCAGCCGTTCTAGTGATATTGGAGATAGAACAAAAATGCATAGAGTAAACATGCATTTCTCGTTTGAATATTCTTTTCTCGTAACTGGTACATTTTTTGCGGAAACTTTTCAAACAAAAGTTGTACGAAATATAAATATCTTTCATTATGAATATAACTATTTTTCCCATAAGTGCAGCCGTTCTAGTGATATTGGAGATAGAGCACTGCTGGTTTGAATATTATTTTCAAAATAAAAGGTGCACAACTAGACCATATACAAGTCTTAAGTTTGAACTTTCATAATTTTACGTTCGGCAGCTCTAGAGCGTTCACCCATAGACAGACAGATACACACACACATACGCATAGACGTCACTCCGAAAATAGTCACATTCGATTCAGAGAAGCTCAAATATATATATATATATATATATATATATATATATATATATATACATATATATATATATATATCTCGGGCTAGAAATATTCTTCAAAAAACCTTCATCAGTATTATATGAAAATTGAAAAATCAATATTTTGACCCCAAAAAACCAGAAAGACGCCTTAAGTCAACTCGTTTAACGTCGCTTAAATCTACGAAAATTGAAAACGATTATAGTCGACTATAATCGTTTTCAAAGATTATCGAATAAATAACGTAAAAAGTATGTTTATAGTCAGTTTTTTTTTTTGTTAAACTGTTACTTGGATATTAATAGGCTAGCTGTGAATGCAGCTTAAGAGTTAAACATGATTGCTAATGTACATGTCCATTGTTTGAGTATTATTATTTGAATTTTAGCAGCAACTGCCGAAATCCAAATCGACGGTATCCAAAGCACGCCGGAAATCAAGCCAAACCTGCTCGGTTTCGGCCTAGACAATATCGAGGCGAAACCGAACGGTTTCCAAACAATGGTTGCCCTGTTACGCCTTCGAATGTTGCGACTTATGCGTGACCTGCAAAAACTTTACTTTATGATCTTACTGCCCCTCGGCTTAGCAGCGTTAGGCCTTTACTTAAATAGTATTCAAAGTATTGAGCCGAAAATGAAGTGTTTAACACTAAACGAAAGCACTTATAAAAGATATTATAATAGTATCGCAGTGCATAACGCTAGCGACACAGACATTGATGATTTTTTGGATACAATTGCATATACAGGGAGTTCGGATATTGATATGTATAATGGGAATTTTTCGCTGTTGCTTGATATGGCCCCGCACATGGCGGCGTTGAACGTCAACACGTTCCACCTGTCCAATCTGAGTTTGACCACTATGACTACAATCTACAATGATACCGCACAACATGCCCTGCCAATTATTATCAATTATATCAATAATGCTCTGTACAGGTAAGATTATTTCGCTGTTTTATTGCGCTTTGCCAATTTTGTTGCCAATTTGTAAACTTAACATTTGTTTGCCTATCCGTAACGTAATTATACGTAGATCACAGGTAAAAACACGTAGTTCAAATTAACTGATTCATCCATAGTTTTTCGTTCGTTTTCATATGTTTTGTTATTCCTCAAATCTAAATCGTTTTATGTAAAGAAAATCTAATCATCGCACGCCATTACCTCAATTAAGGTCCAGTAGCTTTATATTAATATTAACCCTATGACATGCGTTATCAGCATTACATATAGACACCCTATCATTCCATTTAATTCTGTCTAATGGGGGGGTAACAAAGTTCAGTACAAGAATAAGAATACACACGAACCTATTAGTATACACACTGATCTGGGTAAAATCAATTACTACTGGAATTAAATTCATAATTCACAATTCAACTTTAAAATTACCTCCATAATTCACAAAAATAAGAATACACACAAACCTATTAGTACACACAGAGCTGGGAAAAATCAATTACTAGTGGAATTGAATTCATAATTCAACTTTTAAATTATCTCGATAATTCACAAAAATCTATTAGTGCACACCGAGCTGGGTAAAATCAATTACTACTGGAATTGAATTCATAATTCACAATTCAACTTAAATATTATTTCGGTAATTCACAAGCTCAAATCATCTGCAATGAATTGATTTCAAACCACAATTCAAAACGAATTGAAGCCTCTTAGACCATTATAAATCATTTATGTGAATTTCTTATTAATCAAAAGGAATTAAAGCCTATTTACCATTAAAAATCAGTTAAAATTCCAAAGGAATTAATACTTTTTTTGAAAATTACAAACCTTTTATGTGATTTTGTTTCATAAATCAAAAGGAATTAAGACCTGTTTATCAATTTACAAATAATTTATAATTCAAAATGAATTGAAGCTCAAATCATCTACAATGAATTGATTTCAAATCACAATTCAAAACGAATTGAAACCTCTTAGACCATTATAAATCGTTTATGTGAATTTGTAATTAATCAAAAAGAATTAAAGCCTATTTACCATTAAAAATCTGTAAAAATTCCAAAGGAATTCAAATTTTTTAGACAATAACACGTCTTTTATGTGATTTTGTTTCATAAATCAAAAGGAATTAAGACCTGTTTATCAATTTACAAATCATTTATAATTCAAAAGGAATTGAAGCTCAAATCATCTACAATGAATTGATTTCAAATCACAATTCAGAACGAATTGAAGCCTCTTAGACAATTATAAATCATTTATGTGAATTTGTCATTAATCAAAAGGAATTAAAGCCTATTTAACATTAAAAATCTGTTAAAATTCCAAGGGAATTGAAACCTTTTAGCCAATAACAAGCCTTTTATGTGATTTTGTTTCATAAATCAAAAGGAATTAAGACCTCTTTATTAATTTACAAATCATTTATAATTCAAAAGGAATTGAAGCCTTTTTAACAATGCCTTGCATTATAAATCAATAATCAAAAGGAATTAAAGTCTATTTTATATTTATCAATTATAAATCCTTTTAACCTGAAATGTGATTTGAAATCATTCAGCCTTTTTACAAATTATACATTTTGATGACTTGATGCCTTTGATGAAATCATAAATTCAATTTTTTTCAAATGAATTCAATTCCGAAGCCTTAAGTTCTCATTATTTGTAGAGAGCTTGATGCCTTTGTTGAAATCATAAATTCATTTTTTTTCAAATGAATTCCATTCCAAAGCCTTAAGTTCTCATTATTTTTGAGGGTTTGATACCTTTGATGAAATCATAAATTTAATTGTTTCAAATGAATTCAATTCCAAAGCCTCATTATTAAAAGGGCTTCAGTTAAATTGAATTAAATCTCTAAATTAATTAAAGCCCTTTTTAATTCCGTTTGATTTGAATTCCTGCCCAGTTCAGCGTACACAGGACCGTATTTCCAAGTTTTATATATTTTTTTACACAAATAAAATTAATCTGACTTCCTAGTCCTATAAGTCTTACTTATATATTAGGTATACTATCAGAGAAAGACGTTCTTTCTATTTGTACTCGTAAAGATTATTTTAATATTTCTTTAACATGCGATCAGTTTTGCCAATTTAAATATTGATATTAATCGCATTTATTATATGACGAATGTATTTTAAATAAAAATTAAGAGGGGGAAAATATAGCTAAACGAACACTGAATAGGTCCAAAGTTTTTATAAAACTCCATAAATCACCTGTACATTTCGCCGCCATGACACCTATAATGCTAATATGCCCTCTAATATTTGTAGATTAATATTGGAAAAGAAGCAATTGTTAGACTTGTACAAACCGATCCAAGTGCAAGCGCATCCCTTTCAACAAACATCACAACCCGAAGAGTTCAACATCGGAATATTCTCCTCGTCAATCTTTATCGGAATGATATTCGTATTGATACCAACGAGCTTATCAATCGATATGGTGTACGACAGAGAGGTAAATCCCTACTTCTCCTCACCGCACACAAGTTAACAGTAAAAATTGTTTGTTAGGTAAAGGCGAAGAATCAACTTCGAGTGAACGGCTTATCTTTCTTCATGTATTTCTTCACGTATTTTGTGGTGCTGGCCGGTTTGATGATTGTGATCTGTGCGGCACTGCTCGTACTTATTCTGGTGTTCGATTTACCGTCGCTAAGGGAGCCGCCTGCGTTTTGTACATTCGGCACGCTAATACTTATCTATTGTCCCGCCTCCATTTTGTTTTCGACATGTGTTTCGTATATTTTCGACAAAATGGATTCGGCCATGTCTATTCTGCCAAACATTGCCACCTTTGTTGGCCTAATTCCGTTTTCACTGGTTATCATTCTAGACATGCTGCGGATTGGTAAGTTTATTCTTTTAAATTTAAACAATATTGTTAGGTTTTAACTCATGAAAATTGACCAACTAATAAAGAAAATGTGATTGTTTTAGGTGGGAAAGCGGCGCTGGCGTTACACATTGTCTTTTCATTGTTGAACACAATGTATACACCGTACGCGGTTGTGTATTATGTGCAAAGGGTTCACTTGATGTGTCAAGTGAACAGTGCATGTACACATCTGACTGTCACCGATTATATGACCGATGAAATCATTGTTATGTTTGTTGGGACAATTTTACATATCCCCATTTGGTTCGTTATCCTAATGGTACTCGACGTTAAGAAAAATGGCGGAAAAGCCAGAGATGCGTTCCTCATATTTAAAAAGGTGAGACACTATTCACTTAATCACAACTTAACACTATACAGGCTGTTGACGCACTTATGCGTCATGAAACTAACGTTGACGCACTTATGCGTCAATTGTGATTCTGGTGTTAGCCGTTTAAAACATATTAGCGTTATATAATATCAGGAAAGTTGATATCGCAAATTCTATATAGATTTTTATAATGGGTATTTAATTAAATTGCAGAATTTACAACATTTTCAATGAAAATGTTTATCACGAAATATCGCGAACCGACAATAATTATTGCCACAATATGCAAATGAAATTTTAAAAAACACAATTAATATGGGTATATTTTGTTACACACATAAGGAAAAGTTTTGAATTTTACCATTTATAAAAAAATATATTAAATATAGTGTTTACAAAATCCTAATTTTGTTATTATTTATTTAATGAATGTATCTTTTTTACTTTCTTTTACAAAGTAATAAGTCTTGTAATCATTTTGAACTCGAGATTTCAACGGATATACACGTTTTGACCTTCCATGAATCGCACTTAAGACTTCCTAGACTGCCCTAGATGTGCACTTCCAATTTTTAAAAAGAATATTCAATCCAGAAGTGCATGTTTACTCTATGCATTTTTTGTTTTATCTCCAATATGATTAGAACGGCTGCATTAACGGCAAAGATAGTTATGTTCATAATGAAAGATATTGATATTTCGCACAACTTTTGTTTGAAAAGTTTCTTCAAAAAATGTACCAGTTACGAGAAAAGAATATTCAAACAAGAAATGCATGTTTACTCTATGCATTTTTGTTCTATCTCCAATATCACTAGATCGGCTGCACTTACGGCAAAAATAGTAATGTTCATAATGAAAGATATTAATATTTCGAACAACTTTTGTTTGAATAGTTTCTTCAAAAAATGTACTAGTTACGAGAAAAGAATATCCAAACGAGAAATGTATGTTTACTCTATGCATTTTTATTCTATCTCCAATATCACTAGAACGGCTGCACTTATGGCAAAAATAGTTATGTTCATAATGAAAGATATTAATATTTCGCACAACTTTTGTTTGAAAAGTTTCTTCAAAAAATGTACCAGTTACGACAAAGTTGCTACGAAAAATTATAAATATCTTGTTTACGTTGCCTTGGATTCGCATGTAGCTCAATAAATCGGATCATCTGCGTCTGACAATAATTTGACAGGAAAACAATATAGACTCAATTAGATAAATGACATGTCAGAGTCATCGCAGCTAAAAAATTGGGTTACTTATCTAGTGAAAATTTACGTAACAGAAAGTCGAGTGCAGGCCACTCCAGATATTATTTTCTAACATTAATCTTATTCTCAATTTATATTTATATATATATATATGAACACTTTTTAGTTTTTGAATATTTTGCAGGGGGGTCCACTACATTTTTTTTTAATTCACTTATTGAGACGTTTTGATAGATAACCATATTGAATTTTACCATTTAATAACAAAATATTAAATATATTACTTACAAAATCGTAATTTTGTTATTATTTATTTATTTTTATATATATTTTTCAGGAATGAATGTTTTTTTTTTCTTACACTTATTCTTGCTCGTAAAACTGTCAAAGGCATAAAAACCAATGTATTATTTTCCAGTATTTAAGTGATAGGAATAAAAATTATTAATGTTATACTCAAATTATATTTTTTATGAACACTTTTTAGTCTTTGACTCTGTTGCAGGGGAGGGGGGTCCACTAAATTTTTTTTAATTCCACTTACAGGGGCCTTTTTATAGTTATTGTTGGGATTGTTTGATATTTTGATAATGGGGGGGTTAAAGAGAAGGGACGGATTGTCCTAATATATAAATTCATATTTATTGACTTATTTTACGTAAATCGCAAATGAATCATGAGTTTAGAGCGACTACTTCAAAAGTTATAGGAATCTTAGTAAAGGGTTAAAATATTACATTATTTGTATAAAAATTCGCGACATCAACCTGTATAGTGTTAATATAGACAAAAATTGTATTTATTAATGGAATTTGTCAAATATGTTTTTAATGTATTTATAGCGAAGAAAAGAATGCATTATTGACGATACAAACGAATGCAGTGATGTAGGCGAGCACGAAGACAGCGACGTGAAAACCGAGCGACTAAAAGTCACTAATCTCATGAACAGTAACACCCCCAATTTACCCCTCGTAATGGTGCAGGTAAGCCCTTCCCCCTACCCATCCACCTAATAAATATATAATATTTTCTTTGTTTAACAAGAACTTGCACAAGCAATACACGAAAAAAGAGTTCAAATGCTGCAGCAAAGAAGAAGAAGAGCCTGTTAGTAAGGTGGCTGTGAAAAGTTTATCACTAGCGGTTGAGCAGGGTGAAGTATTCGGGTTACTCGGTCATAATGGGGCGGGGAAAACAACAACAATGCGTATTATGATTGCCGAAGAGGCGCCAACACGGGGCAAAGTTCAAATAGGCGGGCACAATGTGACGTCATCAATGGCGAAAGCATTCCAGATCATGGGGTACTGTCCGCAGCACGATGCGCAGTGGAAGAATATCACGGTGCGCGAGCACTTAGAGTGTTATGCCGCCATTCGGGGGGTTCCATCTAGTGATATTCGAACGTAAGTGATAGTCGCACGAACCGAATTAGGTTTCTGCGCATGTGTATTAAAGTATTAAATGTGTTATATATTTATCTATCGCAGAGTGGTTGATTTGTACTTGGCTGGTTTACAAATCAAAGAACATTCGGCGAAGCAAACTCAGCATTGTTCTGGGGGCACCCGGAGGAAGTTATCGTTCGCTATGGCGATGGTGGGCGGGCCTAAAGTAGTGTTATTAGATGAGCCTAGCACCGGAATGGACCCTAGAAGCAAGAGGTTCTTGTGGGACACCATTCTTGCCAGCTTCCAGGTACATACACAACAATCTATAAACATCTGTCCCAAATTACACTGTATTATATATGTATAGTAATTAAGATTAGAAAATTATAAATAATAATCTAGTTTGTATTATGATAAACAATGCTAGCATTCACAGCAACAAAATGAACACAATTAATTATAAATGTTGCTGGAATTATTATTTGTAATTTTTAAGCTTAATTACTAATTGTTTCGCTGTGATCTTTTAGATAAACATTAAACAATCACGATTATGCTTAGATATAAACAATAATAAGGTTTTAAGCTCGCCGTACCAAGTACCGAAGAAGCTAAAGCATTCGGTTGTGTGTCTGTAGCATTCTCGGATCAAAATATTTCATTAACAAAAAGTGTTTGTCTCGTCGCCCCGAATTTAAAAATATATATAACTTATTTACTTGGATGTTAGTCGTCGCTCGCTCGACCAAATTTATGCTTTCCACTCGTCTGAAGGTACCAAAGCGATTTGAACCAAATTTGCTACTCATATTATTTAGCAGCTCATTTGAATCCGGTCGCAGTTCAAATCCAATCGCTCGTATACTTCCCGAGTTATAGGCCCCCAAAATTTGGAGCCACCCTTAATACTGCCCTTATAAAAATAATTAAAACACTCGAAAATTTTACTAAAAATTCTAAGATATTTTATATCTACAAGATTTTTTCATATTGTTAACCCAAACCCCGAAAAAAATTATTGAATATTATAATTTTAAATTTTAAAATATGCACTAAAAATTTATTTAAATCATTATAATCTACAAAAACTTGTAAGACTTTTTATATCTATAACATTTTTTTAAATTGTTTACCAAAAGGCCATATTAATTAAAAGGCACTGCTCGCAACGTATATCTTACCTAAAGGCGAGCTCTACGCATTGGTGCGTTTTATCATGTTAAACTGTATATTTATCAAAATTAAATGCCCGTCTCGATTAATAAATGGCATTGCGAATAATTTGGTACTGATAAGTTTACATTTACGTTTCTCTAGTTACAATACATATATTGAAATTGTTTCATAGCAATCGAAGGGTGAATTTATAACAAAATAACGTATATTATTATTTGAATTTTGTACCCTATAATTTGAGACGATAATAAAATAATAATGTAAATAAAATACGATAATTTGGGACAGAGTACTTTAAAATGTAGATTATAAACGGTTTATTTTATTTTATTGTATTTACGTATGTAAAGGGTAAACGAAGTGCAATTCTCACAACACATTCCATGGAAGAGGCAGACGCTCTATGTTCAAGAGTAGGAATCATGGTCAAGGGAGAATTAAGGTACCTAAAACAATTATATATTATATATACTGAAGTCCGGATATAACGAACATCTATTTTGCATTTAACACGGTTCGCTATATCCGAGGTTCACAATAAAAGACAAGATTGTACAGAACGACTGATTACAAAAAAATATTTGAAGATATACATCCAGATGTATGCGTTTGTTTGAATGTATGAATGAATGTATGTGTAGAACGCTTTTATTATTAAAATACAAACCAGTATACGCTTGATTACTAGTGTCATTTTATTAATATCTCGAAAACGACACGAGTTAGATAGAAAGTGAATCTTGTAAAAGTTAAAGATATTAAAATTTCTAACTACTTTTGTTTGATTTTTTATCGAAAACATAAACTGGTATTAGAGGAATCTTCCTTTATACAAAAACATTAATAATAATAACAATATAAATAGTATAGTAAAATTTAAAAAATAAGAGTTAAATTAACCATAATAATAACTAAATAACACTTTTATTTAAAGCTGCATTCACAGTGAACCAAGTAGTAATTAAGATTAGAAATTTCAAATAATAATTCTGTTTATGTTATTATAAATAATGCTAACACTTTCATTATAAATTTTGTTACTGTGAACGCTAGCATTATTTGGCATAAAACAATTTGCATTATTATTTGTAATGTCTAATCTTAATTACTCATTGAATTGCTGCAAATGATCCTTTATGTGTAATTTTAATTTATTTTTATAAAAAATAAGCGTACTAAAGTGAAATATAAATAAGAGAGTTAAATTAACCATAAATAATAATAACTAAATAACACTTTTATGCAAAGCTGCATTCAGAGTGAGCCAAATAGTAATTAAGATTAGAAATTACAAATAATAATTCTGTTTATGTTATTATAAATAATGCTAACACTTTCATTATAAATTTTGTTACTGTGAACGCTAGCATTATTTGGCATAAAACAAATTGCATTATTATTTGTAATGTCTAATCTTAATTACTAATTGAATTGCTGCAAATGATCCTTTATATGTAATTTTAATTTATTTTTATAAAAAATAAGCGTACTAAAATGAAATATAAATAAGAGAGTTAAATTAACCATAAATAATAATAACTAAATAACACTTTTATGCAAAGCTGCATTCAGAGTGAGCCAAATAGTAATTAAGATTAGAAATTACAAATAATAATTCTGTTTATGTTATTATAAATAATGCTAACACTTTCATTATAAATTTTGTTACTGTGAACGCTAGCATTATTTGGCATAAAACAAATTGCATTATTATTTGTAATGTCTAATCTTAATTACTAATTGAAATTCCTGCAAATGATCCTTTATATGTAATTTTAATTTATTTTTATAAAAAATAAGCGTACTAAAGTGAAATATAACAAAGAGAGTTAAATGAACCATAAATTATAATAACTAAATAACACTTTTATTCAAAGCTGCATTCAGAGTGAGCCAAATAGTAATTTAGATTCGGAATTACAAATAATAATTCTGTTTGTTTTATTAATAAATAATGTTAACACTTTAATTATAAATTTCGTTGCCGTGAACGCTAGCATTATTTGGCATAAAACAAATTGCATTATTATTTGTGATGTCTAATCTTAATTACTGATTGCTGCGAATGATTCTTTATATATAATTTATTTTTAAAGCTCGTGTAATCTTTAATGTTTTTTATTTCATTCGGTAAATTAATGCATAATTTCGATACGTTATGACGAAAAAAATGTCTTCCTTTATTTGAATTATTTTTATTTAAAAATAGGTTTTTGTTACACCTAATATCTATGTTAACTAAATAATTAGTTAGTTTGGTGTATTATTATGTTTTAATTTGTGAATTTGTGGATAATATTAGGTGTCTGGGTTCGACGCAACACCTTAAAAACTTATACGGTGCCGGCTACACATTAGAAATGAAATTACGGGGCGGAGACCGTACGCCGACAAGTTCAACGCCGGATCGGCCTCGTGAGTTGCGGGAATTTGTCGAGCAATTGTTCCCGGATGCCCTGCTACAGGAATCGTTCGCCGATCGGCTTGTGTTCAGCGTACCACAGCATGCAGTCACATCGTTAGCACAATGTTTCACACAACTCGAAAAGGGTACGTTTTAAATACATAATAATACTATTGATGATTTTTTTTTCGGGCCGAAAAAATATGTTATTTTCGCTTAGATTTCTCTACAAAGGATTTTAATTTTTAATTACAGCAAAATCAGAATTGGACATAGAAGAATACAGCTTCAGTCAAACAACATTGGAGCAGGTATTTTTGAAGTTTGCCCAGTACGATGAAATAAACGGAGAATAACTTATCACTGATTTAGCAACAACAAAAACATAACATAATAATAATAAAAATAAGAAGAAAAAAAAGACATTACAATAATAATTAAAAAAAAAAAAAAACGTATAAGTTTACTAATAAAGTGAAATAATTTTTTTGTGAAATTTTACGGACTATTATTGATATAAAGTGAGTTTACTTTTAGAAACAAGCATGGGCGTCCACAGAGGGGTGGCATGAGTGGGGTATTTACCCCACACCCCTAGAACATTGAAACCTATTAAATAATTTTCACCAATTTACAAAGTCTTAACCCCCAACCTCTGCGGGCGGCCATTAAAAAAACAAGTCAATAGAAGTGTATCTACTTATTGAAATATTTCTGAAAAAGCTGTTTATTAAGAGAAAACTAATTGATTGTAATAAATTTTAAATGATGGGAGTTTGTTATTTGTTGAGGAAATTTGTATAGAAGTACTTTGAAATGCCTAAATATTTTATAATAATTTAACCGAATTTTTCTAGTCTCTTATTACAATTAAATAAATAATTATTCAATTATTATACACACCGTTCTTTATTTTATAACAAAACAAATACAAAAGAAAAAAAAGCTTTTTTAAAATTATAAATGTTGTGATTTGTCGCATTGGAATTAAATCAAAATAATATTTGTTCAGTTCAATTTTTTCCAAGCGGCAAAATATTTTCTTCGAATTGTGTAAAAGCACCAAAGCCTGTAGTTTTAATTAAGACATTATTTTTAAACAGACAGAAATAAAACAACAACAAAAACAGTAAACTAACCAATTGAAAACGCATGATTTTTGTATAGGATGAGAGATCAAATTATTAACATTTATAAATGGCTGTGAGCCTATAAATACTTTCTAGTTATTTAACAATTATTGTTTTTTCCACTTTATTGTTTGTTTATTTGTTAAAATTTATATTTTATATTATTAATTTATTGAAAATAAATAAATTTGTTCTATTTGAATGCGTCATTTTATTTTATTATTTTCCAGGAGCCTCAAATAAGAAACATAAAATTTACAAACAAATAGTTTATTCATGCGTTAGACAAGATTCGGTACGTACAACGCACCGATGCGTTTAGCTCGCCTTTAGGTATGATATGCGATGCGAGCAGCTTTTTGATTAACAATTTGAAAAAATGTTATAGATATAAAAAGTCTTACAAATTTTGTAGATTATTTTGATAAAAAACAAGCTTAAGTCCAACTCCACTACCTCCAGCTCGCCTTATAAGTAATATATGCGATGCAACCAGTGGTTTTTAATTATTATGGCCTTTTGGTTAACTAATTGAAAACATGTCATAGATATAAAAAGTTTTACAATTTCTTGTAGATTATTTTGATAAAAACAAGCTTAAGTCCAACTCCACTATGCCTACAGCTCGCCTTATAAGTAAAATATGCGATGCAACCAGCGGTTTTTAATTATTATGGCCTTTTGGTTAACAATTTGAAAATATGTTATAGATATAAAAAGTCTTACAATTTCTTGTAGATTATTTTGATAACAAACAAGCTTAAATCCAACGCACCTATGCGTCCAGCTCGCCTTATAAGTAATATATGCGATGCAACCAGTGGTTTTTAATTATTATGGCCTTTTGGTTAACTAATTGAAAAAATGTCATAGATATAAAAAGTTTTACAATTTCTTGTAGATTATTTTGATAAAAAACAAGCTTAGGTTCAACGCTCCTATGCGTCCAGCTCGCCTAATAAGTAATATATGCGATGCGAGCAGCGATTTTTAATTATTATGGCCTTTTGGTTAACAATTTGATAATATATTATAGATATCATGAGGCTTTACAATTTTTTGTAGATTATTTTGATTAATATAAATTTTTATTGCATATTATATAATTTTAAATTATGATATTTAATAATTTTTTATGGTCTTTAGGTTAACAATATGAAAAAATCTTATAGATATAAAATATCTTTTTTTATAAATTTTTGGGTATTTTAATTGTTTTTATAAGGGCAGTATTAAGGGGGGCTCCAAATTTTGGGGCCCTATAACTCGGGAAGTATATGGGCGATTGGATTTAAACTACAAGGGGATTCAAATGAGTTGCCAAATAATATGTGTACCAAATTTGGTGTGAATCGCTCTGGTACCTTCAGAGGCGTACAGGGCACAAATTTTTATATATATACATATTTAAAAAAACATATTTTACTACTTTATAAGAATATTCACAAGATTAAGGCGTAAAATATATTAAATTAAATCATTCTGAAATAAAATAATTATTATATAATAAGCATACAATATTTATTTTATTTCAAAATGATTTCATTTAATATATTTTACACCTTTATCTTGTGAATATTCTTATATAGTAGTAAAATATGTTTATATTACGTTGGTACTAAGTACGTTTATATCTATTTTGTTCTATTGTTAATATCGTTTATTGTGCTACAAAACTAACAAGACTTCACTTTCTTGTATTGTTTTTACATATCTTCTTAATTATTCTGGCCTATGATTATATGAAGTCAAATTTAACGTTTGATATTAGTAGTGTAAACGTGTTCACACATGACGTCATCAATCTAGTAACTTTTGACTATAAGCGCGATATTTAAGTTGGCAACACTATGCCAAACATCCTGGGAGGATCGCTGATTAAATTTGACAATCGCGATAGGTGTGGTTATTAGTTTACGTTGTATTTTAATAATAAGACAAAAAATGTCGGCAACATTAAAGCCGTATTTAACCGCGGTTAGGCACACTCTAACAGCAGCGATGTGTCTGGATAACTTCTCGTCACAAGTTGTTGAACGGCACAACAAGCCAGAAGTTGAGGTTAGAACAAGCAAAGAATTATTGTTAACGCCCGTTGTTATCTCAAGAAACGAAAAAGAAAAAGTGCTCATTGAAACGTCGATAAATTCGGTTCGGATCAGCATAGCGGTGAAACAAGCGGATGAAATCGAGAAGATATTGTGCCACAAGTTTATGCGGTTTATGATGATGCGAGCGGAGAATTTCATCGTTTTGCGAAGGAAACCGATTGAGGGATACGATATTAGTTTCTTAATTACGAATTTTCACACGGAACAAATGTATAAACATAAACTAGTCGATTTTGTAATACATTTTATGGAGGAAATCGACAAGGAAATCAGCGAAATGAAACTAGCAGTGAACGCACGCGCTCGAATTTGCTCCGAAGAGTTTTTAAAACGATTTTAAAGTGGGGACTAATTTTTGTAATTTGAATATACATTGTTTAATTTGAACGTGCTACAATTTATTCCGGTTTTAATTTAACCAATTGTGTAAAAAAAAAAACTATTATTTTTTCCGGTTTTAAAAATGCTTTATTTCATTATTTTTATTGTTTAGTTTGAATGAAAACATATGGTTTTATAATACAAATTACTAATGTTTGATTTGAATGTTAAAATTAGGTGTGGCTCAGAAATTAGATAAGAATTAATTGTATACATTTTATATGTAATATTATTGTCAATAATTAATAACAAATATATTTATTGTATATTCATTTCAAATGTTATACTAATTATAATAAATATGTGAGTTCCAATTAGTAATGTTTTTAAGGCTTGCCGAAATATTCATGCCATAACAAGATCTCCGAATTCCTTCTCACGCGATTACTGTGTGTCTGTAATATTCTCGGATCATAAAATTTTCTTAACCATCACCCTGATTACGAAAATGTATATAACTTATATGACTGGATTAGATCACTCGCTCGCCCGTAAGACCAACTTTGTGGACGTATCTCTGAAGGTACCGGGTCGATTTTAATGAAATTTGCTATACATATAATTTCCACGCCCGTTAAGTTCCCGTTGCATTTTAAATCCAATCGTCAGTACAAGTCCAGAGTTATAGGGCCCCAAAATTTGAAACCCTCCTAAATACTGCCCTTAGTCAACTTTTAAAAATGTTAGAATTTGCTACTAAAAATTCTAAGATATTTTTTGTCTTTAAAGTTATTTCACATTGTGACCCCATAGGCTTAAAAAAATTATATAAAAATATTTTGAAGTAAATCAGACATTGAATGCCATCTATAGGTGAAACGAAGAAGTCATGTGACAGTTATTTCTTTGGTTACAAACTATATATTTTCCAATATATAAACTATTTGCTTGAATTAATTAATAAAATTGGGAAATGTTCATCAAATAATTTTCAATATCCTTTGCTAATCACGAAACGTACGATATTAACGTTACCAATGTGTGCAATTTTAAATGTGGGGTTATGGTACAGGAATAAATAAATCTCGGGATCATAATTGGTTGGATTGGTTCAGTCGGCTCTGTGAGTGTAATGTCGATGATTTAGAATTATATACGTATACTCAGAAATGCATTTATTTCATATTAAATGCAGAAGAAATGTCATCAAACATAAACCAAATTTTAAAGACTTGTATATAATTACATTATTGCAAAAAACAATAATTTGAATATTAAAGATACTTGAATTAGGACGTCTGCATTAAATATATATTCTAATAAAGAATTGCTATCGCTTTTAGTATTGTTTTTATTGCGATTGGGCTCGCCGAAACGGCGAGCTGGTAGCACTGGCTACAAAAAATTGTAAGACTTTTTATATCTATAATTTTTTTTCAAATTGTTAACCGAAAAAGGCCATAATAATTAAGAACCGCTGCTCGCATCGCATATATTACTTATAAGGCGAGCTAAACGCATAGGTGCGTTGTACCTAAGCTTGTTTTTTATCAAAATAATCTACAGGAAATTTTAAGACTTTTTATATCTATAACATTATTTCAAACTGTTAACCAAAAGGCCATAATAATTATAAACCGCTGCTCGCATCGCATATATTACTTATAAGGCGAGCTGGACGCATAGGTGCGTTGTACCTATGTTCGTTTATTTTAAGTAAATATTTCAACCGGAAATAGTGGTTTACTCTAGTCTCTTTTTTATATCTCGGAAACGATTCGGGAAAAAAGATTCTTATAAATGCTAAAGATATTGAAACTCCAACTACGAAAGCATAAGAATAAGTTTATTGTTATTCGCCTATCAAACAGCTGTGGGAAGTTTATTATAAATGTGATTTTTTAATTTAATTTAGAATAAAACTTACAATTAATATCAAAGTTTATTATTATAAAAATACATCTGTCACAATTAATGTATAAAACATAGGCACTTATAGTTTCATTAGATAATACGTCTTAATTACAAAAAAATAAAAATAATCGCGTTGTAAGAAATAAATAAATATGGACATTTTCTATGTACAAAAATCAACAATCACTCATATTTTAAATCATATATTTATAACGAACTCATCTGATTCAGATGTTAGATTAGTTTAATTGATACTACATCTAACATCGTGTAAATATGAATGATTGAATCGTAATTTTGATAAATCAATTGTTACATTTACTAAATTAAGTTAACAGCGCTGTTAGGGCGTCTAGAAATGTGGTTCGACTTCCAATTAGTAAATGTATATCTGAAATTATTACAAAATTGGGAAATTACACTCATTCAATACATTCTACGTTAATTTTAAAAATAATCGTTGCTATAAAATACAATTAACTTACATGACGTGTCGAAATAATCTGTGTGGATATTTGATTGACACCGAACTGCCGCTTGTTCAAATGCTTTTCCAAAGAAACTACAAATTGTGGAAAGGAAATAAAAATCATACATTAAAATATTCAAGCAAATGTTACATTAAAATGTGTATTCACAGCGAAACAATTAGGAATTAAGCTTAGCAATAATTTCAGTTTGTTGTATGATATACAATGCTAACGTTCACAGTAAAAAAATGTATAATAAATTGTGATAATTTTGTTGCTGTAAATGCTAGCATTGTTTGGTCATAATACAAACTAAATTATTATTTGTAATTTTCTAATCATAATTACTATTTACTTCGCTGTGAATATAGCTTATAGGTGTATTCACAGCGAAACAATTAGTAATTAAGCTTATAAATTACAAGTAATAATTCCAGTTTGTTGTATGACATACTATGCTAACGTTCATAACAACAACATTTATAATCAATTGTGTTAATTTTGTTGCTGTGAATGCTAGCATTGCTTGTCATAATACAAACTGGTTCGCTGTGAATACACCTTTATGGTATATTCTTACAATTAATAAATCCAGTTTGTTTTATGACAAACAATGCTAGCGTTCACTGCAACAAAATTTATAATTATTGCTTGTTATAATACATACAAACTAGATTGTAATTTTTAACCTTCATTACTAAATGTTTCACTGTGAATACAGCTTAAAAGTGTAAAGCAATTAGTAATTGCTAGTCATAATACAAACTAAATTATTATTTGTAAATTTCTAATCGTAATTACTATTTGGTTCGCTGTGAATATAGCTTAAACATTCACAGCGAAACAATTAGTAATTACGCTTAGAAATTACAATTAATAAATCCAGTTTGTTAGTTTATTATTAAATTAGAGTAATGTATTTTGTAAGTATAATCAGGTAAAAAAATTAAGCGTTGCGTAATATTTGATTTTAAACTAAATATAATTCATATTTTGTGTATTTCCGCTATTCGAATACGTATTTCCGGTGGATTCAGTTTTACCTTACTGCGCAAAGTTGTAATATGTTCGGATGAAAATAATTTTCCGGTATAAATAAATAAATAACAAAACAGTTTATTATTATCATAAATTAATGATTTGAACTAATAAATATAAAATGCAATATTCATAGCGCCGAATACACAAATAAGTATTATTCAAATATTCTTTGCCTGAATTTGAGTATATATAGGATATTCTTTATGCCCCTTTCATACCACCACTTTAAGACAGGGTCATTTTAAGTTCGCTTAACACACTAGATATTTAAATCGCTATTGGTTATATAAAATAACATAAATAATATTTATTTGAGGTTATTGATTTTGTTACTATTCTATAAAATAAATACGACATAACATCATAATTATATTAACAAAGATTATATTTTAAGTTTAATGAATATCGCATTTTAAGTCACAAATCTGTCTTCAAGATAGACGAACTTGAAGTCAGGTCAAGCGCAAACACACTAGAAATTCAAGACAAACCCACATTAACATCCTATCTAAAGTCTTGATGCGAAAAGGGCATTAGTAATATTCATTTATTATAATACTAGGGACACCAGTGTGCACCATGTGCCCATATGGTATACAGAACATAGGTCAGTTTTGACGGGTGGCAAATTTCCATGTAATTTAATAATAACTAACCTACACAAATTTAAATATTAATAATTTTAAATATTTTTGCCAGCCAATCACGGGTTTAAATAGTCTATGCCAATTGGCATTTTTTAAAAAAGCGTTCTACACATATCCCCGTATACTCACAAACTCACATACAAATACTTCTGGGTGTTTATATTAATAATTTCATAATAAGTCAGTTCATGCGTGCAAGCACACTAGCACTTCAAGACAATCTCACTATAAAATCCTATCTTAAAGTCTTGGTATGAAAAGGGTATTAGTAATATTCATTTATTAACGTACTTTTTGGGTGAATCCTCGCAAATTGGGGGTAACCCTATAACGATGCAGGTCCCTTGTTCTAAATCATACGGACAGGAGACAATAATCGGTAAAGCTTCAGAATTACGCATCCGAAAACGTTCACAATATCCAGATTGTATGTAGCGCGCAAAAATGGATAATACATGCGGGTGTTTGAGCAGGTGCCAACCTGCGCTAGACTAAAAGAAAAAATTAGCTCTCATTATTTTAATATATTTTATAATAATTTATTCGTGTTTAACCCTTCATGTCTCACATACCCCATGGGGTTTGTTGTAGTAAATGGTTAAAGTACTAAAAATTGCTTATAAGTAAAAATTACTTCATGGACTATATAGTATAAAAAGGGCCCGGTACTATAAATCTGTTTTTGATCCAACGCAACTTTCATAAGTTTATAACAGACTTCGAAAAACCGTTTTGCTCGCTCCATTCCGGTTCGTAAAAGTTCAGGCGACGAAGACTTCGACAAACAGTCCAACGCATCACTAAAACAAATGTCGGCTGTCCGGGTTGATGGCTACAATAGGGAAAACGGAAATAACTATTTAAAAATGTATTCAAATCGACAGGAAAGTGGTCATAATTTTATTTATTTATTTCGATTAATTCTGTCTATTTGAATACAGCTTTAATTATTTAACCAGTTGATCATCAGCAGCAAATTTCATAACTACGTAACATTGTACTAAAGGTGTAAGCTAACCAATTAGTAATCACGAATAAAAATTACACATAATAATCCAGTTTGTTTTATACCAAACCATGTTAACGTCCACAGCGATAAAATTAACGCATTAATTGGTGAAATGTCTCCAAATTCACAGCGAACTACTTAGTAATCACAAATATTAATCTAGTTTGTATTATGACAAACAATGCTAGCATTCACAACAACAAAATTAACACAATGTATTAAAAATGTTGTTGCTGTGAACGTTAGCATTGTATGTCATACAACAAACTGAATTTATTATTTGTAATTTCTAAGCATGTTTATTAATTGCTTCGCTGTGAATACACCTGAAAGCTATATTCACCGTGAACCATCTGGTAATTAAGGCTAAAAATTATAATAATTAATTTAGTTTGTATTATGAGAAGCAATGCTAGCATTCATAGCAATAAAGTAAACATAATAAATTATAAATTTTGTTGTTGCAAACGCTAGCATTGTTTGTCATAAAACAAACTAGGTTTATTAATTGTAATACAACGAACCATTTAGTAATTAAAAGTAGAAATTAAAAATAATTATCCAGTTTGTATTATGACAGGCAATGCTAGCATTCACAACAACAAAATTAACACAATGTATTAAAAAAATTGTTGCTGTGAACGTTAGCATTGTATGTCATACAACAAACTGGATTTATAATTTGTAATTTCTAAGCTTGTTTACTAATTGCTTCGCTGTGAATACACCTGAAAGCTATATTCACAGTGAACCATTTGGTAATTAAGGCTAAAAATTATAATAATTAATTTAGTTTGTATTATGAGAAGCAATGCTAGCATTCATAGCAATAAAGTAAACATAATAAATTATAAATTTTGTTGTTGTAAACGCTAGCATTGTTTGTCATAAAACAAACTAGGTTTATTAATTGTAATACAACGAACCATTTAGTAATTAAAAGTAGAAATTAAAAATAATTATCCAGTTTGTATTATGACAGGCAATGCTAGCATTCACAACAAAATTAACAAAATGTATTAAAAAAATTGTTGCTGTGAACGTTAGCATTGTATGTCATACAACAAACTGGTTTTATAATTTGTAATTTCTAAGCTTGTTTACTAATTGCTTCGCTGTGAATACACCTGAAAGCTATATTCACAGTGAACCATTTGGTAATTAAGGCTAAAAATTGTAATACATAATTTAGTTTGTATTATGAGAAGCAATGCTAGCATTCATAGCAATAAAGTAAACATAATAAATTATAAATTTTGTTGTTGTAATCGCTAGCATTGTTTGTCATAAAACAAACTAGATTTATTAATTGTAATACAGCGAACCACTTAGTAATTAAAAGTTGAAATTACAAATATTTATCCAGTTTGTATTATGACAAGCAATGCTAGCATTCACAGCAACAAAATGAACACAATTTATAATAAATGTTGTGAACGTTAGCATAGTATGTTGTATACAACAAACTGGAATTATTACTTGTAATTTCTAAGCTTGATTACTAATTGCTTCGCTGTGAATTCACCTTAAAGGCATGTACAGAGTGAACCAAATAGTAATTAAGATTAGAAAATTACAAATAATAATCTAGTTTGTATTATAACAAGCAATGTTAACATTCCAAGCAACAAAATGAACACAATGTATGATAAATTTTGTTGCTGTGAACGTTAACGTTGTATGTCATACAACAAACTGGAATTATTACAATTTCTAAGCTTAATTACTAATTCTTTCGCTGTGAACAATCCTTAAAGGCGTGTTCACAGCGATGTAAATAGTATTTAGTAATTAAGATTAGAAAACTACAAATAATAATCTAGTTTGTATTATGACAATCAATGCTAACATTTCAAGCAACAAAATTAACACAATCTATGATAAATTTTGTTGCTGTGAACGTTAACGTTGTATGTCATACAACAAACTGGAATTATTACAATTTCTAAGCTTAATTACTAATTGTTTCGCTGTGAACAATCCTTAAAGGCGTGTTCACAGTGATGTAAATAGTATTTAGTAATTAAGATTAGAAAATTACAAATAATAATCTAGTTTGTATTATGACAAGCAATGCTAACATTCCAAGCAACAAAATTAACACTAATGTATGATACATTTTGTTGCTGTGAACGTTAACTCTGTATGGCATAGAACAAACTGGAATTATTACTTGTAATTTCTAAGCTTAATTACTAATTGCTTCGCTGTGAATGCACCTTAACGTTTAGTAAATTGTTTTTGTTTCGTGTAAGTAAAAAAATACGTTTAAAACTCCGATTAGATACAACATTACTTACGGCTTGTTCTAAGACGCCTAACATTATAAAGATCATATCAGCAGCGCTAAATTTGTTTCGATAATTATACTGAACACTAAACGACGGATATATGACCCCACTTAATCCGTATTTTTCGCTAATTTTTTCTAGGGATTTAAAAAATTCTTGTCGATACACTAAATCCATTGCAGTGAATTTTTGTTTGGTTTGTGCTATCGGTAAACTGTAATAAAATTGTTATTTAGCCGAATCGATGAATTAACGTGGTTTGAGTTTTTTATACCCCATTTCAGCAAAGAGCTCTTGCAACCGTCTGCCTCCCCGCCGAGTCCACAGTCTCATCTTAGTGGTGCTAAACGTAGAATATGTTAAACTTTTCTCAATTGTCCAATGTCGATATAAATATAACTGTAAGTCTTCTTCACTCTTAATATTTAGCGAGCTGGCAACGTCGGTTGAATTTGTTCGTTTGGTTATTCGATCGACTTGCAATTGCAATTTTGCCGCCAACATTGTGTACTGGACATTCTCGATTTTGCCTAATATTAACTGTTCAGTCAGGGCAAGGATTGTCCACCAGAGTATGTCTTTGTTGTCTTTGGCAATCCCGTGGGCCAACTCCATCAGGGTTAGCGCCGTCTGAAGAACGAATTTATATATATATATATATATATATATATATATATATATATATATATATATATATAACGTATCGGGTCCATGCCAGTTGAAGTTTCGCGTTCATAGTGCACAAACAGAGCTGAATAAAATCAATTACTAGTGGAATTGAATTCATAATTCAACTTAAAAATTATTTCGATAATTCACAAGCTCAAATCACCTACAATTCATTGAATTCAAACCTATATTCTAAACGAATTGAAGCCTTTTTAACAATTACACGTCGTTTATGTGAATTTATGTTATAAGTCATTAATCAACAGGAATTAAAGCCTATTTACCAATTACAAATTTGTTATGATTTAAAAGGAATTGAAGCCTTTTTTATTTACGTATTTTGTATCAAAAAGAAAGAAATCTAATTTATAATTATCAATTAGAACTTTAAATGTGATTTGAAACCATTCAGCCTTTTTAACACTTATAAATTTTAATGACTTGAAGTCTTTTTGAGAACTTGATGCCTTTGATTAAATCATAAATTGAAATCAATTTTTTCAAATTAATTAAATTTCAATTCCAAAGCCTTAGGTTCTCGCATTATCAAAAGGGCTTCTATTATATTGATTTAAATTCCTAATTTAATTAAAGCCCTTTTTAATTCCTTTGGATTTGAATTCCAGCCCAGCTCTGAGTACACAGGACCGTATTTCCACGTATTATATTTTTATGTTGCGGACTTGAAACCATTTTGAGGTGTTGAAGCCATTTTGAGGGCTTGGAGTAATTTTGAGAGCTTGAAACCATTTAGTGAACTAGAAGCCATTTTGAGGGCTTGCTAACTTTTTGAGGGTTTGAAGCCTTAGATTAAATCATAAATTCAAATCGATTTTATCAAATTAATTCAATTCCAAAGCCTAAGGTCCTCACATTATTAAAGGGCTTCAATTAAATTGATTTAAATTCCTAATTTAATTAAAGCCCTTTTTAATTCCGCTTGATTTGAATTCCTGCCCAGCTCTGCGTACACAGGACCGTATTTCCAAGTATTATATATTTATGTTGCGTGCTTGAAACCATTTTGAGGGGTTGAAGTCATTTTGAGTGCTTGAAGTCATTTTGAGGGGTTGAAGTAATTTTGAGAGCTTGAAACCATTTAGTGAACTTGAAACCATTTTGAGGGCTTGCTAACTTTTTGAGAGTTTGAAGCCTTAGATTAAATCATAAATTCATATTAATTTTTTCAAATTAATTCAATTCCAAAGCCTTAGGTCCTAACATTATCAAAAGGGCTTCAATTAAATTGATTTAAATCCCTAATATAATTAAAGCCATTTTTAATTCCTTTCGATTTAAATTCCTGCCCAGCTTTGAGTACACAGGACCGTATTTCCAAGTATTATATATTTATGTTGCGGGCTTGAAACTATTTTGAGGGGTTGAAGTCATTTTGAGGGCTTGAAGTAAATTTGAGAGCTTGAAACCATTTAGGGAACTTGAAGCCATTTTGAAGGCTTGCTAACTTTTTGAGGGTTTGAAGCCTTAGATTAAATCATAAATAAAATATTTTTTTTCAAATTTATTCAATTCCAAAGCCTTAGGTCCTCACATTATCAAAAGGGCTTCAATTAAATTGATTTAAATCCCTAATTTAATTAAACCCCTTTTTAATTCCTTTCGATTTAAATTCCTGTCCCACTTTGTGTACACAGGACCGTATTACCGAGTATTATATATTTATGTGGCGGGTTTGAAACCATTTTGAGGGGTTGAATTCATTTTGAGGGTTTGAAGTCATTTTGAGAGGTTGAAGTCATTTTGAGAGCTTTAAACCATTTAGAGAACTTGAAGCCATTTGAAGCCTTAGATTAAATCATAAATTTTGAGAGGTTGAAACCATTTTGAGAGGTTGAAGTTATTTTCAGGGTCATGAAGTTATTTTGAGATCTTGAAACCATTTAGTGGACTTGAAGCCATTTTGAGGGCTTGCTAACTTTTTGAGGGTTTGAAGCCTTAGATTATTTCATAAAATCAATTCAATTTTTTCAAATGAGCTTCATTTAAATTGATTTAAATCCGTTTTGATTTGAATTCATGTCCAGCGCTGTGCACAAACCGTAATTAATTTGCACTTTGCGCGCGAAAATTAACTGACATAGACCCGATATTGAGAAAATAAAATTTGAAACTAACAGCTTTTCCATAAAAACTATATTGCGAATATTCAAACATAAGTTTGTCTCGTTTATCCTCCCACAGTCTTCGTTCTCTCCGTTTTAGAATGTCCTGTTCACCAAGGCGCCTGCGCTTTGCTGCTCGTCCTTCTGTCTCGCTGTCTTCATCATCCGAACCTGCAGAAACATGTGCGGTGCCCCCATCTTCCTCCTATTAAAGTATAAAGTATAGATGGACCACGCGAGACATACACATAATTCTCTTGGTTGTTAAATTAGTTATTATTATTTTACGAGGTTCTTGATTTACGCATTGAATTCCAAAGTTATAGAAAAGTGCCAGAATACAAAACAAAAGGGAGAGTAAGGAAATTAGACATATGAATGACGAATATAAAGGGAATAACGAGAGCAAGAAAAAAATACGAATGTATGTCGAATATGAATGTACGAGAGATGAACCAAGAAAGCAAGAACAAAATAAGAATGTATGACGATTATAAAGGGAATGTACGAGAGATGAACCGAGAAGGCAAGAACAAGATAATAATAAATAACGAATATAAAGGGATGAACCGAGAAGCAAGAAGAAAATACGAATCGATGACGAATATAAAGGGAATGTACGAGAGATGAACCGAGAAAGCAAGAATGAATAACGAATATAACGAGAATAAACGAAAGAAGAAAGGAAGAATATGTGATAGAAAGTTCTGTGTTGGCCACAACAGATTTTCTGATTTAGTTTTAATTTTCTATTGAAGCACTTACGACGTCTTCGTCGTCCCGGAAAATTTCTTCAAACACAGGCACATTTTGGTCTTCCTCTAATTTCCAAACTAACCGTATTTGTCCTGTACTATAAACATTGCACACGTCTGTAGGCCGATGAGAGTCTAACACAAAAAACACTATATCCTCGGGGGGGTCCAGCTCTTCGACGAGGTCTATTGTTCCACCACAATTAATTAACACAAAGCACTTAATATGTTCGTAATTATCTTGATATGCGGTCTTCAAGTCAGTCAAACCGCGCACCGGGCACAACGTATACTGTACACCATCGTACTTTATAAGTGTCTGTAAAATGCGGCAAGAACATATTGCATCGATGTCATGATGGACAATTATCACACAATTCTAGAATCCAGAAATTTGTATAAGCAAACTAACGAAATTGTAGACAACGGAAATATTCTTTGTAGGGGATGATTATAACGAATTACATACCTTTCCTTTTAAATAATCATAAAACTCGGTTCTCACGTTGCTTACAAACATTTTACTTATTATTTTCACCCTGCAAACACATGATAACCGCCAAATGACAACCAATGGATAACAATAAACATTTATAACAGAAACATCCCTAAATTTGTATTATTATAACGACAAAACACCAAAATCATTGTTGCCACACGTAGTGGAAAAAAGATGAGGAATGGCCTGTACTCGACTTTCATATACGTAGTTTTCATTATAAATATTTATCCCAACCAATACTCTACAGTAAATTACTGTAGAGTATTGGTAGGGATAAATATTTCTAATTTTAGGGTATTACTGTCAGTAATACCCTAAAATTGTACCATTTAGCTAATTATTTTATTGTTATTTCAATATAAAATATAGATTGTTTCACCTACTGTTTTTCAAAACATATTTCATTTTTTAACACGATCTCAGTTGATCTATTTGTGTTAACCGGTGGAAAACTACATAAATAAATTATTTTTAATTTGTTTCTCTGTCAAAATATTTGCATGCCTAGTTCATACGATTTATAAAATGCATTTCAATGACAATATAAATAACAATGTTAAAATTTTCAGTAGTAGTTTTCTCGTAACTGGTACATTTTTTAAAGAAACTTTTCAAGCAAAAGTTGTGCGAAATATTTATATCTTTCATTATGTACATAACTATTTTTGCCATAAGTGTAGCCGTTCTAGTGATATTAGAGATAGAACAAAAATGGATAGAGTAAACATGCATTTCTCGTTTGAATATTCTTTTCTCGTAACTGGTACATGTTTTAAAGAAACTTTTCAAACAAAAGTTGCGCGAAATATTAATAACTTTCATTATAAACCTGACTATTTTTGCTATAAGTGCAGCCGTTCTAGTGATATTAGAGTTAGAACAAAAATGCATAGAGTAAACATGTATTTCTCGTTTGAATATTCTTTTCTCGTAACTGGTGCATTTTTTAAAGAAACTTTTTAAACAAAAGTTGTGCGAAATATTAATATCTTTCATTATGAACATTACTATTTTTGCGATAAGTGCAGCTGTTCTAGTGTTATTGGAGATAGAACGAAAATGCATAGAGTAAACATGCATTTCTCGTTTGAATATTCTTTTCTCGTAACTGGTACATTTTTTGTAGAAACTTTTCAAACAAAAGTTGTGCTAAATATTCATATCTTTCATTATGTACATAACTATATTTGCGATAAGTGCAGCCGTTTTCGTGATATTGAGATAGAACAAAAGTGCATAGAATAAACATGCACTTCTCGTTTGAATATTCTTTTCTCGTAACTGATACATTTTTTGTAGAAACTTTTCAAACAAAAGTTGTGCTAAATATGAATATCATTCATTATGTACATAACTATTTTTGCTGTAAGTGCAGCCGTTTTAAAGATATTGGAGATAGAACAAAAATGCATAGAGTAAACATGCATTTCTCGTTTGAATATTCTTTTCTCGTAACTGGTGCATTTTTTGAAGAAACTTTTCAAACAAATATTGTGCGAAATATGAATATCTTTCATTATGTACTTTACTATTTTTGCCATAAGTGTAGCCGTTCTAGTGATATTGGTAATAAAACAAAAAAATGCACGGTTTGAATATTCTTTTCAAAAATAAGAGGTGACTATATACAAGTTTTGAGTTTGAAGTTTCAGACAGTTTTGGCTCTAGAGCGTTCACAGACACACATACGTCATACCGAAAATAGTCAGATTAGATTCAAGGACGGTCAAAACGTGTATATCCGTTGAAATCTCGAGTTCGAAATTTTTACCTACTGCGTATAAGAAAGTAAATAGGAAAATTTCCCGAATTCCAGCGACATTTTTATAAAAACGTTATTTATACAATAACATATTACGATCACAAAAAAAACCTCGAAATATTAATTTTGACTATTTCGTCTGTGTGTGTCTGTCTGTCCATAAATATAACCTCAAATATTTGACATTTAAATAAGTTTTCAAATCGGGTTTATATCATAAATCTAGTAATTAAAAAGATGAGATTTCGTTTTTGTGGCGAGGCTGACTGCCCGGACTGGGTGCTAGCCGAAATAACAATGCTATCACGTTTAAGTTCCGTAAAACTGAAACTTTTAGCCCACCTAGTCGCCCAATCCATCGAAACTCCCCCATTGAACATTGAAAAGGCCGAAAAACTATTGTCAGACTCCAAGCTAGACGCCGACGTAGACTTAAAACGTTGTATCGCCTGCATATCATTCATTCTAACATCATCAAACCGCTTTAACTGCGATCAAACTGTGTTGGCGAGTGAGTTACAGCAATTAGGATTACCACGGGAACATAGTCAATCAATACGCAAAGTTTTTATCGATCATTGCACGAGCATTACATCAGTTTTGCGTGAAAGATCTCTCCGTGTGAATAAGTTGGATAAGATTGAAGCGACAGCGGTGCCAGCGCTGAATGTCGTTGAAATGGACATACATGTGAATGGGGAATTGAAAAGTGTACGAATCTCGCAATCTTTGGTTCGAAGTTTGTTGAAAGATATGAAAAATGTTAGAGAAACTATGGACGAAATTATTACTAGTGATCATTCTTGCCCTATGTATTAAGATTTTATGTATATTAAATATTTTATGATAGTATAAACTGTATTTCATTATTTTCCCGTAAAAAGTACGTCAAATTGCCTAAATTATACTGCAAGCTGAAGGCATTGGTGCCTATGCTTGTTTAAGTTAAGGATGCGATCGTAATTGTCTTGGCGGGAAACCACATTCTGTATTATTATTATTTTCCCGTAAACAGTACATCAAATTGCCTAAATTATACTGCAAGCTGAAGGCATTGGTGCCTATGCTTGTTTAAGTTAAGGATGCGATTGAAATTGTCTTGACGGGAAACCATAATCTGTATTATTATTATTTTCCCATAAAAAGTACATCAAATTGCCTAAATTATACTGCAAGCTGAAGGCATTGGTGCCTATGCTTGTTTAAGTTAAGGATGCGATCGAAATTGTCTTGGCGGGAAACCACATTCTGTATTATTATTATTTTCCCATAAAAAGTACATCAAATTGCCTAAATTATACTGCAAGCTGAAGGCATTGGTGCCTATGCTTGTTTAAGTTAAGGATGCGATCGTAATTGTCTTGGCGCGAAACCACAATCTGTATTATTATTATTTTCTCATAAAAAGTACATCAAATTGCCTAAATTATACTGCAAGCTGAAGGCATTGGTGCCTATGCTTGTTTAAGTTAAGGATGCGATCGAAATTGTCTTGGCGGGAAACCACAATCTGTATTATTATTATTTTCCCATAAAAAGTACATCAAATTGCCTAAATTATACTGCAAGCTGAAGGCATTGGTGCCTATGCTTATTTAAGTTAAGGATGCGATCGAAATTGTCTTGGCGGGAAACCACATTCTGTATTATTATTATTTTCCCGTAAAAAGTACATCAAATTGCCTAAATTATACTGCAAGCTGAAGGCATTGGTGCCTATGCTTGTTTAAGTTAAGAATGCGATCGAAATTGTCTTGACGGGAAACCACAATCTGTATTATTATTATTTTCCCATAAAAAGTACATCAAATTGCCTAAATTATACTGCAAGCTGAAGGCATTGGTGCCTATGCTTGTTTAAGTTAAGAATGCGATCGAAATTGTCTTGGCGGGAAACCACATTCTGTATTATTATTATTTACCCATAAAAAGTACATCAAATTGCCTAAATTATACTGCAAGCTGAAGGCATTGGTGCCTATGCTTGTGTAAGTTAAGGATGCGATCGAAATTGTCTTGGCGGGAAACCACATTTTTTACACATTTTTGGCAGTTTTGTAAATATTTTATGTCAGTAAAGTCATCCACAGTTTTCTCCGGCCACAATTTCTGTAACCAACCTAAAAATAACAAAATCCCCTTGATTGATTTTGGCGCTACTATTAAAACAAAATTACTTCCCATCACTTAAAAATTACAACCACAACGTAGCCACAGACAGCGAAAATGTAAATAATCCGTTTGTACACAAAATCGCTGTCTGTGGTTACGTTGTGGTTGTCTAATTTTTAAGAGATGGGAAGTAATTTTGTTTTAATAGAAGCGCCAAAATCAATCAAGGGGATTTTGTTATTCTTAGGTTGGTGACAGAAATTGTGGACGGAAAAAACTGTGGATAACTTTACTGACATCTATTTCATTGTGTTCCACTTGTATTTATATATATATATATATATATATATATATATATATATATATATATATATATATATATACACAATTGTTTTAACCTAAGATGTAAACAAATGCTTACGAATATAACGTTTGATACTAATTGATATTAGTAGTGTAAACGTATTCACACATGACGTCATCAATCTATTAACTTTTCACTATGACGCATATTCAGTGTTGCCAACTAACTTAAGTCGATATATTTTACAAATTTAAGAAAATTAAATATTTCTTTGATATCTTAACAAAAAGAGGTCAAATTTGTAGTAATAATAATAACAAATATGAATTAATAATAAATTAATATTTAATCGAACTATGTTGGCAATAATGTTCATAATAAAAGAAATAGGTTAGTTTCCTAAGTCAAAATTAAAGCCCATGTGTTCCCATGTGGTTTAATTGAATCGACTGATTTTTAAGACTTCGTATCTGAATCGTACAAAATGTCGAGACCTGAACATTTAGCCCCACCGGAAATTGTAAGTTTACAAGTTATACAAGTGCTCCACGATTTATTACAATTTACCTTTTTATAGTTTTACAATGCGGAGGAAGCCCGTAAATATACAAAAAAGTGAGTTTTAATTTTTAAACTAAAGTTTATATATATATATATACTTTAACACTTTTATATTAGTTCTAGAATGATTGATATTCAAGTTCAAATGTGCGAAAGGGCGATTGAATTGTTGGTCCTTCCAGAAGACCAGCCTTGTTATTTATTGGACATTGGCTGCGGTTCTGGACTGAGTGGGAGTGTCTTGGAGGACCAAGGACATATATGGGTTGGATTGGACATATCGCCAGATATGCTGGGTAAGCTTTGAATTCAATAGGGAACAAAAGTGAATTTATAGGAATCCGACCGCGAAATTTGAAAATTTCAATTATTGTTTACTGTTTAGGTAATTTTGCTCTCTTATGTAAATCGTGATGAATTTTTTCCCCAGAATGTATTATGCACTTACATTATATACATTTATTTGAAACTTTTTTTATCCCCATTCTTTTGATACAACAGCTAATTGGAACATTAAAGTCGATATATCAATTTAGCTAAACTCTTCGCCATCACAGGATAATAAGCTTAGGTATAACGCACTTATGCGTCCAACTCGCCTTATAAGTAATATATGCGATGCGAGCAGCAGTTTTTAATTATTATGGCCTTTTAGTTAACAATTTGAAATAATGTTATAGATATAAAAAGTCGCACAATTATTTGTAGATTATTTTGATAAGAAGAATGTCAGTGCATATTTTTAAATTCAAAATTATAATATTTAATCATTTTTTATAGCCTTTGGATTAACAATATGAAAAAATGTTTTTTGCAGATTTTAGTTAAAAAAAAATTAGTGCATATTTTAAAATTCAAACTTATAATATTTAATCTTTTTTAAGGCCTTTGGGTTAACAATTTAAAAAAATGTTATAGATATAAAAGTCTTACAACTTTTTGCAAATTTTAATAAAAAACAAATTTTAGTGCATATTTTAAAATTTCAAAATTATAATTTTTAATCATTTTGGGTTAACAATATGAAAAAATGTTATAGATATAAAAAGTCTTTCAACTTTTAGTAGATTTTAATAAAAAAATATTAGTGCATATTTTAAAATGCAAAATTATAATATTTAATCATTTTTTATGTTAACAATATGAAAAAATGAAAAGTCTTACAATTTTTTGTAGATTCCTTTGATAAAATAAATTTTAGTGCATATTTTAGAATTCAAAATTATAATATTTAATATATTTTTATGGCCTTTGGGTTAACAATATGAAAAAATCTTGTAGATATAAAATATCGTAGAATTTTTAAGTGTTTTAATTATTTTTATAAGAGCATTATTAAGAGGGGCTCCAAATTTTGAGGCCCTATATCTCGGGAAGTATACAGGCGATTGGATTTAAAATGCGAGCGGATTCAAATTCGATGCCGAATAATTTGTGTAGCAAATTTGGTGTGAATCGCTCCGGTACCTTCAGAGGAGTAGAGGGCACAAATTTGGTCTTACGAGCGACGACTAACATCCAAGTATATAAGTTATATATATTTTTGGATTCAGGGCGATGAGACCAACTGCTTTTGTTAAGGAATTTTTTCATCCGAGAATGCTACAGACACACGACCGATTGCTTCTTCGGTACTACGTACGGCGATTTACATTAGAGAGCAAAATTACCTGAACAATAACTCAAATTTCGCGACCGGATATAGAAATTCACTTTTGTTCACTATCCAAAATGAGAGTAAACACTAAACTAATATAATTCGTTAGATGTCGCAAAGGAGAGAGAAGTAGAAGGGGATCTACTTCTATCTGATATGGGACAAGGATGTCCGTTTCGCGCTGGAGTCTTTGACGGCGCAGTCAGTATTTCTGCCCTTCAATGGCTTTGCAATGCCGACAAAAGTTCGCATAAACCGGTCAAAAGATTGTATAAATTTTTCACTTCTCTCTACGCATCATTGGTAAGTTATCACTTAAAAATTCAAACTATTTTTGTTAAAATAAGAAATTAAAATTACACCAGCTTCATAATAGTTCATTATTGTGTAACTAGAAAACTGATTTACATGCACCACAGTATAAATATATAACTAGTAGCGACACTATCAAAATGCCAGTTTTAATTTTTTACTGCGCATCTAAATTTAGAAGATGGCTGCCATAACGAAAGAGTTAATCAGGCCAGCAATGGATGGCACTACAATCACCGATATTGTTATGCGCGCTACTTGTACAACTATATGTTTCTAATCAATTTCAGAGTCGCAATGCAAGGGCAGTTTTTCAGTTTTACCCAGAAAATAGCAGCCAGATGGAATTAGTGACTGCGCAAGCGATGAAAGCTGGTTTTTATGGGGGAATTGTCGTAGATTTTCCCAACTCAACAAAAGCGAAGAAATTCTTCTTAGTTTTAATGACAGGGGGCTCTGTGCCGTTACCAAAAGCACTAGGCACCGGCGAAGAATCAACAAATAATAATAAACAAATTACATATACAACCAAACGGGAAAAACTTAGAAAAGCCAGAGGAAAACCTTTGAAGAAAAGTCGCGAATGGATTTTGGAGAAAAAAGAGCGACGCAGAAGACAGGGTAAAGATACTAGGGACGATTCGAAATATACCGGACGAAAAAGAAGCGGAAAATTCTAGATTATTATATATATATTACAAATGTAAAATTATATTTATTACAAACATTATTGAATTTTTATTGAAAACTTCAAATTTAAACATAAACATATTTATCATAATGCATTACGGTTATTTACTATTCCCAAATAATTTGATAACATATATAAGTAGGGTTTCGAACCATAATTATTTTCGTTCCTGTTAAATTATATATATATATATATATATATGTTTGGTTCCGGTTTTTGTTCCGACAAAAATAAGGGGTTTTTTTCGGTTTGAGACACTATTTAGGCAAATAGCACCTTTTCATCATGAAAATCTTATATATTTAGTTGTTACCTAAATTTTATTACAATTATCCGGCAAGATGAAGTTTGCATAATTAAAACAGGGCAAATTTTCGACTTTTACATCAAGGGCCTGTCCGGGATTTGAACCCGGGACCTCTCGCACCCGAAGCGAGAATCATACCCCTAGACCAACAGGCCAGCCACGTGCATTTTAATTCTATATCATAATGTATTTATTCAACGTAATATTTAAAAAATAATCTGGAGTGGCCTTCAATCCGCATTCTTTTGCGCAGTTTTTCGTAACTGGTACATTTTTTGAAGAAACTTTTCAAGCAAAAATTGTGCGAAATATTAGTATCTTTCATTATTTTGGCCACAAGTGCAGCTGTTCTAGTGATATTGGAGATAGAACAAAAATGCATAGAGTAAACATGCATTTCTCGTTTGAATATTCTTTTATCGTAACTGGTACATTTTTTGTTGAAACTTTTCAAGCAAAAATTGTGCGAAATATTAATATCTTTCATTATGAACATAACTATTTTTGCCATAAGTGCAATCGTTTTAGTGATATTGGAGATAAAACAATAGAGTAAACATGCATTTCTCGTTTGAATATTCTAATCTCGTAACTGGTACATTTTTTAAAGAAACTTTTTAAACAAAAGTTGTGCGAAATATTCATATATTTCATTATGAACATAACTATTTTGGCCATAAGTGCAGCCGTTGTAGTGATATTGGAGATAGAACAAAAATGCATAGAGTAAACATGGATTTCTCGTTGGAATATTCTTTTCTCGTAACTGGTACATTTTTTTAAGAAACTTTTCGAACAAAAGTGCGAAATATTAATATCTTTTATTATGAACCTAACTATTTTTGCCATAAGTGCAGCCGTTCTAGTGTTATTGGAGATAAAACAAAAATGCATAGAGTAAACATGCATTTCTCGTTTGAATATTCTTTTCTCGTAACTGATAAATTTTTTGTAGAAACTTTTCAAACAAAAGTTGTGCGAAATATGAATATCTTTCATTATGAACATAACTATTTTTGCCATAAGTGCAGCCGTTCTAGTGATATTAGAGATAGAACAAAAATGCATAGAGTAAACATGCATTTCTCGTTTGAATATTCTAATCTCGTAACTAGTACATTTTTTGAAGAAACTTTTTAAACAAAAGTTGCGCGAAATATGAATATCTTTCATTATGAACATAACTATTTTGGCCATAAGTGCAGTTGTTCTAGTGATATTGGAGATAGAACAAAAATGCATAGAGTAAACATGCATTTCTCGTTTGAATATTCTTTTCTCGTAACTGGTACATTTTTTGTAGAAACTTTTCAAACAAAAGTTGTGCGAAATATTCATATCTTTTATTATGAACATAACTATTTTAGCCATAAGTGCAGCCGTTCTAGTGATATTGGAGATAGAACAAAAATGCATAGAGTAAACATGCATTTCTCGTTTGAATATTCTAATCTCGTAACTGGTACATTTTTTTAAGAAACTTTTCAAGCAAAAGTTGTGTGAAATATTAATATCTTTCATTATGTACATAACTATTTTTGCTATAAGTGCAGCCGTTTTAGTGATATTGGAGAATAGACAAAAATGCATAGAGTAAACATGCACTTCTAGTTTGAATATTCTTTTCAAAAATAAGAAGTGCACATTTAGACCATATATAACTCTTAAGTTGGACGTTTTACAATTTTACGTTCGATTGTTTTGACAAACAGACGTCATTTCATGTGTATAAATTACAAAAAATACTTATTACTGCGTATAAAACAGTAATAAGTTTAAATATGATTATGTAACCTTCATTGATTTCTCTGTTCAGACATGTGATATTTTCTTTTAACCTAAATTACGTCGATGTGCCAAAAAATTTACAATATAATCGAAAATTGTGATATTCTAGAAGCTTTTTGCTTACATAATTAAAAATGGGGCAAGATATTTATAGGGATACACCTGTTAGGTATTTGGGTAAGATATAATCAATATAATTTTTTTACAGGACACTTAATATTTAATTCTTTATTGTGTTTAGGTTACGCCAATGAGTTGGGCGAAGCTTTTAGGGCTTTTATTGGCTCTAAAATGGTATTAGCGACTTACGGAATTGCAACCGCGTATGTGTTAGCCGATACTTACGATAAAGCTAGATCTTGTTACAAGGTTTGTCAGTAATAAACTATTAAATTTGTGATCCCGCTAGCATTATCAATATTTTATAAAATACAAACCAAATTAATAATTTTTATGAAACCCAGTAATTAGTTCCATAAGTTGGCAATGCCCATGTGCCACTGAACCAAATTCCCAACGACCCTTGATTTCCATAAGTCTAAAGGATTGTTCACAGCTAAAGAATTAGTAATTAAGCTTAGAAATTATAAGTCATAATTCCAGTTTGTTGTATGACATACAAGGTTAACGTTCACAGCAACAAAATTTATCATAAATTATGTTGCTTGGAATGTTAACATTGCTTATCATAATACAAACTAGATTATTATTTGTAATTTTCTAAGTTTAACTACTAATTGTTTCGCTGTGAACAATCCTTAAATGTCTATGGACTACTTAAGTCTAATTTTTACTAGTCGAGTGTAGGCCACTCCAGTTATTTAGCTCGCTGTACGAAGTACCGAAGAAGCTAAAGCAATCTGTCGTCTATCTGTAGCATTCTCGGATTAAAAAATCCCCTTAACAAAAAGTGTTTGTCTCGTCGCCCTGAATCCAAAAATGCATATAACCTTTATACTGTTAGTCGTCGCTCGCTCGTAACACCAAATTTGTGCCCTCTACTCCTCTGAAGGTACCCGAGTGATTTACACCAAATTTGGTGCACATATTATTTGGCATTTCATTTGAATCCGCTCGCAATTTGAATCCAATCGACCGTTTACTTCCCGAGCTATAGGGCCCTAAAATTTGGAGCCCCCCTTAATACTGCTCTTGTAAAAATAATTAAAACACTCAAAAATTCTACAATTTTATGTCTACAAGATTATTCATATTGTTAAGCCAAAGGCCATACAAAATTATTAAATAATATAATTATGAATTTAAAAAAAAAAAATACAAAAAATTGTATCTATAACATTTTTTTCAAATTGTTAACCAAAAGGCCATAATAATTAACAAGATTTGGTACGCGTAGAACGCACCAACGCGCAGAGCTCGCCCTTAGGTAAAATATGCGTTGCGAGCAGTGCTTTTTAATTATTATGGCCTTTTGGTTAACAATTTGAAAATATGTTATAGGTATAAAAAGTCTGACATTTAATTTTAGATTATATTGTTAAAAAAAAATTTTTTTATGGCCATTGGGTTAACAATATGAAAAAACCTTGTAGACATAAAATATCTTAGAATTTTTAGTAGAATTTTTGGGTCTTTAAATTATTTTTATAAGGGCAGTATTAAGGGGGGCTCCAAATTTTGTTTTTAATTATGGCCTTTTGGTTAACTATTTGAAAAAATGTAATAGATATAAAAAGTCTTACAATTTTTTATAAACTATTTTGATTTAAAAATATTTTAGTGCATATTTGAAATTCAAAATTATAATATTTAATAATTTTTTTCGGGCTTTGGGTTAACAAAATGAAAAAATGTTGTAGACATAAAATATCTTAGAATTTTTAAGTGTATTAATTATTTTTAAAAGGGCAGTATTAAGGGGGGCTCTAAATTTTGGGGCCCTATAACTCGGGAAGTATACGGACGATTGGATATAAACTGCGAGCGGATTCAAATGGGATGCCAAATAATATGTGTACCAAATTTGGAGTGAATCGCTCCGGTACCTTCAGAGGAGTAGAGGGCACAAATTTGGTCTTACGAGATACCGAGCGAGCGAGCGACGACTAACATCCAAGTATATAAGTTATATACATTTTTGGAATCAGGGCGACGAGACGAACACTTTTTCTTAATGAAATTTTTTGATCCGAGAATGCTACAGACACACGACCGAATGCTTTAGCCTCTTCGGTACTACGTACGGCGAGCTAAAAACCGCTGCTCGCATCGCATATATTACTTATAAGGCGACTGGACGCATTGGTGCTTGTTTGTGTAACAATAAAATGTGATCAAATTATGATGTAATAGTATTTTATTTAACAGTTCGGATTACCGAGGCATTTTGTTTACAGTTTAACCTGCTGCACCCATCGAGAACACGGAAAGTAATGTACACGGCAACAGACACATTGATTTGGCAAATGTTGGCATCGGTAATGATACCAGGATTCACAATAAACCGTGTGTGTGCATTCACAAATATCGCGCTAAAAAAAGTCGACAAATTCCCTAGTAAAACTCGCAAAATTCTTGTTACTGTTATTGGTTTAAGTACAATACCATTTATTATTAAACCAATCGATCATTTTGTTGATACATTGCTAGATAATACAATAAGAAAATATGCTCCATAACGATTCGTTATTTTAAAGTAGTGGAATATTTAGAAAATGCTTATTTCACGCATTTGGTGTATATTTTTTATAGGAAATTGTTATAAAGGGGTTTAATAAATTGGTGATATTCCTTCGAAAATATTTGACTTAAATTTATAAGTACTTTGAATTTGCATCAGCTATAAAGTTTATTTTCATAAATAATCCGCATAGTTGGCGGTCCTTACAGGTCGGTGTAAAGGGGGAAGCGCACAAATATCGTAGCTATACGGCTAGTAAAATAGCTATCTTTATCTAGCGCACACGAACGAGATAACCTATCCTGCTTGCACATTAAACTTGGTGGGAGTAGGACAGCTTATCCATTTTGGTGCGTTAGATAGAGATAGCCACTCTTTACGCGGAAACTTGCCGTATAGGAACGTGGAAAAAAGCAATCATAAACGGACCTTAAGGGCCTTAAGCTATTGTTATTTATTACAGAGTCGATTAAATTGTTGCTACAAATTAAATTTTAATAGAATTTTAGTAACATTTTACTAGCAAATTCTTTAGTCTTGTCTAGTCTTAGATTTTAATTTTTAGCTCGTCGTATAGTATAGTATAAGACAGCTATAGTATTTCGTTGTGTGTCTGTAACATGCTCGGATCAAAAAATGTTCTTAATAAAAAGTGCATATTTTGTCGCCTTGTATACAAAAATATATATGTATGTAACTCGCTCGCTCGGTCAGTCGTAACTTCTCTGAAGGTACCAGTCGGATTTTATTGAAATTCGGTATATATAAAATTTAAGTGACCAAGAAGTCCCCGTCGCTTTTTAAATCTAATCGTTTGTACAGGTCCGGAGTAATAGGGCCTCAAAATTTAGAGCCCCCTTAATACTGCATTTAGGAAATTTTTAAAAATACTGAAAAATTCTTCAAAAAATTCTAAGATATTTTATATTTAGCAATTTTCTATAAATTGTTAGCCCAAAAGCCATAAAAAAATATTTTTGAAATAAAAAAAATTATATTCCTCAAACATTTATAAGATTAGGTACCGTGAAGGTACCGGCCCGATTTGATTGAAATTTGGTATACATAATATTTAGGTGGCCAAGATGTTCCCGTCGCTTTTTAAATCTAATCGTCTGTACAGGCCCAGAGTAATAGGGGCTCAAAATTTTGAGCCCCTCTTAATACTGCATTTAGGAAAATTTAAAAAATACTGAAAAATTCTTCAAAAAATTCTAAGATATTTTATATTTAGCAATTTTCTTCAAATTGTTAGCCCGAAAGCCATAAAAAAATAATAATTTTGAAATAAAAATATTATATTCCTCAAACATTAGGTACCGTGAAGGTACCGGCCCGATTTTATTGAAATTTGGTATACATATAATTTAGGTGGCCAGGAAGTTCCCGTCGCATTTTAAATCTAATCGTTTGTACAGGTCCGGAGTAATAGGTCCTCAAAATTTGAAGCCCCCCTTAATATTGCATTTAGTAAAATTTTAAAAATACTGAAAAATTCTTCAAAAAATTCTAAAATATTTTATATTTAGCAATTTTTTTCAAATTATTAACCCGAGAGTCATAAAAAAATATATAACAAATATTTTTGAAATAATTGAATTATATTCCTCAAACATTTATAAGATTTTTTTCAGAATATAAACCTAAAGGCCAGTAAAAAATAAATATATAAAGATATTTTTGAAATTTAAAACATTTAAAAGATTTTTGATCTATACCAAATTTTCAGGTTATGAACCTAAAGCTCAGAAAAAAATTATAAAGATATTTTTGTAATTTAAAACATTGTATAGGGATTGCATTAAAAGACTGGCTATTGTTGCAATCAGTAACAAAGTCATTATTATCTTTTACATTTATTTTTTCAAAATGCAGTGGTTATAAATAGATTTTCTACTTTAATAATCTTAGTAAATAAAAAACTGTTTTCTATATAAATAAAAAAATTAATCCATCCACCGAATACATAAATACGGCGAGCTAAACACATTGGTGCCTGCCACCTATGCTTATTTAACTAGAATTATTTAGATCTGCACCTTACGTAACTTTTGATGCAAATAACATTACTATAAACAAGCACCAATGTCTTTAGCTCACCGTATTATCTATTCCGTGGAAATTTTAATAAATATAGATAATACGGCGAGCTAAGCGCATTGGTGCCTCCACCTATGTTTGTTTAATTGTATATTAGTTCATTAAATGTGTTGATATATATATATTAAAGGAATATCAGGGATTTAGAATATAAATGTGTTCAAAATAGTACAAAACTAGTGATATTTGACTCGTTATGTTTATGTCGCATGTAATTATATCTATAAACAAAGAGAATTTATTGTATAATTAAAGTTTTACGTAAAAACATACAGGTTGACAATGGTAGGCATGTATAGTTCGCCCCCTAGATCCTAGGTGTCTAGGGACAGTAAGCCACGCCCCTGGATACCCTGAAATATACGATTCACAGCGAAACAATTAGTAATTACGATTAGAAATTACGAGTAATAATTCCAGTTTGTCAGAACGTTCACAGCAACAACATTTATAATGAATTGTCTTCATTTTGTTGCTGTGAATGCTAGCATTGCTTGTCATTATACAAACTAGATTATTACAATTTGTAATTTTCTAATCTTAATTACTATTTGGTTCGCTGTGAATACAATTGTTGTTCTTTACGATTAATGTTGTTGTGTTAACAGTTTATGTTATGTATTTTAAATAAATAAATAAACGATGCCAAATTAAAACTGAAATCATTTATCCTCTAATCTACAAATTCAATACTTCAATCTATTTCTCAATCATAAATAATAATATTTAGTTTACATAGATAATTATCTAGAATTATCGCTTGCATTAACATGTACCTGTAAGATTATGAAACTAATATTTTAAAAAAATGTATATTTATAATTTATGCTGATATACTATGTATAAATAGTTAAAGTTAATGTCGATTTTCACTAAAGCGGCATAATAAAGTGTATAAAATATAAGTATAGCTTTTTAGCTCATCGAACGACAGTACAAGACATAATGTTTGGTTATGTGTCTGTAACAATCTCGGATCAAAACATTTCTATGACAAAAAGTACGTGTCTTGTCGTATTAAAACTTGTACTAGTTTCTAGTATGAAACTTGTATAATGTAGAACAGGCTTAACCCATATACTTGGATGTAGGTATCTCAATCGCTCGCATTTCTTCTGAAGATATCTGACCGATTTTACTGAAATTTGGTATACATAAAATTTAGGTGGTCAAGAAGTTCCCGTCGTATTTTAAATCTAATCGTGTGTACAGGTCCGGAGTAATTGGGCCCCAAAATTTAAACCCCCCCTTAATACTGGTTTTAGAAAAAAAATTAAAATACTAAAAAATTCTAAGATATTTAATGCTAAGCAATTTTTTTCAAATTGTGAACCTGAAAGCTATAAAAAAATATTTTAGAAATTAATTAAATTTTCAAACAATTAAAGACTTTTTATTACTATACCAATTTTACAGATTATGTACCTTTAGGCGAAAAAAAAATTATTTAGAAAGATATTTTTGAAATATAAAACATTCTAGCAATCGCAAAGACTGGCTATTGTTGCAATCAATCACTAACAATGTCTATAGCATTTTATCTTTTCAAATTATCTGTGGTTTTAATTAGATTTTCTTCTTTAATATTCTCGTTTAAATATTCTTTTCTCGTAACTGGTATATTTTTTGAAGAAACTTTTCAAACAATAGTTGTGCGAAATATTAATATCATTCATTATGAACATAACTATTTCTGCCGTAAGTGCAGCCGTTCTAGTGATATTGGAGATAGAACAAGAATGCATACATTTCTCGTTTGAATATTTTTTTCTCGTAACTGGTACATTTTTTGAAGAAACTTTTCAAACCACAGTTGTGCAAAATATTAATATCTTTTATTATGAACATTACTATTTTTGCCATAAGTGCAGTCGTTCTAGTGATATTGGAGATAGAACAAGAATGCATACATTTCTCGTTTGAATATTCTTTTCTCGTAACTGGTGAATTTTTTGAAGAAACTTTTTAAACAAAAGTTACGCGAAATATTAATAACTTTCATTATGAACATAACTATTTTTGCTATAAGTGCAGCCGTTCTAGTGTTCTTGGAGATAGAACTAAAATGCATAGTAGTAAACATGCATTTCTCGTTTGAATATTCTTTTCTCGTAACTGGTACATTTTTTGAAGAAACTTTTCAAACAAAAGTTGTGCGTAATATTAATAACTTTCATTAAGACAATAACAATTTTTGTTATAAGTGCAGCCGTTCTAGTGTTATTGGAGGTAGAACAAAAATACATAGAGTAAACATCCATTTCTCGTTTGAATATTCTTTTCTCGTAACTGGTGCATTTTTTGAAGAAACTTTTCAAACAAAAGTTGCGCGAAATATTAATAACTTTCATTATGAACATAACTATTTTTGCCAAAAGTGCAGCCGTTCTAGTGTTATTGGAGTTAGAACAAAAATGCATAGAGTAAACATGCAACATGGATTATTTCGTAAAAGAAAAAATAAAAACATTAAACCATCCACCGAATAGAAAATTCGGCAAGCTAAAGGCATTTGAGCCTGCCACCTATGTTTATTATTGTTGAAATGGAAATATAAAATATGATAAATTAATAATCATGTATGTTTAGTAAACATAAAACTGTAATGAAGTTGTCACCTTTTCCAATTTACAATAACGACTGACATGTAAAATACCAAATAGCAAATAAGTATAACAATTATTATGCATTTATAGCAATTATCTTTTTGCCAACGTATAAGTGGTGAACGTGTGTAACAAATAATATATGCCGCACGTAAAAATAGTAGTTTGAACGTTTGATACAAAACAAATTATTATTCGAGTTAAATACATTTACTAGACGACTTGTGTGAAGTACAGACTTGAAAATTAGATTAACAATTTCATAAATATCTGATAACAAAATGACGGAAACTGAAAGCGTAGAAAAAATCATTTCAAAGTTGACATTAGACGATCAGCAAGAAATTAAAAGAATACTTTACGGAAAAGAATTGCAGTAAGTGATTTTGGATAACTTATAATTCATATAATATATATATATATATATATATAACTCATTTATACTTGGATGTTAGTCGTCGCTCGTAAGACCAAATTTGTGCCCTCTACTCCTCTGAAGGTACCGGAGCGATTTAAACCAAATTTAGTACACATATTATTTGATATCCCATTTGAATCCGCCCGTAGTTTAAATCCAATCGCCCGTATACTTCCCGAGTTATAGGGCCCTAAAATTTGGAGCCCCCCTTAATACTGCCCTTAGAAAAATATCTAAAATACACAAAAATTCTACTTAAAATTCTAAGCTTTTTTATGTCTACAAAATTTCTTCATATTGTTGACCCAAAAGCTATAAAAAATTAGTAAATATTATAATTATAAATTTTAAAATATGCACTAAAATATTTTTTGAATACATCAAAAAAATACAAAAAAAATCGTAAGCTTTTTTATATCTATAACATTTTTTTAAATTGTGAACCTACAGGCCATAATATTTAAAAGAAATTATTTTTAAATTTAAATTGTATATAAGTTGTACAAATAAGACATCAGAATTAATGTTTAGTCTATTTTTATATGTGCGACCTACGTGAGACCAGTAATATATTTTTTAACCATTTAAGTTGAACACAGCTGAGTTAAACAATGAAAAAATGAAATTGTTCTCTTATCTTAAATAAATATCAAGTGTCATATATATATTTATAAATAGTCGGTGAAAAATATTTGCTTTGCAATTATATCCAGAGTTGCATTTAACAAAACTATATTAGTTTATAGTTTTTATTTTCTTATACATAGTGTATAAAAATAAGATTCGCACCGATGCGTCCAGCTCACCTGCGATGCGAGTAGCGATTATGGCTTTTTGGTTGACAATTTTCAAATATGTCATAGATATAAAAGTCTTATAATTGCATATAAGTGCATACTTTAAAATTCAAAATTATAATATTTAATAATTTTTTAAGGCCTTTGGGTTAACAATATGATAAAATCTTGTAGATATAAAATATCATAGAATTTTTAGTAAATTTTTTTAGTGTTTTAGTTATTTTTATAAGGGCAGTATTAAGGGGGATTCTAAATTTTGGGGCCTTATAACTCCAGAAGTATACAGGCGATTGGATTTAAACTTCTAGGGGATTCAAATGGGGTGTTAAATAATATGTATACCAAATTTAGTGTAAATCGCTTTGGTACCGCCAGAGGAGTAAAGGGCACAAATTTGGTTTTACGAGCAAGCGACGACTAACATTCAAATATATAAGTTATATATATTTTTGGATTCACGGCGACAAGACAAACACTTTTTGTTATAGAAATTTTTTGATCCGTGAATCCTACAGACACACAACCGACTTCGTATGGCGAGCTAAAAATTGGTTATGGCCAAAACAAGACTATCGTTAGGTTATGTTCAATAAATAATATGTTCTAAACACAATCTCAGTCGATCTATTTATAATATCGGATGTCAAATGACAAATAACTAATTATTTGAGTTCTCCTATACATGCGTATCTATGCAACACATAAATAAGAATATTTAAGATTTTCCGTAGCAGTTTTCTCATAACTGGTACATTTTTTGAAGAAGCTTTTCAAAAAAAAGTTGTGCGAAATATTAATATCTTTCATTATGAACATAACTATTTTGGCCATAAATGCAGCAGTTCTAGTGTTATTGGAGATAGAACAAAAATGCATAGAGTAAACATGTATTTCTCGTTTGAATATTCTTTTCTCGTAACTAGTACATTTTTTGAAGAAACTTTTCAAACAAAAGTTGCGCGAAATATTAATATCTTTTATTATGAACACAACTATTTTGGCCATAAGTGCAGCCGTTCTAGTGTTATTGGAGATAGAACAAAAATGCATAGAGTAAACATGCATTTCTCGTTTGAATATTCTTTTCTCGTAACTGGTACATTTTTTGAAGAAACTTTTCAAACAAAAGTTGTGCAAAATATTAATATCTATCATTATGAACATAACTATATTTGCCATAAGTGCAGCCGTTCTAGTGATATTGGAGATAGAACTAAAATGCATAGGAGTAAACATGCATTTCTCGTTTGAATATTCTTTTCTCGTAACTGGTACATTTTTTGAAGAAACTTTTCAAACAAAAGTTGCGCGAAATATTAATAAGTTTCATTATGAACATAACTATTTTGGCCATAAGTGCAGCCGTTCTAGTGATATTGGAGAAAGAACAAAAATGCATAGAGTAAACATGCACTTCCGGTATGAATACTCTTTTCAAAAACAAATCTAGACCATATACAAGTCTTAAAAGTTTCACAAATAGTCACATTTAATTCAGGAAGGGTCATTTTTCATGATTACCTGACATACTTATGCGTAGAAGAATGTAAAAAGTGTAATACAACATAAATAAGAATGAATTTAATTTGTGTGTTATTAGAAGTGTGGAAATTCCGTCAGGAACCAAAAGCGAAGCAGCTAAATTGCATATAGAAATTGCTAGCTATGCATTTGAATGTCCATTAGAACAATTACGACCCGCAAAATTAGTCAGGGTTGGATTGGTGCAATTTCAAATACTTTTACCTACAACTGCATCAGTTATTGACCAGAGAACTGCTATTCATAAATTGGGTAAACAGTTTGTGAAATTAGGAGCGGAAGCTGGGGTCAATATCATATGTTTTCAGGAAGCATGGAGTAAGTAATAAATGTGATTGGTTGTGTATTGCTCGCAAAATTATTGATCCACAATGTATCGGCTGTAACGGCAGTAACGTCGAACGTATTTACGTTGAGAACGTTCCATGTGGGATTAGCTTTACAGTTCAACTGCATTCACTGCCCGTGAAGGATTGTTCACAGAGAATTATTTAATAATTAGGCTTAGAAAATTACAAATAATAATCTAGTTTGTATTATGAGAAGCAATGTTAACATTCCAAGCAACACAATTTATGATAAATTTTGTTACTGTGAACGTTAACCTTGTATGTCATACAACAAACTGGAATAAAGGTTGTTCACAGCGAATTATTTAGTAATTAAACTTAGATAATTACAAATAACAATCTAGTTTGTATTATGGCAAGCAATGCTAGCATTCCAAGCAACAAAATTAACACAATTTATGATAAATTTTGTTGCTGTGAACGTTAACCTTGTATGTCATACAACAAACTGTAATAAAGGTTGTTCACAGCGAATTATTTAGTAATTAAACTTAGATAATTACAAATAACAATCTAGTTTGTATTATGGCAAGCAATGCTAGCATTCCAAGCAACAAAATTAACACAATTTATGATAAATTTTGTTGCTGTGAACGTTAACCTTGTATGTCATACAACAAACTGGAATAAAGGTTGTTCACAGCGAATTATTTAGTAATTAAACTTAGATAATTACAAATAACAATCTAGTTTGTATTATGGCAAGCAATGCTAGCATTCCACGCAACAAAATTAACACAATTTATGATAAATTTTGTTGTTGTGAACGTTGACCTTGTATGTCATACAACAAACTGGAACAAAGGTTGTTCACAGCGAATTATTTAGTAATTAAACTTAGATAATTACAAATAACAATCTAGTTTGTATTATGGCAAGCAATGCTAGCATTCCAAGCAACAAAATTAACACAATTTATGATAAATTTTGTTGCTGTGAACGTTAACCTTGTATGTCATACAACAAACTCAAATTATTACTTATAATTTCTAAGCTTAATTTCTAATTCTTTTGCTGTGTGCTTTATTACTTATAATTTCTAAGCTTAATTACTAATTCTTTAGCTGTGAACAATCCTTAAGTCTTAATAAATAAACATTCACGTTTTTTCAGCAATGCCATTCGCATTTTGCACACGAGAAAAGCAACCGTGGTTAGAATTCGCTGAATCGGCAGAAAATGGCGTTACAACAATAATGTTACAAAAGGTTTGAACAAAGTTAAATTGCCATAATAATAAATCAAATATAAATATGCTTATAGTTGGCCAAAGAAAATAATATGGTTATTATTTCACCAATATTGGAAAGAGATGCAGAACATGGAGACACCATTTGGAATACAGTGGTTGTTATTGATAATTATGGCGATGTTCTTGGAAAACATCGCAAAAACCATATTCCAAGAGTTGGGGATTTCAATGAGTCCACATATTATATGGAAGGGAACACAGGACATCCAGTTTTTCAAGTAAAACTATCTTTAACGCGATTTTGTCAAGTTTAACAAGTTTAGGTACAACGCACCTATGCGTTCAGCTCGCCTTATAAGTATAATATATGCGATGCGAGCGCTTTTGTTTAAATATTTGAAAAATGTTATAGATATAACAAGATTTGGTACGAGTAAAACGCACAAATGCGTAGAGCTCGCCTGTAGGTAAGGTATGCATTGCGAGCAGTTGGTCTTTTGGTTAACAATTTGAAATATTGTTATAGATATAAAAAGTCTTACAATTTTTTGTAGATTATATTAATAAAAAAAAATGTTTAGTGCATATTTTAAAATTCAAAATTATAATATTTAATTTTTTTTTTTGGGCTTTGAGTTAACAATATGTAAAAATCTTGTAGACATAAATTATATTAGAATTATTAGTACAATTTTTGGGTGTTTAAATTATTTTTGTAAAAGCAGTATTAAGGGGGGCTCTAAATTTTGGGGCCCTATAACTCGGGAAGTATACAGGCGATTGAATTTAAACTGCGAACTAATTCAAATGGGATGTTAAATAATATGTGTAGCAAATTTGGTGTGATTATTTTTAAAATTCAAAATTATAATATTTAATAATTTTTTTCGCGGTTTGGATTAACAATATGAAAAAATCTTCTAGACGTAAAATATCTTAGAATTTTTAGTAGAATTTTTGAGTGTTTTAATTAATTTTATAAGGGCAGTATTAAGGGGGTCTTTAAATTTTGGGGCCTTATAACTCGGGAAGTATACGGTCGATTAGATTTAAACTGCGAGCAGATACAAATGGAATGCCAAATAATATATGTACCAAATTTGGTGTGAATCGCACCGGTACCTTCAGAGGAGTAGAGGGCACAAATTTGGTGTTACGAGAGAGCGACAACTAACATCCAAGTATATATGTTATATACATTTTCGGAATCAGGCCGACGAGACAAGCACTTTTTGTTAAGGAAATTTTTTGATCCGAGAATGCTACAGACACACAACCGATTGCTTTAGCTTCTTCGGTACTTCGTACGGCGAGCTAAAAACTAATTATTCATACGTATTGCTACATATTAGAAAATCTGAAGTGTCCTACACTGGACTTACTTGTAATAATCAAATAATATGTATATATAGATATTATTTCAGCTAAAGCATTCGACCGTGCGTCTGTAGCATTCTCAGATTTCAAAAAAATTGACCAAATTTGTGCCCTCTACTTCTATGAAGGTACCGGAGCGATTTGAACTAAATTTGCTACACATATTATTTTGTATCCCATTTTAATCGGTTCGCAGTTTAAATCAAATCGCCCGTATACTTCCCGAGTTATAGGGCCCCAAAATTTGGAGCCCTCCTTAATACTGCCCTAATAAAAATAATAAAAACATCTAGAAATTCTACAAAACTTTCTAAAATATTTTATATCTATAAGATTTCTTCATATTGCTAACACAAAAGTCATAAAAAAATATTCAAAATTATACATTTAAATTTTAAAATATATACAAAATTATTTTTTTAAACTAATGTACCAAAAATTGCAAGACTTTTTATATCTATAACATTTTTTCAAATTGTGTATACAAATAATTAAAAACAATTGTATAAATTTAATATTTAATGCGCAAGCGCAGAATGGGAGGGTAAAGTTCGCTGCTCGCATCACAAGCTGACGGCATTGGTGCCTGAACTTAATCTTGTTAAAAAGTTATTCGGTTATTAACTTTCATAATATTGTTTTGCCGTTTCGGCGTTTATTCGTCTCGTCGTTTAGCCTTCTCGGCGTTCAGTTGTATCGGCATTTAGCCTTCCCCGCGTTTAGTCTACTGAAACTATGTTTATTTTTAAAGACTGATTTTGGAAACATCGCAATAAACATCTGCTATGGGCGTCACCACCCCCAAAACTGGATGATGTTCGGGCTCAACGGTGCCGAAATCGTGTTTAACCCTTCAGCTACAGTAAATATGCTCATAAAACACGTTTGTATATATATAAAATAGAGAGAAAATAACGAATGTTTAGGTTGGGGTTTTAAGTGAACCGTTATGGGGTATTGAAGCCCGTAATGCAGCTATTGCGAATAGTTACTTTACATGCGCAATAAACCGGGTAGGAACAGAGACATTTCCGAATGAGTTCACTTCCGGTAATAGCGAAAAGGCTCATAAAGATTTTGGACATTTTTACGGGTCTAGTTATGTCGCTGGGCCAGACGGCAGTAGAACTCCGGTAAGGCAAAAGTGTTAAACCGCTGTCATGTACACATAAATTTGCTATTTTTTGGGAATACTGATTTTTTACCAAATTGAATATATCGCGACGAAAGTTCATAAGGTTCTTATGAAGTGAATTCGTGAATAAGGACTTTATTGACTGTCGTCGCAAGAGTAAAACACATAAAACAAGTCCATAAATGTTTACTTGTAAACTATACTAAGTCTGAACATTTAAAATACTACATTTTGCACTAGAACACGAAACTTGCGACTGGCGTGGACCCGATACGCGAACCAACTCCCTATATCTGCGTTAAACTTCTGCTTTTATATCTAAAATCAGTCACTCACTGGGTGAAAATATACATAATTCACCCCTCAAGCCCTAGTTCTTTAACGACTTGTTTACACAAGTGCGTAACCTTGAGGCTGAGGCTGGCTTTAAACTTCCTGACAGATTTACACAAAATGACCAACTAATACATAGTAAGACCACAGATAAATTGTTTATCTGTGATAATACTCCGAAATTGTACCATTCGACTTATTATTTTATTACGTTATCAAATACTGTTTTTATATTGTTTCTTTAATATATTAACCCGTTCTGTCGACATATTTGTGATTACCGGAGGAAAATAACAATAATTAATTTATTTTATTCTATTTTGTTTCCCTGTTAAAATGTTGCATTGTTCATACGATTATTTAAATATAATCTTCATAGATAGTACATAAATAGGATATTTAAGATTTTCCGTAGCAATTTTCTCGTAACTAGTACATTTTTTAAAGAAACTTTTCAAATAAAAGTTGTGCAAAATATGAATATCTTTCATTATGAACCTAACTATTTTTGCCATAAGTGCAGCCGTTCTAGTGTTATTGGAGATAAAACAAAAATGCATAGAGTAAACATGCATTTCTCGTTGGAATATTCTTTTCTCATAACTCATACATTTTTTGTAGAAACTTTTTAAACAAAAGTTGTGCAAAATATGAATATCTTTCATTATGAACTTAACTATTTTTGCCATAAGTGCAGCCGTTCTAGTGATATTGGAGATAGTACAAAACCGCATAGAGTAAACATGTATTTCTCGTTTGAATATTCTTTTCTCGTAACTGGTACATTTTTTGAAGAAACTTTTCAAACAAAAGTTGTGTTAAATATTCATATCTTTCATTATGAACATAACTATTTTGGCCATAAGTGCAGCCGTTCTAGTTATATTGGAGATAGAACAAAAATGCATAGAGTAAACGCATGCATTTCTCGTTTGAATATTCTTTTCTCGTAACTGGTACATTTTTTGAAGAAACTTTTCAAACAAAAGTTGTGTTAAATATTCATATCTTTCATTATGAACATAACTATTTTGGCCATAAGTGCAGCCGTTCTAGTTATATTGGAGATAGAACAAAAATGCATAGAGTAAACATGCATTTCTCGTTTGAATATTCTTTTCTCGTAACTGGTACATTTTTTGAAGAAACTATTTAAACAAAAGTTGTGCGAAATATTCATATCTTTCATTATGTACATAACTATTTTTGCCGTAAGTGCAGCCGTTCTAGTAATATTGGAGATAGAACAAAAATGCATAGAGTAAACATGGATTTCTCGTTTAAATATTATTTTCTCGTACATGGTACATTTTTTGAAGAAACTTTTCAAGCAAAAATTGTGCAAAATAGTCATATCTTTCATTATGAACATTACTGTTTTTGCCATAAATGCAGCCGTTCTAGAGATATTGGAGATAGAACAAAAATGCATAAAGTAAACATGAATTTCTCGTTTGAATATTCTTTTCTCGTAACTGGTACATTTTTTGAAGAAACTTTTCAAACAAATGTTGTGCAAAATATTTATATCTTTCATTATGAACATATTAAAGGATCATAACAATCGCAATATAGAATAAAAAATCAATATTAACGTAAAATAACAATTATATATACACATCAGTTTTAACTCTAATTTTAATATACAATGTATTTATGATTGTTATAATTTCAAAGGGTCTTTCACGGATTAGCGATGGTTTACTAATAGCGGAAATGGATTTAAATCTTTGCCGACAAGTGAAGGACCACTGGGGATTCCGAGTAAGTGTATATCAGTGGCGGTAAGCGGGTGAGCCGATGAGTATAGGCAGGTTTGGTCGAGTTCGCGCACCTGTTGAAACCAGTGACTCATTCACAAAACAAATAGAACATCCAAGAGTTTAATGGCCCTATTTTCTAAACACTACCATATTTGGTTCGTCACCCAGTAGTACAAAAAAGCTATATGGCTCGGGCGTGTGTCGGTAACATTCGCGGACAAAAAAAAATTAAATAATTTACGGAGAACTATGCTTGTTTTTTAACGGTCATTTTATTATGATTTCATAGACATTTAAAAGAAATTTTACAATTATTGATTATCAAATATAAATACTAAAAAGTATAAAGAACCCCCTTAAAAAAAAACTAAACTATGATTCCAAAATTAACAAAAATGCAGCAATACAAAATATAATAATATTTGTTACACATGTCTATGCTTGCCGCGCGGTGTCTGGTATAACATCGTTCACAGTAGTGTAGCCGTTTGCAGTTGCCCGTCCTTACAGGTCTGTGTAAAGAGGGAAGCGCACGAATATCGTAGCGTTATTAAACCCAATACTATTTACTACTCAGTTGAAGCGTTCGTTTGACCCTTAAAATACTTGCTAATACAGTTTTTTGAATAAAACTTTTACAATATTCCGGTAGAAAAATAGTCAATGTACGCTTGTCTAGTTTTGAATTTTTAAATTTGTCATCTCAATAAAAAGTATGGACATTTAAAAATAGGGTAAATATAGAACAATATAAAAAGAAATCTAAGCAAAAACTTGAAAATCGAAAACTAGAGAAGGCTACAGCGAAGTATTGGCTATTTGAAAAATAAATTTCATTCATTTTAATGTTGTAATAAATGAGTTTTAAGGGTTCGACGAAACCGTTTAGCTATGTTTGAAGGGGATTTGTCTTAAAGGTACCCGAGCGATTTACACCAAATTTGCTACACATATTATTTAGCACCCCATTTGAATCCGCTCGCAGTTTAAATCCAATTGACCGTTTACTTTCCGAGCTATAGGGCCCCAAAATTTAGAGCCCCCTTAATACTGCCCTTATAAAAATAATTAGAACACCTAAAAATTCTACTATATATTCTAAAATATTTTATGTCTACAAGATTTTTTCATATTGTTAACCCAAATGGCCATAAAAAAATATTAAATATTATAATTTTGAATTTTAAAATATGCACTAAAATTTTTTAAATCAAAATAATGTACAAAAAATTGTAAGACTTTTTATAACTATAACATTTTGTCAAATAGTTAACCAAAAGGTCATAATTGAAAACAAAATTTGGAGCCCCCCTTAATACTGCCCTTATAAAAATAACTTAAAAACCTAAAAATTCTACTAATAATTCTAAGATATTTTATATCTACAAGATTTTTTCATATTGTTAACCCAATGGCCATAAAAAATTATTAAATATTATAATTTTGAATTTTAAAATATGCACTAAATTTTTTTAAATCAAAATAATTTACAAAAAACTGTAAGACTTTTTATATCTATAACATATTTTCAAATAATTAACCGAAAGGCTATAATAATTAAAAACATAATTTGGAGCCCCCCCCCTTAATACTGCCCTTATAAAAATAATTTAAAAACCTAAAAATTCTACTAATAATTCTAAGATATTTTATATCTGCAAGATTTTTTCATATTGTTAACCCTAACGCCACAAAAAAATTATTAAAAATTATAATTTTGAATTTTAAAAAAATGCACTAAAATTTTTTAAATCAAAATAATTTACAAAAAATTGTAAGACTTATTATATCTATAACATATATTCGAATAGTTAACCAAAAGGCCATAATAATTAAAAACAAAATTTGGAGCCCCCATTAGTACTGCCCTTATAAAAATAATTTAAACACCCAAAAATTCTACTAAAAATTCTAAAATATTTTATGTCTACAAGATTTTTTCATATTGTTAACCAAAAGGCCATAAAAAATTATTAAATATTATAATTTTAATTGACATTTTATATCCATAACATATTTTCAAATTGTTAACTAAAGCGCTGCTCGCACTCATAAGGCGAGCTGGACGCATTGGTGCGTTGTACGTACCGAACCTTGTTTATCTACGAAACTATGTATTAAAAAAAATCATATTTTTACTAAATATTACGCATTAATATTTTTTTATAAACATAATTCGGGCCTATTTATATTTCGGACCCTAATTAAAATAAATTAATCACTTTCAAAATGTAATATACTGTCCGAATAGATCTATATATTTGCTTAGTATAGTATCACAAATTTCGGTTAAATCAAAAACAAATTGGCGTCTCTGATTGGTCAGTTTTGTTCAAGGTCAAAGGTTTTACCTGCTTACTCACTGTGTATCGGCTTCTTTCTATGTTTTATTATATACCTTATTTTCAGATGACTCAGCGCTTAGACCTTTACGCAAAGTCCCTAACTGAAGCATCAAAAATTGATTACAAACCACAAATTATTAAAAAATAAATGTCTAATATATATATATGTATGTATCTATATGAAATAAAACCGTAAAAATGTTAATATGAATATGTACAATGATAGAGATAACAGTTTGGTAGTATAGAGATATCAGGGGCGCCGTACTAATTTTATCACTTAACTTTTTTCAAAAAGAACCTAACTTAAACCTAATCCCACATATTTATTAAATTAATGAATTGCACACTATTATAAACCTTTATAATGTATGGTTCAGACGCGCAAACTGAACAATTATCGTATTAAATAACACAAATACGTCCCGTATGGACCGCTACTGGCAGACAAGTCTTAACAAGTCCGCTAAGATAGCTGTAAGAGTGGGGAAAATCGCGGATGAATCATTTTAGAATCCCGTGTACCATTGTTGAAAAGTGTTTGGTGCTGTTAGGGTCGAATGTGCTAGAACATTGCATCGGATTTCATCATTATTTTAGTTGAACTTTGTTGTAATTTGTTAAGTTTTGGTGACAAGGATGACGAATACATCCAAAGTAAGTAATTGTTGTTTATCATTTAATATTTATCATTTAAAAATTGTGATTGTGGGACACAGACGTCGGCAAACGTTCAAAGTGATACATATTTAATTGTTAGATTGTTTACAATTTTGTGAAATAGTTTCATTAATGAATTTAGTGTTTATAGATATTTAGATTTGTTTAGGTACTTTTTTGTTTATTTATTTAATAGTAATTTGTTTTAAAACAAGTTTATTTCGTCATAATATAGTTTAGGGGATTTTATTCCATTTTTATAGTGATTTTAAAATAATATGCAATAATAATGTGTATTGCGCAATAATTTAATTATTGTTAAAAATCGTATAATGTAACTTTTAACTATTAAAATAAATAATTTTAAGGAATTATATATTTTTCTTAACTTCCTTAATATTTTAGCTCTCTAGTAAATAAACTCTAAAACATTTGCTAGAGGGTTAAAATTTGTGTATTTGTGTTAAAATATATATATATATTTTTGTTATAATTGCAAATAATTATTAACAACAAAAATAGCGTTAATTCCGTTAAAATATTTTTGTTAAATGTGCATCAAAATGATACACAATACATATTGAGCTGAATAACCGTAGCAGTTAAACTGTTAATGCAATTTTACTTTACTTCATAGTTAAGGCAAGTTGACTTAAAACGTCACCACTTGAAAATTCTTGTTTCTGATGCAATAAAAATAGAAATTTTGTTATTTTACTAAAAATTCTGCATTAAATTGTTTAAATTTTCTTCGTCAATACAACAAATATTATTAAAACGATTTATTTTACATCGTAATTCGACGAATTGGAGGTATTGATGCCTGCACTTATATTTAAATGTTTAATTAATTCGTTATTTTAAAATAAATAATTAACTTTTTGATATAATTCTATTATTTAACTAAAAAATATGAATTTTATTGTTTTTATTGTTAATTTTTCTTCGTCAATTTAGCAAATATTATTAATACGATTTATTTTACGAGGAATTTGGGGCATTAGTGCTTCAACTAATATTTAAATGTTTAATTAATTCGCTATTTTAAAATAAATTATTAATTTTTGGTAATAATTGTGATATTTAACTAAAAATTATGAATTTAATTGCTTTTATTGTTAATTTTTCTTCGTCAATTTAGCAAATATTATTAAAACGATTTATTTTACGAGGAATTGGGGGCATTGTGCTTGCACTAATATTTAAATGTTTAATTAATTCGCTATTTTAAAATAAATTATTAATTTTTGGTAATAATTGTGTTATTTAACTAAAAATTATGAATTTAATTGCTTTTATTGTTAATTTTTCTTCGTCAATTTAGCAAATATTATTAAAACGATTTATTTTACAACGAATTGGGGGCATTGGTGCATGCACTAATGTTTAAATGTTTAATTCATTCGCAATTTTAAAATAAATTATTAATTTTTGGTAATAATTGTGATATTTAACTAAAAATTATGAATTTAATTGTATTTATTGTTAATTTTTCTTCGTCAATTTAGCAAATATTATTAAAACGATTTATTTTACGAGGAATTGGGGGCATTAGTGCTTGCACTAATATTTAAATGTTTAATTCATTCGCAATTTTAAAATAAATTATTAATTTTTGGTAATAATTGTGTTATTTAACTAAAAATTATGAATTTAATTGCTTTTATTGTTAATTTTTCTTCGTCAATTTAGCAAATATTATTAAAACGATTTATTTTACGAGGAATTGGGGGCATTGGTGCTTGCACTAATATTTAAATGTTTAATTCATTCACTATTTTAAAATAAATTATTAATTTTTTGATATAATTCTATTATTTAACCAAAAATTTTGAATTTAATTGTATTTATTGTTAATTTTTCTTCGTCAATTTAGCAAATATTATTAACACGATTTATTTTACGAGGAATTGGGGGCATTAGTGCTTGCACTAATATTTAAATGTTTAATTAATTCGCTATTTTAAAATAAATTATTAATTTTTGGTAATAATTGTGTTATTTAACTAAAAATTATGAATTTAATTGCTTTTATTGTTAATTTTTCTTCGTCAATTTAGCAAATATTATTAAAACGATTTATTTTACGAGGAATTTGGGGCATTAGTGCTTGCACTATTATTTAAATGTTTAATTAATTTGCTATTTTAAAATAAATTATTAATTTTTGGTAATAATTGTGTTATTTGACTAAAAATTATGAATTTAATTGTATTTATTGTTAATGTTTTCTTCGTTAATTTAGCAAATATTATTAAAACGATTTATTTTACGACGAATTGAAGGCATTGGTGCTTGCACTAATATTTAAATGTTTAATTTGCATTTTTAAGATAAATTATGAATTTTTGGAAAAAATGCGGGAGTGACTTGCGTTTTTTATTAGCGGCCATTTTGTGGTTAACGGATTTCCGGAAGTGCAACGAAAGTGGAAGTGTATTATATATTAACTCGATTATTAAAGTGATTTTTTGATGGGTTTATTGTTTTTTTTTGTTTTGGGGAAATAGTTTGTTTAGGTAAGTACATATTTTCAATTCTTTTCTACTAAAAGTTTTGGTGGCACTATCGCACTTTTAGAAGTTAGTGCATTTTTAGAACTATAGCACTAATAAGCACTATTTTATTTAATACCGCTTTTGAACGGAAATACACGTTTTTACCCTCCCTGTGTGTGTGTTTGTGAACGCTCTAGAACCAAAACTCAACATGTGATACGTATAAGAGAGTCTTGTGTTAGCCACAACCAATTTATTCAGTTTATAGATAAAATTAGTGAAAATTTCGATATGTTTTGCTCGAATTCAACAGTCGACTATAGTTTTGATCGTAAATAGTAAGTATACAAACGAAATATCGATTCGAATCACTTTGGTAGGTAATATTTATTGGTGATTTTTGGTGAACGAATACTTCGCAATCAGCTGTTGATGTTCGTAACGATCCAAAAATCGTTTTGATCCAAACGAATTAACTGGGTAGGTACATTTTGTATAATTATGTTCATAACTAGGGCAACCAGAAATATGCTCCAAAAAAATCAGTTTTAAGCGCTTTAAACATGAAAATATGCTGTTAAACAAACAAAATATGCTCTTAAACATTTAATATTTACGTCAAAACGATATACACAAGAATATTTGAAAAGAATATACTGTTTCTTGTTATATATATACAGTAGGATCCCTATTAACCGAAATAGCCGTTTTGGATAACGTTTTTTTTTTTTCGGTTAAGCCATGAACATTTAAAACAGCCAATTCTGAAAGGTTTTGAAGGTCAAATAAGTTCAAAACTCTCTTTGTAGACCAAAGGATTGTTCACAGCTAAAGAATTAGTAATTAAGCTTAGAAATTATAAGTAATAATTTGAGTTTGTTGTATGACATACAAGGTTAACGTTCACAACAACAAAATTTATCATAAATTGTGTTAATTTTGTTGCTTGGAATGCTAACATTGCTTGCCTTAATACAAACTTAATTGTTATTTGTAATTATCTAAGTTTAATTACTAAATAATTCGCTGTGAACAATCCTTTAAGGATTGTTCACAGCTAAAGAATTAGTAATTAAGCTTAGAAATTATAAGTAATAATTCCAGTTTGTTGTATGACATACAAGGTTAACGTTCACAGCAACAAAATTGATCATACATTGTGTTAATTTTGTTGCTTGGAATGTTAGCATTGCTTGTCATAATACAAACTAGATTGTTATTTGTAATTTTCTAAGCTCAATTACTGATTGTTTCGCTGTGAACAATCCTTAAATTATTGTTCACAGCGAATTATTTAGTAATTAAACTTAGATAATAACAAATAACAATCTAGTTTGTATTATGGCAAGCAATGCTAGCATTCCAAGCAACAAAATTAACACAGTTTATGATACATTTTGTTGCTGTGAACGTCAACTTTGTATGTCATACAACAAACTCAAATTATTACTTATAATTTCTAAGCTTAATTTCTAATTTCTTTGCTGTGAACAATCCTTAACTTAAGGATTGCTCACAGCTAAAGAATTAGTAATTAAGCTTAGAAATTATAAGTAATAATTCCAGTTTGTTGTATGACAAACAAGGTTAACATTCACAGCAACAAAATTTATCATAAATTGTGTTGCTTGGAATGATCACATTGCTTGTCATAATACAAACTTGATTATTATTTGTAATTTTCTAAGCTTAATTACTAATTGTTTCGCTGTGAACAATCCTTAACTTATGCTCTTTATTATAGTTATAATTACATTTTTAGGCTTACATCATTCAATATATACTTTATAATTTATAGTATAATTAGTCATTAAAAACATTCAGCAACTTTTGTATAAAGTGATTCGGATAACCCGGGTTTCAGGTGACTCGAATTCGGTTAACCGGTAGTTTACTGTATATATATTAATATTTTCGTTCATATAATATATTTTTATATGCCAAAACTAAACATACACTAAGAATGCAGGATTAAACCTGTTATCGAACATACATTACATTAATTAAAATAACAATAAGAAACTTAGTTCAAATTTTGATTGCAATAAATGATAAACATTTCAATTAACTCAATTTATAATAAATCGTACATTCAAAAAGGATTATTCGCATTAATAGCTAAATAGTCAATACATATTTATTGTAATATAAATAGTAATATAGTTGTAACATGAGCAATTAGCACTGCTAATGATTCTGAAGTGGTTGGGGGTTTGTAATTCAGGAGAAAATTTAAAAAATAAACTTTTCGAACATAGTTTTTCCTTTTTGCAAACTTTTAATCCTCAAATAACTTATTAAAAGTTCGAGTATAGTTCATATTAATTATTTTTAACTAAATATCATTGCAATATATGCACTAAAAATATGCAAATATTAAAAAACATGCCATATCAACCTAAATATGCAAAAATATGCACTTACAAGTAAAATATGCCCTAACAAATACGGTCCAAAATGCGTAATTTCGCCTAAAACAGATTTATTAATGGCCTATAAGTTAAACAGTTGCTTGCAAAAAATATGTCCGAGCATATTTCTGGTTGCCCTATTAATAACTTAAGGGGGTATTTACAATCTTTAACCCAAAAAAGAAAAAGGATGAATTTTATTAATTTTTATCTCAGTTTAGGATGAAGGTATCAATTTGGGGTTTAGTCCACATAATTGCTCATATTTTTCTTTACATTAAAACATTTTTTCGTAAAAAAATTAATGAAATTTTCCTAGATAACGCGGAGAGTATGTCTAGGTCACCACTAAACGGGCGAACTCATCATCGAGTCATCTAAACCGAATTTTAATGTCTCTGAGCTTATATACCAATATTTGGTATAAAAAGTTAATATTAGACAAAATGGCCGCCGTGTGAAGAAAAAGTTGTTTTTTTTTTACTTTAGGGCGCTATAAATAATAGTTATTTCTAAAAATGTATGTATATTGTTGGAAAATAGTATTTACTATCATTTAAAATAAAAAAACAAAGCAAATCGGCCGAGTAGTTCCTGAGAAAATAGTTTTCCCAGTTTGGAAAAAGTAGTTTCGAGAAAAACGCATTTAAAGATTTACAATATATATATATATTGGATAACTTTAATATTTTTCATCTTACTTTTTTTCTGTTTCCCAGGTGATAGTCACAAAACCGATTTGAAACTCTAATCTACATACTTTAAACCATCGAAAATTGTAAAAAAAAAACCCGATTTTTTTGACCCAAAGATTGTAAATTCCCCCTTAAGTTTCACTAATTTCTATCTTTAAAGAACTCTAAACGGAAGTCTTGTAATCATGAATATTATTAAACTCGAGATTATAACGAATATATATTTAACAACGCGAGAGAAAATATAAATTTTATAAAAGTTATTAGAGATATTAAAACTTCAAGCAAATTTTGTTTAAAAAATTGTTTAGTGACTTTTGTTTGGAAATTTATGCTGTAATTTAAAATGAAATAAAGGAAAATTATAATATATAGATAGCGAAGGGATAATTAAGTTGAGTGAAAGCCACTCCAGGTTTTATAATTATATCTCTTTAATAATTAGTGGTTATAAATAGGTTTTCTACATTAACATAGAATATACGGCGAACTGAAAGCATTGGTGCTTGTATTGAATTTAAAAATGTTTAAAATAATTTCATCTAATTTAACAACATATTTATTAACTTTAATAGTATTTCAGCAAAGGACTTTGCCACTTATATTTTTAGGAAACGAATTGAATATGTGTATTAAAATTAAAAAATCGAAATTCGCTTTAGGTCGAATGCAGCGCGCGCCAATTATATTTTATTTGTATAACAAGAAAATTTGCACAATTCCAAAATTGAATATTATTAATTTTGATTACAGATTTCTTTGGTGCTTTCGGCAATATTTGGACTTCCGTTTGTGCACTGCGATTTGATTTGCCTAAGTGACTTAGACTGCGCAAAACCGGATACGTACTGTTACCAAACCGGAGTTTGTGCGAACTGCACCGAATGCCGGAACTGGCACCGATATCCGGGCAATGGCTGTGCGAAGAATAAGGACCAATGTGGCGACTGTTACTCAGGGTAAATATTCATCTAAACATTTATTACTTGTAAAACACAGTAAAGTTGTGAATTAATTCTTAAATTCAATTCAATTAATTCAATTCCAAATTATAACTCCTTATTACAACTACAAAAATAATTTACCAATGAATCAATATAAAATCGAATGTATGGATTAGTTTTTAAACTGAGTGCGTCTCATTACTCTTTGCCGTAGGGGCTCAAGACGAATTTAGACGCATAGATAGGGTTCGGTTATGCTCCATTGTTAAATGTTTTGTCTATTTGTGTTCAGAATGATAGCAGAGACCAATATAGATGGCACCTTATCGGTTTGTCGTCCTGGCAAAGCAACTACAAAACTTCCTATAAAAGATGAAGGACCTAATGAGGTCAAAACCAACGATAATATATGGTTTATTTTACCGCCATGTATTATTTTACCTTTGATTATATTAATCACTTTTTGCCTTGTAAAACCCAAATGTAAGTATATTTCAAATATATATTTTATTTTAACTGTACTAATTGCATTAGTGCACCTATGCTTTTAGTGTGTGCGGTCAAAAATATCGTTTTTTTTTACATTTTTCGTTAGAATTTGGTGTGCAGAATATGTAGTTAATTGGGTTTTAAGGGATTCTCAATATTAATGCTATAAAATACTTTAAACGCGAATTTTTTCGGAATTACGTTTTTAGACCTAAATAACGTCTAATACTATGCATCCGATCGTGCTCAAATTTGACACACTTATTTATGACACTCCTAGCTATCGAATGAACTAGGATTATTTTATTTGGTTGAATACAAATTGATTTACGGGCAATTATGTAGTCCAGAAAATGTGGATAATATAAGCGTGTTTCTTCGAACTCTGATTCGCAATCTAACTAATCAAAGTAATCATGATTATGAGAATCACGTTTCTTCGTTCGTTATTAGTTATCCCTACTCTTCCATTTTGTTATCAGAAACTGACAGTCCCCTTCCCCTTACGAATCATATTATTTCTATGATTACTTGGATTGAATCACAAAACTGGCGAAGAAACACGCCTATAAAATGTTTTTTTTTCTACTTGAGCATCATCCATGTTTAAGAAAAACCATCAGGTCCATCTAGTTCGAAGTAATGCCGCCCCGCTCTCGGCTATTTTAGATGGTGGCGCTACCATCGACTTTGAATGTTCAAGCAACCAGTGATAGAAATCATGCGCACAGTATTAGAAATTAGCTATTTTTACGCTATAATCAAAGATATTCCATCGAATAATGACTGTTTATTGAATATAAATGCATTTCGGACACATTGTTACACTTTTGGTCAAAGTTATATTTCTTAATTACATAAAACTACTCAAAACCTATCATGATTAAACAAACCTCGATTACGCAAAAACCTACCTACTTTTTAAAGAAAAAAAAAATATCAGTAAATTCGTAATTGCATAAATAATGCTTGGTAAAAATGATATTCTTTTTGTATTTATAGTTTCGGAGATAAAAAATGAAAACTATAATAAATGACCTATTTTGGAGGTTTTTATTTTTTATCTCTGAAACTGTAAATACAAAAAGAATATCATTTTTACCAGGCATTATTTATGCAATTATGAATTCACTGATATTTTTTTTTCTTTAAAAAGTAGGTTGGTTTTTTTTTTCGAGCTTGATGTTTGACTTTAACTATTTATATTTAGAGATATTTTTCACTCTGAAGTTCAAATTAAAGATGTATTTGGAGTTAATAACTAACAGTACTTTAATTTGACGTTTAGAAAACGTACGCTCGAATCATGATGTTTATTTGACTATTATATTTAATTATGATTCAAACTAATCACGGTCAGGGAATCATGAATTAGAAAATCATGATCATAAAGCGAAGAAATACGCCTTATAACAAGTGTTTGTAAAATATTTTTGGTCAAACTGTCGATGATGGGCCTCACGTCCGAAATGGATGAAACTTTGTGAAAAAATCCGCAAAAAATTAGGATTATGGGAAAAATAATCGCATGTGGGGGAAACCCTTGGATGACCTTGAAATTAATTAATTTGTTTTTATAGCTATTTATCAATTACAATCAATCTGTGCGTGCCTAAGAGTGTGTGTTTCTCCAGCCACGATTTCTGTTACCAACTTAAAAATAACAAAATCCCCTTGATTGATTTTGGCTCTACTATTAATACAAAATTACTTCCCATCACTTAAAAATTAAACAACCACAACGTAACCACAAACAGTGATTTTATGTACAAACGAATTATTTACATTTTCGCTGTTTGTGGTTACGTTGTGGTTGTCTAATTTTTAAGTGATGGGAAGTAATTTTGGCTTTAATCGTTGCGCTAAAACCAATCAAGGGGATTTTGTTATTTTTAGGTTGGTAACAGAAATCGTGGCTGGAGAAAAGGGTGAAACTGTCGATGATGGGCCTCACGTCCAAAATGGATGAAACTTTGTGTTAAAAATTATAATATTTAATAATTTTTTTCGGGCTATGAGTTAGCAATATGTAAAAATCTTGTGGGCATAAAATATCTTAGTATTTTTAGTAGAATTTTTGAGTGTTTTACACACAAACACACTCAAACAAACACACTCACACAAACCCACTCACACACACACACACATACACACACTCTTAGACACGCACAGATTGATTGTAATTGATAAATAGCTTTAAAAACAAATTAATTAATTTCAAGGTCATCCAAGGGTTTCCCCCACATGCGATTATTTTTCCCATAATCCTAATTTTTTTGCGGATTTTTCCACAAAGTTTCATCCATTTTGGACGTGAGGCCCATCATCGACAGTTTGACCATATTTTTATAGTTTTATAGCAAAAACAGAAATGTCACTTTCGTATGATCTTGTAATAATTTTTGTGATGTGTGTGTGTGTATGTTTGTGAACGCTCTAGATCGAATACTGGTGATACTTCAACTTTGAGGTGTCACCAAATTGCGAAATATTGAGATATAAAGATTATTCTAGTTTATACGATAGCTATATTCTTATACTTTAATAACTTTTTTGATTTTTTTGTTTCCAACAATTGTATCGGACAGAATTGTGTCACCGTCAAATAACACACTGCGTCATTAAGCATATAGTCGCTATATTGGAATATTAAAAAACACTTTTTTGAAAGATAGTTCGAACTCTCTATTATTGACCCCAAAAAATTTGTTGATGGATTTTTATAAAAATATTCTAGAAAATTGTGTAAATATCTTAATTCGATAAGAAAACTATTGGAAATATGTGGTACATTGCTTTTTATTTCCTTGTAGTATATATAAATCGTTTAATTCTTCTAATTAGTAATATTGCTTGTTCAGGCAAGAATAAAAATTCGATTATTTTTTGTAGTTTGAATGTTAGTGTACTTATAACTCTTATGGTGTACGTTTCGTGATATATCTATATATTTCGGTAATTATTGATTGAAAATATAACAATTTTTGCCATTATTATTCTTTAATAAACTACGTTAACCCGTGGGCACTATGTGCCCATATCACATATAGGCCATTCTTCATCGATATATTAATAATTTTGACAATCGATGCCTCGACGATTATTATGAAACAATTTTGTTAATGTATTAACTAATATATAAGTAAATAAAATCGTCATTTATTGTTTTATAATAAATGTGTTTGAAATTTAGGTCCACGATACTGTAAACGTATCGGCGACACTTACAGATCCATGAGACTGTGTTCATTAATGACTAATAGAGATTGCGAACGCGATTTAGAATACTCGAATAAAAACACTCTGGCAACAGCCCCACCGTTTGACGATACTACTCGGCCACAAAACCCACCACTTTATTCCGAAAGTAAGTTATATTAAACATAATAAATGGAACAGTTGACTAATCCTAAATAATTTTTGGTGCAGTTTGCCAACCAGTGGAACATGGGGCTAACCAAACTGCTACTCCATTTGCCAATCCTTCGTATGCAACAAATCGCAGGTTTGTCAATAACTTATAACTGAATATTCAGGAATTTAATTCATAATTGGTTTTTTATTTAGTTTTCCAGCATATTCTGAAGATCCAGATGAGGAAATAACCGAACATGATACTCTTATGCCTGAACCAAGACCAGAAAATGAGGAGACAATGCCCAGTAATTGGACACCTAGTCCCGATGCCACAAAGTAAGTACATTTTGAGGTTTATAATAAGTCGCGGCAGAAACGGTTTGCGGATCCCCAAAAATATTTTTTCTAATGCCCTACGGTAATGAATTTTAAGACATTTTGCGGTTTTTCTGTTTATTTAGTTGGTTAAACTGGAAAAGGTACTATAATCTAATTGTTGTTCGACTGACAAAATAGAATCTTTATATCATAATGTATGATAATTTATATAATGATTAGCTGCATTCAGAACTGGGCAGGAATTCGAATTAAAAGGAATTAAAAAGGGCTTTAATTAATTTAAGGGCTTAAATCAATTTAATTGAAGACCATTTGAAAATGAGGACTTAAGGCTTTTGAATTGAATTCATTATAAACAATTGAATTGAATTTATGAATTAAATAAAAAAGGTTTCAAACCCTCAAAAAGTTTTGAAGCTCTCATAATGGCTTCAAATTCTCATAAAGACTTCAAACCCTCTTAATTTATAATTGTTAAAAAGGCATCGCATTTTAAGTTAAAAATTACATAAAAAGATTTCTAATTGATATTTTTATAATAGATTTCAATTCCTTTCGATTGTTGATAATATAAAATCACATAGAATTACTAGGCTTCTAATTGTCAAAAAGACTTCAATTTCTTTTGAATTATATGATTTATAATTGTATAAACAGGTCTTAATTCCTTTTGATGTATAATATATCACATAAAAGGCTTCAATTCCTTTTGAATTATAACAGATTTGTAATTGGTAAATTTATAATAGTCTTCAATTCCTTTCGATTGTTGATTGATCATACAAAATCACATAGAATTACAAGACTTGTAATTGCCAAAAAGACTTCAATATCTTTTGAATTATATAAGATTTATAATTTTATAAACAGGTCTTAATTACTTTTGATGTATAATACATCACAAAAGGCTTCAATTCCTTTTGAATTATAACAGATTTGTAATGGGTAGATTGATAATAAACTTCAATTCCTTTCGATTGTTGATTGATAATACAAAATCACATAGAATTACAAGGCTTGTAATTGTCAAAAAGACTTCAATTTCTTTTGAATTATATAAGATTTATAATTTTATAAACAGCTCTTAATTCCTTTTGATGTTTAATACATCACATAAAAGGTTTGTAATTGTCAAAAAGGCTTCAATTCCTTTTGAATTATAACAGATTTGTAATTGGTAAATTTATAATAGACTTCAATTCCTTTCGATTGTTGATTGATAATACAAAATCACATAGAATTACAAGACTTGTAATTGTTAAAAATACTTCAATTTATTTTGAATTATATAAGATTTATAATTTTATTAACAGGTCTTAATTCCCTTTGATGTATAAAATACATCACATAAAAGGCTTGTAATTGTCAAAAGGGCTTCAATTCCATTTGAATTATAACAGATTTGTAATTGGTAAATAGGCTTTAATTCTTTTTGATTACTTATAGCACAAATTCACATAAAAGACTTGTAATTGTTAAAAAGGCTTCAATTCAGTTTGAATTGTGGTTTGAAATCAATTGTAGGTGATTTGAACTTGTGAATTACCAACATAATTTTTAAATTGAATTGTGAATTATGAATTCAATTCCACTAGGAATTGATTTTGTACAGGTCTTGCTGCATTATTACATTGTTTATAAATGTAATTAGTTTTATAATAATATAAAACTAATTGTAATTATCACATAAATATAACTCCGCAAACCGATGCTTTCGAGAGACTAATTAGGCCGTTAATCCGCCTTAAGCTTAAGGCGCTTAGATTCTTAGTCGTAAATTTAAGGTAATTTTTATTAAAATCTCGAGTTTGAACATTTTCATGTTTATGAAAAAGTAAAAATATATTTAAATTTACGATTATTTAAATCTTTTTTTTTTTAAACCAAAAGTTTCAAACTATATATTTAGATTATTAAGGACCTTATTTTTTAGTGTCGATTCTTCGTCCACACAATTGACATTTGAAAATTCGATCGCAAGTCTACAAAATTTAAATATTGCTCAACCAGATGGTACTGTGGTAACACTACAAAACCAGCAGTCCTCCAGCGGTGCTACAACTAGTAACTCTACACCTAACCAAAGCGGTACTCAAACTAATGCGGGAAACGCACATAATTACGAACAAAATGTTACTCAAACTCAAATAAATATAAATATCAATAGTGGCAATATATTTCAGGGGCGGTTTGCCTAATTGTTGCCCATTGCCCGGTTGTAAATTTATTGTCGTACTGTTTATGGTTCATTTTGTTTAATAAATATTAAACAAAACGAATGTTAAAGATGAACTATGAAGTCGTTTTTATATGAATGCAATTTTAATTGGAAATTATACAACCGGGAATGAAATTTATTTAAATTATTAGCAAATGTTTTTTGAATGATTTTTTTATTTGAGGTATTTGAAACGGGTAAACAATTATATTTAAGTTTGGTTTACGTTTAGAGGTACATTTGCAAATCGGAATTATAATTAGGATTTGCATTTTACTATAATTGTAATTTCGATTTGTGAATTGATTGGTGAATTTGGTGCAATCGGGCGTATTGCAAATGGAGTGATTTGTTAATAAATTGAAAATGTATGACAGAATATGAATGCTACGTTAAGGGTAAAATGTTAATGATGTTGCCAAATGTCGAATAAAAGAAAAAATAATTCTAATAACGATATTTGTTGTATTAAATTGTTTACCATGTCCAGAAGACTGCCAATTTTGTTTTGTACTTGTAAATAGTTCAAAGGTTACACCTATGTAATCTAATTTACTGTCTAATAACAGTAAAACTTCCTAAAATCTGACTTATAAGTAAATATACATATTTTCGTTGTACGTGCCGCGTAGAACCATACAATATCTACAATATAGCATATTTTTTTGCCACATAGTTTTATTATTGTAGCTGTAATATGGTAAATAGATTTATTTATTTTGAATTTACCATTTTACAGCTACAATTCCAAAATTTTGCTCTATAAAAAGAAACATTATTGTAAATATTGTATGGTTCTAGAAGGGACGCTTTACGAAAATATGTATATATTGTTTAAATTGTTAGAAATTAATAATTTACCGTTGCTAGACAGAGAACGAGATATATATATAGGTGTAGTCTTATAATACTTGATATTAATATTACTGCTATATGTTATACTATGTATATAATATGTTTATTACAATAATTAAGTATTTCTGTAAATATGTTCTTAAATTATTGATTAAGAAATTTTTTTCTCGAGCGAAAATGATGTAAAATCTGATTTATATAATTTTGAACCATTTTTTTTGTATTTTTATACTAGTCGATGTTACGATAAAATATGAATTGAAGTTTCTTAATTATTTTCCTAACAGGTTTTGAATAAAATATACACTATTTTTCTCAATTTTGTATTTTATTTCCTAGTGTTCGATATATTTTTAAATAGTCATACGATTTTAGAAGACAGCTGTTTTGGTCGTGTGTCTGTAATTTAAATTTTTATTCACTATATTCATGTCATAAATATATGAAAAATATTAAAGACGCTAAAAATTCTAACTTCGTTGACTCAAAACCCATTTTTAATATTCTTTTTTCGGCAAAATTTTATAGAAAAGTTCCCCATAGGTAAGAAGCTGTGCTTTTTATTTCTTTAATTGTCAATATGTGTTCCTACTTTCTTTTACAAAGTTATAAGTAAGTCTTGACCTCTGAATCGAATGTGACTATTTTCGGAATGACGTCTGTGTGTGTGTCTGTCTGTGAACGCTCTTGAGCAAGTACTGTCAAACGTTAAATTGTGAAATTTCAAACTTAAGAAACCGGAAGTGCATGTTTACTCTATGCATTTTTTGTTCTATTTCCAATGTCACTAGAACGGCTGCACTTATAGCCAAATTAGTTATATTCAAAATGACAGATATTAATATTTCACACAATTTTTGTTTTAAATGTTTCTTCAAAAAATGTACCAGTTTCGAGAAAACTGCTACGGAAAATCTTAAATATCTAATTTATGTTGCCATGTATTTGCATATAATTTAATCAATCATATTATGATTTGTGCCTGTCAATATTTTGATTTTTTCTAGTAAAAACTACGTAAAAGAAAATCGACTGCAGGCCACTCAGCTATTTTTAATACACTCTTAATTAATATATGTATAACTCTTTTATTTATTTAATCAATTGCCTGAGATTTGATAACACAAGGTTTTTGGAATCACAGATTACGAATCTGGCAGCAAAATCGGTCTAAATACAAAATGGCGTCTACAAAATGAATATTTTATTCACTTTTTTTCTCTTTTTCAGTCACTTATTTCACTTTTATCCTTTAAAAACTACACTATTTCACTTTGTTGTATACAAAATTGCTGTGGAAGCCCTGATGATATATATATATATATATATATATATTAATTTTCGGAAAATTAAATATAAAAAAAACTGAAGATATCTTCTCAAATTTAATTTTCCCAAACATATATATATATATATATTATTATTATTAGCAGAAAGGTTAATGAAACATAAAAAATATATATAATTACTGTTTACACCAACTTTTTCACACAATCGCGATATATGCGAGCAACAGTATCGGAAACAGACTGCCGATCATTGGATGTTCAAGCGGCTGGATTAGCCTAAACGAAAGCATTATGCAATGTTATAAGAACAACTAATGAATAAATCAAGATAGAAAAAGTAATTAAATCATTTTGATGCTAACTATGTATATATATATATGTATATATATAGTAATTAAATACACCGGTTATACGATAGGTGGGTCCGACGACTATCGCGTAAGTCTGGGTAAACTGCATATAAATATGTACATATATGGGACCAAAGAGTAACAAAAACTCTAGTTTAGAAGAAAAATATTTAATAATATTGCAGTTCTTTACACACATTAATAAATTAAAATTAAAAAAACAAATGAGTTACACATAAAAACGTTATTTCAATGTCGGTGGCTTCATAATATCAAGAACCGCGTAAAACGGGGAATCGCTATATAATTATGTGTTATAAAGTAAATTTGATTAAAACATTTATGTAATATACTAGTAGTTCGTAGAAATAAACGCAAACATTTTATTTAAAACCAGTATAATAGTTTCGTAATAATATAACTATTCGTTCAGTCTTCTTTCGTTCGCCGACGTTGATGGATGCCTTCCCGCCAACACTGTGCAAGATCGTGGGTACTATTTACGATATCAATATCGAAGTAAAATCGGCGAAGTTTAACATACAGGAATATATATATATATATATATATATATATATATATATATATATATATATATATATATATATATATATATATATATATATATATATATATATATATATATATATATATATATATATATATATATATATATATATATATATATATATATATATATATATATATATATATATATATATATATATATATATATATATATATATATATATATATATATATATATATATATATATATATATATATATATATATATATATATATATATATATATATATATATATATATATATATATATATATATATATATATATATATATATATATATATATATATATATATATATATATATATATATATATATATATATATATATATATATTCCTGTATGTTAAACTTCGCCGATTTTACTTCGATATTGATATCGTAAATAGTACCCACGATCTTGCACAGTGTTGGCGGGAAGGCATCCATCAACGTCGGCGAACGAAAGAAGACTGAACGAATCTTAAATCGTGTACAAACAAAAATATACGGCAAATTTTAAAATTTATCTCTGCGAATAGCTGTATTCTTTTTACACAAAATCCCAGCTAGGTCATGTTTTTGCTCTGTCTGCCCCATGGGGCAGACAGAGCGAGACGATGAGTATTAACTGTTGTGATGTAAAAAGAATACGGCTACAATATATATTCTGGTTGGCAATACTGCTGCTAATATGGATTTATTACGGTTTAGTTCCTTGAATCGTCAAAAGGTGGTATGAGTATTCACTTTTCAAACATATTAATTTAAAAGTGTCACACATTTTTATTGTATATATGTTATTGAAAAAATCGTTTAAATTCACTACTGACAATGTCCTACAGTGAGTCGTACATTAAGGAGAAACTTGTGAAAGAATTGGATGCTATTCATGTTGTAAGTAGATTTTTTTTTATCAATATCAAACATAACCTCTGAACTCTTTGAGTACCGGCCACATCACTGCTGAGTATTCAATATTTTCACTCAAACGCAGTAAATTTTATATCAAATGTAGGATTAAGGCGCGCAAAAAAAATGTTTATTTATAAAGTGATAAGTGATACATAATAATACGCGTGTAACATATTGCATCGTTGACAAATTAGTAAATATTGATTATTTTATTTATAAGTAATGAAAGTTAAGTGTGAGTTTAAAAATGAGTAATTACGGTGAATTTTGGTTGTGTGGTTTGGGCATTTTGGTGTCGTTGTTATTGAGATGTTGTACATCGTTGCATCCCTATTCTGGCGAGGCTACGCCACCAATGTTTGGTGACTACGAGGCGCAGCGGCATTGGCAAGAAATTACTGTAAATTTGCCGTCGACCGACTGGTACCGTAACAGTACCGACAATGACCTAATGTACTGGGGGTTAGACTACCCTCCGTTAACCGCTTACCATAGTTGGCTTTGCGGCAAAATGGCCAACTTAATAAACCCAAAATTTGTTTCATTACACGAATCTAAAGGGTTTGAAAGCCCCGAGCATAAATTATTTATGCGATACACAGTTTTAATCATGGACATATTAATATTTATTCCGTCTATTTGTGCGTATTTCTTTGTTTTAAACGATGTTTGTGAAAAGACTAGTAGCGGAAGGAAAAAAAGCAAATTCGGTAAAATGCAAAAGATTGAAGGCAAAAAACTATCTTATAGTGTGTGTATTGTATTATCTTTATTGTATCCAGGCATAATATTAATAGATCATGGCCATTTTCAGTATAATTGTGTTTCGTTAGGGTTAATGATACTAGCTGTTACTTTTATTACGTTAAGCCGCCATCTTTGGGCCTCATTTTGCTTTTGTTTAGCTCTTAATTATAAACAAATGGAGCTATATCATGCATTACCGTTTTTTATTTATTTATTGAGTAGTTGTGTCCCGAAACCGGGTCGAAATGCGTTTTATAGCTTTGGCGAATTAGTTAAAATCGCCTTAACCGTCTTAGTAACATTTGGTGTTATATGGTTGCCGTTTACTTACAACATAGACACAATTCAAAATGTCGCAATACGTTTATTTCCGTTAGCTAGAGGCGTTTTTGAGGATAAAGTATCGAATTTTTGGTGTGTTGTCAACGTATTTTATAAGTTAAAGCAATATTTATCTAATTTAGAAATGGCTAGGTTATGCATGATTACAACATTGGTCGCCATCTTGCCCTCCAGTATAGACTTGTTTCTAAGACCTAGTATTAAAAAATTCGTACCATCACTCATTAATGCATCATTAGCTTTCTTTTTATTCTCATTTCAAGTCCATGAAAAAAGTATTTTATTAGTAGCCATCCCTGTTTTACTATATTTCCCCCAAAAACCAATTATGTGCTTTTGGTTCCTAATCCTATCTACATTCAGTATGCTGCCTTTACTTATAAAAGATAATTTAATAACTGCATTTATTGCCTTAAATATTTTTTATATGGCTGCGTTTCGCGTAGCTGTTGATTATACGTATAAAGTAAAGGAAAAAAGTCCTACGTCTAATTCATACGTAAAAGATGTGTTAATTACGTTACTGAACGCACAAGATGGCACTGGTAGTTCGTTACAAGTTGTGAACATAACTTTAGAGCATTTATTAAAAAATCGCCGATTAGTTAAGCTTGTGTTGTTATATGTAGCGTTTTATTTGTCGTTGTTCGGGTGTATTTCGCTATTTTTTGTAACTACTTTGCTAGAACCGCCGGCTAGGTATCCTGATTTGTTCCCGTTGCTAACTTCAGTGTATTCTTGTGTACACTTTTTCATTTTTTTCATTTACTTTAATGTTTGCCAGTTTAAAATAAAACAGGATTATAGTGATAATTTTAAATTTAAAATTGATTAGCTATACTTTAGGTATTAGATTATTATCTTTTAAGATTTATGTGTACTATTTTGATATTTATTCAAACATAAAAACTGTACAAAATATATAATAATTAAGAATTATAAATATAAATATTATAGATGTCTATGTACTAAGAATAAAATTGTGCAAATCTGGTCTAAATATTGTGTATTATATATTTCCTTAATTCTCCGTGTGTTTTTTGTTAATTATTTCAAAATATTGTGAACCTTTGTTTCTATTTTTATCCAACAACATATTTAAAAACAAAATGTGGTGTGGCCTGCACTCGACTTTCTTATACGTAGTTTTCACTAGAAATATAAACTAACCAATACTCTGAAATGGTACTATTTAGCTAATTATTTTATTACATTATCAAATACTATTATACTATAATATATTAAATTATAATATTTAATATGTACTGTTTATAAATATCCAATAAACTGGAAACACGTTCTGATTCGATTTATTGATTGAATTTCAAATTATTTAAGTCTAGTTTGTTTCCCTGTCGAAATATGGTCAGGCATAGTTCATCCGATTTATTAAATATAATCCCCGTACGTATGCAAAACGTAAATTATTACATTTAAGATGTTTCGTAGCAGTTTTCTCGTAACTGGTACATTTTTTGTTGAAACTTTTCAAACAAAAGTTGTGCGAAATATTAATATCATTCATTATGAATTTAACTATTTTTGCTGTAAGTGCAACCGTTCTAGAGATATTGGAGATAGAACAAAAATGCATAGAGTAAACATGCATTTCTCGTTTGAATGTTCTTTTCTCGTAATTGGTACATTTTTTGTTGAAACTTTTCAAACGAAAGTTGTACGAAATATTAATATCTTTCATTATGAATCTAACTATTTTTGCTGTAAGTGCAACCGTTCTAGAGATATTGGAGATACAACAAAAATGCATAGAGTAAACATGTACTTCTGGATTGAATATTCTTTTCTCGTAACTGGTACATTTTTTGTTGAGACTTTTCAAACAAAAGTTGTACGAAATATTAATATCATTCATTATGAGTTTAACTATTTTTGCTGTAAGTGAAGCCGTTCTAGTGATATTGGAGATAGAACAAAAATGCATAGAGTAAACATGCATTTCTCGTTTGAATATTCTTTTCTCGTAACTGGTACATTTATTGTTGAAACTTTTCAAACAAAAGTTGTGCGAAATATGAATATCTTTCATTATGACCATAACTAATTTTGCCATAAGTGCAGCCGTTTTCGTGATATTGGAGATAGAACAAAAATGCATAGAGTAAACATGCATTTTTCTATTGAATATTCTTTTATCGTAACTGGTACATTTTTTGTTGAAACTTTTCAAACAAAAGTTGTGCGAATTATTAATATCTTTCATTATGAACATAACTATTTTTGCTGTAAGTGCAGCCGTTTTAGAGATATTGGAGATAGAACAAAAAATGCATATAGTAAACACGTACTTCTGGTTTGATTATTCTTTTCAAAAATAGGTGCTCATTTAGACAAGTCTTATGTTTAAAGTTTCACAATTTTACGTTCGACAGTTTCGGCTCTAGTGCATTCACACACAGATACACAGGCATATATATGTATACATCATTTCGAAAATATAGTCACATTCGATTCAGGGAGGGTCAAAACGTGTATTTCCGTTGTAATGAGTACATGATTACTTATTACTGTGTATAAGAACAAAAAATGCATAGAGTAAACATGTACTTCTGGTTTGAATATTCTTTTCAAAAATCCACCTCTAAGGGAGGGTCAAAACGTGTATTTTACTTATTACTGCGTATAAGAAAGTAAAACTAGGTATTATTGTTATGTAACAAATAACTTATTTTATTATTATTTAAAAAAAAAAACAATCTATTGTTATCTTTACATAACTATAGATAAAAATACATTATACTTTATTTTCACACTTTGCATAAGTTATGTTTTCAATGGAAACTCTACTAAAGTACAAGAAAGTCGAGTGAAGACTACTCCAGCTTTTTAGTTTAGCGATAATGCATTTGTTATAGGAAGTTGTTGATGAATCTGACGGTTGCGGAGGTAAATTTTCCTGCGTAATTGTCTCGGATAAATTTCAAGGAAAACCTATTTTGCAACGTCATCGGTAACTATATGTGATACAAGTATTCTAATTGTTTTTGTAAAAATGATTCATTATAGTTTAGTAAACAGTGTTTTACAAGAGGAACTGAAAAGTATTCACGCATTTTCGCAAAAAACATTCACTGTTGCACAGTGGAAAGAACAGCAAAGCAGCCAATAACAGTTAAAACCTAAAATCGCTACTATGTCGGAAAAGGAAATTCAGGTCAAAGTGTCTGCGCCTGGTAAAGTTATTTTACACGGTGAACATTCAGTAGTTTATAACAAACTAGCACTAGCTGCTAGTTTAGATCTTCGCACCACTGCCACTCTGCAAGAATACAAGAAACAATATGTGGAAATTAACTTAACGGATTTAAAACTTCAACAAAAATACGATATTAAAGTAATCACCGTTTTCACACCTCAAAAACAGTATATTTCATTTAAACTATTTACAGGAAATCAAAGCAATATTAAAACTACCAATGCTACTAGAACATTTACCAGGATCAGAACCCTTAAACCCTGATTACATAAACCACGATTGTCTTATAGATTTAATAACAAAAAAGCTAAACATTAACCAAGATGTATTCAATAAATTTCAATATCAAAGTTTGCTGGGTTTCTTTTATATATATTTTGGTTTAATGCGTTTATCTAATGCTCCAGTTGTACCAATTCAAGTCACAATTAAGACTGAATTGTCCCTAGGAGCCGGAACCGGAAGTTCTGCTTCCTTGATGGTCAGTTTAGCAGCCTGTTTGATCAGGTACCTAAAGTCTAAGGTTCCGGATTTGAAGACTGGAGGTGGCGATTTTACCAAACTAGAAACAACTGTAAATGTATGTAATTATTACCTCATTCTTACAAAAATATATTTATGTATTTATTCGTAAAGTAATAGTGTTAAAAGTGTCATTTTATTTTGTGAGTGGACGTGGGAAATTACAAAATTCATAATGAACAATTCAACTTAAAAATTATTTCGATAATTCACAAGTTCAAATCACCTACAATTGATTTCAAGGCACAATTCAAAATGAATTGAAGTCTTTTTGACAATTACAAAACTTTTCTGTAAATTTGTACTATAAGTCATTAATCAAAAAGAATTAAAGCCTATTTACCAATTACAAACCTGTTATAATTCAAAAGGAATTGAAACTTTTTGGATAATAATTACAAGCCTTTTATGTGATTTTGTATTATAAATCAAAAGGAATTAAGACCAAATCTTTTATAATCCAAAAGGAATTAAAACCTTTTTGACAATTACAAGTCTTTTATGTGGTTTTGTATTATACTTAACTCAATTACAAATCTTTAATGAAAGGGAATTGAAGCATTTTTAGCGTTTATTAATTACAAATCTTTTATTTTTCCAAAGGAATTGAAGCCTTTTTGACAATTACAAGTCTTTTATGCGATTTTGTATTATACATCAAAAAGAATTGAAGACCTCAATTACAAATCATTAATAATTCTAAAGGAATTGAAGCCTTTTTGAACATTACAAACCTTTTATGTGATTTTGTATTAGAAATCAAAAAGGAATTAAAGACCTCAACTACAAATTTTTAATGATTCAAAAGGAATTGAAGTCTTTTTGAGAATTACAAGCATTGTTTTATAAATCAAAATGAATTAAGACCTCAATTACAAATCTTTAATGATTCAAAAGGAATTGAAGCCTTTTTAGCGTTTATAAATTACAAATCTTTTATTATTCCAAAGGAATTGAAGCTTTTTTGACAATTACAAGCCTTTTATATGATTTTGTATTATAAATCAAAAGGAATTAAGACCTCAATTACAAAACTTTAATAATTTTAAAGGAATTGAAGCCTTTTTGACAATTCACGCCCTTTATGTGATTTTGTATTATAATCAAAAGAAATTAAGACTATTAATTACAAATCTTTTATAATTCCAAAGAGATTGAAGCCTTTTTGACAATTACAAACCTTTTATGCGATTTTGTATTATAAATCAAAAGGAATTAAGACCTCAACTACAAATCTTTAATGATTCAAAAGGAATTGAAACATTTTTGACAATTACAAGCTTTTTATTATTTACAGTTCAAATTATTCTAAAGGAATTGAAGCCTTTTTGACAATTACAAGCCTTTTATATGATTTTGTATTATAAATCAAAAGGAATTAAGACCTCAATTACAAACCTTGTATGTGATTTTGTACTATAAATCAATAATCAAAAGGAATTTAAATTAATTTTATATTTATTTAGTAGAAACCTTTTGTGTATCTTTTAACTTGAAATGTGATTTTAAACCAGTCAACCTTTTTAACAATGAAATGTTGATGGCTTCAAGACCTTTTGAGAACCTGAAACCTTTTTGAGAACTTGAAGCCTTTATTAAAGCTGGAAAACCTTTTGAGGGCTTAAAACCTTTGATTAATTCATAAATTCAATTGAATGTTTTCAAATGAATTCAATTCCAAAGTTCTCATTCTTAAAAGGGCTTCAATTCATTCTATTAAAATCCCTTAAATGCATTATAACTCTTTTTAATTCCTTTTGATTTGAATTCCTGCCCAGCGCTGCTCATGAACTCAATAGTCACTTTTAACACTAGTTACATACACTAATTTTTCTACGACATGTCGCTAGCATTACGCTCATTTTATTATTATTGAAGGACGCAGAACAATTTAATGAGCACGACCTGAAACTCATCTCAAAATGGGCATTCGCGGGCGAACGAATAATTCACGGTACTCCATCGGGTATTGACAATACTGTCTGTACTTATGGTTCGATGGTGTCTTTCCGCAAGGGTCGGGCGCCAATTGCCGTCAAATGTCGGGAGGATATACGAGGCTTGTTGGTAGACACCCGTGTACCCAAAGACACCATGACTATGGTCAAGAAAGTCAAAGATCTAAAGGCAAAACATGAGAAAATTGTCGATTATGTTCTGAGTGCTATGGAGACTATCGCTGATGATGCTCTTGAACAAATTATGCGCCTTGGCGAAGTTAAAAGCGACAAAGATATTCAGATGTGTTACGAGAGCTTAGGGGTAAGTTTAATTATGTTGAAGATTAGGTTGTCCCGTGGGCACCTTGTGCCCATATCATACATAGACTATTCTTCATTTTTATGCTTTGATGATTCACATATATTTGGGTGATTATATATAAAATACAGTATTTCTATTTTACTATAAATGTGTTTTTAATATTTAGGAACTTGCCGATTTAAACCATAACTTACTACGCACTTTGGGTGTTTCGCATCCAGCGTTGGAAAACGCAGTGCAGATTTTAGCTTCTCATCATCTACACGGTAAACTTACTGGCGCCGGTGGTGGAGGCTATGTGATCGCGCTAATGCCTCCTGATGTAACCCAAGATACTCTAGTGGACATTTGCAAGCAACTTGACGGTCAGGGATACCAATGCCGGATGACTAAATTGGGCGGAAATGGGGTGAAAATTGAGTTATAATACATATTTCGAAATAGTTTTGAGATAATGTATAATTCTCATGGAATTCTCGCTAAATGTAAGTGAATTATTATTAAATATTTTATTGGATTATATGTATAGTGCAAAGTGAATCATTTTGAATTATTGTGGCAAAGGAAATAAATGGGACATTTTTAATACTTTATTTTCTATGTATTATGTTTTAACAGTGAATAATTTTGTTTTTGCACTTCCAAATTCCCATAAATATCTTTAGAACGGCTGCACTTATGGCAAAAATAGTTATTTTCATAATGAAAGTTATTAATATTTCGCTCAACTTTTGTTAGAATAGTTTCTTTAAAAAATGTACCAGTTACGAGAAAACTGATACGGAAAATCTGAAATGTTCTTATTTATATTGCCATAGATACGCATGTATGAGGATTATGTGTTTATTAATGTAATAAATCGTATGAACTATGCCTGGCAATATAGGACAATAAAATAGACTCAAATAATTTGATATTTTTCATCAATCGAGTGTTTGGAAAATAGTACATATTAAATATAATATTTGAATATATTGATAAGGTGAATATTAAATCAATAATTTATATTGAAGAAACAGTAATTAAATAATAAGCTAAATGGTGTAACTGTGAAGTATTGATATATATATAGTAAAAACTACGTATAAGAAAGTGCAATCCACTCCTCATTTTTTTTTTTTAGATCGCTTGGTCAATTATTTTTTGGACTGGATGTTTGACCTTAACCTTTAGCGGCCACTGTGGGGTCAAAAAGACCCCACGTTCTTAGATCTTGAGTTTGAGTATCTAAAATTTAAATTTTCAGCTCATTTTGTCAATAAATTAAAAAGTTATACATTTTTATGTAAAAATCGTACTTTTTTCACTTTTTTATAAACTAAAATTATTTTTTTATTTATTTAAACTACTGGAAACTTTAAATTAACATTCAAAGAGTATCCCAGAATTTTACATACTTTCTTTTTTATAACGATATTTCACAATGGGGCCCAAACGGGCCCCAGTGTGGCCGCGAAAGGTTAAAGTAACATTTAAAAAAAATTACAAATCCTTAAAATTGTTACATATTTTATTTGTCTATTCAGTTTACATCTAAAACTTAAAAATAAATTATATTGAACAAGATACAGCAATATATATATGTATATATAATAAAACATGTATACTCCGTTGTATCATAAGACCCAAATATTATAAACACGATTTATTAAAAACAAAAATGAAAACAATATTAAAAATGGGTTGTGGCCAACGCGGGACTTTCTTTTACGTAGTTTTCATCAATATTTATTGATTATAAAAATATAATATTAGGAAATAATAATCCAACAGAAACAATATGAAAACCAAGCTTACCTTATATAAATGAATGGGTTGAAAATTATACCAATACCAATTTGTAATGGTTTTGAACTAACTAACTATCAAAACTAAACAATTCTCTACAGAAATATTCTGAAATGTCATTTATCTAATTCAGACCATTTTGTTTTCTTGTCGAAATATTGACAGGCGCAGATGATCCGATTTATTAAGCTACATTCGAATCCATGACAACGTAAACAAGATTCTCATAATTTTCGGTAGCAGTTTTCTCGTAACTGGTACATTTATTGAAGAAACTTTTCAAACAAAAGTTGTGCGAAATATTAATATCTTTCATTATGAACATAACTATTTTTGCCGTAAGTGCAGCCGTTCTAGTGATATTGGAGATAGAACAAAAAATGCATAGAGTAAACATGCACTGCCGGTTAGAATATTCTTTTCAAAAATAGGAGGTGCACAACTAGACCATATACAAGTTTTAAGTTTGAAGTCTCATAATTTTACGTTGGACAGTTTCGGCTCTAGAGCGTTCACATACACACACACGCACACACACACACACACACACACACACACACACACAGACGTCACTCCGAAAATAGTCACATTCGATTCAGGGAAGCTCAAAACGTGTATATCCGTTGAAATCTCGAGTTCGATATTTTTGGTGATCCCTATACTTACTTATTACTTCGTAAAAGAAAGTAAAAATATAAAATAGGAACCATTTTAATATCAATTGGCAAACTTAGCATGTACTTCTAACCAATACGCCAACCCATATTCATGGTTATACACTAAAACTAAATAAATTTAATGTATCAAAGAAGTAATTGTTGTAATACAATCTAGGGGCCTGGGTCACATTCAGAATGAATTTAATTTGGGTCTTACGATAAATTAAATCAGTTATCAGACTAGATTAAATTGCGAACGTTTGTACAAGTATAAATTTAAAATTATATTAAAATGTGCGTTAGACAAATGTACCAACTTAATATTAATATTTAATACTGGAAGCAACTAATTTTTTTTAGATTTTATGGGCGTTAAAATATTTTAACTATAATAATAATGACATACACAATCATATTTTTGGTCCTACTTATACATAGTTAATCACATTAAACATTTACGTATTTCTTAAATTCATAAAACATATTTCTTTGTTAAAATTCGCATCTAATTAGCGCTAAACCATAAGCGTCTGTAATACTAACACATACATATGACATATTTCTGATGTCAATTTGACGTCATATCATGACGTCATTTTCACGTCACATTTATGACGTCATTTTGACGTCACAATTATGACGTCAAATGTATTTCGAATAAAATGCGCCTGGTTAATTCTGCAACAATTAAATTTGGACGCTAGTTTTTTTAATTGTGTTACCACAATTCCTGTCAATATTAAATAGCTTTATTGACGCAGTTATAAAGTTTACAACAGCAAAACCAGTGAAATACAGCAATACATTTATATAAGAATACAGCAATATCTTTCAACTAGATTCACAAATATTAAAATACATTTAATTAACAGATATACATGCAGCTAATTTTGAAAATATTTTATGAATTTAAGTTTATTATGTTTGCTACACTACTCAGGGTATAAATATAATTTCTATGACTATAAATAATATTGTTAAAATGTAAGTATACATAAAAAAAACTATAGCTTAATGATTTTTGTGGTTCAACTCCAAAAATTGCGAATATAAAATTAAAAATATAAATTTCGTTGACTGTTCGTTTATTCATCGGTCCAAAATTAGCTATTTCAATTACAAACTTTTGACAAATGAGTAACTCAACAGCTTACTCGAATCGTGCCCGGAATGTATTTTTATTTGTCATTTAAGACTGGATTCAAAGTTCTCTTGGCGGGAAACATTACAATTTGGTATTTAAATGTCGATAACAACTTAATACATAAGATTTTCATGATAAAAAGGTTCTATTGGACTAGATACTGTTTAAAACTTGCTATAGATGTTATCAAATTATTTAGATGCATTTGGAAATAAATGTTTATAGCATTCAAATTTGGAGTTTAAACGCTATAAATATTTTTTCCAAATGCGTTGCTTAATTTACAATTCCCAAATAATTTGATTTAAACCAATAGAACCTTTTTATCATGAAAATCTTATGAATTAAGTTGTTACTTACATTTGAATACCAAGAAAATTTGTAACGCAGTCCTAAACTCATCTTTAATCTTTCTAATTAATTGATTAAGCTTGATATTAAATTAGTATTAATTTAATATGGTTTAAGGTTAAAATAATTAGTAAAATAAATAAAAGCAACATTTAAAATAAATATAGATATTAAAAATAATTTTTCACGTAAACTTATATATGAATAATATCAAGAAATATTGAATACTAATAAATAATATTTAGGGAGATTCCGATCAATATTAAATCTATAATTTTAAATATTTCAATAATTTATTAAAATTATAGATTTAATTTCAGCATTTACGCATTTTTACTTATTGCCTGGCTAAGTTACTGTCGCATAAATTACAAATCACATTTTCATATATAAATTACGTTCTATAGTCTACCCGTAAAATAGTTAATTGCATTATTCATAATTATTGATTTAAAAAGAACAAAATTAATTTTGGTCGATTTTTTCCATACGCTATTCTGCCATTTTTACACCGTTTTAGTGCACACTGAGTGCACAAATTCGCACTGAATGTAATCAAAATTTTATTAGCGAAGTTAGCCTTAACATCTCTCAGTTTAGATTTTCTTTTAAAACAAGACACACATTTAAGTAACTTTTAGTACAATGTACCATTAAAATTAAACTAACATCTTTTTTTTTTGTATATCTGTTCACAACTGCCCGATAGTATCATTTTGATGCGTAGATATTTATTATAAAATATTTTATTTTAAGCCGAACTCTGAATATGTCGACTATACTGTTAAATATTCTAAATAGTGAACAGATATTATTTAAAATACTTCGATTCAGGCCATTGATGAACTGGGTTAAATTTTAAAGCATTTTGATATATATTCCTGATTAAAAATTTTGATTCTATATTAAAATTATTATTTAAGAATCCGATGTTAGTGAATAAATTGATAAAACTATTTAAGAAAAAATATAGTACTTTTAGTTTTGGTTTATGTTGGTATTAAACATTCTTGTACAGCTTCTTCAGTTACTGCAATGCTAGGGGAAATTTCTGCTTTATCAGCTTCTTCTAACCATCCGTTTATCTCCGATTTGTACATTCGTCTTTGTAGTACTTCACGAGTACGTGGGCGTCGCCCAATAAACGAACTCGTACCCTAAATAAACATAAACACAGCCATTTTATTTACTTGTATTTAAAAAAGTTAACTAAACTTACCCCAACAACTAGTTCGGATCGTACACTTTCCATAAAATGGAAATCTTGGACAACACCCTGCATTTCATTCCAATCTAACATTACCTCCTCATGTAACATTTTTTCCTCTATAAAGAAAAACATAATAAATATAGTTTCTATATTCTTAAAAATATAAACATATGAAAATAAATATATTTATATATAATACGAATGTATACAAGAATTTCGGCGCACAAACCAAATAAGGTTTCTGCGCATTGTGTACATATAATATGGGTATAACGAAACATAGAACGTACCTTCTCGTTTGCTGGTTTGTCTTTTGTATTGAATCCTAAATCGGAACGCTTCTAATACAGAAGCGACAACAATAGTCAAGACAACCATTGTAAATAAATAAAACAACATGAAATACAATCGACTTGACTGATGTGCAACAATTGCGTACGCATTCATGATAATAAACCAATTATTAACGACAGTTAGTTCGAATAACGTGATACCAGATGTTAATAAGTCTTCAAATGTGTTCAAATAATAGTAGCCAAGTGCTGTACTAGCGTTAGCACTATATTTGTAAAAATCTTCTACAGTTGAACCACTAAAATTTAAATTAATATAAATATATATATATATATATATATATATATATATATATATTTAGGTTACGGTTGCGGTATAATAAATCTGGTTTGTATTAATAATAACCGGCCATTATTAACATCCGCGTCTTTTCGTAAATATAAATAATAAATTGCAATAATTATATTTGCTGGTAATTATTAATAATTACTTGTGTAGTTTGGTATATTTAATTTTTTTTTTTGTATTATTTTCTACTATTTATGAACATATTTAACAGGGGCAAAATTAATTACTAGTGGAATTGAATTAGCAATTCAATTACTTCGATAATTCACAAGCTCAAAGCACCTACAATAAATAGATTTCAAATCATAATTCCAAACGAATTGAATCCTTTTTTGACAATTACAAGTCTTTTGTGTGAATTTGTGTTGTCATTAATTAAAAGGAATTAAAGCCTATTTATCAATTACAAATCTTTCATAATTCAAAAGGAATTGAAGCCTTTTTGACAATTACAAGTCTTTTATGTGATTTTGTATTATAATCAAAAGGAATTAAGACTTTAATAATTACAAATCTTTTATAATTCTAAAGGAATTGAAGCCTTTTCGACAATTACAAACCCATTATGTGATTTTGTATTATAAATCAAAAGGAATTATGACCTCAACTACAAATCTTTAATGATTCAAAAGGAATTGAAGCCTTTTTGACAACTACAAGCCTTTTATATGATTTTGTATTATAAATCAAAAGGAATTAAGACCTTTTTTTTTATAATTCAAAAGTAATTGAAATCTTTTTGACAATTACAAGTCTTTTGTGTGAATTTGTATTATACTTCAACAGGAATTAAGACCTCAATTACAAATTTTTAATAATTCAAAAGGAATTGAACCCTTTTTGACAATTACACGGCTTTTATGTGATTTTATATTGTAATCAAAATGAATTAAGAATTTATTAATTACAAATCATTTATAATTCCAAAGGAATTGAAGCTTTTTTGATAATTACAAGCAATTATACGTGATTTTGTATTATAAATCAATCAAACGAAATTAAAAATCTTTTATGTAACTTTTAACTTGAAATGTAATTGAAACCATACGACATTTTTAACAATTATAAACTTTATGTCTTGAAGCCTTTGATTAATTCAAAAATTCAATTCAATTTTGAAAACAGATATAAGTTATTATCAAAAGGGCTTCAAAGTAATTGATTCGACCATTCGACTTTTTTAACAATTATAAATTTTATGTCTTAATTCATAAATTCTATTAAGTTGTGAAAATAGATTTAAGTTATTATCAAAAGGGCTTCAAATTAATTGATTTAAATCCCTAATGAATTGAAGTCCTGTTTAGCTCTGATATTTATGAACAAATCTAACCTAACCAGCGTAAAACGGGGTGCGGAATATGTATGATATTTTTCCACTCTGTTCCTTACATTTACCGCAGATAATTGTGAATTATTAATAATTACCGGTTTATGTAATAAACTCTTACAAATTAATCACTGGTCGGTTATTATTAACGTAAACCGATTGATTACTTGACCCGTAACATATAAATAATAATAATTACTTGCAACAATTCTTCATATCATAATGTGAAAACAATTCCATGCCAATAATAGCAAAGAAGTAATACATGACCAACATGACAATAGCAGTAGAGCACATTAACGGAGACAGTAGTACCAACGTTCCGAAAATATCCCTATAACGTTTCTTTAGTTTGAATAAACGTAATAGCCGTAACGGTCTCAATACAACTACAGCTGTAACAGTTGGTGCTACTTCTAGTAACATTACTCCAAGCAGGGCTGCCAATGTTACTATTAAATCAAACACGTTCCAACCGGACGCGATATACTCCGTCCAGCCTAAGGCTAACCCTCTGATTAAGGCTTCTAGCAAAAATACTGAAAATAACATATACATATTTATTTTGTTTCAAAGTAATTGTAGATACAATTAGAAACAAATAAAGTAATATTATATATAAATAGTAACAGTATAAATATATAACCAGTAGCGACACTCTGTTAATATAACGGTTTCAATTTTTCTCTGCGCATCTAATCGCGCATATAAAAGATGGCTACCATAACAAGAAAATTAGGCCAGCAATAGATGGCACTACAATCACCGATACTGATACTTGTATAGCTTTTTGACTTTACTGGTTGCTTATATTGTGTGTTCAACAATTACGTTTTTACATTTATTAATTTCTGACAATAAACTATGAAAATTGGCAAATTATTGTCAATTACGTATTTATCTCAGTGTTTTATTTTCAATTGGTGCAAAAACCAGTAGCAAAATTTGTATTTTATATAATAATTGCAAATAAGCAATGATTTAGGGGCACCACACAGAACCTCTAGACAATAGAGAATATTATTTAGAGTATAAAAAGCGATAATTAAAGTTAATTGCGCATTTATCTCAGTGTTTTATTTTCAATTGGTGCCAAAACTAGTGGTAAATATTTTTATTTGTATTTTATATAATAATTGCAAATAAGCAATGATTTAGGGGCACCACACAGAACCTCTAGACAATAGAGAATATTATTTAGAGTATGAAAAGCGATAATTAAAGCTAATTGCGCATTTATCTGTGTTTTATTTTCAATTGGTGCCAAAACTAGTGGCAAATATTTTTATTTGTATTTTATATAATAATTGCAAATAAGCAATGATTTAGGGGCACCACACAGAACCTCTAGACAATAGAGAATATTATTTAGAGTATGAAAAGCGATAATTAAAGTTAATTGCGCATTTATCTCAGTGTTTTATTTTCAATTGGTTCAAAAACCAGTGGTAAATATTTTTATTTGTATTTTATATAATAATTGCAAATAAACAATGATTTAGGGGTACCACACAGAACCTCTAGACAATAGCCAATATTATTTAGAGCATAAAAAGCGATAATTAATGTTAATTGCGCATTTATCTCAGTGTTTTATTTTCAATTGGTTCAAAAACTAGTGGTAAATATTTTTATTTGTATTTTTTATAACAATTGCAAATAAGCAATGATTTAGGGGCACCAAACAGAACCTCTAGACAATAGAGAATATTATTTAAAGTATGAAAACCGATAATTAAAGTTAATTGCGCATTTATCTCAGTGTTTTATTTTCAATTGGTGCCAAAACTAGTAGTAAATATTTTTATTTGTATTTTATATAATAATTGCAAATAAGCAATGATTTAGAGGCACCACACAGAACCTCTAGACAATAGAGATTATTATTTAGAGTATGAAAAGCGATAATTAAAGTTAATTGCGCATTTATCTCAGTGTTTTATTTTCAATTGGTTCAAAAACCAGTGGTAAATATTTTTATTTGTATTTTATATAATAATTGCAAATAAACAATGTTTTAGAGGCACCACACAGAACCTCTAGACAATAGAGAATATTATTTAGAGTATGAAAAGCGATAATTAAAGTTAATTGCGCATTTATCTCAGTGTTTCATTTTCAATTGGTGCAAAAACCAGTAGCAAAATTTGTATTTTATATAATAATTGCAAATAAGCAATGATTTAGGGGCACCACACAGAACCTCTAGACAATAGAGAATATTATTTAGAGTATGAAAAGCGATAATTAAAGTTAATTGCGCATTTATCTCAGTGTTTTATTTTCAATTTGTGCAAACACCAGTGGAAAATATTTTTATTTGTATTTTATATAATAATTGCAAATAAGCAATGATTTAGGGGCACCACACAGAACCTCTAGTCAATAGAGAATATTATTTAGAGTATGAAAAGCGATAATTGTAGTTAATTGCGCATTTATCTCAGTGTTGAGTTTCAATTGGTGCAGAAACCAGTGGTAAATTTCAATTAGACTAATTATCTCTAATCATGTGTATCAATTAATAATAATATATTAGCAAAAACATGCCAAAACGAAAAAACTATGGCAGCAATAGTAGGATATTACGATTACAGTTGTGTTTGCAACATGTATAACTCTTAGTCCATGCTGGTTGCGTATAATTATAAATTAGCAAAATGGCCGACCTTTTAAAATCAAAGCAGCTACAGGTTATATATTTATACTTTTAAGTTATTTTTTTTTTAAATTGCGATTATTTTGCTTCCGGAAAAGCGTTTTATGTAAAACTTACATGACAAAAATAAATATGTATCCCAAGAGGCACATAAATTCCTAGCAGATTGTTCCAATGTATCGGCTGATTCTAACATCCTAATGAACATTGATAGTCCATTACCCACAATAAAAGCATCTGAGAAATCAAACGTTTATATTAAACAAGCTTAGGTACAACGCACCTATGCGCCTAGCTCGCCTTATAAGTAATATATGCGATACGAACAGCGGTTTTTAATTATTATAGCCTTTTGGTTAACAATTTGAAAAAATGTTATAGTTATAACAAGTCTTACAATTTTTTTATAGATAATTTTGATAAAAACAAATTTTTAATGCATAGTTTAAAATTCAAAATTATAATATTTAATAATTTTTTACGGCCTTTGGGTTAATAATATGAAAAAAACTTATAGATATAAAATATCTTAGAATTATTAGTAGAATTTTTGGGTGTTTTAATTATGTTTCTAAGGGTAGTATTAAGGGGGGCTTTAAATTTTGGGGCCCTATAACTCGGGAAATATATGGGTGATTGAATTTAAACTGCGAATGGATTCAAATGGGATGCTAAATAATATATGTAGAAAATTTGGTGTAAATCGCTCCGGTACCTTCAGAAAAGTAGAGGGCACAAATTTGGTCTTACGAGTGAGCGACGACTAACATCCAAGTATAGAAGTAATATATATATTTGGATTCACGGCGATGAGACAAACAATTTTTCTTAAGGAATTTTTGTGATCCGATAATGCTACAGACACACGACCGAATGCTTTAGTTTCTTTGGTACTTCGTACGGCGAGCTAAAAAACACTTTAACTTACAAATAATATGTTCAAAGTGAGGCCACGTTACAAATTTTCTTGCAAATTTGCAAATTGTCCGAAACGGTAACCATGTGGTAGAGTACCATGGTTCCGCTGGGTCTTTCGGTGACCATTTCAAAGTAACCGTATCATAAACAGATAAAAATTCCTCGACAGTCAAAGCACCGGTCGCTGATTGATTCATTTGTTTAAACATTAATAAAACATCCAAGTTATCTACGGAAATAATAGTGATATATTACGTCACCACTGAGCCCCTAATCTGAAGTTAAATATATCACGAGTTGATATAGTTGCTATAACACAGAATAGAGGCTCTAATGGGGTGAATGTAATACTTATTCTTGGCGCAAAATACTGCATTAGTCCTGAAAATTGCTTAAAACGAATCGTGTCAGGTGATTGTTTACTAACTAAAAGTTTAAAGGCTCGTCGACAAGCTTCACGCTTATGTAAAAATAGTTTTCGAAATTTGTCACGCTCAATTCTTGTAAAAGTCTCATAGACGACAGCTAACATCTGGAAAAAGTCAAAACAATTGCAACTAGCGGAATAGTTTTTAAGTATTATATATATTTCGTATAAATAACTGTGTATTATGTATATAAACACTCAGATGTATGTGTTTATATGTATGTGTATAATGACTTTTTTTTGTAAAAATGCAAACTGGTATGGGTAGGAATCGAATCTAGACTTTCACAGTGAAAGTCTTACCCTGACGCCAAGGCGACAATTGAATATCTATATTTAATCAAAACTATCCTACAATCTTAAGATATTACAAACATTTGTAAACATTTTATTAGCGTGCTAAAATATTTAATATTTTAAAATAATTATTTTTAATGGCTTGAGCAATTATATTTAAGGAGCTAGACTTGTTTATATCTCATTCTCTGTCTAGCAACGGTAAATATATATTAATTTCCCACTTATTTAACCTTTAGCGGCCACTGTGGGCTCATTTTATCAATAAATTAAAAAGTTATACATATTTAAATAAAAATCGTATTTTTGTTTATAAACTTAAATTAATTATTTATTTATTTAAACTACTGGAAACTTTAAATTAACCTTCAAAGAGTATCCCAGAATTTTTTACATACTTTTTTTTATAACGATTTTTCACGATGGGGTCCAAATGGACCCCAGTGTGGCCGTTATGTTACGGCATTGAAGTGTGGTCGCTAAAGGTTAAGATTAATATAAACCATATAATATCTACAATATGGCATATTTTGTACAACGAAATTTAATTATTGTAGCTGTAAAATAGTATATTTCAAAAAAATATCTATTTCTCAATTTACAGCTACAATAATAAAATTTCGTTGTAAAAAAATATGCCATATTATAGATATTAAATGGTTCTAGGGTGCTGCGTTACAAAATTATTTATATAAATCTAAATAAGTCAGAATTCAATATATATTTACCGTTGGTAGACAGAGAACGAGATATAAACAAGTTTAGCGCCATAACATAAGACCATTTATTATTTAAAAAAAATGCTGTGACTGCAAAATTTAGTATATTTTAATAAATAGACAAATATATATATATATATATATATATATATATATATATATATATATATATATATATATATATATATATATATATTAATGTGAAAATATTAATTTGAAAATTTTATGTGTATTTAGTGTGTTGTGTAGTTTGCAGATAGTGGCATCTGATATATTAAATTGATATTGTATGCCAATGACAAATATAAAGTCTATTTTAATAAATAGACAACAAATACATATATATATATATATATATATATATATATATATATATATATATATATATATATATATATATATCTATATATTAATGTGAAAAATGTATGAAAATATTCATTTGAAGATTTGATGTGTATTTAGTGTGTTGTGTAATTTGCAGATAGTGGCATCTGATATATCAAATTGATATTGTATGCCAATGACAAATATAAAATCTATTTTAATAAATAGACAACAAATACATATATATATATATATATATATATATATATATATATATATATATTAATGTGAAAAATGTATGAAAATATGTTCATTTGAAGATTTGATGTGTATTTAGTGTGTTGTGTAGTTTGCAGATAGTGGCATCTGATATATCAAATTGATATTGTATGCCAATGACAAATATAATAGCAAATGTGCTTATTTTAATACAAACGACTTACAGAAAAATACCACAAATACAAAACCGTGCTCACAAGGAAAACCGTGTAAGGGAAATACCTTATTTATATAGTGTAACCATTTATATTTACAAAAAAATACAAGAAAATTCGCCACCCGTCAAATTATTCAATTAGACAGATGGATCAGTGAGCAAAGAAACTGTACTCTGTATATGATAGGGGCACATAGTGTCCACAGGTTAACCTAGTAATAATATAATAAACCTAGCACAAACGCGCCACCAGATAGAATATCGCCTATTCGAAAATTTTCGTTAATTATTAATACGCCGCCCTGGTGTCAATTTCATGAATCTTTAGCTGGCATTTAATTGTGTATCTTACACCTGACAATATGTAAATAATTTTACTTACCAAATTCATCAAGACATATAACACATTCGCCAAATATGATATGAAGAAAATCGCGTACCATTTCGAAACGGCATAAGACGGCATCATAACGTCAGGGAAACTAAAAAGAACGATATAAATCACCATGACGCCATAATCAGTGTAAATCGACGTACTTAGCCGTAGTCAGTAGTACAAACATACTGACAAAACTGTCGCTCAATGTTTGAAAGTATCGGTTATTCTCGTAACCAGAAAACAAAAAGTACCCTAAAAGGGCGTAACTGCATACAAAGAACAGTAGTAGGCCCATCATATCCAATATAGGGGGCATAGATTGTAGAATTTGCCGAATAAACCTTCGAACACCCCCACAGGCTCGTGTGTCTACAAGGAATATTGGCCGTAACGCTCTGGTTACGCGAAAATGCGAAGATTGCCGAATTAACACGACCACCGCTTCGACTAGCATGATGCCCAGTGTCATACATTTTAGCATTGTGCGTTTGTGTTTGAGTATTGTTGCCCAACCGATCCAACGAAGTTTCAGCGCTAGTTCTACACCGATTATGGCCAGGGCAACCAGCTCTAGTGTACCGTGAATACCCACCGGTAACTGAAAACAAATATTATATATATATATATATATATATATATATATATATATATATATATATATACAGAATTTAGCAGAAATTCAAATTAAACAGGGTTTTAATTCATTTCGGGATTGTAATTGATAAATAGCTATAAAAACAAATTAATTAATTTCAAGGTCATCCAAGGGTTTCCCCCACATGCGATTATTTTTCCCATAATCCTAATTTTTTTGCGGATTTTTCCACAAAGTTTCATCCATTTTGGACGTGAGGCCCATCATCGACAGTTTGACCTTGAATTCATTTCAAATAATTGAATTAAATTTATGAATTAATCAAAGGCTTCAACCCTCAAAAAGACATCAAGTCATCAAAATTTATAATTGTTAAAAAGGCTTATTGGTTTCAAAGCACATATAAAGTTAAAGGGCTTTATTAATATCGGGATTTTAATCAATTTAATTGAAGCCCTTTTGATAATGAGGACGTAAGGCTTTAGAATTGAATTCATTTGAAATGATTAATTGAATTTATGAATTAATCAAAGGCTTCAATCCTCAAAAAGACATCAAAATTAATGATTGTTAAAAAGGTTTAATGGTTTCAAATCACATATAAAGTTAAAGGGCATTCATTAAATGCGGGATTTAAATCAATTTAATTGAAGCCCTGTTATATAATGAGAACTTAAGGCTTTAGAATTGAATTCATTTGAAATAATTCAATTGAATTTATGAATTAATCAAAACCTTCACGCCTTCATAATGGTTTTCAGCCCTCAAAAAGGCATCAAGCAATCAACATTTATAATTGTTAAAAAGGCTGAATGGTTTCAAATCATATATAAAGTTAATGAACTTTAATTAATAAGCCCTTTTGATAATGAGGACTTAGGGCTTTGAAATTGAATTCTTTTAAAAACATTGAATTAAATTTATGAATTAATAAACGGCTTCAAACCCACATAATGGCTTTCAGCTTTCAAAAAGGCATCAATCCATTAACATTTATAATTTTTAAAAGGGGTTAATGGTTTCAAATCATATATATAGTTAATGGACTTTAATTAATAAGCCCTTTTGATAATGTGGGCTTGGAATTTAATTCTTTTAAATACATTGAATTGAATTTATGAATTAATAAACGGCTTCAAGCACACATAATGGCTTTCAGCCCTCAAAAAGGCATCAAGTCATCAAAATGTATAATTGTTAAAAAGGCTGAGTGATTTCAAATCATATAAAGTTAAAGGGCTTTAATTAATTTCGGGATTTAAATCAATTTAATTGAAGCCCTTTTGATAATGAATGGTTTCAAATCATATAAAGTTTAAAGTTACATAAAAGATATCGAAATGATAAATATAAAATAGACTTTAATTCCTATTGATTGTTGATTTATAATACAAAATCACATAAAAGGCTTGTAATTTTCAAAAAGGCTTCAATTCCTTTTGAATTATAAGAGATTTATAATTGATAAACACGTCTTAATTTCATTTGATTTAAAAGGCTTCAATTAATTTTGAATTATAACAGATTTGTAATTGATAAATAGGCTATTTAAATTTTGATTAATGACTTATAACACAAATTCACATAAAAGACTTGTAATTGCCAAAACGGCTTCAGTTCTTTTCGAATTCTGATTTGAAATCAATTAATTATAGGTGACTTAAGCTTGTGTTTTATTGAAATAAATATTAAGTTAAATTCTGAGTTATTAATTCAATTCCACTAGGAATTGAGTTTGTCCAGCTTTGTTTATGCACTGAACGCGGAAATGCAACTGTCATGAACCCGATATTTGAATAAATATGGTTAGTAAAATCATAAAAATGTTCGTTATGTAAAATAGGTAAAAATAAAAACCTCGAATAAGGGAACAGCAGGTTCTTCAACCAAGGCCAGCATGAGTAGGAGAATCGATGTGGCTAAATCAAGGCCATAATACCATCCGTTATGCACTAACAAGTATGCCGGAAGTGCACTGGGATGCGTCGGATGTGAATCGAATTTTTCGTTGTTACGGCCTTCTTCTAAAAAGATGGCCGCCTCATGATAGTTCATTTGCCAGTGGTCCAACTCATTACTTGCCGCCTGATCCAGATCACGGTTAAGACTCGATCTGGATCCGATTTCGTTCGAGAAATCTCCCGATCTTGATCCATTTTGATGAACACTAACTTCATCTATAAAAAAAAAAAAAAAAAAAAACAACGTTATTTAACTTTTAAACAAATAAGAAGAAAAGGGTTATTTTCTCATTATAAAATAAAAACACTATAAATATTTTAATATCTTAGCAGGTCGTGATAAGACCGTATTCAAAATTATTTTGGCGGGAAACCGTACATTACGAATTAAAAAGGAAGATTACAATAATTTTCACATCACCCAAATTATATTTATTTTTCAGCAAACTTTCATTCGATATTTTTACACTATTTATAATAACATTAAAATTATTTAATAAATTCGTACGTTCATCTATTTTACGATACATTGTCGTAAATAATGGAACAAGTGGTTCTTCCATATCACTTTATATATATATATATATTAATTTTACAAGTTTACAGTATGATTAAAATAAAACTAGATTCGTCTGGCATTGCCTGGTTAAGTTATCAATATTGAGATTCTCTATACGCGTAAACATTTCCGATAACCCGATAACGTTATCAATAACAAAAAAAAAAAAAAAAACAAAGCCAAAACATACATAACATAATTTTATTGTAAAACAAAATACTATATTAATTACATTGTAATACTACAGATAAAATAAAAATAAATAAAGATAAATTAAAATTAGAGCATTATTGACAGGTGTCATGTTAGGTGACAGTTCGGGAAAAGCGTGATTTTGCATTCTGTTTTTGGGTGCTAAACATGCAATGCAGGTGCTAGCTAGGGGGGAATATTAGGTGCCGGGATCCTTCAAAATTGACTCACTGATATCACGCGTGCCGTATGAGATATTTACATTAATATCTTCAGTAAATCTTTTATAGCCATCAGCTGGCGATGCTGGACTCCGATCCGTCGCCATATTATTAAAACAACCAGTGGCGTAGCAAACGGGGCACATTTAAAACGAATCTGATAATTAAATTCGTATTTTATCGTTAAAGGAGCAAGGATTCATCCTCCAACGAAATTCATCGAAGTTTAACATACGGGAATATGTGTATCCGTTCACAATACCACATTTGAACATTGTGAACGGATACACGTATTCCCGTATGTTAAACTTCGATGAATTTCGTTGGAGAATGAAACTTAAATCATTGGTAATCGAGTAGTTTTGGGGGATTCGTAATTTATTGTATATTCCTGTAACCGCTAACGAATAAAATATCGCATTTCTCAAACTTGAAATGCCTTTTTAGGATAAATTAGCAGTAAAATGGTTTATAATCGCTAATACTATCGAAATACTATTATTTTAACTCTATAAAGTCAATTAGAAATGAAATAAATGTTTAACCGGTTACTGTGATCGAAATTCGGAATACGTCTATATAATTTGAAAAGAATGTTACGCCACTGGTGTTAATATGTTTTTATTAAATCTTAAAATCTCAAATGATATTGACTAATATAATATATACTCCAATTTAAAGCTATATTAGGAAAATATGCAGCAATCAATTAAGAAATTCGATTATTTTTGAATAATTTGTCCTAAAGTAGTTAAAACTGTTTTCCTATTTTGAGATTTGTAAAGACAAATAAATTGTACAATTTATAGGATCAAATATTACGTTTATTAGTTATTGTTATATAAAATAAGTGTAATAAAAGTTTCAGCAAAGCTTATCGGTTAATAAATAGAGTTATTTCTAATAATTTTAAAATTTTGCTCAAAACTTTATTCCGATGTTGAAGTTTCGGCAAAGTAGTGTAGATGCCGCTAGTGTTGCCCTTTCTTCTTCCGTTTTAACGTCGGAAACATAATGTAAGTTTTGTCCGTGTGTTATTTCTTAAATCTATCTTAATCCTTGTATATAAAGTTATTTTTGTTTAATTTAAGTGCAAAAATTGTAAGTGTAGTCATTAATTAATGTAATGCTACGGATATTTTTTCAATAAATTGAATAGATTTTCCAAAAATAGTGATTGTTTTCATGCGTGTATACGTGTGGCTCGGCCATTAGTACACATCTTGGTTTATATTAGTTATACTTAAGTAATTCGACTTATATACAGTGTTTATTACATTAATTTAAGTAATTTGTATGTGTTACATGGTTATTTGTTGATTACACGAGTGGTTTCTGTTAATAATTTAAAATTAACCTCAATATTTGAACATGCTTTCTAAATTTGTGAACACTATTAGAAATGTATATAAATACTTATTTCAGTGATGATTTAGAACGGGCGGACTGAATTCTCAAATGTTGAACGTTCTATCTGAGATAAACAACTAAATCTAAATGTTTAAATGGGTTTATTTAAAATAGTATTTTAGTGTTTGTTTTTTTTTGTTAGATGGCTCCTACAGTAGGGAAGCCCGCTGCGAAAGCGGCAGTGCCAGCGAAAGCAACCGATTCAAAAGTGAAAAAAACCGGCAAAGGTAGACCCCGCAATTATGATTTAGGTAATGGAATCTACCGATTCTCGCGAACGAAGATGTTCCATAAGAAGGCGGTATATAAGTTCATTAAGAAGACGGTGAAACCCGTAAAGAAAGTGAAGAAACCACTGACTGTCGAGAAGCCAATCGGTGGTGAGAAGAATGGAGGGAAACGTGTCGTTTTAGTGCGTAAACGCAAGAATCACTATCCTACCCAAGACAAGTAAGTTATTACTTATACGAATTTTGGTCATCCCTGAATAAGTCTTATTAAACAGGAATATATTTTCCAAAAATAAATGAGCCTGTTTAGATTTTACTATGATCAGAACTGGGCAAAATCAATTCCTAGCGGAATTGAATTCATAATTCACAATTCAACTTAAGAATTATTTCGGTAATTCACAAGCTCAAATCTTCTATAATTGATTTCAAAGCGAATTGAAACTTTTTTAACAAAGTATTATAGGTGAATTTGTGTTTTAAGTCATTGATCAAAATGAATTATAGCCTATTTACCAATTACAACTCTGTTATAATTCAAAAGGAATTGAAACCTTTTTGACAATTACAAGCCTTGTATGTGATTTTGTATTATAAACCAAAAGCAATTATAAATCTTTTGTAATTCAAAAGGAATTGAAGCCTTTTTGACAATTAGAAGCCTTGTATTTGATTTTGTATTATAAACCAAAAGGAATTGAAACCTGTTTATCAATTACAAGTCTTTTGTAATTCAAAAGGAATTGAAGCCTTTTTGACAATTACAAGCTTTTTATGTGATTTTGCATTATAAACCAAAAGGAATTAAGACCTGTTTATCAATTACAAATCTTTTATAATTCAAAAGGAATTGAAACCTTTTTGACAATTAGAAGCTTTTTATGTGATTTTGTATTATAAACCAAAAGGAATTAAGACCTGTTTATCAATTACAAATCTTTTATAATTCAAAATGAATTGAAGCCTTTTTGACAATTACAAGCTTTTTATGTGATTTTGTATTATAAACCAAAAAGGAATTAGGACCTGTTTATAAATTACAAATCTTGTATAATTCAAAAGGAATTGAAGCCTTTTTGACAATTACAATCCTTTTATGTAATTTTTGTATTATAAATCAATGAATTAAGACCTGTTTATCCATTCCAATTTTTTATAATGCAAAAGTAATTGAAGCCCTTTTGACAATTACAAGCTTTTTATGTGATTTTGTATTATAAACCAAAAAGGAATTAGGACCTGTTTATCAATTACAAATCTTTTATAATCCAAAAGGAATTGAAGCCTTTTTGACAATTACAAGCCTATTATGTGATTTTGTATTATAAATCACTAGGAATTAATACCTGTTTATCAATTATAAATAATTTATAATTCAAAAAGAATTGCATCCTTTTTGACAATTGCAATCCTTATATGTTATTTTTGTATTATAAATCAAAATGAATTAAGACCTGTTTATCCATTCCAATTTTTCATAATGCAAAAGGAATTGAAGCCATTTTGACAATTACAAGCTTTTTATAAACCAAAAGCAATTAAGACCTGTTTATCGATTACCAATCTTTTATAATTCAAAAGGAATTGAAGCCTTTTGACAATTACAAGTCTTGTATGTGATTTTGTATCATAAACCCAAAGGAATTAGGACCTGTTTATCAATTACAAATCTTTTATAATGCAAAAGGAATTGAAACCTTTTTGACAATTACCAGCCTTGTATGTGATTTTGTATTATAAAGCAAAAGCAATTAAGACCTGTTTATCAATTATAAATCTTTTGTAATTCAAAAGGAATTGAAGCCTTTTTGACAATTACAAGCCTTGTATGTGATTTTATATTATGAATCGGAATGAATTAAGACCTGTTTATCCATTCCAATATTTTATAATGCAAAAGTAATTGAAGCCCTTTTGACAATTACAAGCTTTTTATGTGATTTTGTATTATAATTCAAAAGGAATTTAATCCTTTTTGACAATTACAAGGTTTGTATGTGATTTTGTACTATAAATCAACAATCAAAAGGAATTGAAGTTAATTTTATATTTATCAATTAGAACTCTTTTGTGTATCTTTTAACTTGAAACTAATCAATCTTTTTTACAATTAAATTTTGAAAACTTGAAGTTATTATGAGGGCTTGAAGCAATTTGAGGGATACAAAATTTTTGAGGGCTTCATAAATTCAATTAAATTTTTCCAAATGAATTCAATTCCAATGCCTCAATGTAATTCTTAACTTGAAATGTGATTTGAAACCATATTGTCTTTTTGACAATTATACATGTGATGGCTTTTGAAGCCTTTGATTAATTCATAAATTCAATTTTTTCAAAAGAATTTAATTCCTAAGACTTAAGGGCTCCAAATTGATTTAAATTCCAGAATGAATTAAAGCCTGAATTGAATTCCTGCCCAGTTATGACTATGATGAAGTTTTTCTTAGGACACCTCTGAATAATTCTATGTAGATACCAAGAAAACTGAAATAATTTGTTTAAACCTATATATTATTCAACATATATAATTATTACAATATTTATTAATGTTTCTTATTCTTCTTAACAGAATCAGGAAGCGTCCAGCTAAGAAATGCTTCAAACAACATGAACGTCACTTGAGGTCAACTTTGACCCCCGGAACCGTGTGCATCGTACTCGCCGGGCCCCACAAAGGCAAACGTGTTGTTATGCTGAAGCAACTCGAATCTGGTTTACTTCTTGTTACTGGTAAGTGTGTTTCAATTGGTTTAAATTAATTTAAAGTAAACATTAGCTATGATGATTTAACTTAGGACACCTTAAGAAAGATAATGATAAGAATTTATGTCTGAGCAAACTAAATGAAATTGAGAAATATTCAATTACTTTATAATTTATAATTATTTTAAAATGTTTTTTTTTTTTTAAAGGTCCATTCCTAATTAACGCATGTCCACTACGTCGTATTAACCAAATCTACGTGATTGGTACCCGTACCAAGATTGACATCAGTGGCGTGAAGTTGCCGAAGAACATGGACGATTCTTACTTCCGGCGGGAAAAGAAGAAGCGCGCCAAGAAGGAGGAGGGTGACATCTTCAGCACGAAGAAAGAAACGTACAAGGCCAGCGAGACCCGCAAGGCTGATCAGAAACTTGTTGACAAACAGGTAAATTACATCAACGGAACGCTTTATTTATATATGTATCCATGGTTTATCCAAAAAGTGTTTGTCTCGTCGCCCTGAATCCAAAAATATATATAACTTATATACTTGGATGTTAGTCGTCGCTCGGAAGACCAAATTTGTGCCCTCTGAAGGTACCGGAGCGATTTAAACCAAATTTGCTACACATATTATTTGGCAACTCAATCCGTTCGCAGTTAAAATCGAATCGCCCGGAGAATTTTAATTTTTGTTTTTTTATTATAGGTGATTGATGCAATCAAGAAAAACACCGACAGAAAGATGCTGTTCACTTACTTGTCCGCCATGTTCGGTCTCCGATCATCGCAGTATCCCCATAGGTTGCAGTTCTAGGAGTTTCGTTTATAATTGTATAAAAAATACATAAACTTCTCCTATTTGTTAATAATAAATGGTGGAGTTTAAAAAATATATAATAAACATTTTTTTATTTATTGTAAATCTTACACGCTTTATTGATACTTATAATATCAATTCCAATAATTTGAATATCAATTAGAATAACCTTTTAAAAAAAGGAAGTCTAATAGTGTTAATAATATAAAGTGATTTAGAATGGTTGTGATTGAAGAAGGGTTTCTGCTACCTTCCTTTCCAGGGATGCATCGTGTGTAAGTATAGTATATTAAACTTATGTGAAATTAACGGAAATACACGTTTTGGCCATTCCTGTATCGAATCTGCCTATTTTCGGAATGTCGTCTGTGTGTGAACGCTCTAGAACCAAAACTATTTCCGAAAACAATATTTTCCCAGAAATAACCGTTTACTCTTACTACATTTACAATAACTCGGAAACGGCTTGATTCTTATAAAAGTTGAAGATATTAAAATTACTAGCAACTTCTGCTTGAAAAGTTTTTTCCGAAAGTTAAAAACTGAATACACCATTCACAGCAAAACAATTAGTAATTAAGCTTCCAGTTTGTTTAATGACCAGCAATACTATCGTTCACAGCAACAAAATGTATTGTATTAATTTTATTACTGTGAATGCTTGCATTGTTTGTTATAATATAAACTGGAATATTATCTGTAATTTCTAGTCTTATTACAAATTGTTTCACTGTGAATACACTTTTAACTTGTATTCACAGCGAACCAATTAGTAATTAAGACTAGAAATTACAAATAATATTCCAGTTTATATTATAACAAACAATGCAAGCAATTTCCAGTTTATTTAATGTCCAACAATGCTAACGTTCACAGCAACAAAATGTATTGTATTAATTTTATTACTGTGAATGCTTGCATTGTTTGTCATAATATAAACTGGAATATTATTTGTAATTTCTAGTCTTAATTACTAATTGGTTCGCTATGAATGCAGCTTAAAGGTGTATTCACAGTGGAACAATTAGTAATTAAGTTTCCAGTTTGTTTAATTACCAACAATACTAGCGTTCACAACAATAAAATGTATTGTATTAATTTTATTACTGTGAATGCTTGCATTGTTTGTCATAATATAAACTGGAATATTATTTGTAATTACGAGTCTTAATTACTAATTGGTTCACTGTGAATACAGCTTAAAGATATATTCACAGTGAAACAATTAGTAACTAAGTTTCCAGTTTGTTTAAGACAAACAATGCTAGCGTTCACAGTAAGAAAATGTATTGTATTAATTTTATTGCTGTGAATGCTTCCATTGCTCGTCATAATATAAACTGGAATATTATTTGTAATTTCTAGTCTTAATTACTAATTGGAGTTACTGTGAATACAGCTTAAAGGATTGTTCACAGCTAAAAATTAGTAATTAAGCTTAGAAATTATAAGTAATAATTCCAGTTTGTTGTATGACATACAAGGTTAACGTTCACAGTAACAAAATTTATCATAAATTGTGTTGCTTGGAATGTTAACATTGGTTGTCATAATACAAACTAGATTATTGTTTGTAATTACCTAAGCTTAATTACTAATTGTTTCGCTGTGAATAATCCTTAAAGGTGTATTAACAGCGAACCAATTAGTAATTAAGGCTCGTAATTACAAATAATATTCCAGTTTATATTATGACAAATAATGCAAAACAATACAATTAATAATTAAGCTTAGAAATTACAATTAATAAATTCAGTTTATTGGATGATAAACAGTGCTAGCGTTCACAGCAACAAAATATATTGTATTAATTTTGTTGCTGTGAATGCTTGCATTGCTTGTCATAATATAAACTATTATTATTAGCAAGTTCTTTGTGAATACAGCGTAACTATGAAAAAGTTGAGTGAAGAGCACTCCAGTTTGTTTATACAAAATTCTAAAATCGATCTATTGTATATTCATTTGTTGCAAAATGTCAATGCTTTTGTAATGTCAAAATTTTGACAGTTGTTAAAAATAATCACATCATAAAAATACCGTCCAGAATCCATTTAAAATAAATTGAAATATCAAATTGACATTCGAGCAAGAATTTATGAAGCTTTCGCGTGTAGAAAATATTTTATAGTATGAAATTTAAGTATTCGTCGACATTGTTAAAATTATTGATCAAACAATTTCTCTTCGATACACACATTTCTGTTTAATTTTAAATGCCTAAAATGGAAGGTATTCTATCAAAGTCAATCCAGGAGAAAACAATGTCTATAGTAAAACAAGAAGCTTCAAATAGTGAAATTTCAATGAAGGAATTCTTGGAGTTTTTGCGAACGGCTTATCAGGTAACGGAAAGTGTTGAAGATACAATTGCATCCGTTGAGGGACACACAGACGTTGTTGATTGGATCAAACTGAAGAATACGGATTTGGTTAAATCCAAATCGGGGAGTTTGTGTGTTTCTTCGACTAGTTGTGTTAGTAAGTATATTTAAATAAATATAATTTTCAAAAAAGTAAAGTTCGTACTATCTAATTTATTTTAGGCAATTTATTAGAAGAATCAGATAATTCAATGCGTGTAAAATTAGATGAAGTTTTAAATGAAGGATTGCTTGATTCTGTACTGCCATATTTAGTCCCTAGTCAAATTAGTAAGAAAACTTCTACCTCAAAATTATCAGGTAATTGATTTCTTTCTTACGATTTGCACATCGTCAGCGCTGGTGCTTTTTAATTTGAAAAATAATTCGTTTAATATATATACAGAAAAAGGCAGCAATAGTACGGGCACTCGCTCAACAACATCTAAAGATAGTATGGGTCGCAGAAAATCAAATGAAAATATCGCTAGTAAAGTAATTACGAAAACAAGGTATATTACTACATTAACCAATATCGTCCCAATGGTTAACGCTTCAGTTCAAAATATTTATTCTCTTACTGGGAGTACTTACAATTTTTAGGTCGAAAAACGTTTTTTTTTTTTAATTTTCGAGAGTTTAAAGTGTGTAGATTTTGCCTTTAAAGCATTTTTGTGATAATCCCCTGGCATAGCGGTCTAAGTAAACAAGACAAACCATCAAGTCTATTTAGTTCGAAGTAAGGCCGCTCCGCTCTCGGCTAATTTCAGATGGTGGCGCTACCATCGACTTCGAATGTCCAAGGAGCCAGTGATAGAAATCATGCACGCACAGTATTAGAAATTAGCTATTTTTACACTAGAATCAAAGATATTCCATCGAATAATTACTGTTTATTGAATATAAAGGCATTACGGACATATTATTACACTTAAACTGCGAGCGGATTCAAATGGGATGCCAAATAATATGTGTACCAAATTTGGTGTGAATCGCTCCAGTACCTTCAGTGGAGTAGAGGGCACAAATTTGGTCTTACGAGCGAGCGACGACTAACATCCAAGTATATAAGTTATATACATTTTTGGATTCAGGGTGACTAGCCGAACACTTTTTCATAATGAAATTTTTTGATCCGAAAATGCTACAGACACACGACCGAATGCTTAAGCTTCTTTGGTACTACATACAGCGAGCTAAAAATAAACACCTCCAAAATAGGTAATCTATCTCGGAAACTTTAAATTAAAAAAAAAAACATAATTTCCAGGCATTATTTATGCAATTACGAATCCACTGATTCTTAGCTCGCCGTACGAAGTACCGAAGAAGCTAAAGCAATCGGATCAAAACATTTCATTAACAAAAAGTGTTTGTCTCGTCGCCCTGAATCCAAAAATATATATAACTTATATGGATGTTAGTCGTCGCTCGTAAGACCAAATTTGTGCCCTCTACTCCTCTGAAGGTACCAGAGCGATTCACACCAAATTTGGTACACACATTATTTGGCATCCTATTTGAATCTTCTCGCAGTTTAAATCCAATCGCCCGTATACTTCCCGAGTTATAGGGCCCCAAAATTTGGAGCCCCCCCTTAATACTGCTCTTATAAAAATAATTAAAACACGCCAAAATTCTACTAAAAATTCTAAGATATTTTATGTCTACAAGATTAGAGAAGAAATATGAAATATTTTAATTTTGGATTTTAAAATATGCACTAAAATTTTATTTTATCAAATTATCTATAACATTTTTTCAAATTTGTTAACCAAAAGGCCATAATAATTAAAAACCAATGCTCGCAACGCATATCTTACCTTATGGCGAGCTCTACGCATTGGTGCGTTTTACGCGTACCAAATCTTGTTTATTCTATGGTCATAATTGCCTTTTCTAGATATAATAAATAAAATATGCATAAAAATATATAATTTTTGCCTATATTTTCACCCTTGGGATGATATGAGTTAAGGCCCATTCACAGCTACCCAATTAGTAATTACAAACAATAAACGATTGTTCACAACGAATTAATTAGTAATTAAACTTAGATAATTACAAATAATAATCTAGTTTGTATTATGACAAGCAATGTTAGCATTCCAAGCAACACAATTAATGATAAATGTTGTTGCTGTGAACGTTAACCTTGTCTGTCATACAACAAACTGGAATTATTACTTATTATTTCTAAGCTTAATTACTAATTCTTAATCCTGTTTGTTTAGAGTATTTTGTTGTCATAAAGAATTGTTCACAGCTAAAGAATTAGTAATTAAGCTTATAAATTATAAGTAATAATTCCAGTTTGTCTTATGACATACAAAGTTAACGTTCACAGCAACAACATTTATCATTAATTGTGTTGCTTGGAATGTTAACATTGTTCGTCATAATACAAACTAGATTATTATTTGTAATTTTCTAAGCTTAATTACTAATTGTTTCGCTGTGAACAATCCTTAATACAAACTAGATGATAATTTGTAATTTTCTAATCTTAAATACTATTTGGTTCGCTGTGAATACAGTTTTAGTCGAATATTGTACATATTTTTAGTTCTGAAGTAGAAATACATGTTTGCGATGAAGTAAAAAATGTTAAGAAAGATTTTATATGTTCGCAAAAATTACTTGTTGAAAAAATGGGATACTTTGCCGAAGTAACTGCAGGTATACCCAAATTTTGGCACAACAATAAATTGAAATGATTTAATTTTGTTGTTCAATAATGTTAGGTCAAAAATTGGAAGATATGGACATATCTGTCCATTGCGATATCGGTATTTTTGAATGGTTAATGCGATGGGTGAAAAAAGATTTGACCCTAGAAGAGGACTGGCCCATATTAGACGCACATTGCGTGATCCCGATTCTAGTGTCTGCTGCCTTCCTACAAATGGAACCACTGCTACAAGACTGCCTGTTCTACTGCCATGAAAACATGAACGAAATCTTACTAAGTACAACAAATCTAAACTGCCTAAATGACTCCATCATCACACGGTATATACAAAACTCTAAACTTCTATTTGAAATATTAAGTAATCATTTTTAACTGTAGGTTAGCAGCAATGTACACAAACTCTGAACTCGAATCAATCAGAGACAAACGGGACAAAATCCAATCTCGCCTGTATTGTAAAATGATTATAAGTTTAAGTGAACCAGTGTGCGAATCAGTTCGCGGCCATTGGAACTCCTTAACGCGCATTTACCAGTGCATCAAATGCGAGCAGTTGGTTATGCCTGAAGTCGCAAAAATATTACCCTGTCATCCATCTTGTATGTCTTTAAACCGGTATGGCGAAGTTATCAGTCAACACAACCGAAATGCTGCTTGGAATATAAATGAATACGTCCTATCATTACAAACCAGACTGAAAACATGGCGTCGGGTAAGATTGCGTACAAACCAAATTAGGTTTCTGCGCAGATACCTAATTTGGTTTTACAAAAAATGGTCCTTTCACACCAAAACGACTGCGTGCGAAGTTCTTTTGGTATTCAAATGTAGGTAACACTTGATAACAAGCATTGCTGCAAGCACCAAATGGTTCCAGCTCGCCATACCGGCGAGCAACAATCACATAAAATACAATAATGAAAACCATATAGCAATACTTAAAATCTCAATATTATTTGTACTTTCTTTTACGAAGTAATAAGTAAGTCTTGTAATCATTTCAACGGATATACACGTTTTGACCTTCTTTGAATCGAATGTGACTATTTTCGCAATGACGTCTGTGTGTGTGTGTGTGAACGCTCTAGAGCCAAAACTGACTGGTATATGCCCTAGATGTGCACCTTCTATTTTTGAAAAGAATATTCAAACCGGAATTGCATGTTTACTCTATGCATCTCCACTAACACTAGAACGGCTGCACTTATGCCAAAAATAGTTATGTCCTTAATGAAAAATATTGATATTTTGCACAAGTTTTGTTTGAAAAATTAACTTTACGTTGTCATGTGAATATTACGTAAATGAAAGTCGAGTGAAGGCCACTCTAGATATATATATTTTTGCCTTCAGGTACACATTCTGTGAAAACTTTATAATTTTTTGAAGATTATTTTCATATAATAAAAAAGATTATGATTTCTTTTTTGGCCCCTGGGCTTACAATTTGTAAAAAATTTGTCGGTATAAAATATTTTAGAGTTTTAGTAGTAAATTCTAAAAATATTAAAAATTGACTAAGAGCAGTATTTAGGAGGGCTCCAAATTTTGGGGCCCTATAAATCTGGACCTGCACAAACGATTGGATTTAAAATGCGACGGGAACTTCTCGGGTATATAAATTATATGTATATCAAATTTCATTAAAATTGGCCCGGTACCTTCAGAGAAAATACGTCCATAACGTTGTTCTTACGAACGAGCGACATAATCCAATGATATAAGTTCTATACATTTTCGTAAGAACATTTTTTGATCCGAGAATGTTACAGACACATGTCCAAACACTATAGCTGTCTTGTACTATCGTACGACTAAAAAGGTTCTATTAAACTATATTCTGTTTAAAACAAAAAGTAAATTATAGCAATGCATTTGGAAATAATGTTTAAACGCTATAATCATTATTTCCAATTGCTTTGCTCTAATTTACAATTCCCAAATAATTTAATGACACATATAGCAAGTTTTAAACAGTATCTAGTCCAATAGAACCTTTTTATCATGAAAATCTTATGTATTAAGTTGTTATAGCTACATTTGAATACAAATTGTAATGTTTCCCGCCCAGAGAATTTGAACTTGAGACTGTGTTCGTTGACTAATTGGTACTATTTCAGGTGTACTGGCATTTGTGGGGTGATAGCCACTATCTTTATTGTACAGTTTGCCAAAAACCGTTCCCTGCGCATAAATTAAAATGGTGCTGCTATCATCCTGAACCCCCGCAATATTTTACGGTTGATTCGCAAAAGGCTCCTCTTCCCGTTGGCCGGTATCCCTGTTGTGGGGCACGAGCCTATCGGTTTGAGCTCCTAACGAATTATTCTGGTTGCCAATTTAGAGCGCATGTTCCCAGGACGGACACAGCGAAGGATGCGGCGGTTGTTGCCATTTTGGAAGGGTTTCGTGATGCGATTGATACTGAACCACCCGAATTAATTTTTCCGGAAAGGCTGACACGATTAGTTGCAAGAGGTACTTCAATTTTAAGTTTCAGTTGTAGTTATATATGTAGGGTCACCCGTGGGCACCATGTGCCCATATGGTATACAGAACATAGGTCAGTTTTGCCTGATGGCGAATTTTCATGTAATTTAATAATAATTACACGGTTTTTCTTCCGTTTGTATCGTTTGATTATAATAGTAATACAAATTTCCACATCGCAAATAATAATAAAGAAAAAATCGAGTACCTTTTTTGAACGCTATTTTGTTTTTAGATCACTATGTTGAGATTAACTAATCGATCGCTTATCATGCACTGTGTAACATCCGATAAATTTAAACTAAGATTTATTTAAACTAAGTTTTGTTAAACTTTGATTTTAACCTTGTATGGTGCAACTGGCCATAAGTGTTGTATCATTAAGACAGTTTCCTTAATTGTATTATTACACAAAAAACAGGATTATACATTTACTTACGATTGTTGTTTATTATTTGTATCGATTATTCAAAAAATATGTATTACAAACCCTTTTTACACAACATTTTTAATGATTTGACATTTGATTCATTATTGTTTTTGAATTAAATAATCAGGCTAGATTCTGAATTTTGCAGTATTAAACTGCTGCAGTGTCACAACGGCAGTATTAAAAGTGATAATTAGTTATATGCTAAAATACAATAGATTGTGCCATCAAAAATAAAAGAATAAAATTGCCAACCAATCATGTTTCTAAATATGTTTGAATTATCTCTTCAAGATTTTATTTCTCTAATAATCCGAATTATAAATTTACTTACTTGCAGTTATTATAATTTGACCAACTATAAAATCTTACCGCAACTCATATTTTCAAAAATCACTGCTTTTTGGCCATTTTGTAGTGAAAATATTAACTATTAATTAAAATAAATGGACGGAAACACGTATTTGCTAAACATATATGCAAATTAGGCAATAATATGCACATATTTTATATTAAATACTTAAAAATTGAATATAATAACATGTTACTCCTCTTAAACTTAAGATTTAAAATTCAAACAATGTTTCCATAACTCGTACGTCACTAATTCACAATTGAAATACTGTTTTTGACGCTCACGGTGTAGCACTTTTATTTATATTTGTTCTTTGGTCGGTCATTTTAACATAAATGCTTAATTGCGACTCACAAACTTCAAATTAGAATAAATAAAACTTAATTTTATTAACTAACAATTATTTATATTTGTTGGTATGAGTCTTGCCTTTCACCCAGGAGGTCGTGAGTTCGATCCCTGTCTATGCCAATTTGTATTTTTACAAAAAAAGCATTCTACACACACATACACACTTATACATTTACATACACACTTACTCACATACATACAAACATTTCTGGGTAATTATATAGAACACTTTTTTATATATATATATATATATATATATATATATATATATATATATATATATATATATGTAGTAAAAACTAAATATAAGTCGAGTGAAGGCCACTCCATCTTGTGTGGACACATCTGAGATCAGTATAATTCTACTTAATCATAGATTTTTCAAGCACGGATGGAAAACTCACTTGCAAGGATGTCTTCTGGTGGGAAGGCCTCCGAATCTGTCCACCTCGGCAAAACATCGGGTTGTTAGGTTCGTTCGGTTGTGTGTTTTCACCTCATAAGGAATCACCACGGCAGGAAGAAAGCGTTGAAGATTCTTCGGACGAAAATTCTACGTCGGACACATCGTCAACATCAACGGAACACAGTGAAGAATCACAGCATCCACAAGTAACAACAAAACGGGTGCTAAAGCGAAAATTGACGCGGAAGAAGCCGTTGGGACGGCATTGGCAGACGACACTGTCTGCACGCAGTAATCAGGATCTTCAACGATCCAATGAAGAGAATTTACTGTCGAAAATGATTGGGTTTTTGAGTAAAAAGGGCACGGTGGAAAGTGGAGTGAAACAGAAAGGGTGGCCGCGGTATGTAACGCCGCCTGGAGGGATTTATACGCGTTTGGAAGCCGAATGGAAAGAGGTGCATTGTTGTCCTCCGCCGTTGAAACGAATTAATTGTTATCGGCCGAAAGTACGCGGTCCTCGATTGGTGTAACCATACTTGTAATATCTTTTTGGTATTGGTTGGTTTAAAATGTATTTGTTTTATGTGGTTTAGTAAATCTTATAGTTATGAATACAGTTGTTTCCTTTTTGCATAGCAGAATACAAACTTTACTGGATTTTGCAAAAATACTCGATTTATAGTGTAATTTTACTATAATTCAGTAAAATTACATGAGTTTTATAAGTAAATTTGCACACACTTCTTACAGTGTCTTATACTAAAGAAACAATCTATATTTTATATTGAAGACACAGTATTTGATAACGTTATAAAACAAGCCTAGATACAAGGTACCCTATGCCTTCAGCTCGCTTTATAAGTAATATATGCGATGCTATTATACTATTATAATTTAAAAATAATTATTTTTACTTTCTTTTACGAAGTAATAAGTAAGTATTGTAATCATGAAAAATTTCGAACTCGAGATTTCAACGGATATACATGTTTTGACCTTCCCTGAATCGAATGTGACTATTTTCGGAATGACGTCTGTCTGTGAACGCTCTAGGCCCTAGAGCGTCACAGACACACACCTTAGAGTCTAGGGCCAAAACTGTCAAAAGAAAAATGATGAAACTTCAAACTTAAGACTTGTATATGCCCTAGATGTGCACCTCCTATTTTTGAAAAGAATATTCAAACCAGAAGTGTATATTTACTCTATACATTCTCCAATATCACTTACGGTAAATATAGTTATGTTCATAATGAAAGAGATTAATATTTCGCACAACTTTTGTTTGACACATTTCTTCAAAAAATGTACCAGTTGCGAGAAAAATGCTACAAAACATTAGAAATATCTTGTTTACGTAGCCATGGATTCGCATGTAGCTTATAAAATCGGGTCATCTGCTATTTTGACAGGAAAACAAAATAGACTCAATTAGATAAATGACATTTCCGAATATTTCTGTAGATTATTGGTTAGTTTAAAGTTGATTTGGTTATATATATATATATATATATATATATATATATATATATATATATATATATATATCTACTGAAAACTGCGTAAAAGAAAGGCGAGTGCAGGCCACTCCAGATATTTAATAATCATGACCTATGGGTTCAGAATTTGAAAAATTATTGAACAAATAAAAATTCTTACAATTTTTTGGATAGACTCAAAAAAAATAATTAGTGCAAATTTTAAAATTGAATTTTTTTAATTTTTATGGCCTTTGGGTTACCAATATGAAGTAATCTTGTAGATATAAAATATCTTAGAATTTATTGTAGATTTTTTGGATGTTTTAATTATTTTTTAATTGCAGTATTAAGGGGGCTCCAAATGTTGGGGCCCTATAACTCGAGTCGTTAGTTGAGACTGATGACTATAATATTGATATAAAATATTCAAGTCCTAAAAAGGCACAAAAAGACCAAAAAAATTAGAAAAATCGACGATATTTTAGTAAACTTAAAGATTTCCATGAATCCCCAAAGAACGCACCGATGCGTTCAGCTCTCCATATGCCGTTTTTAATTATTATGTCCATTTGATTAACAATTTGAAAAAAAATATAGATATAAAGTCTTATAATTTTTGTAGAATATTTTGATAAAAAAATAAATTTACTGCATATTTTAAAATTATAATATTTATTAATTTTTTATGACCTTTGGATTAACAATATGAAGAAATCATGTAAAACTAATTAATATCTTAGAATTTTTTGTAAAAATTTTGACTGTTTTAATAATTTTTTTAAAGGCAGTATTAAGGGGGGCTCCAAATGGAAGTATACGGGCGATAGGATTTAAACTGTGAACGGATGTAAATGGGATGGCAAAGAATATATGTAGCAAATTTGGTTCAAATCGCTTTGGTACCTTCAGAGAAGTAGAGTGCACAAATTTGGTCTTACGAGCAACGACTAACATCCAAGTATATAAGTTATATACATTTTTGGATTCAGGGCGACGAGACAAACACTTTTTGTTAAGGACATTTTTGATCCGATAATGCTACAGACACACGACCGATTGCTTTAACTCTTCTGTACTATTATCCAAAATAAGTTAAAAAAAAAACAATTATCATAAATCATTAATATAATTTTATTTCTTTAATATAAATTAAAAGTACACAGTAATTCTACTTAAAATCAACTCTATAATTACACATAAATATATTTATTCCATTAGAATCTCTTCGATAGTTTTATCATCTCTTAGTGGCGATTGGGACAAAGCTGGTTCACTTTCCAGAAATTGCCTCAACTCGCTCTCTAGATCAGGCATCTCTGCATTACCGGCCGTTTCTGGCGTTGCATTCACGTGTAGTTGACTGTCGGTCGCTAACGTCACAACGTCAACGTCATCTTCAGGCGCAGTGATACCCATGGCCTTTCGAAGTCCGGTAACTGAGGCTATATCAGATGGGTTCACTTTCTTGGCCATGTCGGTTAAGTTTGAGGTTATAGACTCTGCCAGCGCCATCTCTTGGTCGGTTACACCGGTTATGTTGGCTAAATGCGAGGGCAGGGGCAGGGATAAGCGTTCATTTTGAACTTGTTGTAGCTTTTCGAGAAGTTGCGACGTGGTTTGTAAACGTTGTTGCAATTGGAGTTGTTCTTCATCTTGTTTGAGGGTTTCCTCGAATGAGTTGAGGAATGAGATGTCGATACCAATATCTATTTAGGGAAACATGATCACATAATTAGTAATTAAGCATAGAAATTACAAGTAATAATTTCAGTTTGTTGTATGACTTAAGGATTGTTCACAGCGAATCATTTAGTAATTAGGCTTCGAAATTACAAATAATAATCTAGTTTGTATTATGATAAGCAATGTTAACATTCTAAGCAACAAAACTAACACAATTTATGATAATTTTTTTTGCTGTGAACGTTAACCTTGTATGCCATACAACAGACTGAAATTATTACTTAAAATTTCTAAGCTTAATTACTCATTCTTTAGCTGTGAACAATTCTTTAAGGATTGTTCACAGCAAAACAATCCGTAATTAAACTTAGAAATTATAAGTAATAATTCCAGTTTGTTGTATGCCATACAAAGTTATCGTTCGCAGCAACAAAATGTATCATACTTTGTGTTAATTTTGTTGCTTGAAATGTTAATATTGCTTGTCATAATAGCAAACTAGATAATTATTTGTAATTTTCTAATCTTAATTACTATTTGGTTCGCATTTGAACACGCCTTTACGAATACAATGCAAACGTTAACGTTAAAATATATAATTGTTTTAATTTTGTTGCTGTGAATGCTAGCATTGCTTGTCATAATACAAACAAGATTATTATTTGTAATTTTCTAATCTTAATTACTATTTGGTAAACTGTGAATACAGCTTAACTATATACGTCTTATATTATCATAATCATGATAATTTCAACGGAAATACACGTTTTGACCCACCCGGAATTGATTGTAACTATTTCCGGCATGATGAACGCTCTAGAACCAAAACTGTCGAACGTAAAATATTGAAACTTTAAACTTAAGACTTGTATATGGTCTAAATGTGCACCTCCTATTTTTGTAAAGAATATTCAAACCGGAAGTGCATGTTTACATTTTTTTACCCTATCTCCAATATCACTAGAACGGCTGCACTTATATATAATAGTTATGTTCATAATGAAAGATATTAATATTTCGAACAATTTTTGTTTGAAAAGTTTCTTCAAAAAATGTACCAGTTACGAGAAAAGAATATTCAATCGAAAATGCATGTTTACTAGAACAGCTGCACTTATGGCAAAAATAGATATGTTCATAATGAAAGATATTAATATTTCGCACAACTTTTGTTTGAAAAGTTTCTTCAAAAAATGTATTAGTTACGAGAAAAGAATATTCAAACGAGAAATGCATGTTTACTCTATGCATTTTTGTTCTATCTCCAATATCACTAGAACGGCTGCACTTATGGTAAAAATAGTTATGTTCATAATGAAAGATATTTATATTTCGCGCAACTTTTGTTTGAAAAATTTCTTCAAAAAATGTACTAGTTACGAGAAAAGAATATTCAAACGAGAAATGCATGTTTACTCTATGCATTTTTGTTCTATCTCCAATATCAATAGAACGGCTGCACTTATGGCAAAAATAGTTAGGTTCATAATGAAAGATATGAATATTTCGCACAACTTTTGTTTGAAAAGTTTCTTCAAAAAATGTTCCAGTTACGAGAAAACTGCTATGGAAAATGATTTAATTTATGATGCCATAGTTACGCATGTATGCAAATAGACTGAAATATTTGTAATTTAGCACAAATAGAGCGTATTGGTTATTGAAAATAAATATTGAAAAACAGCACATATTAAATATTGATAAGGTGAATATCAAGGAAACAATCTATATATAATATTGAAGAAACAGGTATTTGATAACGTAATAAAATAATAAGCTAAATAGCACAATGCAGTTTGTTTGGGATATATTACTAGTAAAAACGTCGAGTGCAGGTCACCCCACATTGTTTTTTATTTGTAAAATAGTAAAGAAGAATAACTAACCTGATAAACTCTTTAGTTGGTCCAAGTCCATCTTATTCGGTATTTCCGTTGGCTTATCTTCTAGCAAAGTCCGTATACTCTCCTCTTCTTCTTTCAATTTCTTCTTTTCTTCTAAAACTTTCTTCGTTTTGCTATGATCTCCACCAGTTAATAAATCTAGTAAGCTATCCACTAATCGTAATGTATAATCGCAATCTTTTGCAAAATCTAAGATACTCTCCGCGTATTGGACAGCAGTATCGCTACCATAGGTTTGGTACACCAAATCACTTTCTTCTTTCGTTAAGTTGGCAAATGTGGAATCGAAACTAGGCGCGTACGAACCGAATGCACCGTAGTATAACGGCTTTATAGGTTTGATCATGTTACGGCGGTCTTCCCGGAATCCTTGTAATTGACCTGTGCCTAAAAAAAAAAAAATTTTGTTTTATGTTACCGCTAGAGGCAGTACATTAGAAACAATTTGCTTGAAAATACGAGTACAATTTTTCGAAATATGAGTATAAAATGTATTTTTAGTGAATATTTCTGTTAAATAATTGCAAGTTAAAAGTTCAATCTAGACATGTACAGCCGTTAATTGTGAATATCGTTCTTCAATTCATAATAAACCTTTTATGAAATCATCAATTTTTATTGGAAAATGTTTCATTTATTTTTATATGTAAAATATATAGATTTTGTAATATTTCGGCTGTACACTTGTGCAATGGATTATGATTTTTGTTTTCACGCCATTGGGTGTAGGGATTCCTCTTAGTGCATTTTACAGAAAATAAATACACTTACCTTCAGTAAGTTTGCCAGTTAGTGCACCAAGCGACACTGGCCTCTCATTGGTCCCCGGTATAACGCCGTCTCCACCAATCAAAATGTTAAGACTAGTGCTGCCATCTTTCTTCTGTCGTAAGAAACCCATTTTAGGTTCTAGACGACGTAGACTTAACTTGGCTTTCGCATCCTTAGCTGCAGCCTGTCAACAATAAAAGAATAGTTATATATATATTCGCTCAAATGCATGTGTGTATGTGTAGAACGCTATTTTTGTAAAAATGCTATTGCACCTTTAGCTGCAGCCTGTCCACAATCATGTAGAACGCAATTTTTGTAAAAATACTGTCGCATCTTAAGATGCAGCCTGTCCACAATAAAATAATAATTATATATATATATTCGCCCAAATGTATGTGTGTATATGTTTGTATGTGTAGAACGTAATTTTTGTAAAAATGCTGTCGCATCTTGAGCTGCAGCCTGTCCACAGTAAAATAATAATTATATATATATATTCGACTAAATGTATGTTTGTATGTGTAGAACACAATTTTTGTAAAAATGCTATCGCATCTTTAGATGCAGTTTGTCTACAATAAAATAATAATTATATATATATATATATATTCGCCCAAATGTATGTGTGTATATGTTTGTATGTGTAGAACGCATTTTTTTGTAAAAATGCTATCGCATCTTTAGCTGCAGGATGTCCACAATAAAATAATAATTATATACATATTCGCCCAAATGTATGTGTGTATATGCAGAACGCAATTTTTGTAAAAATGCTTTCGCATCTTTAGCGGAAGCCTGTCCACAATAAAATAATAATTATATATATATTCGCCCAAATGTATATGTGTACATGCAGAACGCAATTTTTGTAAAAATGCTATCGCATCTTTAGCGGAAGCCTGTCAACAATAAAATAATAATTATATATATATTCGCCCAAATGTATGTGTGTATATGTAGAACGCAATTTTTGTAAAAATGCTTTCGCATCTTTAGCTGCAGCCTGTCCACAATAAAATAATAATAATATATATTATATATATATATATATATATATATATATATATATATATATTAGCCCAAATTTATGTGTGTATATGTAAGACGCAATTTTTGTAAAAATGCTGTCGCATCTTTACCTGCAGCCTGTCCACAATAAAATTATAATTATATATATATATATATATATATATATATATATATATATATATTCGCCCAAATGTATGTGTGTATATGTTTGCATGTGTAAAACGCTATTTTTGTAAAAATGCAAATTGGGCAAGAATCGTATCGACGAACTAATTCGATTGTATCTTACATTTAATTATTAAATAATGCACATAAAATTTTGATTTAATTAATCTATGTACTTTTGTCCGTTATATCCGAAGTGCGTTATATCGAGGTTTCACTGTAATTGTAAATAATTCTTACTTGACACTGTGCTAATATTTCATCTGGCGACAGATCGTCTGGAATTGCTTCGAATTTCGATAATGGCGGAAGAGTTACGATATCTGCTTCTAGTAAATCTTCTGTTTCCATTTCGAGACATGGCTTCACGTCATGGGGTATTTCAAACCCTAATTCGGCACTAGTTAAATCCGGTAGATGATTTGACAACCAGCTACTACGATAAAATTCCGATTAAAATAAAACATATCATTAGATTTGAAGATTCGACTAATTCCGCGAAGCAGAGCTAAGCAAAATTAATTACTACTAGTGGCATTGAATTAACAAACAACAAACTCACCCTAATTTATCAGCTTGCATCAACTTGACGCCAGATTGCAGCAGCTTTTTCGAAGCTTTATAATAAACTGTATCAATATGATTATATTCCATCGCATTAGTGCACATTAATCTAAAATCGGAGATGAATTCCTGCAGCGAATCGTATAAGCCATCATCGATCTTTTGTTTCATTGTACTGAAGTCCATCGGGTTGCTAATTATATGTGAATATCCTGGTGCGATGTTATCCGTGACTGGCCACGCGAAAAATTGTTGTGGATCCCTTTTTTCTAGCGCTTTCAATAAATGTTCCAGTAGTTTCATTAGTGACGTATGTTCTTGTCGCTGTTTTAACACGCATAGACGTGGCTCACGAGTCCCTGGACTTCCAATGACTTCTGTTAGAGAATCTTCGCCTAAGGAGACTTCGTCTTCCTGGCTGGATTCATCTCGTTTGCGTTTCTTTTCCTTGTGGTGGTGACGGTGTTTACGTTCTCTGTCTTTGGTACGTTAATACATTTTCTTTTAATTTATTATAATAATTATACACATTTATTTAAATAATTCGACATATTTATTTTTATTATGTACAGGGGACACTTACTCAAGCAGTACTACTTAAATACTAAGTAATAAGAACTATTTTCAAAAAGTATTTTAAGTAAAAATTACAGTATCACTTAAAGTACTAATTCTAGTTTTTAGTTTATTAATCAGAGCTAATTTAGTGCCTCAAAAAAAGTTTTCTATCTATAATATTCATTGAATAAACGATTTAGTTCCAATTTCACAATAGCACCAATTTTTTAAAATATATATATATTTATTCTTTGACTATTAGTGCATAATTAGTGCTTGTAACGATATTAATGTAGCTATATCATTGAATAAACGATTTAGTGCTAATTTCATAATAGCACCAATTTTTTAATATACATATTTATTCATTGAATAATTAGTGCACAATTAGTGCTTGTAACGATAATAACGAAGATATTCGCAGTTAGATCATTGAATAAACGATTTAGTGCCAATTTCACAATAGCACCAATTTTTTTAATATACATAGATTTTTTCTTTTAGTAATTAGTGCACAATTAGTGCTAATTAAAGAACAAATTTGCAGTTATATCATTGAATAAACGATTTTGTGCCAATGGCACAATAGCCCCAATTTTTTAATATATATATATATATTCATTGAATAATTAGTGCACAATTAGTGCTTGTTACGATATTAACGAAGATATTTGCAGTTATATCATAGAATAAACGATTTAGTGCCAATTTCACAATAGCACCAATTTTTTTAATATACACAGATTGATTCTTTGAGTAATTAGTGCACAATTAGTGCTAATAACGATATTAACGAACAAATTCGTAGTGATATCATTGAATAAACGATTTAGTGCCAATATCAAAATAGAACCAATTTTTTAAATATACATATTCATTCTTTGAATAATTAGCGCACAATTAGTGCTTGTAACGATTTTAACGAAGATATTCGCAGTTATATCATTGAATAAACGATTTAGTGCCAATTTCACAATAGCACAAATTATTTTATATACATATTTATTCTTTGAATAATTAGCGCACCATTAGTGCTTGTAACGAGATTAACGAAGATATTCGCAGTTATAACATTAAATAAACGATTTAGTGCCAATTTCACAATAGAACCAATTTTTACTTTTTTTATATACATATTTATTCTTTGAATAATTAGTGCAAAATTAGTGCTTATCGTTACAAGCACAAATTTCGTTAAATTAACGAAGATATTCGCGGTTATATCATTGAATAATCGATTAGTGCCAATTTCACCATAGCCCTCTATGTATATATATATATATTCATTGAATAATTAGTGCACAATTAGTGCTTGTAACGATATTAACGAAGATATTTGCAGTTACATTATTGAATAAATGATTCAGTGCCAATTGCACAATAGCACCAATTTTTTTAATATACATATATATATTTATTCTTTGAGTAAATAGTGCACAATTAGTGCTTGTAACGATATAACGAAGAAAATCGCAGTTATATCATTGAATTTTTGTGCAAATTTCACAATAGCATCAATTTCTTTAATATATATATATGTATAAATATATATATATATATATATATATATATATATATATTTTGATTGATTAGTGCACAATTAGTGTTTGTAACGATATTAACGATGATATTCGCAGTTATATCAATGTGGTGCCAACTTCACGCTAGTACCAAAGTTTAAAATATCATATTTTACAAAATTAATATTTAGTGCATAATTAGTGCTAATTGGTTCCTTAAAAGCGGAATCCTTACTAAAGCAAATCCAGAAATATTCTGTTTTTAATATTGATAACGCAAAATAAGGAATCAAGCTTATTTTATATTTTGATTACGTTTTTATAAATGCATAATTAGAAAATGTACTTTAAGTACAATTACTTAAAAAAAAAGTACTCTTAGTACAAAAAAATCTTTAAGTATTTGTACTTGAAGTACTTCCCAGTTTTGTGTACGGCGAGCTAATACATGAATTTAATACATATTTATTGATACATAAATAATACGAATATATTTATATTATTTGCCAAAGAAGAGATGAAATATTTACCTTTATCTTTCTTCTTCTTTTTCTTTTTGGATTTCTTATGGTGTGTATTAGGGGGCCCCATAAAATACCCGCTAGCCGCCGACTGAACACTTTCTTCATCTTGCCCCTGAACACTGTACAGTGGGGGTCCTGTAGGAGTCTGCGAAGACCCAGGCCACTCATTACTGTGTTCGGGAGTCGAAGAACTTCCAACTTTTAATATTAGTTTTAAAGCAGGCGGTTTATCGGCGGAATGCTGGCCTTCATACTTGTCTCGTTTCTCAGATTTGTGTTTCTTATGCTTTTTTATACCACCCATTGTAAAATGCACACTTATTTATAAATATACACTGATTAAAATACTTATTATAACTGTATACACTAGCAAATTGATTTTCTAAACAATGAAACCGCTTTATAACCTTAAAATTTACGTCAGTTTCATCAGCAAGCGTCATTTATGCTTCCACAAATCAATGATAGATGGCGCTGGGTGGGAAATTGTTTTGGCGGGAAACAACACATTCTGTATTAAAATACGTAATAATTAAACACGTAAGATATTAATTATGTAAATGTGATTTCGACTTAAATACTAACTAAAACTTACTATATATGCTATAAAATTATTTGAGAATAGTAAATTGGAGCAATGTACTAGACACTAAGCAATAGCTGTATTCTTTTTACACCAAATCTCGGCTAGGCTCAATTAAATGTTATGTTTTTGCTCTGTCTGCCCCATGTGTAGACAGAGCGAGAAGATGAGTTTTAACCGAAACAAACTGAGATTGTCTGTAAAAAGAATACGGCTAATATAGCGTTTAAATTTGGAGTTTAACTTCTTAATGTCTAATTCTTTATTCCAATTTACTATTCCCAAATAATTTTATGGCATATATAGTAAGTTTTAGTTAGTATTTAAGTCGAGAACACCTTTTCAACATGGTTTAATTATTGACTGCATTTTAATATAGAATGTGCTGTTTCCCGCCAAAACAATTTCAATCTCTGCCTTAAAAATTCAATTCGCTGCATTGGTGAAATAATAATCAATCAACAACAATGTCTTTATTATCTTTATTATAAATAGGTTTCCCTAAACATTAATAGTTATTTATCTTTATTTATTGAAAGTGACCAGAGTAAAGATCTACTTCCGGTTATAATATTATTTTCAAAAATAGGGGGTTCACACCCGAGCCATATAAAAGCCTTACGTTTACTTCCTACAGTTTTGGCTCTAGAGCGTTCACACATGCATAGGCACAGATATCAATCCGAATATAGTCAGATTTGATTCAGGGATGTTTAATAAATTTTTTTTTGACATTTACAAAGTGTCATTTTTTCATTATTCATATTTTTTTGTTGCTCATCAAAAATTTAATGTTTTTTGTGTGTGTATTCGTTTAAAATGATGTAACGTAATGTTTTTTTGTGTTGTGCTTGTGTTATTATGTATTTGTGTTTAAAATTTAATGAAAAATGCCAAGCAAACAAAATTCTGTTTGTGGAAGATGTTCGCGCGAAGTTTACCATGCCGAACAACGACTAGCAATGAATAAAGTATGGCATCTATTCTGTTTTAGTTGTGGTACGAAGTTTTTAATACATTTTCCTTAAATATATCATTATTAATTCCTACATTCTATACTGAAATCGTCGAATTTCAGGTATGTGCATCTCCCTAGAATCTACCAACTCTGGGGATTTATATATTAGGTTGGAAAGATTGCACAAGCCTAAGTAGCAGGCAGTGTTACCAAACAAAGCAACAAAATATTCGTTTTGATAAATATTCCCCCACATCTGGTAACACTGTTCTGCAGGTTTTAATATAGTGTTACCAAATAAATCAACAAAATATTCCACTTGATAAATATTCCCTCACATATGGTAACACTGTTCTGTAGATTTTAATATAGTGTTACCAAATGAAGCAACAAAATATTCATTTTGATAAATATTCTCCCACATCTGGTAACACTGTTCTGCAGGTTTTAATATAGTGTTACCAAATGGAGCAACAAAATATTCGTCTTGATAAATATTCCCTTACATCTGGCAACATTATTCTGTAGCTTTTAATATAGTGTTACCAAATGAAGCAACAAAATATTCGTTTTGATAAATATTTTCTCACATCTAGCAACACTGTTTTGTAGGTTTTATTATAGGCGCTATTTGTGTGACGTCACGTATTTAGTACCTTTTGGTGTACTATAATATCTAAACAAACTTTATACATGTGTATTTCTATATGGGAAGATTGCAATACTAGTTTATTGTATTTAAACCAGTTAATTATAAATAATTCATGAATAAATTTCACCTAGCTAATTTCCGTTACACTTAATTAAGCTATAACATCAGTATTTATCCTAAACGATGCTATTCGTGTATTTAACTAAATTATTACGCATTTTGTATTTTAACTAGTACAGTATTACTAGTACAATATCAATAAGCTGTAGCATTCTCGGATCAAAAAATTTCCTTAACAAAAAGTGTTTGTCTCGTCGCCCAGAATCCAAAAATATATATAACTTATATACTTGGATGTTAGTCGTCGCTCGCTTGTAAGACCAAATTTGTGCCCTTTACTCCTCTGAAGGTACCGAAGCGATTTGAACCAAATTTGCTACACATATTATTTGGCATCCCATTTGAATCCGTACGCAGTTCAAATTCAATCGCTCGTATACTTCCCGAGTTATAGGGCCCCAAAATTTTAAGCCCCCCTTAATACTGTCCTTATAAAAATAATTTAAATACTCAAAAATTCTACTAATCATTCTAAGATATTTTATATCTATAAGATTTATTCATATTGTTAACCCAAACGTCATAAAAAATTATTTAATATTATAATTTTGAATTTTAAAATATGCAATATAAATTTTAGTTATCAAAATAATCTATAACATATTTTCAAATTGTTAACCAAAAGGCCCTAATAATTAAAAACCACTGCTCGCCTCGTATATATTACTTATAAGGCGAACTGGACGCATATGTGCGTTGGACCTAAGGTTAATAATACTCACACTTCCTTAGAATAAGTATATTCTATTACAAAACACAACACAACCTACGTCATCATTTATATATATATATATATATATATATATATATATATATATATATATATAAAATAATATTTACAATCTTTGACAAGAAACAGCAAGTTTTTTATGAATTTTTTTCTCAAGTTAGGATAAAGATATCAATTTGGGGTTTAAACCACTTTATTGCTCGTCTTTTTGTCTACATTTAAGCATTTTTTCGTACAAAAATATATGAAACTTTCCTAGATAACACAGAGAATATGTCTAGGTCACCACTAAACGGGCGAACTCGTATCTCATCAACGGGTCATCTGAATCCAATTTTAATGGTAGATTCTAAAAGCGTATAGAATTCTCTGGAGCTTATACTAACATTTGGTGTAAAAAGTTAATATATGACAAAATGGCGGCCATGTGAACAAAAAAGTTATTTTTCCACTTTAGGGCGCTATTAATAATAGTTAATTATAAAAATGTGTGCAAATTGTTGGTATAAGCTTTAGAAAATAGTATTAACTTTCATTTAAAATAAAGAACAAGCAAATCGGTCGAGTAGTTCCTGAGAAAATAGTTCGCCCAGTTTAAAGATTTACAACATAAACTCTTTTTCCATTTTTCACACGCGGTCAAAACAAAAGTACGAGTCTGATTCGGCTGAAATTTTAACAGTAGCCGTCAAGATAATGTACTACACACTAGGTTGTCTCTTGCGACAGTGGCGCCATAGGCCGGTGAGGCAAAGTACTTGTCGGACAGCCCTCGTATATACTGGATAACTATTTTCTATCTTACATTTATTCAACTATCACAGGGGATTATCACAATATTGCTTTGAAAACATAATCTACACATTTCAAACTATCGAAAAGTGCCATAGATTTTATGTACCCCAATTAAATGTTAATTTGCCAATACAATATATATTCCGTAGCAATTTGTCATAAACTTCTGGATTCATGCACTGTAAACCCTCACAATGGAGAAATTTACTGCAATGCCTGTTATCATCGAGTTAGTGCTTACGACTACGATTTCGATAATGACCATTCAAGACAAGGAAATATGTCTGTTAAATCAAATCAACAAACGAATAAAAAAATTCAACAAGAACAATGTCCTAAAATGCAATACAAAGCCAATGATAACTCTGGGAATAAATCCCATAAATCCTCAGAGAGAGGCAAGCGTAAATCACTTGAAAGAGTTATGAAACCATCTCAGGTTGTGCGTAATCAAAATAACAAATGCCAAAACGTGAATAAGCCTCTAAAAGTATCTGAAAGTAAAGTTGATAAGACCATTCGAAAAAAAGGAGGTGTATATTATGATTCTGCTCCAAAAAAACGACCTGACTTCTTTGACGATTCGGATGACCAATTGGGTAAAATGTATCGAACCTCAGAAAGAAACAAAACTGGAAAAAAAATTCGTAGAAGTGCCTGTGAATATAATATCTTTGATGTAATTGAACCTGCAAAGAACCGTATTGCACGTAAAGCTTCTGATGGCTCTTATTTGGAAAAAATGTCACAAACTCCAGAAAAAAACAGAGTCCGTGAAAATAAATCTCCAAACAAACATTATGCACCAATTGATGATTCCAATATGGATAGAAGATATCAAACAGAAAGATCAAGAAACAAAGTTCACAAGAGTCCCTCTAAAAATTATAATAGCACAGACTATAGAACTAAATATAGAGATCATTCACCTATGGATAGAATGTACCATTCTCCAGAAAGGGCCAGAACTGGGAAAAAATCGCGTGAAAGTGTTTCTAAAAATTATAATAATACCACTTCATATAAAAGCCCAAGAAAATACCATGAGCCATTTGAGGATGACTACTATTCGCACAAAATGAACCGAACCCAACAAAGATCCAGAACTAGGCACAAAAATCGAGAAACCCCCTCTGCCAAATCGTTCAAAACTTCTAGGAAACAACATGAACCTTTAAATAAAACATATCAACATTCTAAAAGGGCCAATACTTGGACCACATTAGGGCAGGACGAATCTGAACATATAATACGTGGTTTGTACAAAAATTCAAAATATAAGGTTAGGTCTTTAGATGAGACTGTTGATAAATATGCAAGTCCTAAAAAGACTCAAAAAGACCAAAGAAATGAGAAATGTCGACGTATTATTAGTAAACTTAAAGATTTCTATGAATCACCAACGAGAAAGGGAAGACAACCTAAAAGAGTTAACAGTGACGAATCAACTGCAAGTAGCACGAAATCTTTCAAAACATCACAGAAAAATCGTGATATTGATGCTTTGTATCCACCTCCAAATAGGGATAATAAAGCTCCAAATCAAAGACCACTAAATAAAAAGAAAGAAACTGAAATACCAAATTCATCCAGCGCTTCAAGTAATCCAGGAGAAGTATTTGACCCTACTTCTAACTATTCACCAAATATAGCAATAAATAAACAGGGAGATCTTCACCGAACTACAAAATCAAATTCCTCTATATCACTAAAAAATAAATCAGCAAATCGGCCTAAATCACGCGACAAGTTTCACCAATCTGCCAAAACGCCATATTCTCGACATAGAAGTATAGATCAACGGGGTGATCTTTACAAACCTGCAAAATCAAAATCTAGATTACCGAAACACAAACTTAAACCATTTCCTTCATCTAAATCTCTGAAATATACACCGCCAGGTCGCAGAACTAGCGAGAAGTCTAACCAGACTGCCACTTATCGAAAATCTCGGGATTCCCCTAGATCTCGCAGAACTAGCGAGAAGTATTACCAAACGGCCAGGTATCAAAATTCACCAAATAAAACTAGAAATCTACAGGGTGACTATTACGAACCTTCAAAATCAAATACTTCTAGATTATCGAAACATAAATCTAAAACATCACAGACCTCGAGATTTCACAAACATAGATCACCAACTAGCAAGAAGACTAATCAAACTGCCAATTACCCTGATTCTCCAAATAGAACTGATCATAACAAAACTGCAAAATCAAATGCTGCTAGATTATCGAAACATAAATCTAAAACTAACTATACTTCTAATTATCAAAATTCTCCCAATGTAACTAGAGATGCATATAATGATCTTTACAATACAGCGATAGAAAATGCACCTAAACCACCCAAAAATAAACCACTAATGCGTAGCACTAGTGAGAAGTTTCAACAAACTAGCAAATATGCAAATCCAATTGGTGATAATACTTACAAACAATCATCTCGTTATAACCAGGCCACAAATAATACAAGCCCTAGAAGTTCCAAATTACATAAAACAGTACGGCAAAATAAACAAGAAGCTCCTAAAGAGGTCAAAGGAAAAACTTCTAGTACAGAATTATATCGAAGAGCTAAAAAAAGATCCCCCAAAAGAGACACTATATTTGAACCTACGCAGTCCACCTCTAAAAAATCGTTTTCCAAGAAAGTACGTGTTAATTCAGTAACTAGTGAAATTTCTCCTAATAATGTTAAGACATCTACTAAAAGAAAACCGTACCAGGAAGATATAAAAGTTGGAGATATTCGGCAAAGTTCAGAGCCCTATAAAACTTCAAACAGCGTTCAATTAGATTTAGATGATAGAAAAAAGAAAGGGTTCTTTAGTAGATGGTTTTCGTGCAAGAAAGATAAAAAGGAGGATACGCAATCAGATAAGACTTTCGATAAAGCAGCATTTATGGATAAAAAGAATAATTTTAAAGAAAAATCTAAAGTTGGCCAATATGCTAGATATCCAAAGGATGAAATTGAAATGAAGTATTATAAAGAAATGAAATATAATCATGATGGATATCCAAAACAAAAATCCCCAGATAATTCTGATAGAACTCCAGTAAATCGCTATGGAAGGAATAGTAGAAATATGAACAGTTCTCGTGTCGTTAGGAAATCAAAATCTAGACACAAATATCCTGTAAGTGAGACACGAACATACCGTAATGATAAACGATATCCAACCCCAGATCGATATAGAAAGAAATCTGTTAGGAGTCAGACTCATAGAGCTCGCAAAATAAACAAAAATACATCGGTTAGTGCCCTGCATCGGACGTGGTTAAATCCGAATGCACATCAGACTCCTGGGAATAATAAAAATCACATTCAATACTATGCTGATATTAATAGAAATCCTAAATATGGTAGTGAAAAAGACGTAAGTATTCTATATTCTATAAATAACATAATTATTAAATACCAACATAACTCTAGGTTAATTCATTGGAAACAAATGACAACCCTATGCGCAAAACTAGAAGTAAAAGTACTTTAATACCGTCACCACGCCTAGTCTCTGGGTATTATAGTCGCAATTTTAATCAAAGATATTCTAGCAGGTATATAACTCTTAATTTTACATCTTTTTATAATATATTGTGCTAAAGAATACGTTATAATTTAATTATTTATTTTTTTATCGACATATTTATTAATATTAGTAACGTCAAAATACGCTTTCGTTTTGAATTCAATTAGTAATTAATGAATAAAACTCAAATATTTGTCGGGTTTCCGACCACAGAACAAGCCTCACAGAACACTACACGATGTAATCGTGACGTCAGGAACTTTGCTTACGCACATGTATTGATGGAATAGACATTTTAATGCATTTCGTGTTTTTAGCTCGCCGTACGTAGTACCGAAGAGGCTAAAGCATTCGGTCGTGTGTCTGTAGCATTCTCGGATCAAAAAATTTCATTAAGAAAAAGTGTTCGTCTCGTCGCCCTGAATCCGAAAATGTATATAACTTATATACTTGGATGTTAGTCGTCGCTCGCTCGTAAGCCCAAATTTGTGCCCTCTACTCCTCTGAAGGTACCGGAGCGATTCACTCCAAATTTGGTACACATATTATTTGGCATCCCATTTGAATCCGCTCGCAGTTTAAATCCAATCGCCCATATACTTCCCGAGTTATAGGGCCCCAAAATTTGGAGCCCCCCTTAATACTGCCCTTATAAAAATAATCGAAACACTTAAAAATTCTACTAAAAATTCTAAGATATTTTTTGTCTACAAGATTTTTTCATTTTGTTAACTCAAAGCCCGAAAAAAATTATTAAATATTATAATTTTGAATTTTAAAATATGCACTAAATTATTTTTTTATCAATATAATCTAAATTTGGTACACATATTATTTGGCATCCCATTTGAATCCATTCGCAGTTTAAATCTAATTGCCCGTATACTTCCCGAGTTATAGGGCCCCAAAATTTAGAGCCCCCCTTAATACTGCCCTTATAAAAATAATTAATACACTTAAAAATTCTTCTAAAAATTCTAAGATATTTTATATCTATAAGATTTTTTCATTTTGTTAATCCAAAGCCCGAAAAAATATGAACTAAACTTTTTTTTATCAATATAATCTAAAATTAAATGTAAGACTTTTTACACCTATAATATATTTTCAAATTGTTAACCAAAAGGCCATAATAATTTAAAACCACTGCTCGCAACGCATATTTTACCTAAGGGCGAGCTCTACGCGTTGGTGCGTTTTACGCGTACCAAATCTTGTTAATAGGACACGCGTTCTTTAGGGCATAAAGCGATAGTTTCCCAATTTTTGATACGTATATGCTGATACAGTTCAGGCAAAACAATGTTTAAACGCTGTAGAAATAGAAATACGTTTAGTCAAAGCCGATTTGTAAGTTTCATTAAACTCTTATTTTAGAATCTGATAAATTATAAAGCATTTAGTTGATTTCTTTGATTGTGGATTTATACAGGAAGTTTTTTTTAAGAAAATAGTCAAATATGTACATTTTTTAAAATTATAAATAACACAATGCAACTTTTCGACGCCACGCGCGTCTATATCAGCAGCATATTATAGCTTTAATAAATTATGTAATACATATTACTAGTTTAGGGTATATTTTCTTTTATATTTTTCATTATTTCGCTGTTTTTGTATTAAAAAAGATGGCGGAAAAAGGCATAAGTCATACATGCTTCTGAAGAAGACTTGGCGTAAAATGTTGATTTGTATTACTTAATATTAATATATATATATATATATATATATATATATATATATATATATATATATATATATATATATATATATATATATATACACTCCCGTCCATAAGTTTAATCGCACTTAAATAAATTAGATTTGTGTTGTTTCAAAACTCAAAAACGAGACGATGTAGAAATTTTTTTTCAAGATAGGGTAGTTATGTTATAAATGAAGATATATAAATAAATTTAACGACGTTTGTTTTGAAAGACAGTGAAATTTTAGATCGGTGATAGTAAAAATATAAGTAATGTAAACAATGCCCTCCAAGAGGAAAAAATGATCTTTGGTCATCTCTTAAAACTATTTGGAGTACTGTTGATGGCCAGTATTTGCAAAAGCTGTGTGATACGACTGCCTCGAATTTGCCAGGCTATCATTAAATCTAAAGGTGGTCATTTCGACGAAAGTGCGATATAATTTAAATTATTAGTTCGTGTTAATATGTAATAATAAATATGTTTTTTTTTATGGAAATTAAATTAGGTATGTTAAAATTATATATTCCTTTTATTGTTACCTAAAAAAATCTTAGAAAACTGCCATTTCACTATAAAAACCACTATTACGCAAGGTGCGATTAAACTTATGGACGGTAGTGTATATATATATATATATATATATATATATATATATATATATATATATATATATATATATATATATATAAATGAGTTATGACTTACGTAAGAATATTTTTCTAATGTAATTCTTATTTTTTTAAATTAATAGTGTTCATTTTGTGGCTGTGAATGCTAGCAGTGCTTGTTATAATACAAACTTGAATATTATTTGTAATTTCTAATTGGTTCGCTGTGAATACTCCTTAAGGGGGAACAACACGGTGACGGTAAAAAAAATCGATATTTTTTTAATATAATTTTAAAGAATATATCTTTTAGAATATTTCCCTAAAATATTATGCTGAAAAAAATGTATCAGATGATTACAACCTGCGCTACATCCATAACCATGACGCTACCTCTTCTTTGAGCTGTCTCTGCAGAACGCCAAGAAAAGCATCAAGTTATTATTATTTTTCAATTAAAAAAAAATCCTAAAAGAACTTAGATATCTACCTAATTTAATGCAGCAAACTCCATTAATCTACTATTTCTCAGTTCAGAGAAAAAAATTCGAGAAAATGAGCAATTTTTTCGGCCGTCACCGTGTTGTTCCCCCTTAAGCTTTAGAAAATAATATTTATAAATAGTTTTTTAGAATGATTTGTTGTTGTGGAAGTACAATGTGATACAAGACAATATGTATAAGTACTACTTGGATGTGCTTCATCCATAATGTACAATGTACAAAATGTATTTTTCACTAAACAAGAAACTCTTAAACTACACAAAAACATTTAAATTAAATCATAGAAATAAGCAACAAATATGAATTTGCATCAAAACGAGTTCAAACCTAACGCTAGTACGATGCAAGCGCAAACAAAGTTTCTGACGTCACACTCGCTCTATCTCTTTTAGTAACTCTTTTTTGCTGATGAAATTGATGAAAATTTTTAAATTTTTTTCGTATATAGTAATAGACACACTTTATTATTTATATATTAATTTAATAATAAGCCATATGGAGATTCTATTCCTATTATTTTTAAAATTTTGTCCACGCTTTCATTGTGTTATATTATTTTAGTTGTTTACCCGTTGAAGATTTGAACAACGCTAAAGAAAATGATCATGATCGATGCAAACGTTGTAATAGAAGGGTTAGTTACATTAAAGCCTTTTTAAGCCCTTAGGGGCCCATGATTATCGTATAAATACATATATTTATATATCTTCTTCTTTTATTTACAGGTTTATCTTGTTGAAAAAGTGCAAGCAGGTAGAAGTACTTATCATGATTATTGTTTTACATGCTATATGTGCCGAAGGCCCCTAAACAGCCTGAATATGCTATCCAGAAAAAGCGAAGTATTCTGCAAACGTGAGTTTTACTTCATGAATATTTTGCTTATGTATTAAATACATTTATTTGTCCTTTAAGATTGTCATTTGAAGTATTATGGTCCTCAAACATATGGATATGGAATATTACCAAATTTGTCATTTTAACTGTATTAATAAATGGTTATTTCTCATAATATAGATTGTTTACTTCACACAAAGTGTCTGTATCAACAAAAAATATCTGGAGTGGCCTACACTCAACTTTCTTTTACGTAGTTTTCAATAGATAGATATTAATATACATATATATCCCAAACAAACTGTCTACATATATATATATATATATATATATATATATATATATATATATATATATATATATATATATATATATGTATATATATATATATATACATATATATATATATATATATATATATATATATATATATATATATATATATATATTATATATAATCTCAAACAAACGGTCAAACTAACCAATACTCTACAGGAATACTCTGAAGTGTCTATTTTGTTTTCCTGGCAAAAACAGGCGCAGATAATAATAATTATTATAAAGTGATAACATAAATCTTTTGCTGACCAATATAAAATGAAAATTCAAATTAAATTACTATAACTTAATAATAACTGGATAATTATACCAATTTATAATGGATCTGTATTTGAAGTACGTACTTATCGTATTCACTCTTAAACTGTCAAACTCCACAGTAAAACTCTGAAATTGTTATTTAATTATGTTAGCAAATATATAATATAAATTGATTCTATAATAATTTACCTGATACAATTTATTCTAATACGAATTCAATATTTTAAATATTAATTCATACAGATAACTGTCAATATAATGCTTGTTTGTTTTCAATAAACAAGAAACAAATGATGAAACTCATGGTTGATCCGATTTAAAAATAAAATTTGTCACAAGTGTAGGTATAACTATGGCAACGTAAATAAGATATTTGAGTTTTTTCATAGCAGTTATCTCATAACTGGTACAATTTATGAAGAAACTTTTCAAACAAAACTTGTGCGAAATATTATCTTTCATTATGAACACAACTATTTTTGTCGTAAGTGTAGCCGTTCTAGTGATATTGGAGATAGAACAAAAATGCATAGAGTAAACATGCATTTCTCGTCCGAAAATAGTCACATTCGATTCAGGGAAGGTCAAAACATGTATATCCGCTGAAATCTCGAGTTCGAAAATCATGACTATCATGATTACAATACTTACTTATTACTCTGTAAAAGAAAGTTAAAAACTCCGAAAATAGTTAGATTAGATTAAGTAAAACGTGTATTTCCGTTAATATGCCTAGTTCAAAAATGCCATGATTACAATACATCGTATACTTACAAATCGCGAATATTTTTGTTCCAAATCTGTAGGCAAACCGAGAAACCCAATGTTCGGGAGAGAGAGAAGGAAAGACATAAAATCGACCCTTATATAAACAGAACGTGAAATGCAGTAGAGAGAAAATGGAGGGTGGTAAAATTCAGTTGTTATGTATTTGACAGATGAAAGATTATTACGCTATTATCCCCTGTTTTATTTTAATTAAACACACAGCACCGCCAAAGGTTCAAGATTAACCGATAACAAATTATCGATATAGTTATATAGTCGTGGCGCGACTTTTAATTCATTCATATTTATTGTTAATAAAATTTTAATTAACCGGAAACGTGAATAGTTAATCATATTAACAAATAAAATCATTCGAGGTTTGATAATCCAAAACATATGGTCTTTAGATGAGACTAATGACTATAATATTGATAATAAATATGCAAGTCTTAATAAGGCGTAAAAGTAAAAAAATTCATTAACAAAAAGTGTTTGTCTCGTCGCCCTGAATCCAAAAATATATATAACTTATATACTTGGATGTTAGTCGTCGCTCGCTCGTAAGACCAAATTTGTGCTTTCTACTCCTCTGAAGGTACCGGAGCGATTTACACCACATTTGCTACACATATTACTTGGTATCTCGTTTGAATTCACTCGCAGTTTAAATCCAATCGCCCGTATACTTCCCGAGTTATAGGGCCCCAAAATGTAGAGCCCCCCTTAATACTGCCCTAATAAAAATAATTAAAACACCCAAAAATTCTACTAATAATTCTAAGATATTTTATGTCTACAAGATTTTTTCATATTGCTAACGCAAAGCCCGAAAAAAATTATTAAAATTTATACATTAGAGTTTTAAAATATGTAGGTACTGAAAAACATATTTCTTTTTATATTATATTAAAATAATCTACAAAGAATTGTAAGATGTTTTATTTCTAAACATTTTTTTTCAAATTGTTAACCAAAAGGCCATAATAATTAAAAACTGCTGCTCGCATCGCATATATTACTTATAAGGCGAGCTGGACGCATAGGTGCGTTGTACCTAAGCTTGTTTTTTTTCAAAATAATTTACTAGAAATTGTAATACTTTTTATTTCTATTACAGTTTTTCATATTGTTAACCAAAAGGCCATAAAAATTAAAAATCGCTGCTCGCATCGCATATATTACTTATAAGGCGAGCTGGACGCATAGGTTCGTTGTACTTTAGCTTGTTTTTTAACAAAATAATTTAGAAAATATTGTAAGGTTTTTTATATCTATCACAGTTTTTCAAATTGTTAACCAAAAGGCCATAATAATTAAAAACCGCTGCTCGCATCGCATATATTACTTATAAGGCGAGCTGGACGCATAGGTGCGTTGTACCAAAACTTGTTTATTATCAAAATAATTACGAAATATTGTAAGACCTTTTTATATCAATAACATATTTTCAAATTGTTAACTAAAATGCCATAATAATTAAAAGCCGTTGCTTGCATCGTATATATTACTTATAAGGCGAGCTGGACGCATAGGTGCGTTGTACCAAACCTTGTTTATTATCAAAATAATCTACAAAATATTGTAAGACTTTTTATATTTTTAACATTTTTTCAAATTGTTAACTAAAAGGCCATAATAATTAAAAACCGCTGCTCGCATTGCACATATTACTTATAAGGCGAGCTGAACGCATAGGTGCGTTGTACCTAAGCTTGTTTTTTATCAAAATAATTTACAAAATATTGTAAGGTTCTTTATATCTATTACAGTGTTTCAAATTATTAACCAAAAGGCCATAATAATTAAAAACCGCTGCTCGCATCGCATATATTACTTATAAGGCGATTTGGACGCATAGGTGCGTTGTTTGCATAAGAATGTAAAATGCGCAATAGCTGGGCTTCTTTAAAACAAAATCCTAATAATAATTCATATATCTAACTTCATATTCCCGGCGTTGAATTTATGCGCCAGCAATCAATTTCGAATCGTTCGATCTCGCGTTCAATTTTAATCACATCCAACTGTTCCCAAACTCACACCAACCAAAGGCCAATTCGACAATCTGTTCTCACTCACCAACCAATTCATAACATCCATCCTTTTCCCGCTACGATCACTCGATATGAGAATAGAGAGAGAACGATATTGGATTGAGAGAGAGAGAGAAACAATACACGCTGCTGTCGTAAGATTTATAGCGACCAATTTTATTGTAAAATGAAAGACTTTGTGAATGTGTGTGAGTTGGGGTCGCCGTGTAAATCATCTGCGACGTAACCTATGGCGTCATAACGGCACTTAGTTCCGCATTTCGGCGATAGGAGCGCGCTGTTTTTATTGAGCGCTGATTTTTACAAATTTATTATTTGTTGTGCATAGAAAAGCTGACCCCCTTCTGAGATCACATGTCTATAAAGATTTACTTGTTAGCTAAAGCAATTCGTCGTATGTCTGTAGCATTCTCAGATTAAAAAAAAAATCCCAAAAAATGTTTGTCTCGCCGCCCTGAATCCAAAAATATATATAACTTATATACTTGGATGTTAGTCGTCGCTCGTTCGTAAGACCAAATTTGTGCCCTCTACTCCACTGAAGGTACCGGACCGATTCACACCAAATTTGGTACACATATTATTTGGCATCCCATTTGAATCCGCTCGCAGTTTAAATCCAATCGCCCGTATACTTCACGAGTTATAGGGCCCCAAAATTTGGAGCTCCCCTTAATACTGCTCTTATAAAAATAACTAAAAAACACCCAAAAATTCTACTAATAATTCTAAGATATTTTATATCTACAATATTTTTTCATATTGTTAACCCAAAGGCCATAAAAAAATATTAAATATTATAATTTTAAATTTTAAAACTGTTTTTATCAAAATAATATACAAAAACTTTTTATATCTATAATATATTTTCAAATTGTTAACAAAAAGGCCATAATAATTAACAACCGCTGCTCGCATATATTACTTATAAGGCGAGCTGGACGCACCGGTGCGTTGTACCTAAGCTTGTTAAATATTTATCTGCAATACGAAATACTCTTAAAAAGCGTTATTAGTCGATTTATTTGTAATAATTGATTTCAAATGACAAATAAACATTTATTTAAGTTAATTTTCTAACCTTGTCAAATATTGTCATGCATAGGACGATTTATTAAATAAAATCTACATACATGCATATCTTTGGCAATATAAATAAGATATTTAAGATTTTCCGTAGCAGTTTTCTCGTAACTGGTACATTTTTTGAAAAAACTTTTCAAACAAAAGTTGTGCGCAATATGAATATCTTTCATTATGAACTTAACTATTTTTGCCATAAGTGCAGCTGTTCTAGTGATATTGGAGATAGAACAAAAATGCATAGAGTAAACATGCATTTCTCGTTTGAATATTCTTTTCTCGTAACTGGTACATTTTTTGTTGAAACTTTTTAAACAAAGTTGTGCGAAATATGAATATCTTTCATTATGAACCTAACAATTTTTGCCATAAGTGCAGCCGTTCTAGTGATATTGGAGATAGAACAAGAATGCATAGAGTAAACATACATTTCTCGTTTGAATATTCTTTTCTCGTAACTGGTACATTTTTTATTGTAACTTTTCAAACAAATGTTGTGCGATATATGAATATCTTTCATTATGTACATAACTATTTTTGCCATAAGTGCAGCCGTTCTAGTGATATTGGAGAGAACAAAAAATGCATAGAGTAAGCACTTCCGGTTTGAATATTCTTTTCAAAAATAATAGATGCACATTTAGGCCAGATACAAGTCTTAAGTTTGAAGTCTCACAATTTTATATTCGATAGCTTTGGTTCTAGAACGTTCACAGTCACACAGACACACAGACGTCATTCCGAAAATAGTCACATTAAATTCAGGGAGGGTTAAAACGTGAAATTTTAATTACAAATTACTATGTATAAGAAAGTAATTAATTAGTTGCCATCCAAAATATTAAGTTTCAGAATTTTAGGTTCGACAATTTTGGCTCTAGAGCGTTCACAGACGTACACGGACGTTATTCTGAAAATATTCACCTTCGATTCACATTTAAAAGCAATCTAGAACCATGGTGGCCCTTATGGAAATTCCATTTATTACACCCCTGTTACTAAACTAGCTAAAAATGTTACGTATATGTTTAATAGGCGAAATATCATCAATCGCTTTTTATTACAATTTTAATATAATATAAAAACGACAATATACCCCATATAATAAAATACAATGAACCTAAAATCACTATAAACGGGAATTTTACCCCATTTTCATAAAAACCAAAAAAGTGTCGAGAATACAAAGACCTTTATATATATATATATATATATATATATATATATATATATATATATATATATATATATATATATATATATATATATATATATATATATATATATATATATATATATATATATATATATATATATATATATATATATATATATATATATATATATATATATATATATATATATATATATATATATATAAGCTGTTTTATTATATCAAAATAAAATGTTAATATAAATGCAATATTTTTTTATTATTCTTAATCTGTATAAACATAAAGCATGGGCGTGGTAACTAGTTTTTTTTTTCGGTGTGATTATCGTAGTTTTTGTCCAAAAAGAACAGAAATGGGAAACTGTGTGTTACTAATAATAGCGAATTTTTGGAACGATATATCATAGGCCACGCCCACTCTTTCAACACGTGCCAAAATGCGAGGTGGGCTGTGAAAATGGCCTGCTGCGATATATGTTTGTTATGTTTACAGGTTTTCTGTGTTAAATGTCTAGGGTCACGTGATTACAAAGCATTATAACGGGTATTTTTGGTGCATGTGCCTTTGATCTAGCTATGTGTGACAATTTTAACAACAGTTTAACATTTTTTTTCGCATTTTAGTTGATTTTTGACATTCTTTGTCATGACGAAACATGAAATTAACGTTTTACACTGAAAGAACAAAAATTGTCTTTATAGTTGTTGATAAATCCTTATTTAAGTATTTCTTTTGAAAAATAAATAGATTAGTTTATTAATAATGAATAAATTGAGCAATATTAAAGAAAATATTCTTGAAATTAGAAATATTTCCAAAGAAATAAATATATTAACTATTCATATTTATGCAACCAGCATAGCTGAAGAGTTATACAAGTAGTTGACTGAATTAACTTTGTAATATTTTTTCTCACCGTACGAAGTACCGAAGAAGCTAAAGTAATCGGTTGTGTGTTTGTAGCATTCTTGGATCAAAAAATTTCATTAGCAAAAAGTGTTTGTCTCGTCGCCCTGAATCCAAATATATTTATAACTTATATACATGGATGTTAGTCGTCGCTCGTAAGACCAAATTTGTGCCCTATACTCCTCTGAAGGTACCGAAGCGATTTACACCAAATTTGCTACACCTATAATTTGGCATCTGATTTGAATTCGCTCGCAGTTTAAATCCAATCGCCCGTATACTTCTCGAGTTATAGGGCCCCAAAATTTAAAGCTCCCCTTAATACTGCCCTTATTAAAATAATTAAAACACTTAAAAATTATACTAAAAATTCTAAGATATTTTATGTTTACAAGGTTTTTTCACATTGTTAACCCAAAGCCCGAAAAAAATGATTAAATATTATAATTTTGAATTTTTAAATATGTACTAAAATTATTTTGTTATCAAAATAATCTACAAAAAATTGTACGACATTTTATATCTATTATAAATTTTCAAATTACCAACGAAAAAGCCATAATGATTAAAAACTGCTGCTTGCATCGCATATATTACTAATAAGGCGAGCTGGACGCATAGGTGCGTTGTACCTAAGCTTGTTTAGTATCAAAATAATCTACAATAGATTGTAAGACTTTTTATATCTATAACATATTTTCAAATTGTTAACCAAAAGGACATAATAATTAAAAGCCGCTGCTTGCATCGCATATATTACTATAAGGCGAGCTGGACGCATAGGTGCGTTGTACCTAAGTTTGTTTAGTATCAAAATAATCTACAACAGATTGTAAGACTTTTTATATCTATAACATATTTTTAAATTGTTAACCAAAAGGCCATAATAATTAAAACCGCTGCTCGCATCGCATATATTACTTATAAGGCGAGCTGGACGCATAGGTGCAATGTATCTAAGCTTGTTTTTTATCAAAATAATTTACAAGAAATTGTAATACTTTTTACATATATAACATATTTTCAAATTGTTAACCAAAAGGCCATAATTATTAAAAACCGCTGCTAGCATCGCATATATTACTTATAAGGCGAGCTGGACGCATAGGTGCGTTGGACCTAATCTTGTTTTTACATCAAAATAAACTACAAGAAATTGTAAGACTTTTTATATCTATAACATATTTTCAAATTGTCAACCAAAAGGCCATAATAATTAAAAACCGGTGCTCGCATCGCATATATTACTTATAAAGCGAGCTGGACGCATCGGTGCGTTGTACGTACCGAATCTTGTTTATTCACAAGTTACGTATAAGAAAGTCGAGTGCAGGCTACTCCACAGTTTTAACTGTTTTACACGTTTAATATATGACAGAAAGTATTGTGTTCACAAAAGAATCGAGCGTGAATTTTTAATGGAAATATTCGTGATAAAATAAATTTAAAAGAAATGATTGAATTAAGCATAAGTTGGAGGGTGGCTCTGAAATGTCGCCTGGGGCCGAGGTGGCCATGGTGGCCGTGGTACCGCTCAACATTTCACCGTATTTTTAAGTTAATTGGTTCTGAAAAGCGAGTTTCCACTTTTACGATTTTCCGGCAGTTGCTGTCAAGATAATTAAATTTTTAAAGCATTTTTCACTGCGTCAGAGTCAACTGGCCGAGGGCGACAGCGGTCGTCTTACTAACTAACCCCCGCCATCCAGCATCCACGGACTGTTTTTCATTCTTCCGCTGCCTCTTATAAAAATTCTTATATTTCGACAATCTGTTATTTAGATATCTCACCCCTCAGATTAAAATCCTCTAGATTATTCCAAGAACTTGTATAAAGCTCATTTTAAAAGAAAATAATAAAGATATTTTTATGTTTCTTAAACATTTTTCATGATTTATTTACCGAATTGTTCGCAAAATATACCGAAGATTAAAAGGTGATTAGTTGTACAATAGAGCATTTCGGATTAAATACAAGATTCGGTACGTAAAACGCACCGATGCGTCCAGCTCGTCTTATAAATATATAATATATTATGGCCCTTTGGTTAACAATTTAAAAATATGTTATAGATATAAAAAGTATTATTTCGATTGCACATTATAAAATTAAAAATTATAATATTTTATATTTATTTTCGGGCTTTGAGTTAACAATATGAAAAAATCTTGTAGACATAAAATATCTTAGAATTGTTAGTAGAATTTTTGAGTGTTTTAATTAATTTTATAAGGGCAGCATTAAGGGGGGCTCTAAATTTTGGGGCTCTATAACTCGGGAAGTATACAAGCGATTGAATTTAAACTGCGAGCGAATTCAAATGGGATACCAAATAATATGTGTACCAAATTTGGTGTGAATCGCTTCGGTACCTTCAGAGGAGTAGAGGGCACAAATTTGGAGTGCCTTTAATATTCAGAATTCTCTCGTTATTTTGTCTAAATTAGAGATTTTTAGCTCGCCGTACGTAGTACCGAAGAGGCTTAAGCATTCGGTCGTGTGTCTGTAGCATTCTCGGATCAAAAAATTTCATTAAGAAAAAGTGTTCGTCTCGTCGTCCTGAATCAAAAAATGTATATAACTTATATACTTGGATGTTAGTCGTCGCTCGCTCGATCAAATTTGTGCATTCTACTCCTCTGAAGGTACCGGAGTGATTTGTACCAAATTTGGTACATATATTATTTAGCATCCCATTTGAGTTCGCTCACAGTATAAATCTAATCATCCGTATACTTCCCGAGTTATAAGGCCCCAAAATTTGGAGCCCCCCTTAATACTGCCCTTATAAAAATAATTAAATCACTTAAGAATTCTACAAAAAATTCTAAGATATTTTATATCTACAAGATTTTTTCATTTTGTTAACCTAAAGCCCGAAAAAAATTATTAAATATTATAATTTTGAATTTCAAAATTTGAACAAAAATTTTCTTTTTATCAATATATTCTAAAATTAAATGTAAGACTTTTTATATCTATAACATATTTTCAAATTGTTAACCAAAAGGCCATAATAATTTAAAACCACTGCTCGCAACGTATATTTTACCTAAGGGCGAGCTCTGCGCGTTGGTGCGTTTTACGCGTACCAAATCTTGTTAACTCGAATATAGTCTTAAATGGAAGTAATCTACACGGCGACGTATGAAAAGAAATATATATATATTTGAATATTAATACACGAAACAATGAAAATAATGCAATTTGTAACTAACAGTTTAAAATATAAATAATTTAACAGAAATATTTCAATAATAAATACGGCCCATTGTAGTAATAAGTTATAACTTCTGTAGAATATTAGTTAAAATGTATAAATATGGATAATAATTTCGTAAAATGGAATATTGAGAGATCTAATTATCGCATAAATATTTCAGCTTTATGTTTAACTTTTAACATAAGTAGATAGTATTTTTACACGGAGAGAAGAGAGAATCCAATTCTCAAAATGACATTTACATTCAATGCCGTCAATTAATCAACAATTAGCCGGTCGAATAATCACGGCAGAGAGCACGTATAAGGCCCTTTTGTATACGTGCGGTGTTGTCGTTACTGCTTCACTTGGTTGGTTATTTAAACGTACTGCGTACACAAACAGACGCACACACATATGAAATATAACATATGAAAATAAATGAATTAATATTTTTTAAATTCCCCTCTGCCTTTTTCTGACTGTCTATATTTGTATGAGTGAGATAAACGAATTTACGCTTGACTACACCTAAAATGCTAGCTTATATTCTTTCTGTTTTGGGATGCCTGTGATTTTTATTTTTTATACCAGTGTTGGTTCTAAAGAAATTCCACCATTTTCAATAACCTTGTCGAGGGCTGCATTTTTAGCTTTAGAGGCATTCAGTTGTATGTCTGTAGTATTCTTGTTTCAAAAAATATCCTTAGCAAAAGTTCTTGTCTCGTCGTCCTGAATCCAAAAATATATATAACTCTCATACTTGGATGTTAGTCGTTGCGCGTAAGACTAAATTTGTGCCCTCTACTCCTCTGAAGGTACAGGAGCGATTTAAACCAAATTTGCTACACATTATCTTTGGTGTCCCATTTGAATCCGATTCCAGTTTAAATCGAATCGCCCGTATACTTCCGGAACTATTGCGTCTCAACATTTAGAACCCCCCTTAATACTGCCCTTATAAAAATAATTAAAACACCCAAAAATTCTACTAATAATTCTAAGGTATTTTATGTCTACAACATTATTCTATAATGTTAACCCAATGCCGGACAAAAATTATTAAATTTTATAACTTCAAATTCTAAAATATGCACTATTTTAAATATTTAAAATACTGAAAAATTCTACAAAAAGCCATAAAAAATATTAATTGTAATGATTATGTATTTTAAAATTACAAATATTTTTTACGAAAAATTCTAAGATATTTTATATCAATGATATAATTTCAAATTGTGAACCTAAAGGCCATAATAATTAAAAATAATTATTTTAAAATTGAATTTATATGTTACGGTTCAAGTAATTAATCCGGTTATATTAATAATAAACGGCCATTATTAATACTAACTAAATAAAAATGTCAAAGTGATCAATTTGTAAGAATTTATTAAATAAACTGCTTAGGTAAGGTTAAATTATTTCATATATAATAGAAAATAATACAAAAGAATGATTTTATTCAATGTACCAAGCTGAACAAGTAATTATTGATAATTACCGGTAAATATAATTATTACAATTTATTATTTATATATTTATCGAAGACGCAGATATAATTAATAATGGCCGGTTATTATTAATACAAACCGGATTTATTTTGTCAACCGTTACATACATACATACATATACATATATATATATATATATATATATATATATATATATATATATATATATATATATATATATATATATATAAGTATACTTTTACAATTAGTTTAATATATTGTTCAGACAAAATAATCTAAATAGAATATTAGTGGATAATAAAGGAGAAAAAACCTAATACGTCCCTGTATTGAAGCAGGTAAAGCAGTCTACTTCAAAAAGGGTTCGATTTTTACCCTCTTTCGGCCCCAAAACAATTAAAATGCGATCTGTACACTAATTGCTGGGCAACATTAGTTTCAATACAGTAAACGTATTCATATGTCAAGATATTGTTCATATTAGGAACCTGTTTTTGTTGTATTTTATAATGTTAAATGGTGTAGAAAAAGGTTGCTAAATTATTCAATATGGAACGATTTTTTAACGTCTTTATAACTCGACCCCTAAATACATTTTGCTAAATAACAATTCTCTATTGTATTTTCGTGTTCAGTCGAGATAACGATTGCCACATTTAAAAACAAAACATATATATATATATATATATATATATATATATATATATATATATATATATATATATATATTACGTTTTTATTGCCAATTTATCACATATTTCCTAATATCTAGAGATTCGTCGATCATAGAGCCAAAATGCTGACGGGATCGTGTTCAGGGAGGAGAAAACTATGAGATAAGAGTTTAAAATATTTGACTGAGAGTCACATACAGTTTAATGGCCGCCTTGAATGATATTACATAAAATAAACGTTTACCAGCAGCATGTAAGGGATAATATTTGTTGTTGCCCGCGGGATAACCTAGTAAATATATATTAGGATGGCCCTTGAAAGACGAACTTTCTTGTTTCATTTCCTCGGCCATAATTTGATTACAAAATGTGTAATAATAATTGTGCAATTTATCACAGTCCTTAAAAATTAAATTATCACGTGTTTGTAAAGCATTTTTGATAATTTGCTGTTCACATAATAGGGGTGGTTCTAGGCTAATTAAAGTAATCTTTCAAATTCAAATAACTTAAAGTAATCTTACTTCTGTTTTATGCATCACAACAAATTTGCCCACTTATTGCCCTTTAAATACGCTTACATTACTTGGGAATGGATTTTAATTGTTTTCAAGATAGGATTGGATATTGATATACGTTATTAATTATTGTAATTGCTTTATTATAATTGTAAAAGTGGAATTAAAATAAGTATTGGATATTGAGATACGTTATTATTTATTGTAATTGTTTTATTATAGCTGTCCAAGAGAATAAACATATGTATTAATATTGCAATGTATAACTTTTGTGTAGATTATTTAATGTCAAAGACATAATACAATACTAACAAGTATTGTTCTAATATTTGACAATGTATAGTATTATGTATATAGAGCTATTATTTCCGCTATAATTTCAAAACGAAGTACAAATTTTTGATTCTTAGTTATAATTACAATTGATTTGACCCGCCCAGGTGCGAAAATTAGCGGCACACTGGACGCATCGATGTAATAATTCGTAATAACGTAGAATCCCTGCAAACAATTTAAATGTGAAACGAAATCGTCAAAACTGTGATTTGTTCAGACATACTTTTTTTGTAGGACAGTTGGCAGTTACATTCGCATTTTCAACAAGTCTTTTCCACATACTTCCAAGTAGAAATTTCAATTGTGTGCATGGGTCTTCTTTCTCGTAATGGATGAGATTTCGTTTCCAACCCCCATCTCCCCAAATTTCAACTTCCAACGCCAACTGTATATAAATATAATTTTTATAATGATATTGGGATTTTAATGTTATTTTCTGAAAATTTTGCCATTTTTGGAGCTTGTTGTGGTTGCCCTTTGAAACAAGCACCAATCAATAAGAATTGGTAGTCAGGATCCGGCGATACAGTCATTTAAATATGGTAATAAGAAAGTATTAGTTAATCTGACGCCAAATCGAGCCGTTGTAACTTAGGACCTTAAAAAATTGTACGCTTATTCTAGAGGATATGACAAGAAAATAGTAGCCCATTTGGTTGAGAGGGCGCGGGTATTTGAATTTTTGAACCCAAATTGGTCTATTTTCGGGCAAATATAATTTCTGAATGACACCTAAAGTCTTGTGCTTTCCACAAACGATTGTTTTCTTACATGAAACTTATTCCCGATGTCTTCGCTGAGAGTGACGTTACCGGTGATTGCTTCATGGGTCCGGTTATGTTTGTTTAATACTACATTTAATTTAAATTCACTATCAGGTTTGTAAATCGTCTTCACTTGAAGAATATTGACACGTTTTTTAAAATCCGCTTTTGGCTGAAATTTTTTATATTATAACATTAAAGTTGTCTTTTTAAAATTTCCACTTACAAATCCATATAAATCTTTTGACAATATTATAATAATAAAGATATTCAGTATTTTGATCGACGCCATTTTACAGTCTTTAAGCCGGCGGTACACGTTGCGTGGATTGTTTACTCGAACGGTGGTCGAATGTTTGATTCGATAGATCTGGTACAAACGTTGGCTAAAGTTGCTAAGTTGTCTATAAAATGGAGGATGGAGATATTGCAATTGCTACTGCAACGATGGCAGTATTATTCTGTTCCAAGTTACTACTTAAAAAGAAAAAAAAAAAAAAACGGTTATGGAAAACACAGAACTTTCTTATAAATAGTTTTTATTAGAAATATATTTTCCAAAGAACTGTCAAAAACACCAATACTCTACAGTAATAGAATAGAACAAAACATGCATAGAGTAAACATGCACTTCCGGTTTGAATATTCTTTTCGAAAATAGGGGGTGTACATATATACAAGTCTTAAGTTAGAAGTTTCACAATTTTACGTTCGACCGTTTCGGCTCACACACAGACATCACTCCGAAAATAGTCACACTCGATTCAGGAAAGGTCAAAACATGTATATTCGTTGAAATCACATGATCGATTTTCTTGGTGATCTACTTACTTATTACTCCGTAAAAGAAAGTAAGTAAGATAATCAGTCACAGTTACTGTAAACTTCCGTACGAATCGTGCATCAAAACCACGAATGTTTTCATTCGAACGTTGGAACTTTGTCAAAAATACCGACAATATTCGGACGTTGGACGCTTATATATATATATAAATATATATATAATATATATATATATATATATATATATATAAAATATATATATATATATATATATATATATATATATATATATATATATATTTATATATATATATATATATATTACCTATTTCCTATAACCTTGAGTAAATTCATGTATGTATACATTTGCAACAATTACAAATGTATTAGTATCAGTAGTTAACGAATCATGCATTCAAACAAGCATTGTTACAGGCCTTCAGCTCTCCGGTTATCTGATGCACACTAAACGACTAATCGATTATTGATAATGGAATTGAATATAATCGATGTTTTTAGAATTATCGGTGATTTCACTTTCTTACACTCTTAGAAATGAAGATTGAAATTTTAGCTAGTTCGATTTATTTTTAAATCTATGAAGAATAGCCGATTGCTGCACTCTTTTTGACACAAAAATACTCTTTGCGATTCAAATTCTGTATCAATCTTTAAAAGATTGTATTATATTCTTCACGTTCGAGTGTATAATTCTGACTTTAAATTAGTATAAATTCTATCAAAGAGTAGTTAAAATCATTTAACAATTGAAATGTGTACTTTTAAAGACTATATATTTAACTATTGGGGTTAGAAAAAGTTCACTTATAAAGTTAAAAAATTAATATATAAATGGTTGAATTTCTATTAATGAATAAATAAAAAGGAATAACGAAATATTTCGGACTAGAAATATTAGCGAAAATTCACGTTTGGCCCTCCCTGACAAATTTCTTTGTGCGTTTTCTACGTCATTTACAAGGCTACAAGACGGCTATTTTAGAAAAAAAATATGTTTTAAAATAAATACGTTTTTATTGCCAATTTACCACTTCTTTCGCGATTTATTAAATATCTAGAGATTCGTCGATCATAGAGCCAAAATACTGCCGGGATAGTGTTCAGGGAGGAGAAAACTATAATATAAGAGATAATAATATTTGACTAAGAGTCACATGCAGTTTAATGGCCGCTTTGAATGATATTACATAAAAAAAAGAACGTTTAACATTCAAGAAACGTTTACTAGCAGCATGTAAGGGTTAATATGTTTTGTTGCCCACGGGTTAACCTAATAAATATATATTCGGACGGCCCGTAAAAGACGAACTTTCTTTTTTCATTTCCCCGGTCATAATTCGATTACAAAATGTGTAATAATAATTGTGCAATTTATCACAATCCTTAAAAATTAAATTATCACGTGTCTGTAAAGCGTTTTCGATAATTTGCTGTATACATAATAGGGGTGGTTCTAGGCTAATTAAAGTAATCTTGCAAAATCAAATAGCTTAAAGTAATCTTACTTCTGTTTTATGCATCACAACAAATTTGCCCACTTATTACCCTTTAAATACGCTTACATTACTTGGGAATGGATTTTAATTGTTTTCAAGATAGGATTGGATATTGATATACGTTATTAGATATTGTAATTGCTTTATTATAATTGTCAAAGTGGAATTAAAATAAGTATTATTATTATTGTAATGTATAACTTTTGTGTAGATTATTTAATGTCAAAGACATAATACAATACTAACAATAGTATTGTTCTAATATTTGACAATGTAGGATTATGTATATAGATCTATTATATCCACTAAAGTTTCAACACGAAGTACAAATTTTTGATTCTTAGTTATAATTGCAATTGATTTGAACTTCCCAGTAGCCAAAATTAGCGGCATACTGGACGCATCGATGTAATAATTCGTAATAACGTAGTATCCCTGCAAACAATTTAAATGTGAAACGAAATCGTCAAAACTGTGATTTGTTCAGGCATACTTTTTTTACAGGGCACTTGCTAGTTACATTTGCATTTTCAACAAGTTTTTCCCACATACTTCCAAGTAGAAATTTCAATTGTGTGCATGGATCTTCTTTCTCGTAATGGATGAAATTTCGTTTCCAACCCCCGTCACCCCACACTTCAACCTCCAACGCCAACTGCAATTAATATATATCTATATATATATATATATATATATATATATATATATATATATATATATATATATATATATATAAAATATCTTGTAATCATGAAAAAATAACTTTTGTTAACGGAAGCACACGTTTTGACCCTCCCTGAATCGAATGAAATAATTTTCGTAGAACGCAGAACAAGCGATAAAATCAACCAATTTGTGATTGACACCTAACGTATAAGTCTTGTGCTTTCCACAAACGTTTTCTTTTCTTACATGAAACTTATTCCCGATGTCTTCGCTGAGAGTAATGTTACCGCTGATAGCTTCATGGGTCCGGTTATGTTTGTTTAATACTATATTTAGTTTAAATTCACTATCAGGTTCGTAAATCGTCTTCACGTGAAGAAGATTAACACGTCTTTTAAAATCCACATTTAGCTGAAATTTTTTATATTCTTACTTATTATTAAAGTTGTCTTTTTGCATTTTCCACTTACAAATCCATATAAATCTTTTGACAATATTAGAATAATAAAGATATTCAGTATTTTGATCGACGCCATTTTAGTCGGCGCTACACGATGCGTGGAACGTTGGTCGAAGGTTGTCTATATAGTTGTTAAGATGGAGGATGGAGATGTTGCAATTGCTACTGCAACGATGGCAGGATTATCCTGTTCCAAGTTACTACTTGAAAAAAAAAAAACTTACTTATTACTCCGTAAAAAAAAAAAAAACAGAAAATCAGTCACAGTTACTGTAAACGTACGGACGAATCGTGCAGCCGTGCATCAAAACCACGAATGTTTTCATTCGAACGTTGGAGACAATCCTTTGATTCGGGTCAAATATACCGACAATAGCCCGGATGTATCCAAACACGAACGTTGGACCCTGAAAAAATCATAAATGTATACATTGGCAACAATTACAAATATATTAGCATCAGTAGTTAAGAGGAATCCCCATGGTTGGCCGTCGGTGTAAAGGGGGAAGCGCCCGAATATCGTAGCGCCAAAAGAGCTAATGCTATTTACTAAGTTGAAGCGTTCGTTTGACCCTTAAAATACTTGCTAATACATTTTTATCTCGCCTTAAAACTGCTTTTATAAAAATAATTAAAACACTCAAAAATCTATTAAAATATATATATATATATATATATATATATATATATATATATATATATATATAAATATATATATAAAAAAAATCTTGTAATCATAAAATAATAACTTTTGTTATCGGAAACACACGTTTTGACCCTCTCTGAATCGAATGAAATAGTTTTAGTAGAACGCAGAACAAGCGATAAAATCAACAAATTTGTGATTGATAGCTAACGTATAAGTATTGTGCTTTCCACAAACGATTCTTTTCTTACATGAAACTTATTCCCGATTTCTTAGCTGAGAGTGATATTACCGCTGATAGCTTCATGGGTCCGGTTATGTTTGTTTAATACCGCATATAATTGAATTTCACTATCTGGTTTGTAAGTCGTATTGACTTTAAAATCCTCATTTAGCTGAAATTTTTAAAATTATAACCTTAAAGTTGTCTATTTAAATTTTCCACATACAAATCCATATATATATCTGTTGATAATATTAGATTAATAAAGATATGCAGTATTTTGATCGATGTCATTTTACAGTCTAACTTGTGCTAACACGTCGAAATACATTTTCAATATCAAAGAAAGTGGAGTGCAGGCCACTTATATTTTTGAAGATACTTTTCAAACAGAAGTTGTGTTTTCGTTAACAATTTAAAAATATCTGGAGTGGCCTGCACTCAACTTTCTTTTACGTAGTTTTCAATAGATAGATATTAATATATAATGAAAATAACTGGATAATTATACCAATTTATAATGGATCTGAATTTGAAGTACTTATCGTATTCACTCTTAAACAGTCAAATTTCACAGTAAAACTCTGAAATTGTTAATTAATTATGTCAGCAAATATATAATATAAATTGATTCTATAATAATTTACCTGATACAATGTATTCTAATAAGAAATCAATATTTTAAATATTAATTCATACAGATAACTGTCAAAGGAATGCTTGTTTGTTCTCAATAAACAAGAAACAAATGATGTAACTCATGGTTGATTCGTTTTAAAAATAATAAAATTTGTCACAATTGTAGGTATCACCATGGCAACGTAAATAAGATATTTGAGTTTTTTACTTTCTTTTACGAAGTAATAAGTAAGTATAGGGATCACCAAAAATATCGAACTCGAGATTTCAACGGATATACACGTTTTGAGCTTCCCTGAATCGAATGTGACTATTTTCGGAGTGACGTCTGTGTGTGTGTGTGTGTGTGTGTGTGTGTGTGTGTGCGTGTGTGTGTGTGTATGTGAACGCTCTAGAGCCGAAACTGTCCAACGTAAAATTATGAGACTTCAAACTTAAGACTTGTATATGGTCTAGTTGTGCACCTCCTATTTTTGAAAAGAATATTCTAACCGGCAGTGCATGTTTACTCTATGCATTTTTTGTTCTATCTCCAATATCACTAGAACGGCTGCACTTACGGCAAAAATAGTTATGTTCATAATGAAAGATATTAATATTTCGCACAACTTTTGTTTGAAAAGTTTCTTCAATAAATGTACCAGTTACGAGAAAACTGCTACCGAAAATGATGAGAATCTTGTTTACGTTGTCATGGATTCGAATGTAGCTTAATAAATCGGATCATCTGCGCCTGTCAATATTTCGACAAGAAAACAAAATGGTCTGAATTAGATAAATGACATTTCAGAATATTTCTGTAGAGAATTGTTTAGTTTTGATAGTTAGTTAGTTCAAAACCATTACAAATTGGTATTGGTATAATTTTCAACCCATTCATTTATATAAGGTAAGCTTGGTTTTCATATTGTTTCTGTTGGATTATTATTTCCTAATATTATATTTTTATAATCAATAAATATTGATGAAAACTACGTAAAAGAAAGTCCCGCGTTGGCCACAACCCATTTTTCGTAGCAGTTTTCTCATAACTGGTACAATTTATGAAGAAACTTTTCAAACAAAAGTTGTGCGAAATATTAATATCTTTCATTATGAATATTGCTATTTTTGCCGTAAGTGTAGCCGTTCTAGTGATATTGGAGATAGAACAAAAAATGTATAGAGTAAACATGAACTACCGGTTTGAATATTCTTTTCAAAAATAGGAGGTGCACATCTAGGGTATATACAAGTCTTAAGTTTGAAGTTTCATAATTTTTCGTTCGACAGTTTTGGCCCTAGAGCGTTCACAGACACACACACACACACACACACACACAGACGTCATGCCGAAAATAGTCACATTCGATTCAGGGAAGGTCAAAACATGTATATCCGTTGAAATCTCGAGTTCGAAATTTTTCATGATTACAATACTTACTTATTACTCTGTAAAAGAAAGTAAAAATATTATAGATATAAAAAGTATTAGAATTTTTGTAGATTATATTGATAAAAATAAAATTTAGTGCATATTTAAAAATTCAAAATTATAATATTTAATAATTTTTTTCGGGCTATGGGTTAACAATATGAAAAAATCTGGAGTGGTCTGCACTCAACTTTCTTTTACGCAGTTTTCACTAGATATAAATATATGTATATGTATATATATATATATATATATATATATATATATATATATATATATATATCCAAAACCTGCTGTCAAACTAACCAATACTCTACTGAAATATTCTGAAATATCATTTATCTAATAGAGTCTTTTGTTTTCCTGACAAAAAGCATATGATCCGATTTTATAAGCTACATGCGAATCCATGGCAACGTAAACAAGATATTTATAATGTTTTGTAGCATTTTTCTCGCAACTGGTACATTTTTACTTTCTTTTACAGAGTAATAAGTAAGTATTGTAATCATGAAAAATTTCGAACTCGAGATTTCAACGGATATACATGTTTTGACCTTCCCTGAATCGAATGTGACTATTTTCGGCATGACGTCTGTGTGTGTGTGTGTGTGTGTCTGTGTGTGTGTGTGTGTGTGTGTGTGTCTGTGAACGCTCTAGGGCCAAAACTGTCGAACGAAAAATTATGAAACTTCAAACTTAAGACTTGTATATACCCTAGATGTGCACCTCCTATTTTTGAAAAGAATATTCAAACCGGTAGTTCATGTTTACTCTATACATTTTTTGTTCTATCTCCAATATCACTAGAACGGCTACACTTACGGCAAAAATAGTAATATTCATAATGAAAGATAATAATATTTCGCACAACTTTTGTTTGAAAAGTTTCTTCATAAATTGTACCAGCTATGAGATAACTGCTACGAAAAAACTCAAATATCTTATTTACGTTGCCATGGTGATACCTACAATTGTGACAAATTTTATTATTTTTAAAACGAATCAACCATGAGTTACATCATTTGTTTCAAACAAACAAGCATTACTTTGACAGTTATCTGTATGAATTAATATTTAAAATATTGATTTCTTATTAGAATACATTGTATCAGGTAAATTATTATAGAATCAATTTATATTATATATTTGCTGACATAATTAATTAACAATTTCAGAGTTTTACTGTGAAATTTGACTGTTTAAGAGTGAATACGATAAGTACTTCAAATTCAGATCCATTATAAATTGGTATAATTGTCCAGTTATTTTCCATATATTATATATATATATATATATATATATATATATATATATATATATATATATATATATATATATATATATATATATATATATGTATATTAATATCTATCTATTGAAAACTACGTAAAAGAAAGTTGAGTGCAGGCCACTCCAGATATTTTGAAGAAATGTTTCAAACAAAAGTTGTGCAAAATATTAATATCTTTCATTATGAATATAACTATATTTGTCATAAGTGTAGCCGTTCTAGTGATATTGGAGATAGAACAAAAAATGCATGGAGTAAACACTGCCGGTTTGAATATTCTTTTCAAAAATAAGAGGTGCACATCTAGGGCATATACAAAGCTTAAGTTTGAAGTTTCATAATTATTCGTTCGACAGTTTTGGCTCTAGAGCGTTCACAGACACACACACACACACACACAGACACACACACACACACATACAGACAGACGTCATTCCGAAAATAGTCACATTCGATTCAGGGAAGGTCAAAACATGTATATCCGTTGAAATCTCGAGTTCGAAATTTTTTATGATTACAATACTTACTTATTACTCTGTAAAAGAATGTAAAAATCTTGTGGACATAAAATACCTTAGAATATTTACTAGAGTTTTTGAGTGTTTTAATTTTTTTTTATATAGGTAGTATTAAGGGGGGCTTTAAATTTTGGGGCCCTATAACTCGAGAAGTATACGGGCAATTGGATTTATACTGCGAGCGGATTTAAATGGGTTGCCATGTAAATCATAGTTACAATATAAATAAGGCATTTCCCTTACACGGTTTTCCCTTGTCAGCACGCTTTAGTGTTTTCGTTACTTTCCGTAAAGTGTCGTCTACATAAGATTAGTGTGATAATTGGTCATATGCTGTCAAGTGTCTAAATATGCTTGAATTATTTCTTTAAACTTTCTATCCTGTGATGTTTGCCAATGATTCAGAAAGAATTATAAATTTACAGAAAATCAAAGCCACATGTCTTTCGATTTGTTCATCGCGATCTCGCACTTTACATGCTTTGATCCACATTGTACATTGTAATTTTCTGTATACATAATAGAGTTGGTTCTAGGCTAACTAAGGTTATCTTGCAAATTCAAAGAGCTTAAAGTACTTTTATTTCTGTTTTATGCATCAAAACAAATTTGCCCACTAATTACTCTCGAAAAATATGCTTACATTACTTAGGAATGGATTTTAATTGTTTTCAAACTAGGATTGGATATTGATACACGTAATAATTTATTGTAATTATTTTATTATAGCTGTCAAAGTGGAATAAAAATAAGTATTATTATTGTAATATAACTTTTGTGTAGATTATTTAATGTCAAAGACATAATATAATACTAAGAATAGTATTGTTCTAATATTGGACAATATATGATTATGTATATAGAGCTATGATCTCCACGACAGCTTCAGAACGAAATACAAATATTTGATTCTTAGTTATAACTGTAATTAGTTTGAACAAACCAGTTGCGAAAATCAGCGGCACATTGGTCGCATCTATGTAATAATTCTTTACTTCGTAGAATCCCTGCAAACAATTTCAATGTGAATCGAAACCGTTAAAAGTGTGATTTGTTCAGACATACTTTTGTTATAGGACAATCGGAAGTTACATTCGCAGTTCTACAAATTTTATTCCACATAGGCCCAAGTATGAATTTCAGTGCAGTGCATGGGTCATCTTGATCGTGATGGACGATATTTCGTTTCCAACCCCCGTCGCCCCATATGTCCATTTCCACCCTCATCTGCATTAAATATAACGCATTATTATTATTATTATTAATATTATTATATACATATATATATATATATATATATATATATATATATATATATATATACCCTTCAACTATATATATATATATATATATATATATATATATATATATATATATATATATATATATATATATATATATATATATATATATAGTTGAAGGGTAGTCACCACCGACTAGTTGAATGTCAGAAAAATCATGAATATGCGGTGTATTGGGTTATAGTTATGAGAAATAAAACTCAATAAAACTATTTTGTGACTCTTTAATTTTTAGAATCTATATATTTCGCAAGAAATTTCTTGCTTCCTCAGGATTCATAAATTTTGAGTTCATTTTGTAAAATTGAACAAAATTTGTTAAATTTGTTGTTAAATATTAAAACCATTTTTTTAAAATTTAGTAAGTTAAGTCAATTATTATCATTAATATAATAACCCAGAAATGTTTGTATGTGAGTGTGTATGTGAGTGTGTATGTGAGTGAGTGTGTATGTGTGGAACGCTTTTTTTGTAAAAATGCAGATAGGCATAGACGGGGATCGAACTCACGACCTCCAGGGTGAAAGGCATGACACTTAGCCAGTGCACCATGGCGACAGTTAATAAAGTTATAAAAAATAATCAAATAGTTTATACTGAAATAAAACAATCACTACGATTCTGAAGTTCAGTCTGCTTTGAAATAGACAAAAACGAATCAAACGTCAGAATGAAATGTCAAAATTGGTTTTTGTGTGATAAATCTTCAATTCAAAGTTTAATTTTAAGTTTAAGGGGAGTAGCATGCTATAATTTCAATTTTTAAGTATATAATATGAAATAAGTGCATATTATTGCCTAATTAGCATATATTTTTAGCAAATACGTGTTTCTGTACATTTATTTTAATTCATAGTTAATATTTTTCACTTCAAAATGGCCAAGAAGCAGTGATTTTTGAAAATATGAGTTGCGGTAAGATTTTATAGTTCGTCAAATTATAATAACTGCAAGTAAGTAAATTTATAATTCTGATTATTAGAGAAATAAAATCTTGAAGAGATAATTCAAACATATTTAGAAACATGTTTGGTTGGCAATTTTATTCTTTTATTTTTGATGGCACAATCCATTGTATTTTAGCATATAACTAATTATCATCACTTCTAAAACTGCCGTTGTAACACTGCATTAGTTTAATACTGCCTGATTATTTAATTCAAAAACAATAATGAATCAAATGTCAAATCATTAAAAATGTTGTGTAAATACGGTTTGTAATACATATTATTTGAATAATCGATTCAAATAATAAACAGCAATCGTAAGTAAATTTATAAACCTGTTTTTTATATACAATCATAGAAACTGTCTAAATGATACAACACATATGCACCATACAAGGTTAAAATCAAAGTTAAACAAAATTTAGTTTAAATTTATCGGATGTTACACAGTGCATGATAAGCGATCGATTAGTTAATCTCAGCATAGTGATCTAAGAACAAAATAGCGTTCAAAGAAAGAACTCGATTTTTTCTTTATTATTATTTGCGATGTGGACATTTGTATTACTATTATAGTCAAACGATACAAAATGAAGAAAAACCGTGTTATTATTATATAATTATTATATTAAATTACATGAAAATTCGCCATCAGTCAAAACTGACCTATGTTCTGTATACCATATGGGCACATGGTGCCCACGGGTGACCCTAGTTCATAATGATAGTCTTGTAGTTTTTAAAATTATTTGAATTTGGAGTTACACTTTTAGGTAGTTATTTGTTAATAGAGGTTTTTGTTTAACATTGTTAGATTAGAAGAAACAAAAACTTTAAAAAATCAAAAAAAGCAAAACGTGTTTTGTTTAAGTTTGGTTAGTGTGTGCCTTAAACAAAAATCTCCAATATCACTAGAACTTATGGCAAACAAGATTTGGTATGCGTAAGACGCACCAACGCGCAGAGCTCGCCTTTTGGTAAAATATACGTTGCGAGCAGTGCTTTTTAATTATTATGGCCTTTTGGATAACAATTTGAAAAAATGTTATAGATATAAAAAGTCTTACATTTAATTTTAGATTATATGGATAAAAAAAATTTTTAGTGCATATTTTAAAATTAAAAATTATAATATCAATAATTTTTTTCGGGCATTGGGTTAATAAAATGAAAAAAACTTGTTGATATAAGATATCTTAGAATTTTTAAGTGCTTCTATTATTTTTATACGGGTAGTATTAAGGGGGGCTCTAAATTTTGGGGCCCTATAACTCGGGAAGTATACGGGCGATTGGATTTAAACTGCAAGCGGATTCAAATGGGATGCCAAATTTGGAGCGAATCGCTCCGGTACCTTCAGAGGAGTAGAGGGCACAAATTTGATCTTACGAGCGACCGAGCGAGCGAGCGACGACTAACATCCAAGTATATAAGTTATATACATTTTTGGATTCAGGGCGACAAGACGAACACTTTTTCTTAATGAAATTATTTGATCCGAGAAAGCTACAGGCACACGACCGTACGGCGAGCTAAAAACAGAAATAGTTTTCATAATGAAAGATATTGATAGTTCGAAAAACTTTCTTAAAACTCTGAAATGTTCTTATTTATGTTTAGCATAGATACGCATGCATGGGGATAATATTTAATAAATCGTACGAAGTATGCCTGACTACATTTTGACATAGACTAAAAATAAACTGAAATAATTTGATATTTGTCATTTGAAATCGGTTATTCTAAATAGATCGAATGCGAACGTATTTCGAGCTTATTGTTTATTGAAAATTACAACGCAAAACAAATCATAAAATCAACAAATTTGTGATTGATACCTAACGATTTCTGTCTTACATGAAACTTATTTCCGAGATCTTCGCTGAGAGTGGCGTTAGCGGTGATGGCTTCATGGGTCCGGTTATGTTTGTTTAATACCGCATATAATTTAAGTTCACTATCTGGTTTGAAAGTCGTATTAATTTGAAGCAATTTAACACGTCTTTTAAAATCAATTTTTGGCTGAAATTTTTTATATTATAACCTTAAATATTCACTTTTAAATTTTGCACTTACAAATCCATAAATATCTTTTGACAATATTAGAATAATAAAGATATTCAGTATTTTGATCGACGCCATTTTACAGTTTAACTTGTACTAACACGTCGGAATACGTTATTTATTGTATATATAATACCTTTAGCCTTGAGTTAATTAATGAATGTATACATTTGCAACAATTACAAATGTATTAGCCAGATGCGGATCCATGTGGAGGGGGGGGGGGGGGTAATAGGGGTCATGAAATGAGGTTTTAAATTTTGGGGCCTATAACTCGAAAAGTATACGGGCGATTGGATTTAAACTGCGAGCGGATCCAAATGGGTTGCCAAATAATATGTGTACCAAATTTGGTGTGAATTGTTCCGGCACCTTCAAAGGAGTAGAGGGCACAAATTTGGTTTTTCGAGCGAGCGAGCGACTAACATCCAAGTATATAAGTTACATATATTATATAAGTTACATATATATTCAGGGCGACGAGAAAAATACTTTTTAGCTCGCCGTACAGAATGTACAAAATTCTAAGATATTTTATGTCATTAAAGTTTTTGCAATTTGTGAGCCCATAGGCTTAAAAAAATAATATAAATATATTTTGAAGTATATCCGACATTGAACGCCATCTGTAAGTGAAATGAAGAAGTTAAGTTAATTTTTTTGGTTATATTTTCCAATGAATAAACTATTTGCATCTGTGTTTTATTTAATAAAATTAGGAAATGTTCATCAAATAATTTTCAATATCCTTGGCTAATCACGAAACGAATTATATTAACATTTACTAATTGCAATTTCAAATGTGGGGTTATGGAAATTAAAACTGTTATGGTACAGGAATAAATAAATGTTGGGATCATAATTGGTTGGATTGGTTCAATGGGCACTGTGAGTATAATGTCGATGATTTAGAAGTAAACTCAGAAATTCATTTATTTCATATTAAATGCAGAAGAAATGTCATCAAACATTCAAGACACAAACATAAACCAAATTTTAAAGACTCGTATATTATTACATTATTGTATAAAACAATAATTTGAGTATGTTCCAATAATGAATTGCTATCGCTTTTAGTATTGTATTTATTGCGATTGGGCGGTAGCATTGGCGCTAGCGCCATTTCTTGTTGTAAATGACACACGAGCGAGTGCTTTAGCTTCTTCGGTATTTCGTATATATATATATATATATATATATATATATATATATATATATATATATATATATATATATATATATATATATATATATATATATATATATATATATATATATATATATACATATATATATATATATATATATATATATATATATATATATATATATATATATATAATATATATATATATATATATATATATATATATATATATATATATATATATATATACATATATATATATATATATATATATATATATATATATATATATATATATATATATATAATAATAATAATAAACAATTAAAACACTTGGTAAAGTTTCACAGTTTTTATTTAAAACGACAATTGTTTCGACAGATGACCTAACAGTCAAAACAATTGTCATTTTAAATAAAAACTGTGAAACTTTACCAAGTGGTTTAATTATTTATTATTAATAAAATGTTTCACGAAACTCAAACCACAACCTCTATAAATATAATATATATATATATATATATATATATATATATATATATATATATATATATATATATATATATATATATATATATTACCTATAACCTTGAGTTAATTCATGAATGTATACATTTGCAATAGTTACAAATATATTAGCATCAGTAGTTAACGAATCATGCATTCAAACAAGCATAGTTACAGGCCTTCAGCTCTCCGTTTATCTGATGCACACTAAACGATTAATCGATTATTGATAATGGAATTGAATATAATCGATGTTTTTAGAATTATCGGTGATTTCACTTTCTTATACGAATGTATATAACGAAGTATTATTATTACAAAATATTTCGGACTCGAAATTTTAGCGAAAATTCACGTTTGGCCCTCCCTGAATTGTTTCTGACTAATTTCGAACTAATTTCTGTGTGTGTTTTCTTCGTAATGTAAAGCAAAAATAACAGTATGCTGACACAGGAAAGGAAATTTACGAGGGAAATGCGGGATAAAAGACAATGACTTAATTATAGAAAAACTGTATGTAGTAGAAAAAAAAAAAAAAAAGACAAAGTGTTCGCAAGGAAGAGTGCTCCACCACAGTGTGGGGTAGAGTAGGATATTTAGGATATAAGTATAAAATATTGTAAAGGGTTCGTATATAGTCCAGCAAAACTGCATCACGAAGTATAGTAAATTGTGCTCCCAGGGGTAGCAAATTTTTAATAACAGTATGCTGACACAGGAAAGTGACAGCACCTTCAGTGAGGTTACTAACCGCTATGTACGTCATAGCAGTAGTGTTGCACATTGTTATGTCAGCAGTTTGTCAGACTATATAAGAACCCTATGTGGACAACAATGGCAGTTGTTCCACCGGGCTGTATCACCAACTAGTAAGTTACTATCTATCAATATAACCACTTATTTATTGTTACGCAGAACTAGTCCATTGTCTACTCCCCTCTCATCCCTTACCCTACACGTCTATTTGGCAAGAACCCAAGGAAATCATCCAAGGATTGAGCACGCGGGTCAACCCCTTACATTGGTGGCAGCGGTCTACGGATTTTCTTACGGTGCCGAATAAAGATCAGCCAGTTATCCGGGCTGATCGCGACTGGGTAAGAAACAGCAAACAAGATGGTAGGCGCAGGAGAAGGAAAACCAGGAGAGACCGGAGAGGGTACTACGATACCAGGATGTCCAAAAATGTCATTCGGCATGGTAGCCAACACGGTGGAGCAATTCACAGGAAAAGATGCCAGACAGTATTTTGAAAAATTGGAGTTCCGTGCAAAATTAGAAGGATGGACGGAACAACAGACTACTTCCATATTATTATTGCGGCTAGGAGGAGAGGCATACGAGTTTGTAATTCAGCGACCAGATCTACAGGCTGAGAACACAAAATATAATGAGATCAAGAAGGCATTACTATTAAGATTTGAACAACAAAGAGTACCAGGCGAAATCTATCGGCTAGTAGCGCAATGCACACAAGCGGGAGACGAATCAGTGCAAGAGTTCGCAAGCAAATTACGAAGATATATAACGGAGCTGCATAGGGACCTAAGGACGCAGATAGCGGAACCAAACAGCAGAGCACCAGAAACACTGTCAGCAAACCTGATACTGGAACAATTTAAATCAGGGTTGCGTCCGCAAATCAAACGATACACGAGGGTACTAATGGAAGTGTCAGTAAATTTGACTTTCGAGGGGGCCGTAACAATTGCGGAAAGAGAAGAACGAGCGCTCCAAATAGAAGGGAGGGACGAAATTGAAATCGGCGCAGTAAAAAGAACAGTATCAGGCACAAACGCACCAGTAGCAAGACAATACAACCAGGGAAGAAGAGAAGTAAAATGTCTCAAATGCGGAAAATCGGGCCACATACAAAAAAATTGTCGAGAAAATCAAAATTGTTATCGATGCGCAAATCCAGGGCATATAACAGTGGGTTGTCGATCCAGACCTACAGATGATAACAGAAATCAATACCAAGGACAAGGAAATGCGTATCAGAGAGGTCAAGGAAACTGGCGAAATTTAAACGCCTAAGGTCTCTCGTCCAAATAATGCCACGGGGGGCCAACAATATCGAATATCAGAGGAAGATTACAGTACCAAACATCAGCAGAATGCAAAATATAGAAATTGCTAATCTCGTGATCATGGAAATAAACAAAAAACCAGTAAAATTATTAATTGATACAGGATCAGCGATTTCGCTAGTAAAGAAAAACACACAGAACAACATAGAGTAGTCCAGAGAAATATAGGTAAATTAACATCCATATCTGGTGGAGAATTGGCATACAAAGGAACATCCAGGATATATTTCCAAAGGTACAAGAACATTTTTCCATTTGACTGCGTCATCTGTCAAAATGACCTGGCACTAGAAGCAGACGGATTAATTGGTCGTGATTTCTTAAAACATTACAAGGCAAAAATAAACTATTAAACAAATTGCATCACCTTCAGAAACACGACAGTAAAACTTTTTGCTGATCACAGCATACATTCCTTACACACGGACGAGAAACGCAGCGCAAACAAAGTCACCGCAGGAACCGCAACGCAGACAGAAAACATTTCAAACATTGAGACAGGTCAAGAATTTCAAGAGGAAATATCAGTATCAACAGAAAACAAGGTCTCCACAGAAACAGCAACTCAGACAGAAAATATTTCCAACAGTGAGACAGGACAAGAATCTCATAAAGAAATAGCAGTACTAGCAGAAAACAAGGTCAGAATAAAAGAAGAAATAAAAATTCCGCCGAGGAGTGAATATATATGCCACGCTACGCAAACACTTTGCAAACTAGGGAAAGAATTATTAATCGAACCGGAAGAAACAAATATTTACGGCCTGATGACCGCCCGTGCATTGACAAAAAGCGAGAGAGTAATACCGATCCGATTAATAAACATAGCAAACACCACAGTAACAATTCCAAAAAGAACTGTGATAGGAAGGGCAGAAATTTTCAAAAGCCAAGCAGAGGAAAAAATAAATCAAATTGAAACAAAAGCTACAGAATTCGTGGACATAAAATTAAGAGAAATGGAGGCCGAAGTAGTAACATGTCTAGCAAATCTAATAGAAATAATTAAAGGAAATAACCTAGAAACAGTACCAAGACGACAGGAGGAAATAGAAATAAGAAAAATGGAATTAAAACGTATTAAAGAAAGAATAATTAAGGTTGCAGACGAAGAAAATAGAAATACAGCAAGACGGGAAGTATCAGAAAACCAACAAATCGATCGAGTATATAATATATGTAATTGCAACTGGACCAGACCGACGAAGAGCGAAGAAACGATCAACATGGGGATGCAATGGGACAGCATACGAGAGAACGAATCACATAAACTAGAAGACCATTTCGATTTAGGACATCTTAAAGACGACATAAGAAACCAAATTATAAACATACTAGTAGAGTGCAAAGACATATTTCTACTAAAAGGAGCAAAACTAGGTTGCACGCATCGAGTGAAACACAAGATAATAACGGAAGAGGTACCACCAATCGCGAAAACGGCATACAGGGTCCCATTCAGCCAAAAGGAACTATTGAAGAAGGAGTTGACAAAAATGTTAGATGAAGGTGTAATTGAGGCATCGGATTCTCCATGGTCATCACCGGTAGTTATCGTACCAAAAAAATCGGAGAATGGAGAAAATAAAATAAGAGTGTGCATAGACTTCAGGGGGTTAAATGAGGTAACGAGGAAAGATCACTTTCCGGTTGCAAACATGCAAGAGACGCTCGACCAGTTAGGCAATGCAAATTTATTTACAACACTGGATTTAGCATCCGGGTACTGGCAAGTAGAATTAGAAGAGGAAGACAAAGAAAAAACTGCATTCACAACCGGGGTTCAGGTTCGTAAATAGTCTTCACTTGAAGAAGATTTACACGTCTTTTAAAATCCACATTTAGCTGAAATGGTTTTTAAATTATAACTTTAAAGTTGTCCTTTTAAAATTTCCACTTACAAATCCATATAAATCTTTTGACAATATTAGAATAATAAAGATATTCAGTATTTTGGTCGACGCCATTTTACACACGATGCGTGGAACGTGGTCGAAGGTTTGAGTCAAAGAGTGCGAATGTTTGATTCGGTAGATCTGGTACAAACGTTGGCTATAGTTGCTAAGTTGTCTATAAAATGGAGGATGGAAATGTTACAATTGCTACTGCAACGATGGCAGGATTATCCTGTTCCAAGTTACTACTTAAAAAAAAAAACGGTTACGGCCAACACAGAACTTTCTTATAAATAGTTTTTATATAAAATATCTTAAAATTATTAGTAGAATTTTTCAGTGTTTAAATTATTTCTATAATGGTAGTATTATTTAAACAGCGAGCGGATTCAATATATATATAATATGTGTACCAAATTTGGTGTGAATCGCTCTGGTATCTTCAAAGGAATAGAGGGTACAAATTTTGTCTTACGAGCGAGCGACGACTAACATCCAGGTCCAGGTATATAAGTTATATATATTTTTAAATTCAGGGCGACGAGATATTTTTGATCCGAGAATGCTTCAGACACACGACCGAATGCTTTAGCTTCTTCGGTACTTCGTTCGGCTAGCTAACAATAAATAATATATATATATATATATATATATATATATATATATATATATATATATATATATATATATATATATATATATATATATATATATATATTGTAAGAAACTAGGGTTTCTTAGTTTATTTTTTATATTTTAATATGTCTATATTTAATTTGTTATCGTATCTTTGAGGGTGAAACTAAGCATCTGGCAGTGTGCACGTGTGCGTCTGATTTCTGTGGAATTTTGGTCAAATCGTGGAATTCTGTCCAAGATAAGAATGCTAGACTCAGCCTCAGGGTTAAGCACAAGTTTGAACGCGTCGCTATAGAACTCGGATGTGAGGGGTGAAATCAGTATTTTTTCACCCAGTGGGTGGCTAAGTTTAGCTATAAAAGCAGAAATTTAACACGGAAACAGGGAGTTGGTTCGCGTATCGGGTCCACGCCAGTCGAAAGTTTCGCGCCTTTTTTTTAAGTAAACGTTTTGGAACTTAGAATCGTTTGTGTGTTTTACTCTTGGGATTTAGAGTAATTTTTGATTGAAACATTTGCGGACCTTGGAATATTCAAACCGGAAGTCCATGTTTACTGAATGAATTTTTTGTTCGTTCTCCAATATTCACTAGAACGGCTGCACTTATGGAAAAAGTAGTTATGTTCATAATGAAAGTCATACATAATTCACACAACATTTGTTTAAAATGTTTTTTTTAAAAATGTACTAGTTACTCGAAAAGTGCTACGTAAATCTGGAATGTTCTTATTTATGTTTTGCATAGATACGCATGTATGTGGATTATATTTAATAAATCGTATGAAGCCTAACAACATAAATAAGATAATATCACAAATAGATCGACTGCGAACGTATTTCGAGCGTATTGTTTATTGAAAATAGAAACGTAGAAATTTGTGATTGACACATAACGTATAAATCTTTTTTCTACAAACGTTTTCATTTTTTCGTACATGAAACTTATTTCCGATGTCTTCGCTGAGAGTGGCGTTAGCGGTAATAATCTCATGGGTCCGATTATGTTTATTTAATATCGCAGTTATTTTAATTTCACTATCTGGTCCGTAAGTCGTATTGATGTGAAGAAATTTGACACGTCTTTTAAAATCAATTTTTGGCTGAAATTTCTTATATTATAACCTTAAAGTTTCTCTCTTAAAATGTCCCACTTACAAATCCATATATATCTTTTGATAATATTAGAATAATAAAAATATGTAATAGTTTGATCGACGCCATTTTACAATCTAACTAACACGTCGAAATACGTTTTATTTATTGTATATATAATACCTTTAGCCTTGAGTTAAATCATGAAAGGATACATTTTCAACAATTAAAAATAAATTAGCATCAGTAAATAACGTATCATGTAAACAAACAAACATATTTACAAGCCTTCAGCTTTCCGTTTATATGATGCACGCACTAAACGATTAATCGATTATTGATTATGGAATTGAATAAAATCGGTGGTTTTAGAATCTTCGATGATTTTAATATCTTATATGAATGTATGAAACATTTCGGATTCGAAATTTTAACGAAAATTCTCGTTTGGCCCTACTTGAATCGTTTCTGACCAATTTCGAACTAATTTCTGTGTGTGTGTACTTGTGTGTCTGTGTGTATTAAATTGCTCTAGTGCAAAAACTGTTGATAAAATTATAAAACTCTAAACTTAAGACCTGTGTATATTCAAACCAGAAGTGCATGTTTACTCTATGCATTTTGTACTATTTCCAATATCACTAGAACGGCTGCACTTATCTTAAACATAGTTAGGTTTATAATGAAAGTTGTTAATATTTCGCAAAACTTTTGTTTGAAAAGTTTCTTCAAAAAATGTACCAGTTACGAGAAAACTGCAATGAAGAATCATAAATATCTTGTTTATGTTTCCATGGATTCGCATGTAGCTTAATAAATCTGCGCCTTTTAATATTTTTACAGGAAAGCAAAATATAATCAATTAGATTTCAGAGTGTTTCTGTTGAAGTATTGGTTGCTTTGACAGTTTATTTGGTATATACTTGTATATGTATATTTGAATTATATATTTCTAGTGAAAACAATGTAAATAAAAGTTGAGTGCAGAACACTATTTATGATTTGCATATACATATATGCATATTCGGGGATAATATTTAATAAATCGTATGAAGTATGCTTGACAACATTTTGACAAAGAAACAAAATAGACTGAAACAATTTGATATTTGACATTTGGCATCGGTTATCACAAATAGATCGACTGAGAACGTATTTCGAACGTATTATTTATTGAAAATAGCAATATATATATATATATATATATATTAGCATCTGTGTTTTATTTAATAAAATTAGGAAATGTTCATCAAATAATTTTCAATATCCTTGGCTATTCACGAAACGAATGATATTAATATTTACTAATTGCAATTTCAAATGTGGGGTTATGGAAATTAAAACTGTTATGGTACAGGAATAAATAAATGTTGGGATCATAATTGGTTGGATTGGTTCAATGGGCACTGTGAGTATAATGTCGATGATTTAGAAGTAAACTCAGAAATGCATTTATTTCATATTAAATGCAGAAGAAATGTCATCAAACATTCAAGACACAAACATAAACCAAATTTTAAACACTCGTATATTATTACATTATTGTATAAAACAATAATTTGAGTATGTTCCAATAATGAATTGCTATCGCTTTTAGTATTGTATTTATTGCGATTGGGCTGGTAGCACTGGCGCTAGCGCCAGTTCTTGTTGTAAATGATTTTTTTTGATCTGAGAATGCTACAGACACACGAGCGAGTGCATTAGCTTCTTCGGTATTTCGTACGGCGAGCTATAGACAAATATAAACATATTTTGTATGTAAAACAAGCATTCGTGCAAGCATCGGTGCTTATAAGCAACAATCACATGAAATACAATTATGAAAACAATAGCAATTGTTAGAGGTCAAAATTGTTGGAATCATCCAATTTTAAATTTCAATTTTATTGTTAATAATTTTGACCTTTAGATTCACAATCTGTAAAAACGTTATAAATTTTAAACTAAGGTAATCATGCAAATTCAAATAGCTTACATTTCTAAAATTGCTTTTAATTTTTAATTGATTTGTTCACTAATTATGCCTTTAATTATGCTTACATTACTTGTAAATATATTTTAATTGTTTTCATGCCCGGTTTGGATATTGATACACGTTATTATTTATTGAAGTTGCTTTATTATAACTGTCCAAGAGGAATAAACATATGTATTATTATTATTGTAATATATAACTTTTGTGTAGATTATTTAATGCCAAAGGCATAATACAATACTAACAAGTATTGTTCTAATATTTGACAATATATAATTATGTATATAAAGCTTCTATCTCCACTATAACTTGAACACGAATTACAAATATTTGATTCTTAGTAAAAATTGCAATTAGTTTGAATAATCCGGCAGCGAAAATCAGCGGCACATTGGTTGCATCCACGTAATAATCTTTTAATTCGTAGTATCCCTGTAAACAATTTAAATGTGAATCGAAAACGTCAAAACTGTGATTTGTTCAGACATACTTTTTTTACAGGACAATCAGTAGTTGCATTCCCTTGTTGACAAAATTTTTCCCACGCAGTTCCAAGTACGAATTTCAATCCTGTACATGGGTTATCTTGCTCGTAATTAATTATATGTCGTTTCCAACCCCCGTCACCCCATATGTCACCTTCCACCGCCACCTGCAATAATAATAATAATAATAATAGTTCAAACAACAATTGTATGAAAAGTTTCTTCAAACAACAAGATTTGGTACGCGTAAAACGCACCAACGCGTAGAGCTCGCCTTTTGGTAAGATATGCGTTGCGAGCAGTGGTTTTTAATTATTATGGCTATTTGTTTAACAATTTGAAAAAATGTTATATATATATAAAAAGTCTTACAATTTTTTGAAGAATATATTGTTAAAAAGAATATTTAGTGCATATTTTAAAATTAAGAATTACAATATTTTATAATTTTTTTCGGGCTTTGGGTTAACAATATCAAAAAAATTGTAGATAAAAAATATCTTAGAATCTCGAGTAAATTTTTTGACTGTTTTAATTATTTTTATAAGGGCAGTATTAAGGGGGGCTCCAAATTTTGGAGCCCTATAACTCCGGAAATATAGGGGCGATTGAATTTGAACTGCGAGCGGATTCAAAGTGTATGCCAAGTAATATGTGTGGCAAATTTTGTGTAAAACGCTCCGGTACCTTCAGAGCAGTGGAGGGTACATATTTGGTGTGCGAGTGACGACTAACATATAAGTATATAAGTTATATATATATATATATATATATATATATATATATATATATATATATATATATATATATATATATGTATATATATTTATGGATTCAGGGCGATGAGACAAACACTTTTTGTTAATGAAATTTTTTGATCCGAAAATGCTACAGACACACGACCGAATGCTTTAGCTTCTTCGGTACCAGCTACGCGAAAAGTGCTACGGATAACTTATTTATGTCTTGCATAGATACGCATGCATTGTGATACTATTTAATGAATCGTATGAAGTACGTCTGACAAATAAATAATTTGATATTTGTCATTTGACATCGGTTATCCTAAATAGATCGAATGCGAACGTATTTCGAGCGTATATTGTTTATTGAAAATAGCAACGTAAAAGAAACGATATATTTAACAAATTTGTGATTGATAGCTAACGTGTAAGTCTTGTGCTTTCTACAAACGATATCTTGCTTACATGAAACTGCTGTCCGACATCTTCCCTGATAGTGCAGTTAGCGGTGATAGCTTCATGGGTCCGGTTAAATTTGTTTAATACCGCGTGTATTATAATTTCACCTCCTGGTCTGTAAGTCGTATTCAGTTGAAGAATTTTGACACGTCTTTTAAAATTCAATTTTGGCTGAAATTTTTTATATTAAAAACTTAAAGATTCACTTTCACATTTTCCACTTACAAATCCATATATATCTTTTGCCAATATTAGGACAATAAAGATATGTAGTATGTAGATCGACGCCATTTTACAGACTAACTTGTGCTAACTCGTCGGAATACGCTTTTTGTTGTATATATATATATATGTGTTACTGATAGCCTTGAATAAAATTATGAATACATTTTCAGCAATTATAAATATTTTAACAGTAATTAACGTATCATGCAATCAAACAAGCATAGGTACAGGCCTTCAGCTCTCCGTATATCTGATGCACACTGCACGAATTGTCGATGATTGATTATGGCATTTTGTATTGTTATCACAAAATATTTCAGATTCGAGATTTTAACGAAAATAAATATTTTGAGCGTCCCTGAATCGTTTTTGACTATTTTCGAACCGATGTGATCGCTCTACTGTTGATACAATTGTAAAACTCTCTTTTTGCAGGCAATTACTTAACTAGAAGTAGTGGTTTACTCTGGTTATTTTCTCATTATCTTATTCTAGACAAACTAAAATAATCTTGCAATTCGAATACTTCACATTTTTAAAATTGCATAAAGTAATTTTATTTCTGTTTTATGCATCAGAACAAAGTAATTTGCCCACTAATTACACTCTAAATATATGTTTGCATTACTTATAGTGATGCAAAGTTTCGTTACTTTCGAGTACTTGTAACTACTCGTTACATTTAGGTAGAGTTACTACTCGTTACTTTGTATTCATTCACTTGAGTACTCGGACATTCGGATACTATTGCGAACCGCGTATAGATATCTGAACTTTTACTTTTGTCGGTATTTTGCTCTAGCTTCAAAAGTCTGCTGTTGATATGTCGTATTCAAAGTGATTTTGTTCTTTTTACTTTCTTTTACAGAGTAATAAGTAAGTATTGTAATCATGAAAAATTTCGAACTCGAGATTTCAACGGATATACATGTTTTGACCTTCCCTGAATCGAATGTGACTATTTTCGGAATGACGTCTGTGTGTCTGTGTGTGTGTGTGTGTGTGTGTCTGTGTGTGTGTGTGTCTGTGAGCGCTCTAGGGCCAAAACTGTCGAGCGAAAAATTATGAAACTTCAAACTTAAGACTTGTATATACCCTAGATGTGCACCTCCTATTTTTGAAAAGAATATTCAAACCGGTAGTTCATGTTTACTCTATACATTTTTTGTTCTATCTCCAATATCACTAGAACGGCTACACTTACGGCAAAAATAGCAATATTCATAATGAAAGATATTAATATTTCGCACAACTTTTGTTTGAAAAGTTTCTTCATAAATTGTACCAGTTATGAGAAAACTGCTACGAAAAAACTCAAATATCTTATTTACGTTGCCATGGTGATACCTACAATTGTGACAAATTTTATTATTTTTAAAACGAATCAACCATGAGTTACATCATTTGTTTCTTGTTTATTGAGAACAAACAAGCATTCCTTTGACAGTTATCTGTATGAATTAATATTTAAAATATTGATTTCTTATTAGAATAAATTGTATCAGGTAAATTATTATAGAATCAATTTATATTATATATTTGCTGACATAATTAATTAACAATTTCAGAGTCTAACTGTGAAATTTGACTGTTTAAGAGTGAATACGATAAGTACTTCAAATTCAGATCCATTATAAATTGGTATAATTATCCAGTTATTTTCATTATATATTAATATCTATCTATTGAAAACTACGTAAAAGAAAGTTGAGTGCAGGCCACTCCAGATTTTTTTAATAAAAGCAATGGCAATAAAAATATATATTTTTTTAATATTCTATAACATCCAAAAATATAATAATTAGATAGTAAAGAATACAAAACAAAAACAAAGAAAAACAGAATTTAAAATAATTCTTGATTGCAATGCTTCAGCATTTTTGCCTTTGAATCAATTACGCCTATCTGATAGTAACTGACCAGCTTTGGAAAATAGTCTTTTAGATGATTACATGGTGCAACCACGACAAAATGTAACGTAAATTCGGATTAGGTAACTGTTTGTAAAAGTAACGAATACTTTTTCATGTCACTCTACTAGTTACTTCGGATCTTACCTAGTAACGAGTACTCGACTAACGAATAGTTACTTTTTTACATCTTTAACTACTTAGGAATAGATTTTTATTGTTGTCAAGCTAGGTTTGGATATTGATACACGTTATTATTTATAATTATTGCTTTATTATAGCTGTCAAAGTGGAATAAACATATGTATTATTATTATTATTGTAATATATAACTTTTGTATAGATTATTTAATGTCAAAGACATAGTATAACACTAACAAGTATTGTTGTATAAGATTATATATATAGAGCTGTTATTTCAAATATAATTTCAAGATCCATTACAAATATTTGATTCTTAGTAAGAGTCATAATTAGTTTGAACAAGCCGGTTGCGAAAATCAGCGGCATGGCGGTCGCATCCACGTAATAATCTTCTATGTGGTAGAATCCCTGCAAACAATTTAAATGTGAATCGAAATCGTAAGAACTCTGATTATGAACATTTGTTTAGACATACTTTTGGACAAGGACAACTGGTAGTTGCCGTCGATCTTGTCATAATATCATCCCACATAGGTCCAAGTACGAATTTCAATTGCTCGCAAGAATTATCTTTCTCGTAATGGACTATATTTCTCTTCCAACCCCCGTCGCCCCATATGTCCATTTCCAGCTCCAACTGCAATAAATATAACACATTATATATATATATATATATATATATATATATATATTTATATAACTATATGTACAGCTATTGGTTGAAAAGTTTCTTCAAATAATGTACCAGTTACGCGAAAGAAGTGCTACGTAAAATCAGAAATGTTTTAATTTAAGTTTTGTATATAGATACACATGCATGGGGATAATATTAAATAAATCGTATGAAGTATGCCTGCCAACATTTTGACATAGAAACAATATAGGCCAAAATTATTTGACATTTGCTATTTGACATGGGTTATCACAAATAGATCGAATGCAAACGTATTTCTAGGGGTTTTTTTTTTGTTTATTGTAAATAGCAACGCAAAACAAACGATAAAATTAAGAACATTGTGATTGATAGCAAACGTATAAGTCTTGTGCTTGCCACAATCGATTCTTTCCTTACACGAAACTGCTTTCCGAAGTCTTCGGTTGTAGTACAATTGGTGGTGATAGCTTCATGGGTCCGGTTATGTTTGTTTAATACCACATACATTATAATTTCACTATTTGGTCTGTGAGTCGACTTCATTTGACGAATATCGACACGTCTTTTAAAATCAATTTTTGGCTGAAAATTTGTATATTTATTATATTATAACCTTAAAGATTCACTTTTAAATTTTGCACTTACAAATCCATATATATCTTTTGCCAATATTAGAATAATAAAAATATGTAGTACTTTGATCGACGCCATTTCACAGACTAACTTGTGCTAACTCGTCGGAATACGTTTTTTATTGTATATATATATATATATATATATATATATATATATATATATATATATATAACCTATAACCTTGAATTAAATTATGCATTTTTAGATTTACAACAATTATAAATATATTAGCAGTAATTAAGGTATCATGCAATCAAACAAGCAAATGTCGGGCATTCAGCTCTCCGTATATCTCATGTACAATGCACGATTATTTGATTATTGTAGAATTGAATATATTCGTTTAATCGATGTTTTTTTAATCTTCGATGTGTTTGCTTTCTTATATGAATGTATATAACGTAGTATTTTGGCATTTGACATGAGTTAACCACAAGAGATCGATTGCGAACTTATTTCGAGCGTATTGTTAATTGAAAATTGTAACACAACAAACGATATAATCAACAAAAGTTTTAACCGGGTCCAAGCCATTGAAAAATATCTGGAGTGGCCTGCACGCAGTTTTCACTAGATATAGATATATATATATATATATATATATATATATATATAATATTCTGAAATGTGATTTATCAATTTAATTGAGTCTATTTTGTCTCCTGTCAAAATATTGACAGGCGCAGATGTTCCGTTTTATTAAGCTACATGCGAATCCATGGCAACGTAAACAAGATATTTATAATGTTTCGTAGCATTTTTCTTGTAACTGGTACATTTCTTGAAGAAACTTTTCAAACAAAAGTTGTGCGAAATATTAATATCTTTTATTATGAACATAACTATTTTTGCCTTCATGAGTCTTGTTATATTTGTTTAATACCACATTGATTTTCACTAATTGGTCTGTAAGTAAATTTCACACGTCTCACTTTTACATTTTCCACTTACAAATCCATATCTATCTTTTGACAATATTAAAATAATAAAGATATGTAGTGTTTTGATCGACGCCATTTTATAGGCTAACTTGTGCTTACACGTCGGAATACGTTTTTTTATTATATATATATATATATATTATATTATATTATATATATATATATATATATATATATATATATATATATATATATATATATACAATAAAAAAATATTTTAGCGTTGGATTAAATTCTGAATACATTTGTAACAATTACAAATTAGCAGTATCATACAATCGAACAAGCATAGGTACAGGCCAGGTCAATGTCAATGAACCAATAATATTATCATTTTATCTCTTCAAAAATCAGAATTTTAATTTTTTTTTTAAGTTTCTATTGTGTAATTGAATCGATTATTCATAAAATATGTATTACAGCAACCCTGCTTGGCCCGTCTGATTAGATTCACTATACGAATGCGAAGAGAGCCATCTGAATGCATTTACCAACGTTTACTAACTGATCCGAGCGGTCAGAACTACTTCTCATAAACGCTTATAGAATCTGTTTTTTTCACAATACAAAACATTATAATATTTGTTTGACAAATGTTTAACAATTATTGAAATTTTCTGTACAAAATACACAAATTTAAAATTTTCATATTGACACAATTCACATATAGCTGTATGGATTCCATTTAAGTCTATAAAAATATACTATTCCATTATACTATAACTTTATAATTTAGACAACTCGATAAGCAACAAACTGTCAGTTTGAATTTTTCCAAAAGAAGCATTCTACACATATAAACATACATATATATATATATATATATATAAAAACATTTATATCCGTTGAAATCTCATGTTCGATATTTTTGATGATCTACTTACTTATTAATCCGTAAAAGAAAGTAAAAAGGAAATCAGTCACAGTTGCTGTAAACTTCGGTACGAATCGTGTAGCTGTACATCAAAACCACGAATGTTTTCATTCAAACGTTGGAGACAATCCTTTGCCTCGTGTCAAAAATACCGACAATAGCCCGGACGTGTCAAAAAACGAACGTTGAACGCTTATATATATATATATTTCCGATATATTTCCTATAACCTTGAAACCAGTAGTTAACGAATCATGCATTCAATTATATATATATATATATATATATATATATATATATATATATATATATATATATATATATATATATATATAAATATATATATATATATATATATATATATATATATATATATATATATATATATATATATATATATTATCGATTATTTACCGCAAATAATTTATTTCTTTATATTTGATTATTACATTCCTTTACGAAGTAATTAGTAAGTATTGTAATCATGAAAAATTTCATCAGACGCTGTTATTTTTCTCGGACCTTTTCTACTACAATTATCTTCTATTCTACCTTCTTCTAGAGCGAGTGTCAATTGAGGTACTTTTTTCCATTTTCGATGTTATTGAAAAATACGAATATTAATTTATTTTTTGGATTATTTAAGTTTATATATGGTCTTTGCCGACATGGAACAACGACTGAGCATAAATAAAAACTAGTTGCGTACTAAAACTTGCAATATATTGTGAAATCTTGCCTTTGTATAAACTCGTATACAACTGAATGTTCTTTGTTTTTATTGCCAATTATGAAAAAAATATTATTTTGCACAATTAATGTTATAGTTCTAAATCATTGTTATTGTATTTGTGTGTATAAGATACATATTTAATAAATATTTTAAGAAAAAATTAAAACAAAAATATGTTTTTGATACTAAAATTCAAGAAATTGTACTGATTTATACATCGTACACAACTGAATGTTTCTGACTGTATATATATATATATATATATATATATATATATATATATATATATATATATATATATATATATATATATATCTCTAGTGAAATCTGCGTAAAAGAAAGTCGAATGCAGGCCACTCCAGATATTTTTATAGTAATATAATCGATTATTTTAGTTTATCCGTATATTTAAAATTAATTGATATAATCGTTGATTCTTTTAATGGAAAATGATCGATGAAGAAGAAGAATAATAATCGCACAGGCCTAACCGTGTCAAGATAGCGGTTTTTTGGTTCGATTAACGTATCGTTAATTACTACAACTAATGTAAAATATATAATTACAATAATATAATGCAAGGCTGCATTTTACATTAGTTCTAGTAATTAGCGTATCATTCAATCAAACAATTATATTATATAATAATAGATATCATTTTGATAGATTATGTACGAATATTTTTGCAAATTTATAAAAACATATTTATATCATGAAAATGCACATAATATTCCGACAACACGGGGAAGAAAGAAGAGGATATAGAGGAACTACAGGGGAAATACTAATAGTATAAAGAAACTTGCATAGGTGCAGACACTAATGCCTTCTGCTCACCGTATATATATATATATATATATATATATATATATATATATATTTAGTTAGCTTTAATCATGTAAATTTTAATATAGGCCTTAAGGATTGTTCACACAACTATATAATTAGTAATTGAGCTTAGAAATTATAAGTAATAATTCCAGTTTGTGGTATGACATACAAGGTTAACGTTCACAGCAACAAAATTTATCATACATTGTGTTGCTTGGAATGTTAACATTGCTTGTCACAATCACAAACTAGATTATTATTTGTAATTTTCTAAGCTTAATTACTAATTGTTTCGCTGTGAACACAATCCTTTAGCCTTAATCAAACAAACTTTGTATTTTACGGTATCAAACCTAAATTGATTCAAGTAGGTAAATCTTTTTCTCACTGTAGACAGAAATCTACAAAATGATATAGTACTACTGTAGAAGTATTTTTATAGAGCGGCACATGAGTAAACTGCTCCCTAACAATCACACATTTGAGACAATTGATTCAGAAGCATCTATTGGTATGCTGGGTTTAATGCGCCAGTCCAGTGTAGTTGAATATAAAATGAAGCAGTCGTACGAATAAAATTAATAATTGTTATTACAAAACATTAACTCCAGATACATTTGAAATCGCTCGTCGCCACAGAACGCAAACAAAAGCGGAAATAATAGAATTCATTCCTTAGTCAATCAATCACTCACTATATATATACACCTCGCGTTTCAGATCAAAACCATCTGAGAGAACCATCAACAGAGCCGCACATAAACCATAGAAAACGATCAAATCTGCGACAATATATAAACGTCATTCACACACACTTTGCAAAAACGGCGCTACTCCTCTATTTATAGCTACGATGCGAATTGTAAGTTAACCAAAAGCAGTAGATGTGTGTGTGTGTGTGTGTGTGTGTGTGTGTGCTGAGATAGATTAACACAGCGCTATTCCCCCGTTTATTCCATCTATTAATGACTGCATGTTTTGGACACCCGGCTGATTGGGGAGACCCCTAGTCGTAGGGGGCGGTACCGCCAAAGACATCTTCACACAGATACGCGCTTTACAATCACTATACAGTTATAACTGGCTCATCTCTTTATTTCATTTGCTTAAATTATATTGTTAAACTATTGTATTTTTAAGTGACACGTGTCCCTTGATATCTGCTTATTATTGATTTTAACTCTACTTTATTGGACGAAATCTAAAAATAATAATATAAAATACTCGACATTTTAACGGAAATACACGTCTGTCCATGTATAAACGCTTTGGAGTCAAAACTGTTGAAAGAAAATTTATGTAACTTAAAACTAATCTGAAGGTACCGAGCCAATTTTACTAAAATTTAATATACATATAATTATCACACCCATGAAGTTCTTTTCGCATTTTAAATACAATTGCCTGTACAGTTTCAGAATTATAGGGCCCCAAAATTTGAAGTCCTCCTTAATATTGTCCTTAGTTAATTTTTGATTTTTGCCTAAATTGAATTGAACAAAATTAATATATTTTTTATCTACAAAGTTTTTCCAAATGGTGAGCCTAGGGGCTATAAAACAAGATTTGGTAAGATATGCGTTGCAAGCAGTGGTTTATAATTATTATGGTCTTTTGGTTAACAATTTGAAAAAAATGTTATAGGTATTACAATTTTTAGTAAATTATTTTAATAATAAAAATGTTTAGTGCATATTTTAAAATTCAAAATTATAATATTTAATAATTTTTTTCGGGCTTTGGGTTAACAATATGAAAAAATCTTGTAGATATAAAATATCTTAGAATTTATAGTAGAATTTTTAAGTGTTAAAATTATTTTTATAAGGACAGAATGAAGGGGGGCTCTACATTTTGGGGCCCTATAACTCGGGAAGTATACGGGCGATTGGATTTAAACTCTGAGCGTATTCAATTGAGATGACAAATAATATGTTTACCAAAATTGATGTGAATCGCTCCGGTACCTTCAGAGAAGTAGAGGGCACAAATTTGGTCTTACCAATGAGCGACTACTAACATCCAAGTATATAAGTTATATATATTTTTGGATTCAGGGGGACGAGACAAACACTTTTTGTTAAGTAAATGTTTTGATCCGAGAACACTACAGACACATGACCGAATGCTTTAGTACTTATAGTTAGGTTTACATAAATAATATTTTCAGAAAATAATGAAAATACTACTGTGTGCTTATAAGCACACAGTAGTATTTATGCCACGGGTTTTCCTTGTATACAAGGAAAACCCGTGGCAGGGAATATATATATATATATATATATATATATATATATATATATATATATATATATATATATATATATAAACTATATATAGTTTTATCAAGTATAAACAAGTGACAAGAGTAATTCAATAAGGCAAGAACATATTTATGGCCATACGGCCGTGAACAAACGTAACCAAAACTCCCTCGTTTGAAATTAATCAAAATAAATAAATAAATAAATAAATAAAAAGGGGCAAAATAACAATGGGCAAAGAAGATACCCGTGTCAAAATGGCCTTAGTCGGAACGCCTCGATACTCATTATAATAATGCTAGTATAAATATATACAGGGGGTTTGAGTTGACACGCATCATTATAAAATTTAAATTTGCATACATTTCACGCGGTCGCAGAAGGGTAAATATTTGTAGTTTTGTTTGCTAACTATATATATATATATACACTATAGATACATATTTTATATGCATAATAAAATATTATAAATTGATGTTTTGTGAATATGATTAATTCCCATTTTGATTTGAACTGAATTATGCCTGGTTTTAACAAGTAATCTACCAAAACACATGCTTAGGTGCAGGAGTTAGGGGCCTCATAACTCATAAATAAATATATATATATATATATATATATATATATATATATATATATATATATATAACTAATCTCATCGTTGAAATTAATAAACTTAATACGATTACAAATCAACGAATAACATTGACAGAGTAGTCGAAAAAGTTGACGGTTGCCCGGTGACGTAATGGCAATATATTTTTGCCGGCTGCCACCAAAAAGTATTAGTCGCTCTTTCCAGCACCAAATGTTACCATATCAGTACAGCATACAGAGAGGAGACAAAGCTTTGACTTTCCACCATCACCACCATCACCACGGCGGCAGCACCGCTGCTGTAATCTTATATTAATAATTCAATGTCCCTTCTATTAGTGTAATAAAGTAATAAGTCATAAAGAAGAAGAAGAAGCAGAAGAAGAAGAGGAAGAGAGAGAGAGCGAGACTAAAAGGAAGTCAGCAGCAGATGTCGGCGATTTAATATCCGACTAGGAAATGATGGCACGTGAGGCGGCGACGCGCTCGGCTGCGTTCGGATAATGTCGATTGTGTGTGTGTGTGTGTGTGTGTGTGTGGCCGTTATGTTTTCAGCCGTTTCTTGTCTTTGTAAGAGAAAAGTGATGGGTTTATTGTTATAGGACCATTTGATGGGTATTGGGATCAAGGTGATAAGAACTGGAGATAGGATAAACAAGCATTAGGAGTTTGAAATCTATTTGAACTTTAGCTCTTAAGTCTTTATTATAAAGTTTAAGTTCTGAGTTGTCCTTCACTCGAGTTACTTTTCATTATATAAGTAAAATTACTTTAGTTTCTTTCTGTTCTTTCAAGCGCAGCGCTTGAGTAAAATATTTTGTTTGATTAAAGCTAAGACCCACATTCAAATTTACAGGGGCTCTAGTTTATGATTAAAGCTAACTTTTAAGATCAGTCAGCACTTTTTTTTTTTTTTTTTAAGTCGCTATGATAATATGCTTTTAATAATTAAACTGTATTTACAACATATCAAAAAATTTCTTAGTCATATTTGCATCAAACTTTGCATTAGAGATTTTCTTCTAAATTTCACTTTTATTAGTGTAAAATACGCGTGAAATTGCTTAAAAGTGCATTTTTAATGTGTAATAACTTCGAAACTTACTATCCAAAAATTCTAAAAAAAAATCATACATCGGGAAATTCCTTTTTTTTATAATTCAATAAATTTTTATTATTCAAAAGTAGGATTCGGTAAGTACAACGCACCGATGCGTCCGGCTCGTCTTATAGGTAAGATATGCGAAACGGGCTGCGGACTTTAATTATAATGGCCTTTTAGTTAACAATTTGAAAAAATGTTATAAATACAAAACGATTATTTCGAATTAAAAAGATTTAATGCATATTTTAAAATCCAAAATTATAATATTTAATATTTTTTTATGGCCTCTGGGTTAACAATATGAAAAAATCTTGTAGACATAAAATATCTTAGGATTCTTAGTAGAATATTTGGGTGTTTTAATTATTTTTTTAAGGGCAGCATTAAGGGGGGTTTCAAATTTTAATGCATATTTTAAAAGTCAAAATTATAATATTTAATAATATTTTTCGGGTCTTGGGTTAACAATATGGAAAATCTTGTAGATATAAAATATATTAGAATTTTTAGTAGAATTTCTCGGTGTTTTAGTTAATTTTATAAGGACAGAATGAAGGGGGGCTCTACATTTTGGGGCCCTATAACTCGGGAAGTATACGGGCGATTAGATCTAAACTGCGAGCAGATTCAAATGGGATCCTAAATAATATGTGTACCAAATTTGGTGTGAATCGCTTTGGGTCCTTCAGAGGAGTAAAGGGCGAAAATTTGGTCTTACGCGCGAGCGACGACTAACATCCAAGTATATAAGTTATATATATATTTGGATTCAGGGCGACGAGACAAATACTTTTTCTCCAGGAAATCCGAGAATGCTACAGACGCACAACCGAAAGCTTTAGCTGCCTCGGTACTTCGTACGGCGAGCTAAAAAAATGAAATGGAATATATATATATATATATATATATATATATATATATATATATATATATATATATATATATATATATATATATATATATATATATATATGGGCACATAAAAACTCATAAATCCATGGCACGCGTGGATCCAATTGTCAACACAATAAATATTCCATGGTGGATTAGAAAATTAGGAAGGGATTATACATACACATACATACAAACATACATACATACAGATAAAGACGATGAAATAGGGTGAATTATGTTGGTGAAATGCAAATATCACTATAATTGCAAACAAAATATACGATATAAGATTTTCAAATAGAAGCATTGAAAATGTATCATTGCTTGTTATTCCCTTTTACGTGTTTGCCTGTTCCATTTATATTAAATAAGCAAAGCACGCGCGCGTCGGTCATTTTTTCGTGAATCTCTGATGTTGTTTTGATATTTGACCCTAGCGCCACGGCAATTACGCGGTGTTTAACCGAACGTTAACACACACAGACAGACAGACACACAAACACTGTGTTGTCTGTTAATAATATGATACAGATGCGATCCTTTTCCTGATTCGTAACGGACCGTGTCCAATCTGGCGAACGAATGGGGGCGCGCATCCCTTTATTCGCCTTTATCTAAAAGGTATCAACGGCTTGCCACATCCACTGTTTGGGCCGTCATCTTTTCAAGCAATATTTAATATGAATTATAATCGAATTAATGCTCGGTTGACAAACGCCACGTGGCCATTTGATTTATAATATATTGGCGCTGTGAATAATTCTATTTATTGCTTACGTTATTTTAAGCATATTGTGAGAAAACAATCATGCTCCAGTTAATTTATTAATATTTTTATATAAATATATTTGATTAATTATCGTATCTCTGTGGTTGAAACTGAACATATGGCAGTCTCACTCGTGTGCGTCTGTTATTAGTGATTTTTTGGTTAATTCATAAAAAAAATGTCTGGAAGATTAGTGCCAGACTCAGCCTCAAGGTTACACACATGCCAGAACTAGTTCGTTACAAACTAGAAGACTCTGGGAGTTGTTATAGTTTGTTTTGATTCAGAAAGGGAGGTTGGCGTATCGGGTCTATGCCAGTCGTAACTTTCGCGTTCAAAGAACAAAATGTGTTGTTTTAATTGTACAGACCTTAAGTAAACATTTGAGGACAAGGTTTTTTGTTATACGTTATGTTAAGTAGGTTTATTATAACCTTAATTTTGTCAGGCTTACGATTTATTAAATATAATCTCCATACATGCTCTATGCCAAACATTAACAAAAACATTTAAGATTTTCTGCAGAAGTTTTCTCGTAACTGGTACATTTTCTGAAAAAACTTTTCAAACAAAAGTTGTGTAAAATATTAAAACCTTTCATTATGAACATATCTATTTTTGCTATAAGTGCAGCCGTTCTAGAGATATTGGAGATAGAACAAAAATGCATAGAGTAAACATGCATTTCTCGTTTGAATATTCTTTTCTCGTTACTGGTACATTTTTTGAAGAAACTTTTCAAACAAAAGTTGTGCGAAATATTCATATCTTTCATTATAAACATAACTATTTTTGCTATAAGTGCAGCCGTCCTAGTGATATTGGAGATAGGACAAAAATGCATAAAGTAAACATGCATTTCGCGTTTGAATATTCTTTTCTCGTAACTGGTACATTTTTTGAAGAAACTTTTCAAACAAAAGTTGTGCGAAATATTCATATCTTTCATTATAAACATAACTATTTTTGCTATTAGTGCAGCCGTTCTAGTGATATTGGAGATAGAACAAAAATGCATAGAGTAAACATGCATTTCTCGTTTGAATATTTTTTTCTCGTAACTGGTATATTTTTGGAAGAAACTTTTCAAACAAAAATTATGCAAAATATAAATATCTTTCATTATGTATATAACTATTTTTGCCATAAGTGCAGCCGTTCTAGTGATATTGGAGAAAGAACCTAACATGCATTGTTTAAACATGCACTTAAGGTTTGAATATTCTTTTCAAGAATAGGAGGTGCACATCTAGACCATATACAAGTCTTAAGTTCAAAGTTTCACAGACGTCACATTCGATTCAGGGAGAGTCTTGTTACTGCGTATAAGAAAATAAAGATAGTTTGTAACGCCACTGCAGTAATATCGTCCGTGGGTAATGTTCGTCTATTGTCGGTTCGTTTGTCTAGCAAAACAATTGCAGAGAACAAACGCTAGATTTATAATTTAGTATTATAGTGCATTATTCCAATAATATCCTCTTTCGGTTCAGGCAACAACTACAAAACAACATTTAAGCACTGTGCAACCATATTATTTTATATTTATGCTTAGTTGTTTTTGGTTAAAGTTCAGCCACAAATTTGCTCAGTTTACGAACAGTTCTTGTTTTATTTCAAAACATAATTGTTAATTAATTTTAGAAACGTTTATATACGAAGATAGACAGACGAATATGCAAGTTTTTGACATTTCGGAATGTATATGATACTTTATAATTCGCAATAATAATATATATATATAACTCATATATTTAGTTAGTCGTCGCTCGTAAACTAAATTTGTGCCCTCTACTCCTCTGAAGGTACCGAAGCGATTTACACCAAATTTGCTACACATATTATTTGGCATCCCATTTGAATTCGCTTGCAGTTTAAATCCAGTCGCCTATATACTTCCGGAGTTATAAGACCCGAAAATGTTCACTTAAAAATTTCAAAATGATTTCTAAGATATTTTATGTCTACATAATTTCTTCATATTGGTGACCCAAAGGCCATAAGAAAATATTAAAAATTAGAGTTTTAAATTTAAAAATTTGCACCAATTTTTTCATTGAGTAGCGATTCACACCAAATGTGGTACACATATTATTTGGCATCCCATTTGAATCCATTCGCAATTTAAATCTAATCGCCTGTATAATTCCGGAGTTATAAGGCCCCAAAATTTGGAACCCCCCTTAATACTGCCCTTAAAAAAATAATTCAAACACTTAAAAATTTTAGAATGAATTCTAAGATATTTTATATCTACAACATTTCTTTATATTGGTAACCCAAAGGCCATAAAAAAATATTAAAAATTATAGTTTTAAATTTAAAAATTTGCACCAATATTTTTATTGAGTATATAAAAAAATCTACACATAATTGTAAGACTTTTTATAACTATAACATTTTTGCAATTTGTGAACCCATTGGCCATAATAATTAAAAATTAATGCCAAGCATATATTACTAATAAGGCGAGCTGAAGGCATAGGTGCCTTGTACCTAATCTTGTTTTTTAATAGTAATCGAATATAATTTATCTATATACATCAAAATATTTAATGAGTAAATATATATATATTCGCAATAGTTTAAAAACGTAATATACAATTTTGCATTAAATTAATTTTCAGCCCAATACATGTGGATTAGGGCTAGTAGTCTAGTGACGGCCACTTCAGTTTTCTTAAAATACAGTTAACACCCATATCCGTATTATAATCACTTAGGTGTATGTGTATGTAGAGTTTAAATGGGTAGAACGTTTTCGTAGAAAATAACGAAAGAACAAAAGCGTGCTGACAAGGGAAAACCGTGTAAGGGAAATGCCATATTTATTTAGTGAAACCATATGATTAGGTCTACATTACTAAAAAATTCGCCACCCGTTAAATTATTCAATTAGACAGATGGATCAGTGTATTCTGTATATAATATGGGCACATGGTGCCCACTGGTTAACCTAGTTAGATTATAATTATTCCCCAAGCACGCCTATGGAGTTTAAAACCCGAGTTGAGTTGTTTTGCTGAAACATAACCCTCTAGTATGCCTCATAGAGAAAATCGCATCCAACACTTACACACAGACACACACACATATAATACTAGTGTACACAAAAACACAAGATACGGATACAAAACATTATAATATAATCTGCCTCTGCCCCTTTCCCCCCGCTTTTTCTGCGCCATCGCCAAACTTGCAGTGTCTTCGTCCTGGCGTATTTGCATCTCTGTTCATAGCAGATACCACAGTACAGTGTTCCTCTATTAGAGGCTCCTTTATTAGGGAGGGAGGTTAGCGTCTGCGCTTTTGCGCGCGCCATCTATATACGTTGTCTTCTTGTGCAGCTTTAAGCTCTCTGCATAGCTTTCCCTCTGCGTGTCGTAATATCCAATATAATATACATCAACCACAGACGGGCTAAAAGATTAATATCACTAAGTCTGACCCGAGTTTTGTGCCCCTGTCGACTGCGGCAGTGATCCAAATTTTTTAGGATTTAGGATACTTGTGTTCTTCAACATTAAATAGATTGTACCTTTATTATCTATATATATAAACACCCATATGTATGTATATGTATGACTAGAATGTTTTTATCTCGCCGTACGAAGTACCGAAGAAGCTAAAGCATTCCGTCATGTGTCTGTAGCATTCTCGGTTGAAAAAATTTCCATAACAAAAAGTGTTTGTCTCGTCGCCCTGAATCCAAAAATATATATAACTTATATACTTGGATGTTAGTCGTCGCTCGCTCGTAAGACCAAATTTGTGCCCTCTACTCCACTGAAGGTACCGGAGCGATTCACACCAAATTTGCTACACATATTATTTGGCATTCCATTTGAGTCCGCTCGCAGTTTAAATCCAATCGTCCGTATACTTCCCGAGTTATAGGGCCCCAAAATTTAGAGCCCCCCTTAATACTGCCCTTATAAAATTAACTCAAACATCCAGAAATGTTGCTACAAATTCTAAGATATTTTATATCTACAAGATTTTTTTATATTGTTAACCCTAAGGCCGTAAAAAAATATTAAAAATTATAATTTTGAAATTTAAAATATGCACTAAAAATTATTTTCATCAAAATTATCTACAAAAACTTGCTAGACTTTTTATATATATGTATATATAACTTTTTTTTTTTAATCGTTAACAAATAGGCCATAATAATTAAAAACCACTGCTCGCAACGAATATTTTACCTAAAGGCGAGCTCTACGCATTGGTGCGTGTTACACGTACCAAATCTTGTTATATCAAAATTATCTACAAAAACTTTTTTACTTACTTTTTATATCTATAAAATTTTTTGAAATTGTTAACCAAAAGGCTATAATAGTTAAGAACCGCTGCATGCATCGCATATATTATTATAAGGCGAGCTGGACGCATAGGTGCTTTGTACATAAGCTTCTAGATTTGTGATTGCTTTTTACTAAACCCTAAAATAAATCATATTGAATAAAATCCGATTCATAAACCTATAATTTTCGAGATTTAACGAAATTTCTAGTGAATTGATATACTGAATGTGTTTTCGTTCCATTATGCAAGGTGTACAGAAATCGAACCCCAATTTTCACTGTAAAAGTCGAGAATTCTACCCTGTCGCCACGAAGATAAAATTATTATATATTAGTCAGTTAAATAATTAATAAATGTACAAATTAATATATTGTGTGAATAAAATGCCGGCAGTTTGTTGCCTATCGAGTTGCGTAGATTATTTATGTAAACTTAAACAGGTTCTATACAGCTACATTTGTGAATTGTGTCAATAAGGAAATTTTAAATTTTACAGCAATTTAGAACACAATAAAAATTCGTAACTTTCCTGTAATTTAATTATTTCATTAATTCTGATTCTCTGTTAAGTATTTGTGTTAAAATGACCGATCAAATGGCAAAATAATATACGTATTATTTTGAGTACAAGCACATATGACCGATTACTCAAGCTCTACGTAGTATACGTAGAGCCAATTGAAAATTAATATTCTACAATAATATACTCGTTAAATCTACGTAACTTTCTGTTGTTCCTAAAGTTTGAATTTTGAAAGCAGCCCCGGTGATTTTTTGTTATATAACATTTATATATGCATTATAATATCGACCAGATGAAAATTCATACGATATTTTCGCGTCTATAATACAATAACGAATTGGTCGAGTATATTCATATACAAACACATACATTTATATATATATATATATATATATATATATATATATATATATATATATATATATATATATATATATATATATATAAATGTATAATAGATTTATACAGTGAGTTTACTTTCAAATATGCCAAGACCAGAAATTGAAAATGTGCCTTTTTATTATTTATTATTTTTAATCTGTCTCTATCCTTGTTTCATGTTTCTGTTCTCCCCCCTAAACAAACTGATGCAAGCTTAAATACTTCCAACCCCTAAGATATGGAAATTGTCTTAATGTAATTGTTAATAATTACCGGTAAATATAATTATTACTATTTATTATTTAGATTTACCAAAAGATGCGGATTATTAATAATGGCTGGTTATTATTAATACAAACCGTATTTATTAAATCAATCGTAACACTGACACTTAAACACGTTGCACTCAAATAAAAATATAACGAAAACTAAACGAGATATCAACAATCTAAGAACATGTGGTTACAGAGGAGGTTATACGTCGCGCATAACCAATAATGCCAAACAATAAACTGTAATAGTAATAAGGAAGTTTTAAAAAATAAAGTTCGGTTATTTTCTGAACAGACCTCGTATATATTTTGATTATGAAAAAATTCGAAATCGGCATTTTAACTACCGTTTTCTCCATCCCTGAATCGAATAACTGTGTTCCTAAATGGGAACAAAATACAAAACGTTCGATTAGTAAGTATATCGATATAAATATCCTTTAAAATTCGCAAGTCATCACTTTAGTCACAGTTCAAAACTCAAACTGAGCCAACAATAATCAAATCTACCGTTTACGGGGCACTAAGCATTTTCAAAAACATATGTTGCCGCTGCGAAAAGTGAAAACGGTGTAAATGTAGTATTGTTTACTCTTGACATAAGGGCGTTCGTATTCCGTTTTCATGTTAGACGATCAATCATTACAAAAAAAGTATATAATAATAAATGTATTGTCAAAAATTGCCTACTTTCAGATATCACAAATATAATGTCATATATGTATGTGCTAATGTTATTGTGCAACGGGCCTTCCCCGCATTCACCGATAGATCGATATAATAGATCACACAGAATGAATGATCAATGATCGTTCTGTCATTTTAACTATCGATCATTGCATGCTTGTTAAATATGTATCAATTATGTCGTCACATTTGTCACTCTATTCATAAAGGTTATAGTGGATATTATTAGAATTGGAATATTCTGTTTTACCGACATTTTACCCCACAGTGGTTATTGAATTTCTATATTTAATCGAGAAAATTATCCTACAAAAAACAATAGCTACGTTCATAAAAGTGTTTGTCTCGTCGCCCTGAATCCAAAAATATATATATGACTTATATACTTGGATGTAAGTCGTCGCTCGCTCGTAACACAAATTTGTGCCCTCTACTCCTCTGAAGGTACCGAAGCGATTTAAACCAAAATTGCTACACAAGTTATTTAGCATCCCATTTGATTCCACTCTCAGTTTAAATTCAATCGCTCATATACTTCCTTAGTTATAGGGCCACAAAATTTAGAGCCCCCCTTAATACTGCCCTTATAAAAATAATTAAAACACCCAAAAATTCTACTAATAATTCTAAGATATTTTATGTCTACATATTTATTTCATATTGTTAACCCAAAGTGCGAAAAAAAATTATTCAATATTATAGTTTTGAATTTTAAAATGTGCACTAAAATTATTAGCTCGCCGTACGAAGTACCGAAGAAGCTAAAGCAATCGGTCGTATGTCTGTAGCGTTTTCGGATCAAAAAGTGTTTGTTTCGTCGCCCTGAATCCAAAATTATATATAACTTATATACTTGGATGTTAGTCGTCGCTCGCTCGTAAGACCAAATTTGTGCCCGCTACTCCTCTGAAGGTACCGGAGCGATTTACACCAAATTTGCCACACATTTTATTTGGTGTCCCAGTTGAATCTACTATCAATTTAAATCTAATCGCCCGGATACTTCTCGAGTTATAGGGCCCCAAAATTTGAAGCCCCCTTTAATACTGCCCTTGGGAAAGTAATTAAAACACTTAAAAAATTTACTAAAAATTCTAAGATATTTTATATCTACAAGATTTTTTCATATTGTTAACCCAAAGGCCAGAAAAAAATATTAAATATTATAGTTTTGAATTTTAAAATGTGCACTAAAAATTATTTTTATGAAAATAATCTACAGAAAATGTAAGACTTTTTATATCTACAATATTTTTTCAAATGCTCGCCTTGAATAAGGCGAGCTGGACCTAAGCTTGTTTTCCATTATATATTTCAAAAATTGTTTTCATTGATCAAAAATTTATAATAATTAACAACTTAGTCAAAAATAACCTTAAACATTAGCAATTTTGGTTTGAAAATAATTATTTCGTATGCTTTTGGATGATATTTTTTTACTCTATTTGGACGAAATACAATGGACCCAAATAACCAAGAATTTGTTTATTCAACGTTGTGAGAAATCACAAATATAAACAATCGCACAATAGCGAAAAAGGTATTATTATACCAGTGGTGGTCCTTCATCCCAGGTAAACAAACCTACCCTTGAAGGGATAAATCGACCACCCTTGGTGGCGCATAGGACTTAGGCACGCTTCATAAAACAGCTAAGGATCACTGCAGGCTTACAAAAACAAGGGACATAAATGCTACAGTTTTTTACTTTCGTATACGAAACTATATAAGAAACGTTTAGACCATCGTTTCTGACTATTTTCAAAATAATGTCTATATCTGTGTGTCTGTAGATACGTAAAATTAAATACATATATTATTTATAATGAATACTACGTATAAGAAAGTTGAGTGAAGGTTACTTCAGCTTTTTAGCTCGTCGTACGATAGTACAAGACAGCTATAGTGATTGGTTGTGTGTCTGTAGCATGGTACTGGGCCGATTATACTGAAATTGGGTATATATAAAATGGGAATGGCCAAGAAGTTCTTGTCGCGATTTTAATTCCAATCGTCTGTACAGGTCCGTATTTATGGGGCTCCAAAATTTGAAGCCCCTCTTAATACAGCTTTTAGGAAAAAAGTATAAATACTGAAAAATTCTACACAGAATTCTAAGATGTTTTATTAAATAGGACATTTTTTCAACTTGTTAGCCCGAAAACTATAAAAAAATGTATAAAGAATAATAATCTATATATATATATATATTTTATTTATTTTAATTATATTCTTCAAACATTTATAAGATATTTTATAAATATTACTATTTTTGCATATATCTCATTAAAAGACTGCCTATTGTTGCAATCAGTAACAATATCATACTTATCTATTCAAAATTCAGTGGTTATAAAAAGATTCTTTTCTTCAATAATCTTTTTCTATTTAAATAAAAGATTAAATCATCCACTGAATAGATAATACGGCGAACTAAAGGCATTGGTGCCACCTATACTTGTTTTAAATATAAAATTCAAAATATTACCCCTACATTTCTGTGTGTGCCCCCAAAACCTGCTCTATGGATGCGCCCCTGAAACTATTTAGTAATAGAACAAATCCATCACAATAAAAAACCCTTTTTTGTTCAAAACATATAAAATAAATCCCTTTCTAAAACTACAAGGTTTATATTATATTGTTTGTCTATATTTTTCTATTACGTCGATTTGTGAAGTGCGAATAAGAAAAATACTACGCTAGCTTAAACACCACCGATAACAATATAGACAGATAAAGATGTGTGACATGCGGCAGTGTGTGTGTGTGTGAAAGATAGAAGAAGCAATAGAATCAGATAAGTAGAATGGGGAAATCGTCACGTGGAGGACAATCGATCCAAGACGGCTGCTGGCCCATACACAACAGAGCTGGATCAGGTTAAAGATCGGGTTCACGGCAGTTGAAGCTTCGCTTTATACAACGATAATTATTCATATTAGCATTGTATAATCTTGCATTAAAACATTAAAAACGACACATTTGCTACATGTCAATTATTAGTTTTTTAGTTAGAACAGTAGACTGCCCCCTTAAGGTAGCCCTGTACGTTTGATATAAGGGCAGGGCCGAGATAAATGAAGTGGAGGCGATACCCGGATGGTGCGATCTTCGCCATCGACCAAGCAAGACCCCCGCCCCACCCGCCACAGTTTCTAAGGACGAGCAAGACTTATTGCTATATCCAGCTATCATTGTATTGCTGTAACTTTGTCGTATTGCAATATCGCATAGTGTTAGTGTATATAGATAGGCATTGTGTTGTATGATCGTATTGCTGCACGTCTGTGGCCAAGGCGTCGTTTTCTCTCGATTCGACTCGTTCGCTCGGCCGTATGGTCGCACGCGCACGACAGCTGTGATTGTTCGATCAACGCCAGTACCACTTAGATAATATACTATAGACATGTGTGTGTGTGTGTGTATCTATATGTGTAGAGAACGATAAATTATCGCCCTTGCTTCAGAATAAAACATATGAAATGTTGCAAGTAATTATTTGGCCAGAGTACCGAAAAGAAATATGCCATCATTGTAAAATTACGATGAAAATGACTCCTATTTGTTTTGTGTGTTTGTCTCGTCGCCCTGATTCCAAAAATGTATATAACTCATATACTTGGATGTTAGTCGTCGCTCGCTCGACCAAATTTGTGCTTTCTACTCCTCTGAAGGTACCCAAGCGATTTGAACCAAATTTGCTACACGTGTTACTAGGCATCCCATTTGAATCCGCTCGCAGTTCAAATCCAATCGCCTGTATACTTCCCGAGTTATAGGGCCCCAAAATTTAGAGCCCCCTTTAATACTGCCCTTATAAAAATAACTAAAACACCCAAAAATACTACTAATAATTATAAGATATTTTATATCTACAAGATTATTTCATATTGTTACCTCAATAGCCAGAAAAAATGATTAAATATTATAATTTTGCATTTTAAAGTATGCACTAAATTTGGAGCTCCCTTTAATACTGCCCTTATAAAAATAACTAAAACACTAAATATTTTTACTAGTAATTCTAAGACATTTTATATCAACAAGATTTCCTCATATTGTTAACTCAAAGACCATAAAAAAATATCTGGAGTGGCCTGCACTCAACTTTCTTTTACGTAGTTTTCAATAGATAGATATTAATATACATATATATATATATATATATATATATATATATATATATATATATATATATATATATATATATATATAATATATGGAAAATAACTGGACAATTATACCAATTTATAATGGATCTGAATTTGAAGTACTTATCGTATTCACTCTTAAACAGTCAAATTTCACAGTAAAACTCTGAAATTGTTAATTAATTATGTCAGCAAATATATAATATAAATTGATTCTATAATAATTTACCTGATACAATGTATTCTAATAAGAAATCAATATTTTAAATATTAATTCATACAGATAACTGTCAAAGTAATGCAAATTTGGTGTAAATCACTCCAGTACCTTCAGAGGTGCAGAGGGCACAAATTTGGTCTTACGAGCAACGACTGAAATCCAGTTATATATATTTTTGGATTCAGGGCGACTCGTCAAACACTTTTTGTTAAGTAAATTTTTTGATCCGAAAATGCTACAGACACACGACCGAATGTCTTAGCTTCTTCGGTACTTCGTACGGCGAGCTAAAAATTTTAGTGGATATTTAAAAAAATATAATATTTAATAATTACTTTCTTTTACAGAGTAATAAGTAAGTATTGTAATCATGAAAAATTTCGAACTCGAGATTTCAACGGATATACATGTTTTGACCTTTTCTGAATCGAATGTGACTATTTTCGGCATGACGTCTGTGTGTGTGTGTGTGTGTGTGTGTGTGTGTGTGTGTGTGTGTGTGTGTGTGTGTGTGTGTGTGTCTGTGAACGCTCTAGGGCCAAAACTGTCGAACGAAAAATTATGAAACTTCAAACTTAAGACTTGTATATACCCTAGATGTGCACCTCCTATTTTTGAAAAGAATATTCAAACCGGTAGTTCATGTTTACTCTATACATTTTTTGTTCTATCTCCAATATCACTAGAACGGCTACACTTACGGCAAAAATAGTAATATTCATAATGAAAGATAATAATATTTCGCACAACTTTTGTTTGAAAAGTTTCTTCATAAATTGTACCAGCTATGAGATAACTGCTACGAAAAAACTCAAATATCTTATTTACGTTGCCATGGTGATACCTACAATTGTGACAAATTTTATTATTTTTAAAACGAATCAACCATGAGTTACATCATTTGTTTCTTGTTTATTGAGAACAAACAAGCATTCCTTTGACAGTTATCTGTATGAATTAATATTTAAAATATTGATTTCTTATTAGAATACATTGTATCAGGTAAATTATTATAGAATCAATTTATATTATATATTTGCTGACATAATTAATTAACAATTTCAGAGTTTTACTGTGAAATTTGACTGTTTAAGAGTGAATACGATAAGTACTTCAAATTCAGATCCATTATAAATTGGTATAATTATCCAGTTATTTTCATTATATATTAATATCTATCTATTGAAAACTACGTAAAAGAAAGTTGAGTGCAGGCCACTCCAGATATTTTATTACTCATTAATATCGCAAATAATGTAGCAATAGTTATAAAAATTGGGACATACAACAATAGTGTATACAATATGGAAAAGTAAAATAATAAATGAACGTATTAGGTGTATAGCAGCAATATATATTTAGAAATGTACCAACACACCGAATCGGTTGGTTCTGTTATAAAAAGAGCTTCGCTTTACAGTAACAGTTCCGAATGACATTTTTTAAAAATCATATACACAGCAATTTGTCATTTCATACAACCATACGTGTCAAACAGTTTTGGTGCGACGAGACCCCAGCCTGCTTTTTTTTTCCTTCCTTTTTCACATATCACCAACGTAACACATTCACGTGATATAATATATTATATGCGTACACTGGCGCACTAAATACTTGAACACTTTTTATGTGATATATGATGGTTAATACAAATATGAATAATTTAACTGAAACGAACACTGCTAAACGACCGCCTTTCATTACACCGACACTGATATGGTTTTTAGCCGTACGAAGTACCGAAGAAGCTAAAACATTCGGTGGTGTGTCTGTTGCATTCTCGGATCAAGCAATTTCCTTAACAAAAAGTGTCCTATCGCCCTGCATCAAAAAATACATATAACTTATATACTTGGATGTTAGTCGTCGCTCATTCGTAAGACCAAATTTGTGCCCTCTACTTCTCTGAAGGTACCAGACCGATTCACACCAAATTTGGTACACATATTATTTGGCATCCCATTTCAATCCGCACGCAATTTAAATTTAATCGCTTGTATATTTCCCGAGTTATAGGGCTCCAAAATTTGGAGCCCCCCTTAATACTGCCGTTATAAAAATAATTAATACACCCAAAAATTTCACTAAAAATTCTAAGACAGTTTGTGTCTACAAGATTTTTCCATATTGTTAACCCAAAGGCTAGAAAAAATTATTAAATATTATAATTTTGAATTTTAAAATATGCACTAAAATTATTTTTTTAACAAAATCTTCTACAAAAAATTGTATGGCTTTTTATATTTATAACATTTCTTCACATTGATAACCAACAGGCCATAATAATTAAAAACCGCTGCGAGCTGGACGCATAGGTGCGTTGTACCTAAGCTTGTTATAGCAACAAATAAATACCATTTATACTTATTAGCTTGCCGTACGTAGTACCGAAGAAGCTTAAGCATTCGGTCGTGTGTCTGTAGCATTCTCGGATCAAAAAATGTCATTAAGAAAAGGTGTTCGTCTCGTCGCCCTGAATCCAAAAATGTATATAACTTATATACTTGGATGTTAGTCGTCGCTCGCTCGTAAGACCAAATTTGTGCCCTCTACTCCTCTGAAGGTACCGAAGCGATTCACTCCAAATTTGGTGCACATATTATTTGGCATCCCATTTGAATCCGCTCGCAGTTTAAATCCAATCGCCCGTATACTTTCCGAGTTATAGGGCCCCAAAATTTGGAGCCCCCCTTAATACTGCCTTTATAAAAATAATTGAAGCACTTAAAAATTCTACTAAAAATTCTAAGATATTTTATGCCTACAAGATTTTTTCATTTTGTTAACTCAAAGCCCGAAAAAAATTATTAAATATTATAATTTTGAATTTTAAAATATGCACTAAATTATTTTTTTTATCAATATAATCTAAATTTGGTACACATATTATTTGGCATCCCATTTGAATCCGCTTGCAGTAAAAATCCAATCGCCCGTATACTTTCCGAGTTATAGGGCCCCAAAATTTAGAACCCCTCTTAATACTGCTCTTATAAAAATAAATAGTACACTTAAAAATTCTAAGATATTTTATGCCTACAAGATTTTTTCATTTTGTTAACTCAAAGCCCGAAAAAAATTATTAAATATTATAATTTTGAATTTTAAAGTATGAACTAAAACTTTTTTTTATCAATATAATCTAAAATTAAATGTAAGACTTTTTACACCTATAACATATTTTCAAATTGTTAACCAAAAGGCCATAATAATTAAAAAGCACTGCTCGCAACGCATATTTTACCCAAGGGCGAGCTCTGCGCGTTGGTGCGTTTTACGCGTACCAAATCTTGTTTATAAAGTAAAGGTATATAAATATATATATCTAGTGAAAATTATGTAAAAGAAAGTCGATTGCAGGCTACTCCAGATATATTTCTGGTTTAACAAAACGTTATAGATATAAAAAGTCTTATAATGTTTTGAAGAATATTTTGATACAATAGAAAAGAAAATGCTTATTTTTAATTTTAAAATTATTATTATTCATAATTCTTTTTAGCTTTCAATCTTTTATTATTTTGCTAATTTTCCTGAGGGTAGTATTAAGGGGGTAGAAAATTTGGTGGCCCTATTATTATTATAAAAAAAGTGAATTAGGGCGACTTATACATTGCTTGATCGTTTAGTATAATATGGGGGATGGGGTGATGTGGCCGTAAGCGGGTGAGTGTGTGTTTTGGAAGAGTGTGGTCGTGACAGGCGTGGGCAAGGGTGTCGGAAACCCCACGGGGTACACGCCGTATACCTACCTAGTCTACACAACTACAGAGAGCGAAGTCTCCAGCCGAGTGTAGCGGGACTAGCGGCACGGACGCCTCTGTCGACGTGCGACGCGACGCGACGCCGCGCCGCCTCGAATTCCAGCTGAGCCTGCTGCCTTTGAAATTTTACATTTTGCACCGCCAACTTATGGTTTCAGCCCAGGATTTAAGTATTAAAATGAAAAGATATTTTATTTTCTTATAAATAAATAATCACTGTAATCCTCTATTAGTCGGCGTATCGGGTCTACGCCAGCGAGGTTTGACCATAATGCCGAGTAAAATTAAAAACACGCGATAATAAATAAATGGACATAAATCAAAAACAATGAATAATTAAAAATAGCACAACTACATTTATAATCAAGCTATCTATAATGTATCAGTTTAAAATGCAGCTAAAAGTTGCGATAAAAATTGCAATATATGATTATGAACCATTTCCGACCAACAGAGACAGACCTATGATGCCGTCAAATTAAAAAGAGAACGATTCCAACCCACACACACACACACACCCAGATATATATATCTGTTAGAGAAAGATGGACAATCCGTCTATGTGGGTATGCGCGGCCGAGTGCGAGCGAGAGCGAATGACCGAGAGGTAGCGATTTAAAACATCGCTACTCTCTGAATAATGTTTCACAAAATGCGTTTCTGCTTCTGACAGCTGTCTTTCAGCGTGAATTTAATAAAATTCTCGGCTCGTTTTGGCCGATACGGCGCGCCCTGCATTACCGACCCTGCCTCTGTTTCCGTCTAGCGCATTCACTATGCCCAATATGTCCTTGTCTAATGCATTGCAATATCGCTATGTCTCTCGCTTTACATAGAGTTTATATTAATGGACATTTTTAACTTTGGGCCGAGTTCATTTTTGTTATGCCAAAATATTAACTCGACGCTATTGTTATTATTATATTATTGGAATTATTCATTTTCAATTCAAATAAACTATGAATTATATCAATTATATATATATATATATATATATATATATATATATATATATATATATATATATATATATATATATATATTTATATATGTATATTTATATATATAGATAATTACTTATAAGTCGACTGCAGGCCACTCCACTTTGTTTTTAAATTAATTATAAATAATATTACCTACAGAATTGAGAACCTATGTCAAAATTATAATTTCATTAAAATTGATGTATACAATATATTGTAAAAACATATTTACCCACCAAAAAGACTGCCTGTGCATTATTGACAGGAAAACCTGCGAAATCACTGATTGAATTTCCCTTTGTTTTCCGTAGTGGAAAAAAAGTCATTGTTTTACGTATACGGTAGGTATATATAAGGCCCTTTCAACGTTTCACAAAAATTCAATCATTTTTTCTGTTGACTGAATATAACGAATAAATTTAACTTATACGCAAACGTGAATTTTCGCATACCAACAGTTATTAGCTCGCCGTACGAAGTACCGAAAGCATTCAGTCGTGTGTCTGTAGCATTCTCGTATCAAAAGATTTCCTTAACAATAAATCTCGTCGTCCTAAATCCAAAAATATATATAACTCATATACTTGAATGTTAATCGTCGCTCGCTCGTAAGACCAAATTTGTGCCCTCTACTCCTCTGAAGGTACCGGAGCGATTCACACCAAATTTAGTACACATATTATTTAACATCCTATTTGAATTCGTTCGCAGTTTAAATCCAATCGCTCGTTTGCTTCCCGAGTTATAGGGCTCCAAAATTTGGATCCCCCCTTAATACTCCTCTTAGAAAAAGAATTAAAACACCCAAAAATTTTACTAATAATTCTAAGATATTTTATATTTACAAGATCTTTTCATATTGTTAACCCAAAGGCCTTACAAAATTACTAAATATTATAATTTTGAATTACTTATACTATTACTTATAAGGCGAGCTGGACGCATAGGTGCGTTGGACCTAAACTTGTTTTTTATCAAAATAATCTACAAGAAATTGTAGTACTTTTTATATCTATAACATTTTTTCAAATTGCTAACCAAAGGGCCATAATAATTAAGAACCTTTGGTCGCATAGAATATATTACTTATAAGGCGAGCTGGACGCATAGGCGTGTTGGACCTAAGCTTGTTTTTTATTAAAATAATCTACAAGAAATTGTAGTACTTTTTATATCTATCACATTTTTTCAAATTGTTAACCAAAAAGACTATAATAATTAAGGAGCACTGTTCGCATCGCATATATTATACTTATAAGGCGAGCTGGACGCACAGGTGCGTTGTACTTAAGCTTGTTTTTATCAAGGTAATCTACAAATAATTGTAAGGCTTTTTACATCTATAACATAATTTGAAATTGTTAACCAAAAGGCCATAATAATTATAAACCGCTGCTAGCATCGCATATATTAATTATAAGGCGAGCTGGACGCATAGGTGCGTTGTATCTAAGCTTGTTAGTTTCGTTTAAGGGTCGTATGTGCAAAACGGCATCAGTTAAGGTGCATTCACAACGATTCATTTAGTAATCACGAATCGAAATTGCAAATAGTAATCAATTGGTATAATCATTAATTACAGACACACAGACGCCCTTTCGAAAATAGTCACATACATTCTGGCGAAGTTAAAACATGTTTTACAAGACTTATTACTGCATATAAGAATGTAATAATTTCTTACCTTACACAGAAGTCCTCAGCAAATCATAGCAGAAAGTTAATTGGAAAAATTCAATACACACACACATTTAAAAGATTTTAAAAACAATTTTATAACTAGAATCTTTACAAAACTATAAAAAACAATTTTAATTTAGTTTAAACACTTACTAACCACTTGAAAACTAATATTTAACACATGAAAGACACGGAATCTACAAAAATAATCACAAAACACATCAAACTTATAAGTGTACTACATACAAATATAAACTAAACATGTTTTTACCGTATAAATGCATTTTCTGTTAAATTTTAATTGAACTATTTACAAGTTCTTTCTTGTATACAACGCAAATGAATTCAACGACTGGCAAGGTCAAGTATTCACTGTCCCGTACTAATTTCGCCTTAATATCCTATTGCTATAAGGGTCATATTGCTTTGCTACCGTATTTTAGCTATAGCCAGTAGCACCAAAGTAAAACCAAATAAATTAGACCTTATATACCTTTAACATAAAGGTGTTTTTGTCAGTTTTCTATTTCTTCGTGTGTTCAACATGCAACAACCAAAATATTGAATTACATCGCAAGTTTCATATCGTTATACAGACTGTGCGGTGATGTGATGTGGCATATTCATGGTTTTGAGTGTTTTCTCGAGATTTTACAGTAGTTTTTGTGGATATTAGAAGACTTTCTAGTGTATTGTGAATGAAGATGTCCATTTGGAACGAAAATGTTTAAGGTAAGATTTATAATGTGTTTTGTTTTGCTGTATTGGAGTCTAATGCATATTAGGATTAAAAGAAAATCATTTATTTGGTTCTTCGTACGATTTTATACTAATCTTATTTGTAATAATTATTTATGTGGTGACGTTAATGTCGCTATAGAGCGTCGTACTGAAGTACAAAAGAGCTATAGTGTTCAGTAGTGTATTTGTAATATTGGCGATTTATAATAAAATTAGGTACAGGCACCTATGCCTTCAGCTCGCCTTATATACACTTTAGACGTAAAATACATTGGTTTAAACGAACAGTGAACCAATTAGTAATAATTTTAATCCAGTTTGTATTATGACAAGCAATGATAGCATTCCCAACAACAAAATTAAACAATTAACAGCTCGCCTTATAAGCAATATATGCGATGCGGCAACGGTTTTAATTATTATAGCCATTTGGTTAACAAATTAAAAATATATTATAGATATAAAAAGTCTTACGATTTTTGTAGATTATTTTGAGAGAAAACAAGATTTGGTACAACGCACCTATGCGTCCAGCTCGCCTTGTAAGTAATATATGCGATGCGAGCAGTGGTTTTTAATTATTATGGCATTTTGGTTAACAATTTGAAAATATGTTATTGATATAAAAAGGCTTACAACTTTTGTAGATTATTTTGATAAAAAACAAGCTAAGGTACAACGCACCTATGCGTCCAGCTCGCCTTGTAAGTAATATATGCGATGCGAGCAGCGATTTTTAATTATTATGGCCTTTTGGTTAATAATTTGAAAAATTGTAAAAGATGTTAAAACTCTTACAATATTTTGTAGATTATTTTGTTAAAAAAACTAGCTTAGGTACAACGCACTAATGCGTCCAGTTCGCCTTATAAGTAATATATGCGATACGAGCAGCGATTTTTAATTATTATGGCCTATTGGTTAACAATTTGAAAAAATGTTATAGATATAAAATGTTTTATTTTCATAAAATAAAAATGAAGTGCATATTTTAAAATTCAAAATTATAATATTTAATAATTATTTATGGCGTTTGGGTTAACAAAATGAAAAAATCTTGTTAACATAAAATACCTTAGAATTGTTAGTACAATTTTTGGAGGTTTTAATTATTTTTAAAAGGGTAGTATTAAGGGGGGTTTTAAATTTTGAAGCCATATAACTCGGGATGTATACAAGCGATTGGATTTAATCTGCGAGGGGATTCAAACGGGATGCCAAATAATATGTGTAGCAAATTTGGTGTAAATCGTTCCGGTACCTTCAGAAGAGTAGAGGGCACAAATTTGGTCTTACGAGCGAGCGACGACTAACATCCAAATATATAAGTTATATATATTTTTGGATTCAAGGTGACGAGACAAACACTTTTTGTTCCGAGAATGCTACAGACACACGACTGATTCGTTTAGCTTCTTCGGTACTTCGTAATTGTAATTTCTAAGTTTAATTACTAATTGTATCGCTTAAATCTGCTATAGACTCGTTTATTTTGCTTTCTCTGACTACCAAAGGTTACATATCTATTGATTTGTGACTTATTAACGTTGTATATACAACATTTTGAGTGGCGCTGCTCAATTCTACCGTTTAGACAAACAACATAGTCAATTGAACAATTGGTCAGTGACGGTTAATGTATGTATATATGTATTGGTGGTATGTCAGTTTTCTCCGTTCTCGTTCGCCTGTCCGCTAAGTATTCAAATCATCCATCAGAAACGTATAACCCATACCTACTCTCTAGTATTCGGGAGTTTAAAACTACCCCCCCTCTCTCTCTCTCTGTGTGTGTGTGTGTCTCTGTTGCACTCATTATCCCACCGCTGAATCTTCGAATGGTTCAGAATTGACGTGTGTATCTCTGTTCTATTGCTTGACTGACCGAGCATTTGAACTTCTGGAGTTTTAGTCCATCTAAACCCGATGATTTGGCCAACATCGCTTTTGGTGTATTGATTGAGAGATCTTCGACTCAAATACTACAGTTTTGGATAATTCTAGTTCGTATTTTTCTTACTTATACGCAGTAATAAGTAAAAGAGATTTCTTTGATTTGAAATGAGTGATATTAAGGGTACAGGTTAGCGCCGTTTCTTTGCGCAGGAGGGGTGAGGTGGCAGGGGGGTATGCCATTCCATATGTATATGTGTGTTTATATGCGTGAGTATAGTATGTAAATGTATCATTTTAAATCGGCGGTTTGGTCCCTTGGCCAAATATTTGTATAATATCATTCCGTGGCAACCAACCATTTAGCAAAAAGCAAATATGTATAATACATCACATTGCACGATGGCCACGAGATGGGCACACGCTTGCCAACATACGAAACCGTATTGCAAAAAATGGAATATTTACAAAAATCATAATAATTATTATTTGTGTGTATTTCGTATATATGCACACTGTAATTGATCAAACTCTGTATGTAATAATATTGGCAAAATACAAAACGCAAAAATAGACATTTCATGTTTATATGCATGAAGTCTCGATCGGTTTGAAATAAAAATCAGAACAATACAAAAATATAAATATTTCATATTTTCAGGTTTGACTGAATGCACAAATATAACTATTTTTACTATCTTATACATTAAGTAAAAAATCAATATTTATCTGCAATACCAAATACGCTCGAAACACAGTCATAGTCGATCAAATTATTTGATTCAATTTTGTTCCCCTTTTTCATATTTATTAAATCCCCATATATGCGCAAAACATAAATAAGAACTTTTAAGATATTCCGTAGCAGTTTACTCGTAACTGGTACATTTTGTTAAGAAACTTTTCAAACAAGAGTGGTGCGAAATATAAATATCTTTCATTATGAACATAACTATTTTTGCTATAAGTGCAGCCGTTCTAGAGATATTGGAGATAAAACAAAAATGAATAGAGCAAACATGCATTTCTCGTATGAATATTCTTTTCTCGTAACTGGTACATTTTTTGAAGAAACTTTTCAAACAAAAGTTGTGCAAAATATTCATATCTTTCATTATGAACATAACTATTTTTGCCATAAATGCAGCTGTTCTAGAGATATTGGAGATAGAACAAATATGCATAGAGTAAACATGCATTTCTCGTTTGAATATTCTTTTCTCGTAACTGTTACATTTTTTGAAGAGACTTTTCAAACAAAAGTTGTGCAAAATATTCATATCTTTCATTATGAACATAACTATTTATGCCATAAGTGCAGCCGTTTTAGAGATATTGGAGATAGAACAAAAATGCATAGAGTAAACATGCATTTCTCGTTTGAATATTCATTTCTCGTAACTGGTACATTTCTTGAAGAAACTTTTCAAACAAAAACTGTGCAAAATATTAATATTTTTCATTATGAATATAACTATTTTTGCCATAAGTGCAACCGTTCTAGTGATATTGGAGATAGAACAAAAAATGCATATTCCAGTTTGAATATTCTTTTAAAAAATAGGTGCACATTTAGACTATACACACAAGTCTTATGCTTAAAGTTTCACAATTTTATGTTCGACAGTTTCAGCTCTAGAGCATTCACACACACACAGACAGACACATATATATATATATACGTCATTTCGAAAATATATAGTCACATTCGATTCAGGGAGGGTCAAAACGTGTATTTCCGTTGTAATCTTGAGTTTGACATTTTACATGATTACTTATTATTTAGTATAAGAAAGTAATATTATAAATAATAATTATGCATTTTGAAATTTGCAATTATTTTATAAGTATGTCAAAATATTGTAATACTTTTTTATTTTTATAACATGTTTTCATATTGTGGACACAATGAGTTTATATTATACGAGGACCTAAAAATAATAATTAAAATATATATATATATATATAAATCTCAATTTGTCTCCGTCTTTTAGTAAAATGTTATTAAATTTCGCCCCCGGAGGCCGAAGGTGTTCATTCCGGCATTCAGACAAATGTATATAATATCTTTTGTGTAATCGAAAAATAAAATAACTAAACTTATAAAAGTTGTTTGAAATAAAACGTTCCACGTTCCACGTTCCTCGTTCCCCTTCCACAGAAATACATCGAGTAAACTGTATATTTATAAAATTATACACTAAAGTGTACTCTGAGGGTATTTTTTTTTTAAAAAGGGCGGTCGCTGATGACGAACAAAAGAAAGCAATTAAAAACAACCAATGATAGGCATAGACGTCCGAACATTGAACACGCCCATCTCATTTACAAGGATATAAAAATAAAATATCCCTCGCGCAAAAAATGCCAACCAAACTCGCCCGATTCCAACTCTATTAAATACATTATATACTACATAGTACATAATACATATATACTGCAACACTTGATTTTTATATTGAATATTACTTTCTCGAACGATTATACACGTTTATAGCTTGCCGTACAAAGCACCGAAGAAGCTAAAGCAATCAGTAGTGTGTCTGTAGCATTCTCGGATTTAAAAAAAATCCTTAATAAAAGTGTTTGTCTCGACGCCCTGAATCCAAAAATATATATAACTTATATACTTGGATGTTAATCGTCGCTCGCTCGTAAGACCAAATTTGTGCCCTCTACTCCTCTGAAGGTACCGGACCGATTCACACCAAATTTGCTACACATATTATTTAACATCCCATTTGAATCCACTCGCAGTTTAAATTTAATCGCCCGTATACTTCCGGAAGTTATAGGGCCCCAAAATTTAGAGCCTCCCTTAATACTGCCCTTATAAAAATAATTAAAACACCCAAAAATTCTACTAATAATTCTAAGATATTTTATGTCTACATAATTTTTTCATATTGTTAACCCAAAGGCCGAAAAAAATTATTAAATATTATAATTTTCATTTTAAAATATGCACTAAAAATATTTTTAGCTCGCCGTACGAAGTACCAAAGTAGCTAAAGCATTCGGTCGTGTGTCTGTAGAATTCTCGGATAAAAAAAAATCCTTAATAAAAGTGTTTGTCTCGTCGTCCTGATTCGAAAAATATTTATAACTTAAATACTTGGATGATCCAATATCGTCGCTCGGAAGACCAAATTTGAGCCCTCTACTCCTCTGAAGGTACCGGACCGATTCACACCAAATTTGCTACACATATTATTTAACATCCCATTTGAATCCACTCGCAGTTTAAATTTAATCGCCCGTATACTTCCGGAAGTTATAGGGCCCCAAAATTTAGAGCCTCCCTTAATACTGCCCTTATAAAAATAATTAAAACACCCAAAAATTTTACTAATAATTCTAAGATATTTTATGTCTACATAATTTTTTCATATTGTTAACCCAAAGGCCGAAAAAAATTATTAAATATTATAATTTTCATTTTAAAATATGCACTAAAAATATTTTTAGCTCGCCGTACGAAGTACCAAAGTAGCTAAAGCATTCGGTCGTGTGTCTGTAGAATTCTCGGATAAAAAAAATCCTTAATAAAAGTGTTTGTCTCGTCGTCCTGATTCGAAAAATATTTATAACTTAAATACTTGGATGATCCAATATCGTCGCTCGGAAGACCAAATTTGAGCCCTCTACTCCTCTGAAGGTACCGGGCCGATTCACACCAAATTTGCTACACATATTATTTAACATCCTATTTGAATTCGCTCGCAGTTTAAATCTAATCGTCCGTATACTTCTCGAGTTATAGGGCCCCAAAATTTGAAGCCCCCCTTAATACTGCCCCAATAAAAATAATTAAAACACCCAAAAATTCTACGAATAATTCTAAGATATTTTATATCTGCAAGATTTTTTCATATTGTTAACCCAAAGGCCATAAAAAATGATTAAATATTATAATTTTCATTTTAAAATATGCACTAAATTTTGAAATGGTTAACCAAAATGCCATAATAATTAAGAATCGCTGCACGTAATCTGTATAGAGCAGAAATGCCTAACCTAACGATGTATGAGGCTGGGTATATAATAGTATAACATTTTCTTAGATAAAAAAAAGAAATCCGAAATATTCGCCCATAAAATCCAATATAATAGCAAGAAACATACGAAAGCACCGGTCCACTTGTGCGGTGGAGTGGGGCGACTGCTTGCGCCAATCGTCATGCACGATTCCGTAAGCCACGCCCAGCGAGTCTCCTACCTCATATATTATAACAAAGCAAATGTGTATTTTCGCAATAGCATTTTATAAGAAACGAATACGAATACATATACACATGTGTGTTGGGCTTTGGCTTGTGGATACATGCTAACAATATATATATGTACGATAGTATATATATGAAATAAAATAAGAATAGCGTGATAATGCAGCAATACACGATAACGTTTACCCGCGGGCGTGTTCGGGGACGAGCGGGAGGGAGAGAGGGGAATGTCAATAACAGATGACGGCCGAAGTGAAGACGTTTTCCTTCCTTTACGCTTTGTTTCGCTGCGTTGCCGCTGCCGCTGCCGCTGCGTAGCGCTGCGATACATCCTTTGTGGTGCTATAAGACATATCTCGCCTTAGCAATTTTATTTTATTGCCTTATCATTTTTGATCAGCAAAAATTAGAAATTATCCCTAAATATTCATAAAATATTTTTGTTCAATTATATATATATATATATATATATATATATATATATATATATATATATATATATATATATATATATATATATATCAAATAAATAATTAACAAGCATAGATAGAACGCACCTATGCGTCCAGCTCGCGAGTAGCGCTTTTTAATTATTATGGCCTTTTAGTTAACAATTTGAAAAAATGTTATAGATATAAAAAGTCTTGTAATTTCTTTTAGATTATTTTGATATAAAGCAAGCTTAGGTCCAACGCACCTATGCGTCCAGCTCACCTTATAAGTTAATATATACGATGCGAGCAACGGCTTTTAATTATTATGGCCTTTTGGTTAACTATTTGAAATAATGTTATAGATATAAAAAGTCTTGTAATTTTTTGTAGATTATTTTGATATAAAGCAAGCTTAGGTACAACGCACCTATGCGTCCAGCTCGCCTTATAAGTAATATTTGCGATGCAAGCAACGGTTTTTAATTATTGTGGCCTTTTGGTTAACAATTTGAAAAAATGTTATAGATATAAAAAGTCTTGTAATTTCTTGTAGATTATTTTGATATAAAGCAAGCTTAGGTACTACGCACCTATGCGTCCAGCTCGCCTTATAAGTTAATATATGCGATGCAAGCAGTGGTTTTTAATTATTATGGCCTTTTGGTTAACAATTTGAAATAATGTTATAGATATAAAAAGTCTTGTTATTTTTTTTTTTGGATTATTTTTATATAAAGCAAGCTTAGGTACAACGCACCTATGCGTCCAGCTCGCCTTATACGTAATATATGCGATGCGAGCAGCGGATTTTAATTATTGTGGCCTTTTGGTTATCAATTTGAAAAAATGTTATAGATATAAAAAGTCTTGTTATTTCTTGTAGATTATTTTGATATAAAGCAAGCTTAGGTACAACGCACGCATGCGTCCAGCTCGTCTTATAAGTAATATATGCGATGCGAGTAGCGATTTTTAATAATTATGGCCTTTTAGTTAACAATTTGAATTAATGTTACAGCAGTCTTACAATTTTTTTGTAGACAAAAAAAATGTAGTGCATATTTTAAAATTCAAAATTATAATATTTAATATTTTTTATGGCCTTTGGGTTAACAATATGAAAAAATCTTGTAGACATAAAATATATTAGAATTATTAGTAGAATTTTTGGTTGTTTTAATTATTTTTATAAGGATAGTATAAAGGGGGGCTCCAAATTTTGGGGCCCTATAACTCGGAAAGAATACTTGCGATTGGATTTAAACTACGAACGGATTCAAATAGGATGACAAATAATATGTGCACTAAATTTGGTGTAAATCGCTCTGGTACCTGCAGTAAAGAGCATAAATTTGGTCTTACGAGCGAGCGACGACTAACATCCAAATATATGTTATATATATTTTTGGAATTTTTTTGTTATGGAAATCTTTTGATTCGAGAATGCTACAGACACACGACTGAATGCTTAAGCTTCTTCGGTACTTTGAACGGCGAGCTAAAAACCGCTGCTTGCATCGAATATTTTATACTCATAGGGCCAGCTGGACGCATAGGTGCATTGTACCTAAGCTTCTTTTTATATAGTTAATATTTGAGCATTTCTTTGGAGGAAATTCTAATTTCAAGAAATTTTTCTTTAATATTACTTAATTTATTAACTTTTTCACTATTTCGGGTCCATTTCGAAATGTGGATAATATAACACGAATAAACAAGCATTTCCGGTTGAAATTTGCAATATTCCTTTTAAAAATAAATGGCTTTCTTTGTCGGGACATACAAATTTTAAATTCATTTTTTGTTCAATGTAATTGACTGCAGAGCGTTCACACACACGCACACACGCAGACGTTATTCAAAATAGTCATAATGAGTTCAGGGACACTCAAAAAGAAAAAAAATCTATTAAATTCTCAATGCTAATTGGTTTATCTTCTCAATTATTTTATTTACAATGTGAACAAATAAGTAATTTAGTATAAAAATTACAAATATTAATACAGTTTGTATTATGACAAACAATGCTAGCATTCACAGCAACAATATTAACACAATTAATTATAATTATTACATAATACAAACTAGATGTATTCATTGTAATTTCTAAGCTTAATTACTAATTGTTCGGGTGTGAATACTCTTTATGAGAGTAAAAATGCAAATCGTGCGACTTACAATACATAACAAATGAATAATATTTCCGTATATATATATATATAGAGTAATAAGTTAAATTCTAATTATGATTTGATTGCGAAATTCAAAGTTGGAAGACAATAGGATTGTCTGATAATTGAGAAAATACTTGCATTGACTCCACAGTACCAATATTCGGCATTATCTATCCTCTTTTAACCAACGTAACGCCGCTACTGAACTCTTTAGTACGAAATATATAGCGTTCTTTGTTCCGCTCATTATAATTTAAACCTTTTCGGTATTATTATAATTTGATTAGCCTGATGTCCTTGTTCCCTCACTTCTTGGTCGTCCTCTTCACATTATAATTCAATGCCATTGTTCATTCTCCATTTTCGAACACCCACGTACAATGAGATATATGTGCTATTCAACGATTTGCTATTTTAAGATCATATATTATCCATAGAATCTTATATAATGTTTATTATTCTCTTATACAATAATTACAGAACATATTTATTCCAATTTATAAATTTAAACAAAAACATTGTATGTTATTCCATTGTAGTGCTGAGCTTTATTATACACACAGATAATTCCGTATTTATATAGTCGTCTTTGTCCAACGTATGGCTGTGTGCATCTAGTTATCCTTGTCGAATAGCGAGCATTTCATGGTAACAATTTAAGTGGGTACTGAATTGATCGTTTTAGTACAACCCCCCTCAACGGGTTGCTGAAAGCAGTGGCGGTGGCGGGGGGGGGAGGTACAATTAAGACACTCCTCTCCGCAAAAATCGGCACCACCCCCTTTATCTGTCAGAGTTGCGAGCCCCTTGCAACCCCCACACCCCCTGTCGGTGGTGCCGAGTGGAGGGGAAATGTAGAATATGTTTGAGTTTAGTTTTGAACATTGACTGCTTTGGTTCTACTAAAAGGTTAGCAGATATTTGATCGTATTATCTCAAGTACTCCCAGCTTTTTTATTTTCGCTGCCATGTTGTCAATGAATACAAAATGCATGTGAGTTTGTGATCAGTTCAGATTGATTGACTTAAATGTGGATTATAAGTGGGTTTTACCAATTTTCTGCAACGTCGAGTATTTTGTTCGGTTTTATTTAAATATAAATTAATATCCTAAAGGATTTAAGATTATGTGTTTTTAAAATATAAAAACCGTCACTGGAATTATTAACGGAGAATTTTTAAATCTACCTAAAGAACTACAAGAATTTGTATAAAAATAATTACGAAAATACTTAAACTTCAGGAAGTATAGTCCTAAAATCCTAATTTAATATATGAAAATAATCAACAAGTTACTAACTTAATGAACTACGTATCGTGAAACAAATTGATTGAAAGACTTCAGAGAGTGTTTTGGATAATACCCAAAAAGTGGTTAAATAAATATTTTTAATTATAAATGTGAACATTTTAAACCCTACGTAAAGAATTACTTCCTTAAGTGAACCTAATCGATGTTCTACAAAAACATTGCAAGTGTCTCAATTCCTTACTTAAGTACTACTTAAAATAATACCCAAAACGTGGTTTAAAATCATATTTTTTAATTATAAATGTGAACATTTTAAACCGTAAAGAATTACAAAGATTACTTAAGTGAATCAAATTGTTCTACTAAGATTGAAGATACTTGAAAAAGTGCGTTAATATTGTCTCAATTCCTTACTTAAGAAGTACTTAAAATAATTCCCAAACAGTGGTTAAATATCATATTTTTTAATTATAAATGTGAACATTTTAAACCGTAAAGAATTACAAAGATTCGTCAAGGGAACCAAATTAATGTTCTACAAAGACATTAAAGATACTTCAGAAAGTGCGTTAATATTGTCTCGATTCTTTACTTAACAAGTACTTAAAATAATATCCGAATAGTGGTTAAATAATATAATTTAAATTATAAATGTGAACAATATAAACCGTAAAGAATTACAAGTGAACCCAATTGATGTTCTACAAAGGCATTGAAGATACTTCTAAAAGTGCTTTAATATTGTCTGAATTTCTTACTTAAGAAGTACTTAAAATAATACCCAAAAAGTGGTTACACAATATAATTTAAATTATAAATGTGAACATTTTAAACCGTAAAGAATTACAAAGATTCGTCAAGGGAACCAAATTGAAGATACTTCAGAAAGTGCTTTAATATTGTCTCAATTCCTTAAGAAGTACTTAAAATAATCCCAAACAGTGGTTAAATAACATATTTTTGAATTATAAATGTGAACATTTAAACCCCTAAATAATTACAAAGATCCCTTAAGTGAACCAAATTGATGTTCTACGAAGACATTGAAGTCCCATTTTACTACTTTAAAAGATAGTTGAAGAGACTACCTAAAAAATAGTAAAACAATTGATCTAAAAGACATTTTGTACAATCCCAGAAATAGAATAAGATTCAACATTGGTTTGATTGGACCGGGAGTATACGATAAATCATCTTCACTATTCTAGACGAATAAATCATATATTAAATAATAGATTATTCGTACTTCATAGACAGAAGAAGAACAAAATATATAATTTTAGTATATTGAATTTCTTACGGATTCTGGAACACAATTGGTTTGATTGGGAGGAGAAATATCATTGAAACGATTCAACTGGGGATTTAGAAGATTTGGATTTAGTAAATTTCAAACGAAGCTTAAATACTTCAAGATATATGCGTGAATATTTAATAATATAATTTGAATTGATAACAAAACAAGAATTTAATTCTTAATTGGAAATTATATTGATTTAATATGTTCAGGACGAACATAAGAATATTCTCAAGATCTATTTAAAGCTATTAAAGAATATTACGAAAACTTTTTGAATTTCTTAACCAGAAACTAAAAAGATTTAAAATCTTTTGGTAAATTATTGAAAATAAAATTGATTTATATATTCAGAACGAATAATATAAAATTCTACTTTAAATAATTAAAGAATATTTAGAAAACAATTTGTCCAAGGAGGATTTAAATCTTAGTTGAAAATAATTTTGAACAATTAATAAAAATTGTGTATTTAAACAAATAAAATCAACATATTTAAAAATCTATTTACTAAGGAGAATCATTATTTAAAAAAAAAAAAAAATTCAACGTATTCAACTGTGAAATATTTGGGTATATATATATATATATATATATATATATATATATATATATAGGTACTACACTGAAACAATATAACGTAAAAATCCAATAAAAAAAAACCGGACAATATATATATGTATGTACCTGTTCAATTCAGCGAAACAAATTGAGTGATCAGTCGTTATATATCTGAAAACCACTCTGCAATGAGTTTTTCGCCAATTTTGTGATCGCATTGTTGTGTTTTTTATTAAACGAACGAAATGGTGTTTAATTCGATTGCGTTTACGAGTTATTAATTAAAATTCCTGTGGACAATTAAAAGTGGATTGGTTTTTCAAGCCATCTGCGTTTTGGACACACACACACACACACAAACACACACAGCTCTAATTCAACCAATGAATTGCGAATTGAAACGGAAAAAATATATATTTACAAATTATTTTGGTAAAATAAAAATATTACCCGAATACTATTAAATATATATTTTACACTAATTGCTAATACTTTATTAAATAAAAGTATTTGGCGTAATTTTACGACACAAACAAAAAAATTAAATACATATTTAATATTTTATTAAATAAATATTGTTTTATTATTACTTTAAATACACAATATTTAATAAACTTATTTTAAAACTGCCATAACTCAATTTTTAATTTAAAATTAATCATCCAAAGAATACTTCTACGAAAACGTTTTTCATAAACAATTTCATATTTAATAAATTAAGCTTAAATTTAAATACAACATCTAATAATAATTAAATTTATTAATTGTTCAAATTTTAAGCTGTAGTTTTAAAACATTATAAGTGGTACTTAATTATATTTTAATTTATTAAATCGCAAATTTAATTACGACTAAATTTAAAGAATTCCCTAATTCAATTAAATTAGTTTTAATTTGTATTTGTTTTAAATTAAATATTTATTTATTAACAAACAGTGATATAAAATTACGTAATAATATATTTAAATTAACTACGATTAATTTAAATTAAATCTTAACATTGCTATAAACCTGTGATTTAGTTAAAAATTAAAATAACAAAGTTAATAATATATTTAAAATAAATTAAACTAACCCAAACATTTAAAAAATCCCAAGATAAACAAAAACTATGAAAAATTCAAGATAAATAGTTTCCAAATGTATCGAAACATGTATCCGAACATCTCCATTCATAACCAGCAACATTTTACAAATGAAACAATGTTGAAATCACTGAATAACAACACTTCTTCGTTCTCCATGGACAATCTCCTTTCAAAAATGCCGCCAAGTGGTAAAACGACACCGGAAACCTCCGATGTGGAACGCACGCAGCCCGAACACGACACGAATTCCGCCGACGGTGTCCGAAGCCAGCCCGAGTGCGATCGGCTGTCGCCGAACGATAAACAAGACGTGTTCTTCGGCTTTAGCGGGTGTTTTAAAAATCGTATTTGCTCGAATTGCGGACAAATTGATTGCAACTTGATACATTGCCGTATGCACGGTGTTACTAGTGATAGTGGTGTTGTTAAGGACACTAAACCTGTACTGAAGTTTAGTGTTAGTGCTATCTTAGGGACTGATACGCAGACGAGGAGTACCCAAAATGGTAAGAATATTATTCATTTTTTGTTTATTCTGCAATATCACTAGAACCGCTGCACTTATGGCAAAAATAGTTATGTTCATAATAAAAGATATATATATTTCGCACAACCTTTGTTTGAACAGTTTCTTCAAAAAATGTACCAGTTACGAGAAAAGAATATTCAAACGAGAAGTGCATGTTTACTCTATGCAATTTTTATTCTATCTCCAATATCTCTAGAACGGCTGCACTTATAGCAAAAATAGTTGTGTTCATAATAAAAGATATTAATATTTCGCACAACTTTTGTTTAAACAGTTTCTTCAAAAAATGTACCAGTTACGAGAAAAGAATATTCAAACAAGACGTGCATGTTTACTCTATGCATTTTAATTCTATCTCCAATATCTCTAGAACGGCTGCACTTATAGCAAAAATAGTTATGTTCATAATGAAAGATATTCATATTTCGCACAACTTTTGATTGAACAGTTTCTTCAAAATATGTACCAGTTATGAGAAAACTGCTACGGAAAATCTTAAATGTTCTTATTTGATACCTAACATATAAGAAAGTTTTGTGTAATTTAAGTGTTGGCTACTCCACCAAATAATGCTATTCCAAAAATTCCGGTTAGACAAGATTAATTACAAGGCACCTATGCTTTCAGCTTGCCTTATAAGTAATATATGCGATGCGAGCAGTGGACTTCCCCGTCCTACTCCACGCTTGGCATAATATTAAAAATTAATAAAAACTGTTTTTAATTATTACGGCTTATGGGTTCACAATTTGAAAAAATGTTACAGATATAAAAAGCCTTATAATTTTATATACATTTTTTTGATATATTCAAAAAATAATTTAGTGCAAATTTTTATATTCAAAATTATAATATTTTATATTTTTTTATGGCCTTTGGGTTACCAATATGAATAAATCTTTTTGATATAAAATATCTTAGAATATTTTGTAGAATTTTTAAATGTTATAGTTATTATTTTAAGGGTGGTATTAAGGGGGGCTTTAAATTTTAAGGACCTATAACTCGGGAAGTATACAGGCGATTAAATTTATATTGCGAGCGAATTCAAATAGGATGCCAAATAATATGTGTACGAAATTTGGTGTGAATCGCTCCGGTACCTTCAGAGGAGTAGAGGGTATAAATTTGGTCTATTTAATAATTTTTTTCGACCTTTGGGTTAACAATTTTAAAAAAATGTTGTAGATATAAAATATCTTAGAATTATTTGTTAAATTTTTTGGTGTTTTAATTATTTTTATAAGAGCAGTATTAAGGGGGGCTATACATTTTGGGGCCCTATAACTCGGGAAGTATACGGGCGATTGTATTTAAACTGCGAACGGATTCAAATAGGATGTTTAGTAATATGTGTAGGAAATTTGGTGTAAATCGCTTTGGTACTTTTAGAGGATTTGAGGACACTAATTTGGTTTTACGAGCGAGCGTCGACTAACATCCAAGTATATAAGTTATATATATTTCTGGATTCAGGGCGACGAGACAAACACTATTTATTTATCTGGGATTGCTACAGACACACTCCCGATTGTTATAGCTCTTTTGTAATTCGTATAGCGACAAAAAAATAATAACTACAATCAATTAAAACCTCTAAAAGCTTTGCTAAATCAAAATTCAGTCTGAATCAAAACATGGCCAAACATCAAATAGCCAATACGTCATTTCGGCTTGAACGTCTGTGCAATCCAAACTTTTGCTTGATTCTGTCCTTATTTCCCCGAACCATCCAGGCAACCGGTGCCAGCGTCATCTGGCCAGGCACTTAGCTACAGCAATCGTGACCAGCGCGACGTCTGCCTTACGCCGCCGTGCGTTAAGGTTCACATTCGCCTGAAGCGGTGTAGTTACGCACGCCTGTCGAAAAAACGTGCGTGCTGCCCGTATACTAACACGTCCCCTCTCACCGAAGCGGTGCTGATGTCCATTATACGGTGTGGTCGGGGGGAAGGGGGGTTTTGCACGTATTAATTCAGGCAGGCAGGCAGGGGAATATCAAAAAGTGGAAGTGTCAGGACGACATGTTAACCGAAAAGATTTGTAGGGTCGCGGATATTTGGTACGATTGAGATTTGTTGGATTATTGGGTTTGATTTAGTAGAATTTGAAGATGCTAAAGAATTGAGGGAAACATTGTGTAGTAACGTATATTAATATGGCGATTTATCAGGAAATGGAATATTTAATCATTTTATACGGCCTTTGGGTTAACAATATGCAAAAATCTTGTAGACATAAAATATCTTAGAATTATTAGTAGAATTTTTGGGCGTTTTAATTATTTTTATAAGGGCAGTATTAAGGGGGGCACCAAATTTTGGGGTCCTATAACTCCGGAAGTATACTGGCGATTGCATTTAAAATGCAAGCGGGTTCAAATAAGATGACAAATAATATGTGTAGCAAATTTGGTTCAAATCGCTTTGGTACCTTCAGAGGTTTAGAGGGCATAAATTTAGTCTTACGAGCGAGCGACGATTAACATCCAAGTATATAAGTTATATATATTTTTGGATTCAGGGCGACGAGACCAACACTTTTGTTTAGGAAATTGTTTGATCCGAGAATACTACAGACACACCGATTGCTTTAGCTCTTTTGTACTTCGTACGGCGAGCTAAAAACAAATAGCGAGCTAAATAATATAGGGAATTGTAATGCCTTCCTTTGCAGACTAGATTAATTAATCTATCCAGTAATAGTTGGCACTTTATATTATCTATTAATCATTTTTTAAGGTATTTATGATTAAAATCTAAAAATATGAAAAAATGTTATAGATATAAAAAGTTTTTGTAGATTATATTAATAAATGAATAATTTTATTGCTTTTAATAATTTTGTATGGCCTTTGGGTTAACAATTCCAAAAAAAATTGTAGTTATAAAGTATTTTAGAATATTCAGTAAAATTTTTGAGTGTTTAAATTATTTTTATAAGGGCAGTATTAAGAGGGGCTCCAAATTTTGGGGCCCTATAACTCGGGAAGTATACAAGCGATTGGATTTTAATTTTAAGGCATATATAGTAAGTCTTAGTTAGTATTTAAGTCGAGTACACCTTTTCATCATGTATATCCTACGTGTTTACTATTTACCTACATTTTAATATACAGAATGTACTGTTTCCCACCAAGACAATTTCGATTACTATCAGATGATTTGGCTCTAAAGTGTTCACACACACACACACACACAACTACACATTCAGAAATTAGTCAGATTCGATTCAGGGAAGGTCAAAACGTATATTTCCGTTAAAATCTTAATTAAGATATACTTCCAGTTAGGTTTCCTCCAAGAAATAAATAAATAGTAAATATTCAAATTCTAATCTTTTGTTCTGAGTGTAACCTAAATTTCCCTTAGAAGCATCTTAGGTATAAACCTGCCGCAAATCTTGGCAATGCAACTAAATCAATTTACTCGAATTAACCACACAATTACATCTGCTGAGAACGGTTTTAATCACAATCTCATGTCACCATAGCAACGTGTCAGCTAGCGACACGGCGAATATAGTGTTAAATCAACAGGGTTGTTTGTCGCTAATTTCACTAATCTTTCTCTCTTTCTCTCCTTCTGTCTGTGCATTCACTCACTCACTCGCTCTTTCTCTCTTGCTCTCTTCGAAGGAGTTTCTTGTCTGTAGAGTTTAGTAGTTTTAGTAAACAAAACATTGCATCAAGACAGGAGAATATATAAGATGAATTTATATTTTGACACCTACACACGGGCATTAATGTCAAATTCACACTGTTCAAATTAAGTTTATGGCGTGTTAGGTTAATAATTAAGTTAAAATTAACCGACATGTTCCGCTAGTCATACTAAATTTAATATATTTATATAAATCTTTATTAGAAATATGTTATTATCTAGCCGAAGTGCCGAAGAAGCTAAAGCATTCGGTCGTGTGTCTGTAGCATTCTCGGATTAAAAAATTTACTTAACAAAAAGTGTTTGTCTCGTCGCCCTAAATCCAAAAATATATATAACTTATATACTTGGATGTTAGTCGTCGCTCGTTTGTAAGACCAAATTTGTGCCCTCTACTCCTCTGAAGGTACCGAAGTGATTTGAACCAAAATTGGTACACATATTCTCTGGTATCTCATTTGAGTCCGTACGCAGTTTAAAATCAATCGCCCGTATACGTCTCGAGTTATAGGGCCCTAAAAGCTTCCCTAATAAAAATAATTGAAACACTCAATAATGCTACTAATAATTCTAAGATATTTTATATCTACAAGATTTTTAATTATTGTTGCCGTAAATAAATATTATATATTATAATTTTTAATTTTAGAATATGCATTAAAATTTTTTTTTTTAATTAAAATTATCTACCAAAAATTGTAAGACAAAAGGCCATAATAATTAAAAACAGGCGAGCTGGACGCATAGATGCGCTGTACTTAAGCTTGTTTTTACTCTACAATCAAAAATATTTCGACAAATAATAACAATTTAATTAATAAACACAATCATTTTCAAAGTAGAGCGTGGCAAATGCATCCAAAACTAATTTAAAGAATACAATTACAATAAAAACCATCATGAAAGTTAACAAAACGGTTAAGTACTAAAATAAACATTTTGTAAGCCACTGTCCATCAATCAAATACCTCATATTCACTTTAAAAATTATGTACGCCCATTTAAAACGTAACTAAAACATACAAAACCGACCGAGCAACGCCTTAAAATAACATTTTCCTATCGTATTTTAATACATGTAACATTTCCACAAAAAAGGCCCTCATACCATCATATATTTACAGCACCATAGCGCAGATTGTGCATTAAACGAAGCTTTATACAATGCTGTAAGTATATAGTGGTATGCGAGGCGGATTAAGCTAGATTTCCTATTATGTTTTTTAAATGTATTGTCTGGTATTGTCTGTTGAATAATACCGGGTGGTTTGTAAATCAACAATTGTACAGATACGTTATTTTATTGCGAATAAAGGGATGTTTTTACAGGGTGTTTAGGATAAACACGAGATTTGTTACCGGGACCCTTTGTTCTGTACGAATTGCCTAGTTTTTTTTTTTTACTTTGTTGTCTGTGGTGTTAATATTATTGTTTGGTATTAGACATTTCATTTTAGATATTTTTAGCTCGCCGTACGACGTACCGAAGAAGTTAAAACATTCAATTGTGTGTCTAGTATTCTCGGTTAAAAAAAAATCCTTAACAAAAAGTGCTTGTCTCGTCGCCTTGAATTCAAAAACATACATAACTTATATACTTGGACGTTAGTCGTCGCTCGGTATCTCGTAAGAGCAAATGTGTGCCCTCTATTCCTCTAAAGGTACAGGAGCGATTAACGCCAAATTTGCTACACATATTATTTAGCATCCCATTTGAATCCGTTCGCAGTTTAAATCCCATCGCATGTATATTTCCGGAGTTATAGAGCCCCAAAATTTAAAGCCCCCCTTAATAATATAAATTCTAACATATTTTTAGTCTACAAAATTTTTCATATTGTTAACCCAAAGGCCATAAAACATTATTAAATATTATAATTTTTGAATTTTCAAATATGCACTAAAATTGTACTATGATATTTTTTCAAATTATGAACTAAAAGGCCATAATAATTAAGAACCGCTGCCCGCATCACATGTATTATTTATAAAGCGAGCTGGACGCATAGGTTCGTTGTACTTAAGCTTGTTAATACATATAGCTGTTTTAATATTCTGGATCTCTCCTCATTTTGTAAAAATTAGCGATTTTTAACTCGAATATACTCTTAAATGGAAGTAATCTACACGGCAACGTATGAAGTCAAATATTTATATATATATATATATATATATATATATATATATAAATATGTATATATATATATATATATATATATATATATATATATATATATATATAAATATGTATATATATATATATATATATATATATATATATATATATATATATATATATATATATATTTGAATATTAATACACGAAACAATGAAAATAATGCAATTTGTAATAACAGTTTAAAATATTAATAATTTAAAATAAATATTTCCCCTTGTCATACCTTTTGTAGAATATTAGTTATAGTTTATAAATATGGATAGTTATTCTATAAAATGGGAAATTGGGGGATCTTAAAATTGCCTGAGCTGCAATTGAGCCTTAAAATTTTATTTCAAATTTCGTTTTATAACTACAGCAATACGATTTGTGGTATTTCTAGTGACAACGGTTTATAAAAGATCAACGATCAACTGAACTCAATGTTTTAAAAACGACAATAACACGAAGTCAGGTGAAACATTACAATTTCCTTTTATTTTTCCTCTATGCATGTATGTATATATATATATATATATATATATATATATATATATATATATATATATATATATATATATATATATATATATATAAATCACGTTTAAAGCTAATATATAGTATTTGCCGTGAGAGAGTATACGTACGTACGTCATTCAAAGTCTAACACCTCTTGGTTGGTGTGTTTGTTGTTGTTGTTGTTGAGAAGTGTGAAGTGAAAAGTGTCAGACCGTGTAAAATGTACTTCTCTCCCTTGCTTTACCGCCCCCCTCACCCCGCATTTCCGGCGCCTTCTCCTGTACTAACTCATCACGGCCACCGGAAACCTAAACTGTACTGCCTCCGGCCATCGACCGCCTTTACACACACACACACACAAACATACAAAAATGAAAGCAATGAAAAATAAACACTATTCGAAATTTAGAAGAATTAATTTAAAAAAAAATTACTTTCTCTCAAAGTATAGGGATCATTAAGAAAATCGATTGCTTAAATGTGGATATATACTCGTATATATTACTTATCGGGAAATTACGAATTTTTAATATGTACTATACTGTAGAGCAGTGATACCAACACTTAAGTAATTGTTATCAAATTTAAAATTTCCTTATTGACACAATTCACAAATAGCTGTATTTATTATTTACACAACTCGATTTGCAACAAACGGCATTTTAATATTCACACAATATATTTATTTTGACTTTTAATAATTATTTTAATTATTTTAAGAACGTAGCTATAGTTTTTATTGGGCAGTTTTCTTGATTAAAAATAGAAATTCAATAAACGCTATGGCTCAGTTTTCTCGGTGAATGTTAGGGTTGGATTCCTGCTCATGCCAGTTTACATTCTTACCAAAAAAGAAAAGCGATCTCCACATACATAAATATATATATATATATATATATATATATATATATATATATATATATATATATATATATATATATATATATATATATACATATAAACATTAAACACATACATATTAAATACATTTGCGCCTAAACACACTTCAACACACATCACATCAAATCATCACCAAACACCAATCATCACAAACTATTTGAAGAAGACCAAAACCCATATATTGTCAGAATGAATTTTCTGTTTTACTTTTCCCTTTATAAAAATCACAATAATTAAACACATACATTTGGGTCATTATAAAACCATTGAGGAGTGTATCGTGTGTATGATATGGGCACAACTCTGGTACTGGCCCCAACAAGTCTTAAATAATGGATGTTCTTATTTGTTTTCTATATATACATATATGAGTATATTATGTTGTTTGTATGTTGCAGATGCCTTGGTTCACATGTCCCAAACGCCTGGTGCCTTTCTGGGCCTGGGTGGCTACTTACCCGGCATTGCCAAACCGGTAGCCAGTCGACCACATCAACAGTTCCCACATCACCTACTCTTAGCGGCCGCCGCGCATTGTCGACCTCATCAGCCTTACCTTACAGGTACACCAACATTTATACGAAAATTATTTTTATCTTAAGAGGGAACATTAACAACTCGAAACTTCAGTTTCGTATTTATTGAATTCACTAAATCCAACACAGTATAAATATATAACCAGTAGCGACACACACTATCAAAACGCCGGTTTCAATTTCTTACTGCGCATCTAGTCGCGCATATAAACCTAGAAGTTGGTCGCTAAAACGAAAAAGTTAATCAGGCCAGCAATAGATATTGTTATGTTCGCTTCTTGCATAACTCTTTGGTTATGCTGGTTGCCGGTTTTATGTAATCTAACAATTACGTTTTTACATTTTTAGATGTCTGACACTCAGACAGTTTATGAAAAGGGGCAAGTAAAGTCACTTGTGCACATGTCGCATGTATATATGTTGATATCTAATTAGGAAATGTCTTTACGTACTTATCTAGGAATAATGTGAACATTTTGCAAGGATCCATGATGAATTAGATAACATTTCATTTTATTCATAGTCGTGCTTATGAAACTATGAAGTCTTTGTATGACTGATAATGCTTTTATTAATTACGTTATATTAATATTTTTGTAGAATATTTTAATGGCCACTTTAAAACATTCGCTTTAGTACGAAATGTGCTTAGTAATGTCATATTTTATTTAAATACAATTAAATTCGATCAAAATTGTAAAATTGTACTATATACTGATAGTGTTTTATACACTTAAAAATGTCAAAGAAATACAAGCCTAAGACATTGTTAATTTTAATATATAATAAAATAAAAACCCTTCTTAATATTTTTACAATTAGAATAATTATCCGTAAACATGTTTCAATTAAAAATATAGTTATACATCGAAAACATGCCAAAACGTAAAAACTAGACCAGTAATAGAAGGTTATTACGCAACATGTATAACTCATTGGGTATGCTGGTTGCGCACAATTATAAATCAGCAATATGGCCGCTCACCAACATCAAAGCGACGATAATAACTATCGCTTCTGGTTACTCATTTATACTGAGCCAAATATATAAACATTTCAATGCTAAACTTTGAAACAATACAAACGTAAAGTTTAGTGTTCCCTCTTATTATTAGAGATTGAAATTCCATAGAATTATTTGGCGCTCGCTTATCTGACAATGTATTTTTTCTGATTTTTAATAAAGCGCGCCCGAACGGTTTACCCTTCTGCTATTTGGGTACGTTTATTTTTATTTGAGTAGCTTTTGCGATTTTTGTATAACTTATCTGTTTAAAATCACACACTGAAATAGAAAACTGGGTCTTTATATAGTTAATAAATTGTTAATTGAGCATTTCTTAGGTAAAATGTATCATTTCAAGAATTTTTCTTTAATATTACACAATAAAAAAATAAACATCAGCCGACTTTGATATTTCGTCTTCTTATTCTATACATATAAAAGAATAGAAATATGTAAAAAAAAACGGTTTTTTGAAATTCTCACACTGGTATAGCTCCTTAAATATTAAATATTTGCAAAATTATTCAGGACATATCACCATTGTTCTCTAAGGTATACATATTTTAATATTTCATATTAAAAAATAGAATAATTGTTAGAATAATTCACCTTTGTGCTCGATGGTTCAAATATTTTACGAATTATTAATAAAATGATAGAAAATTTTTTTAGCTCTAAAGATAATGGTTGAAAAAGATTAAAATTAATTAAAAACTTGGTAGAAAACAGGACAGTTCACTTTAATGCTCCAGATAATATTAAATACAAAGCGCCCTAATATCTAATGACATATAGAAAATACTAGATTTGTTCCTGAACGGGAACATTTCAATATTTCAGATAAAAAAATAGAATAATTGTTAGAATAATTCAGGACATGTCACCTTTGTGCTCGATGGTTCAAATATTTTACGAATTATTAATAAAGCATGATAGAAAATTGTAATATTATACTGTAGGACAAATCATCTTTTTGCTCTAATGATAAATTATTTAACTAAAAAAAAATTGTTAAAAAAGATTATAAAAATTAAAAACAGGACATATCACTTTAATGTTCCAAATAATATTAAATACAAAGCGCACTAATATCTAACAACATATAGTAATACTAGATTTGTTCCTGAACGGGAACATTTCTGAATTTTCATAAATCAAAACTGTTTTCTTAATTTGCCTTAGAGAGTAAAACTGTAATAAAAAGCGTATATATATATATATATACAAATGAAAATAAATATATAAAACACAATGAATGATTCTAATGTATAGTATGTCCCTAATATGACAGTGTCAACGCCGGCAGGTGGCGCTGGCGGTCCCGGGCAACAAAGTGCAGTGTTTCCGCTTCCTGGTGCATTTCCGTGGGCGCACAGCGGCCGGGGAAAACCGCGGCGCGGAATGATGCGACGGGCCGTCTTCTCCGACCTGCAACGCAAAGGGCTCGAACGCAGGTTTCAAATACAAAAGTACATCAGTAAACCGGACAGGAAAAAACTCGCAGAGAAATTAGGCCTAAAGGACAGTCAAGTAAGTGGCCCATACCCTACACTAAGAAAAATATATTTAAAACTTGTGAGAGCCATCTATCGGAATAACACTATCATTAATATAATAACCCAGAAATGTTTGTATGTGAGTGAGTGTGTATGTGTAGAACGCTTTTTTTGTAAAAATGCAGATTGGCATAGACGGGGATCGAACTCACGACCTCCAGGGTGAAAGGCATGACACTTAGCCACTGCACCATGGCGACTGTTAATAATGTTATAAAAAATAATCAAATAGTTTATACTGAAATAAAACAATCACTACGATTCTGAAGTTCAGTCTGCTTTGAAATAGACAAAAACGAATCAAACGTCAGAATGAAATCAGTCAAAATTGGTTTTTGTGTGATAAATCTTCAATTCAAAGTTTAATCTTAAGTTTAAGGGGAGTAGCATGCTATAATTTCAATTTTTAAGTATATAATATGAAATAAGTGCATACTATTGCCTAATTAGCATATATTTTTAGCAAATACGTGTTTCTGTACATTTATTTTAATTCATAGTTAATATTTTTCACTTCAAAATGGCCAAGAAGCAGTGATTTTTGAAAATATGAGTTGCGGTAAGATTTTATAGTTCGTCAAATTATAATAACTGCAAGTAAGTAAATTTATAATTCTGATTATTAGAGAAATAAAATGTTGAAGAGATAATTCAAACATATTTAGAAACATGTTTGGTTGGCAATTTTATTCTTTTATTTTTGATGGCACAATCCATTGTATTTTAGCATATAACTAATTATCATCACTTCTAAAACTGCCGTTGTAACACTGCATTAGTTTAATACTGCCTGATTATTTAATTCAAAAACAATAATGAATCAAATGTCAAATCATTAAAAATGTTGTGTAAAAAGGATTTGTAATACATATTATTAGAATAATCGATTCAAATAATAAACAGCAATCGTAAATAAATTTATAATCCTGTTTTTTATATACAATCATAGAAACTGTCTAAATGATACAACACATATGCACGCACCATACAAGGTTAAAATCAAAGTTAAACAAAATTTTGTTTAAATTTATCGGATGTTACACAGTGCATGATAAGCGATCGATTAGTTAATCTCAGCATAGTGATCTAAGAACAAAATAGCGTTCAAAGAAAGAACTCGATTTTTTCTTAATTATTATTTGCGATGTGGAAATTTGTATTACTATTATAGTCAAACGATATAAAATGAAGAAAAACCGTGTTATTATTATTAAATTACATGAAAATTCGCCATCAGTCAAAACTGACCTATGCTCTGTATACCATATGGGCACATGGTGTCCACGGGTAACACTAGTATATATAGAGTGGCGTATAGGTGAGGCGATGGTTTGTGTGAAGCGGTGCGACAATACGGTGCTGGTGGGTCGTTAATCTCTTCGCGTAGAATTAATTACTTTTTGATGAAACAATACTTCATAAACCGGTGGGTCCGTACAACTGCGCGTGCTAAATCTCTGCGCCGCGCCGCCCCTGCACCCCGCTGCACTAACCGGTAGAAATGAGAGTTCCGCCGACGCCGCCTGTGATAATTAAAGCGAGACAAAGTGTGCGAGCTCGTTACTGCATCCATGCTTTTAAACAACCCGCTTACATTTAATCGTGCGTCCTACACAAAATTCTTAGATTATCAAAACAATATATATTTCTTATTTGTTTCGTTATTACATCACTGAATAAAATAAAACTTGACGTTATAGTTAATAAATCATTATTTGAGTATTTCTAGTTTCAAGAAAATTTTATTCAATTAGTAATTAAGCTTAGAATTTTTAGGTGATATAATCAGGAATTTGGATTTTTTGAGTTTATATTTCTTATTTGTTTTGTTATTACATCACTGAAGAAAATCAAACTTGACTTTATAGTTAATAAATCATTATTTGAGCATTTCTAGTTTCAAGAAAATTTTATTTAATTAGTAATTAAGCTTAGAAATTACAAGTAATAATTCCAGTGGAAGAAAATTAGAATTTTTAAGTGATATAATCGGGAATCGGGTTTATATCTAATTATATTCGAAAATTACAAATAATTCACAGTAACAAAATTTGCACAATTAATTATACATTTTGTTGCTGATGAATTGTATAAAATACAACAAATAGTATAGTCTAATTAGTATACAAAAAAGTTAAATAATGTGCATCGAGAAGTTGGATTTTTTGGGTTTATATCTTTTTATATTCAAAAATTAGTTGAAAATAAAATAATCAGTAAAATCAAAGTGGAGCTTCCCGAGAATAGTGCATAATAGTGCTATTTTTTGATGCGTTTCGAGTTTATCGCTACACTATTTTTGAAATATCTCTGGTTTTGTTAGTCGTAAAAAAATATAAAAAATACCAAATTACTCATTAGTTAATAGGCTATCGAACTGTATAGGTTTTGTTACCTCAAAATGCATCCTAATCTATAAAAATAAAAAATTACGTAAAATGGTTTCTTTTTACTAATAATGAAATAACTAACGTAATAATCATTGAATCTTTACAAAAATTGGCAATAATATTTATGTTTATGTTATAAATACGTGGTTTTTTAAGTCTCTACGATGTTTTGGCATTAAATGGCGAGCTTTTTATTTTTTTTTTCAAAAATGGCCGTTTGTGGCCGTAAAATTTTTTAATTATGTATTTATAACATAAATCTACATATTACTTCCAATTTTCGTAAATATCCGATTATTTTTACGTTAGTTCTTGCAATATTAGTAAAAGAAAAATAATTTTAGGTAATTTCTGGTATTTTGACATTAAGATGCATTTTTAATGTAACAACACTGATACAGTGCGATAGCCTATTAACTTAGGAGTATTTTGGTATTTTTTTCATTTCTCTATGACCAATAGAACCGGAGATATTTTGAAAATAGTGTACCGATGTACTCGAAATGCATAAAAAAAAGCACTATTATGCACTTTTCTCAGGAAGCTCCAGTCCGATTTTACTGATTTTCTATTTTCTGCTAATTTTCGAATATAAAAAGATATAAACCCAAAAAATCCAGCTTCCCAATGCACTTTTCTTAATTTTATTGTATACTAATTTTTGAGATTATAATGCATTTTTAATGTAACAAATTTTATACAGTTCAATAGTCTATTAACTTAGCAGTATTTTGGTATTTTTTTCATTTTTCTACGATCAATAGAAGCGGAGATATTTCAAAAATAGTGTACCGATGCACTCGAAAGGCATCAAAAAAATACTATTATGCACTTTTCTCGGGAAGCTCCAGTACGTTGTTACTGATTTATTTATTTTCTGCTAATTTTCGAATATAAACGCAAAAAATACAACTTCCCGATTAATTTTTCTTAACTTTATTGTATACTAATTTGCCTCTACTATTTGTTGTATGTTATACAATACATTATCAGTAACAAAATGTATAATTGTGTTAATTTTGTTACTGTGAATGAATTATTATTTGTAATTTTCTAATCGTAATTATATCAATTACAATATTAGTTCGGTTAAAATTCTAAAATAGAAAATATATTAATAAAACTCCCGTTAAAACCCCATTAAAAAGAAAAAACATTCAATTTTTGTAATAAAAAGTTGAACTTTGAGTATAAACTCCTTATACTTTGTGCAACAAAATCACTTTGTAGCACATCAAAACCATTCGTAGTCCGTTATAACGCTTTCAAAAGAAAACCATCTTAAAAATTTCAAAGCACAGCTTAAAATATCAAGACACGACCATAAAACAACATAAAACATCAAAACAAGAACAAGCTTGACTCCCGTAACCTTCGAGCCCCCCCTCCAGAAAAAGCGCCGGCTCGCGGGGGGAGGGGCACACATCTTCCCCGCACACAATGCGAGTCTACATTCGTCCTTAGACAGGGCAAATGGGCGGGGAAAGTAAAGAATCGTCGGCCAATGGCATTGCTCCTACCCTCCCCCCACCCCCCTGCCGCGCACCACATTATTGGACAGCCGCGTTCTTCCTTTTCTAATACATTTCCATCATACTTTTATACAAATCACCAAGCGTTTCGGATATGAGGAGAAAAGTGGAAAATAATAATTTAACTTTTCCGTCTTTCAACCCAGAGGGGTGGGGGGTTTGACGTTGATATTTTCATGCATATATACACGTTAGATTGAAATGTGAGTTCGCGTTTCTCGTTTTATCCCGTTTTTTACTGCAACTTGATTTACATAAAGAAACGCGTTAAGTTTCAACCCTCCTTTGAAATGGAATATTTTATTGATTCGAATATATTATTGGGCTTTCGCCTGAATTGTACGGATTTTCGCTGCTTTTTTGGGAGCTTATAAGATTATCTGCAAAGTTGTTCGGGAATTGACTAAGTTGTGATGGTGATAAGTTTGCGGTTATGAAGGATATTGGACCTTATCAATCACAAATAAATCAAAGAAGCTAAAGCATTCTCGAATCAAAAATTGTCTTTAACAAAAAGTGTTTGTCTCGTCGCCCAGAATCCAAAAATATATATAACTTATATACTTGGATGTTAGTCGTCGCTCGCTCGACCAAATTTGTGCTTTCTATTCCTGTGAAGGTACCGAAACGATTTGCACCAAATTTGGTAGACATATTACTAGGCATCCCATTTGAATCCACTCGCAGTTCAAATCCAATCGCCCGTATACTTCCCGAGTTATAGGGCCCCAAAATTTAGAGCCCCCCTTAATACTGCCCTTATAAAAATAATTAAAACACCCAAAATTTTTAATAATAATTCTAAGATATTTTATATCGACAAGATTTTTTCATATTGTTAACCCAAAGGCTATAAAAAATTATTAAATTTATTATAATTTTGAATTTTAAAATATGCACTCAATTATTTTTTATATAAAAATATTCTAATTGTAATCTATAACATTTTTTCAAATTGTTAACCAAAAGGCAATAATAATTAAAAAGCGCTGCTCGCATCGCATATATTACTTATAAGGCGAGCTGGGCTCATAGGCACGTTGGAGCTAAGCTTGTTTTTTATCAAAATAATCTACAAGAAATTGTAATACTTTTTATATCTATAACATATTTTGAAATTGTTAACCAAAAGGCCATCATAATTAAAAACCGCTGCTCGCATCGCATAAATTACTTAAAAGGCGAGCTGGAGGCATAGGTGCGTTGTACCTAAGCTTGTTTTTTATCAAAATTATCTACAAGAAATTGTAATACTTTTTACATCTATAGCATATTTTGAAATTGTTAACCAAAAGGCCATAATAATTAAAAACTGCTGCTCGCATCGCATATATTACTTATAAGGCGAGCTGGACGCATAGGTGCAATTGTACCTAAGTTTGTTTTTATCAAAATAATCTACAAGAAATTGTAATACTTTTTATATCCATAATATTTTTTCTAATTGTTAACCAAAAGGCAATAATAATTAAAAACCGCTGTTTGTATCGCATATATTACTTAAAAGGCGAGCTGGACGCATAGGCGCGTTGGACCTAAGCTTGTTTTTTATCAAAGTAATCTACAAGAAATTGTGATACTTTTTATATCTATAATATTTTTTCAAATTGTTAACCAAAAGACCATAATAATTAAAAACCGCTACTCACATAGCATATATTACTTATAAGGCGAGCTAGACGCCTAGGTGCGTTGGACCTAAGCTTGTTCTTTTATTAAAATAATCTGCAAAAAATTGTGCGACTTTTTATATCTATATCATATTTTCAAATTGTTAACTAAAAGGCCATAATAATTAAAAACCTCTGCTCACATAGCATAAATTACTTATAAGGTGAGCTGTACGCATAGGCGCGTTGGGCCTAAGCTTGTTGTATTTAAATAAGGAGTGAATAATAATGTATTTGTACGAATTTCAAATTTAATAATAATGTTGCTCATTATTTGCAAATACAATTTTAATATAATTCAAAATCAAAACTGCGTATTAAAAACTCAAGTATAATCCTTTTTGTGGCTATTCTAGCTTATTAATACCTATACACAAGTGAGGGGTAAGGAGGGGAACGATCTTTAGTTCTGTTGTAAAGGGCAGTACCCCACCCCAAGCACCAAATTTCCCCTGAAATAGCACTTCCCCCAAATCGTCATGAAGAGAAACATGTATGTATGTATTTAGTAAATATATAGTATAGCTATCACAAACATATGTTGTTTCGTATTAAACTAAGTGGTTAGTGCCAGAAGGGTCTTGTAGACGCATAGCAGAGGGACCTTCCTTTTCGCCTAAGCCTATACGAGTTTGTGATTTTCAGATTTACGTGTCATTAGGTCGAAGTCTTAGCAAGTGTATAATATTGGATTTGTTTACTGCTGCATATAACTAACTACTATACATATATATATATATATATATATATATATATATATATATATATATATATATAAACATTTTAACTTGCATATACGCAGTAATAAGTAAGTCTTGTAATCATACCTGAATCGGAATGACGTCTGTGTGTCTGTTAACGCTCTAGATCTAGAGCCAAAACTGTCGAAATGTCTGCTTTACTATATAAATACAGAGAAAGTATGGACAAGAAAGTCAAGTACGGACCACTACAGCTTTTCTTGATATATAAAATAATCCCAATAATTATTTTTAGTTATCTTTTATGCCCTTTAGATTTAGTGAAATGACAATGTTGATATATTATGTGCATACTGAAAGGACAAGAAAGTCAAGTACAGGCCACGTCAGCTTTTTTTGTTATGTAATAAACTCATAATTATTATTTTTAATAATATTTTATGCTCTTTAGTTTCAGTAAAAGGACAATTAATGACATTAAGCGCAGAATGAATGACAAGAAAGTCAAGTACAGGCCACTCCAGCTTTTCTTGTTATATAATAAATTCATAATTATTATTTTTAATAATCCTTTATGCCTTTTAGTTTCATTAAGAGAACATTTACTGACATTAAGCGCATACTGAAAGACAAGAAAGTCAAGTACAGGCCACTACAGCTTTTCTTGATTTATAATAAATTCATAATTATTATTTTTAATAATCTTTTATGCCCTTTAGTTTCTGCAAAAGCACAATTACTAACATAAAACGCGTAATGAAAGACGAGAAAGTAAAGTACAGGCCACTCCAGCTTTTCTTGTTATATAATAAATGCAGAATTATTACTTTTATTAATCCTTTATGCCCTTTAGTTTCATTAAGAGAACATTTACTGACATTAAGCGCATACTGAAAGACAAGAAAGTCAAGTACAGGCCACTCCAGCTTTTCTTGATTTATAATAAATTCATAATTATTATTTTTAATAATCTTTTATGCCCTTTAGTTTCAGCAAAAGCACAATTACTAACATAAAACGCGTAATGAAAGACGAAAGTAAAGTACAGGCCACTCCAGCATTTCTTGATTTATAATAAATTCTTAATTATTATTTTTATTAATCAATATAACAATTACTAACATAAAACGCGTAATGAAAGACAAGAAAGTCAAGTACAGGCCAGTCCAGCTTTTCTTGATTTATAATAAATTCATAATTATTATTTTTATTAATCTTTTATGGACTCTAGATTCAGTAAATGGACATTGTCTATATATTATGCACAAGTGCATTCTGAAAGGACTAGAAAGTCAAGTACAGGCCACACCAGCTTTTCTTGATTTATAATAAGTTCATAATTATTATTTTTAATAATCTTTTATTCGCTTTGAATTCAGTGAAAGGACAATGTTAATATAATACTGACATTATGCACATAATGAAAGACAATAAAGTCAAGTACAAGCCACTCCACCTTTTCTTGATATATAATTAATTCATAATTATTAATTTTAATAATCTATTATGCCTTTTAGATTCAGTGATTGCGTGTACTGAAAGGACAATAAGTCAAATACAGGCCACTCCAGCTTCTCTTGATATATATATATATATATATATATATATATATATATATATATATATATATATATATATATATATATATAAATATATATACATATATATATATATATATATATATATATATATATATATATATATATATATATATATATATATATATATATATATATATATATATACATATATATATATATATATATATATATATATATATATATATATATATATATATTTATATATATATATATATATATATATATATATATATATATATATATATAAATTTATATTTATATATATATATAATAAAATCATTATTATTATTTTTAATTTCTTTTTATGGCGTTTGGATTTAGTGAAAGGCCAAAAATAAAATTATAAAGACAATATACGCATATAAAATACAAATGATTACAAAATGTATAATTTAATAAATGATTATAAACAATTGTATTATGAGAATGACGTTAAAATAAATAGTCTATGAATCTAATGAGGCTCTTCAGTGCACCAAATGGATGCCGCAACGAAATCAAAGATCGCCATAAGCACACATAAGCACACTCGAGAGATCGACCACCGCACCGTCGCATCGGCCGGCCGCATATAAAATAAATCTATTAGCAAACCATATACATCGAAAACAGACAAGCGCAGACAAGCCTCTGCACGTGTCTCCTCCATATATAGTTATAGACCCCTGGCCTATAAAGCCGTGAAGTTAGGCTGCCTGCCTGCCTATGCTATGCCCGCCTGATGTTAGGGAGAAACCACCACCACACATCAAAAATTCCCTACGGTCTGTTTATGTCATTTCACTATTCTCAACTCACACACAACAGACGAACAGAACGTCCGTCGACCGTCGACCGTCGTACGTGTCTCTATGTATTTTATATTCCTTGCAGACTTTTTTACTATTATTTGTTTTGCCCCCCTTTCCCCTCCCACAGTATATGCCTAAAGCACCGATTAGCAGTTGTAATCATAGTGGTGATATGGTCTGAGTATATAAGGGGGAATTGTTTTTTAAGTCAAATCTAGATATGGGGGAACCACGTACTATGTATGTTGTTGACGGAAAATTAGTTGTATTTGATGTACGATTTTTAAGTGATCGACGATTAGGATTACGTTTTTAAAATATACCAGTAATGCGTTCTTTTAGGACTGTTTTTACTTACTCAGTAATAAGTCTTGGAAACTCGAGATTTCAACAAAAATATAGTAACGGAGTCCTAAGAAATGTGTATCTGTGTAACAAAACTGTGTGTTTTCCCCTCTTGACTTGCGAACGTTTTATTTGCAGTGCAAAACAAATGTGCAATTTGCTTTTAGTGCAACTGTGCGATGTAGTACGGGCAAATGGGCAAATTCGCACGCTCCTCACGTTACAACTAAAACCGCACAAATAGTACTAACAAATTCACTTTAGTTTGTACTATAAGTACCACGTGTGAACGTATAAGTTTACAACTTTGCCATTTTAACCTAATACTTACTATTATCGATGTACGTTGTGTGTGTGTATATAGTGCTCTTATATGAACATTGTTTTTAGTTACATGGTATAACGCACCTATGCGTCCAGGTCGCCTTATAAGTAATATATGCAATGCTAACAGCGGTTTTTAATTATTATGGCATTTTGGTTAACAATTTGAAAATATGTAGATGTTTTAGTGCATATTTAAAATTTAATATTTAATAATTTTTTATGGCGTTTGGGTTAACAATATGAAAAAATCTTGTTGATATAAAATATCTTAGAATTTTTAGTAGCATTTTTGGATATTTTAATTATTTGTATAAGGGCAGTATTAAGAGGGGCTCCAAATTTTGGGGCCCCACATCTCGGGAAGTATACGAACGATTAGATTTAAATTGCGAGCAGATTCAAATGGGATGCTAAATAACATGTGTGGCAAATTTGGTTCAAATCGCTTCGGTACCTTCAGAGGAGTAGAGAATACCAATTTAGTGTTACGAGCGAGCGACGACTAACATCCAAGTATATAAGTTATATACATTTTTGGATTCAAGGCGACGAAACAAACACTTTTTGTCTAAGAAATTTTTTGATCCGAGAATGCTACAGACACACGACCGAATGCTTTAGCTTTTTCTATACTTCGGTTGTGGATAACACAAGACGTTGCTCTACGTATAGTAGGTTTAAATACAAATATTAAATATTTAGAGTTTATTTATGCAGAACATTTCAGATTTCCGTATTAGTTTTCTCGTAACTGGTACATTTTTTGAAGAAACTTTTCTAACAAAAGTTGTGCGAAATATTCATATCTTTCATTATGTACATAACTGTTATTGCGATAAGTGCAGCCGTTTTAGTGATATTTGAGATAGAACAAAAATGCGTAGGGAATAAGAACATTTAAGAAAATCAATATTTATCTCAATACACATTCATAGTTGATCAAATGACAAATATCAAATTGTTTGAGTCAATTTAGTTTCCTTGTCAAAATATTATCAAGAATACTTTATACGATTTATTAAATATAATCCCCATATATGCGCAAAATACAAATAAGAACATTTAAGATATTCCGTAGAAGTTTTCTCGTAATTGGTACATTTCATGAAGAAACTTTTCAAACAAAAGTTGTGCGGAATATAAATATCTTTCATTATGAACATAACTATTTCTGCCATAAGTGCAGCCGTTCTAGTTATATTGGAGATAGAACAAAAATGCATAGAGGAAACATGCATTTCTCGTTTGAATATTCTTTTCCCCGTAACTGGTACATTTCTTGAAGAAACTTTTCAAACAAAAGTTGTGCGAAATATTCATATCTTTTATTATGAACATAACTATTTTTGCCGTAAGTGCAGCCGTTCTAGTGATATTGGAGATAGAACAAAAACGCATATAGTAAACATGCATATCTCGTTTGAATATTCTTTTCTCGTAACTGGTACAGTTTTCGAAGAAACTTTTCGAACAAAAGTTATGCGAAATATTAATATGTTTCATTATGAACATAACTATTTTTGCCGTAAGTGCAGCCGTTTTAGTGATATTGTAGAAAGGACAAAAATACATACGGTAAACATGCACTTCCGGATTGAATATTCTTTTCAAAAGGTGCACTTCTAGACCATAAGACTTAAGTTAGTACTTTCACATTTTTAGGTTCGACAGGTTTGGCTCTAGAGCGTTCACACACAGACACACAGACAGGGTCAAAACACAGACAGACGTTTTACGTTACAGTCCGGCCCTGCACCCATCAAGCATTGCTAAATTAATTAAACACGCTTACATAATTTTTACGATGAAAAACTTTTAATAACATCCACGAAATCTGACAGAAATGCGAGGGGTGAATCTCGCCTAATAACACAGAATTATACTGCAATGAAAGCAAGCCCCCTGTTCCCCTGGCTCCCCTTACATATCTTTAGTGGTCCCCCCCTTAAATTAGTGATTGAAACATACGTTTTGTGCCAAAACGCAATATATTTGTTGCCAAATTAACTGAGAAATCCCAATGTATCACAATTCGTCATAATATGAATATAGTATATATATATATACGATTATATTATGGAAAATTTATTGGGGGACTAAACTAATAAATGTTGACTGAATAACAGTGACATCTGTGTTTTTGTTTCCAAATTATTGCAAAGGGGACATTGTCCTGTGGACAATTGTTATTTTGTAAATATGTGTGAATGACAAACTATATTAATCATGTTTATATTATCACAAATAATGTATAATTTGAACATGCATTTATCAACAAGCATAGGTACTAATGCCTTCAGCTCGCACAATAATCTATTTATTAGATTATTACTTTCTTAGACGAAGTCTAAATAAGGAAATAATGTGAATATAATTCGTTTTTTATTTTCAGGTAAAAATCTGGTTTCAAAATCGTCGCATGAAATGGCGAAACTCTAAAGAGCGCGAGTTGCTCGCTGCCGGAGGCTCCCGCGAGCAAACTTTGCCCAACAAGAACAATCCGCATCCGGATCTAAGCGACGCGGATTCGGATAAACCGAAATTAGATTTAACCGATATTTCCCCAGCTGGTTCGCCCATTGACCACCATCACCAGTCGCAGGCGGCGCCACGGGACGACGCCGTGACGTACGGCGCCGGCGGCGTCGGTAGCTCCATTGTCGGTAACGGCATGTTCTGCAATACCTACTCGGAGCAAATGGCCGATTATGAAAGCTCGAACGAGTCGGAAGAGGAAATCAATGTTACGTGATAAATAAATTTAAAATTGATTTACTTGAAATAAGGTAATTTTTATTAAGAAATATTTGTGAAATTTAATAGTGAAATAAAAATTAATTTCCAGAAAATTAGAAGAATTGAGACATTGCAGCTTTAAGCCGAATATGTAAGAGTTAATGTTAATATAATTAAAAACTAATTTCATCACAATTTTCTATATTGATTTTTGATCACTAAACCAGACGTCAAGTTCTGAAATAATGTATACTAATTCCATTAATTCTTCCTATTCATGTTCATTTTATTCGTACAACAAAAAATATATTGAAAAATAAACAAAAAAGTACTAAATAAATGTCTATATTATGTGATTATTTTAAAATAAAAACGACTATTTCGTCGCCCCTGTACATATTCTAAGTGTATGTAATTATTATAATTAATAACTAATAAATATACATTACGAAAATAATTAAATTTATTGAGCAAATCCGAAATTTTCTACTTAATATATAATTTTTATCACTATACAAATATTAATTTTATTCAATTGGCGAATCAAACTAAGAAATACGCCAATAAATACGCCTTTTGTTGCTTTTCTTGTGCTAAGGGTGCATTTATAATAGGATTTCTCCACGGCAAATAGCTATCTTTATCTAGCGCACACGAATGACAACCATCCTGCTTGCACACTAAACTTGGTGGAAGTAGGACAGGTTCGCCATATTGGTGCGTTAGATAAAGATAACCAATTTTACACGGAAACTTGACGTGAAACAAAGCAATTATAAACAGTCCTTAACTGCTAATAAGTTGCGTTATGTTTATGTACCTATTTTTTATACACTTATGGTGCAATTCTGAGCAAATTTATACATTTATAGGAAGAAACTGTAAAATATTGATAGTGTAAAACATATTTTAATTAAATTGCAAATAATTTATAGACGGATTCTATAAGAAATACACGATTTGTGCAATTATACTTAAATATGTATCCAGTAACAGAACTACAGCCTTTTCAAAATCGTACGAATTCTCCTTATAGATGTATAGACTGGTTCAGAATCGCGCCATTAATATCTGTAATATTGTTTGATTGTGGTATATGTACAAGTGTATCTAATATATTTATGAACCATTTCAAAATCACATTTAAATTATTTTCTATTAAATTGGCAAGATTTATGTATTATATTTACTCTAAATCAACATTATCTAGTGCGTCTTTTGGATCAGTAGTCGATATCGTTTTTATGGTAGTAATTGTCGGTTTTTCTGTCGTACTTTTTTGGGTTTTAATTTCGGGGCCGTATAGCTCCTCTAGTTCTGCAGGTATCACCATGGCAGCGTTAATTTCACCAGCACCCTCTACTGGAGAACCCCCGAAAGCTGTTGGTGGTGGCTCTTTCACCATTTCGCTCCAAGACTCCAACCATTTGCCACCTTCAGTATCTGATATCTAAAAACATTATATAATTTATTCATCATAAAGGATTAATTTTTATTTAGTTTCTTGTAGTATTAAAAACTAATATTAGTTTCGTAATAATATAGCATATATTCATTCAATGCCCGACGATGCTGACGGATGTGTTTCCGGCAAGACAGTTCCGGTTGAAATTCGTGAGTACTATTTGAAATATCAAAATCGAAGTAGAATCGATGATTTAATAGCGTGTTCTATTTTCTGTTTCAGGTTTCTGTTTCCATTCGTCAGCGTTTTTCTTTCATTAAGACAAATCATCAGGTCCATCTAGTTCGAAGTAATGCCGCTCCGCTATCTCGGCTATTTTGGATGGTGGCGCTACCATCGACTTTGAATGTTCAAGCAATCATGCACGCACAGTATTAGAAATTAGCTATTTTTACGCTATAATCAAAGATATTCCATCGAATAATGACTGTTTATTGAATATAAATTGCATTTCGGACACATTGTTACACTTTTGGTCAAAGTTATATTTCTTAATTACGTAAAACTACTCAAACCCTATCATGATTAAACAAACCTCGATTACGCAAAAACCTACCAACTAATCTTTATAAAAAAAAAGTCAGTGAATTCATAATTGCATAAATAATGCCTGGTAAAAATGTTCACTTTTTTGTATTTACAGTTTCGGAGATAAAAAATGTAAACTATAATAAATGACCTATTTTGGAGATTTTTATTTTTTAACTCTAAAACTGTAAATACAAAAATAATATCATTTTTACCAGGCATTATTTATGCAATTACGAATTCACTGATTTATTTTTTATAAAGATTAGTCGGTAGATTTTTTTTTTTTTCGAGCTAGATGTTTGACCTTAAGAAAAGGTTTACGCTGCCCAAAAAGAAACATGTTTTTCGTGTTTTTTTTTCTCTGATTGGGTTAAAGATATCAATTCCCGTTTTTTGCATGTTGTTTATACATATTTCGACTAAATGTTTTGATTTCATTGCATTTTCGAATTAAATGAACTCGAAACCTTAAAAGCGCTTTTCACGAAACCGTCCTTATTATCGGGCGGAAAGATAACTCAAAAAGTTATGGTCCGATTTTCTATTTATTTGTTTTAAATTGAAATATTGGACCACATTCACGCATTTCCATCAATAATATATATTTTTTGCAGCCCGCCAAAGCCAAAAAGAGCCTCAAAACCTTAAAGACGTTTTTCACAAAACCGCCCATTTTATCGAGCGGAATGATAACTCAAAAAGTAATGGTCCGATTTTCTATTTATTTGTTTTAAATTGAAATATTGGACCACATTCACGCATTTCCATCAATAATATATATTTTTTGCAGCCCGCCAAAGCCAAAAAGAGCCTCAAAACCTTAAAGACGTTTTTCACAAAACCGCCCATTTTATCGAGCGGAATGATAACTCAAAAAGTAATGGTCCGATTTTCTATTTATTTGTTTTAAATTGAAATATTGGACCACATTCGCGCATTTCCATCAATAATATATATTTTTTGCAGCCCGCCAAAGCCAAAAAGAGCCTCTAAACCTTAAAGGCGTTTTTCACAAAACCGCCCATTTTATCGAGCGGAATGATAACTCAAAAAGTAATGGTCCGATTTTTGATTTATTTGTATTAAATTAAAATACACTAAATTTATTGAAACCTTCACGCATTTCCATCAATAATAAATATTTTTACAGCTCGCCAAAGCCAAGTAAAAACATGATTGTTTTTCGAACAGCCGCCATTTTGTCAATTATTGCCCAACAAGGTCAAAGCTCCAACTAATCTAGTCTAGTTTAAGATTTTCAACCCAGATTTTTTAAAACATGACTCGGACTACCTTGAGGTGCAAGGTTGCAAACAAATGTTGGGGGCGCTATTTCTCGGCAAAATATGTAAAGAACAATTCAATAAAATCAAAATGTTTAGTCGAAATATGAATAAACAACATGCAAAAAACCGGGGTTAATATCTTTTACTCAATCCGAGAAAAAAAATCACGAAATACATGGTTTTTATGTTTTATGTATATACATACTTGTTGTTGCTGTTGTTTTTTCAACAATTGATTTTGTGCCCACAACACATTTCTTAGACTATTTCCCGTATTACGTTTATTATTTTTGTCGCCTTCATTGCCAAGCTTTCTCGTATTCGTTTGTGGCCCTAACTCGACCAAAATTTGAATGTCTGCATGGTCCCCTAATCGGTAGCCCCAACCAAACCTAGCATCAGTTCCTAGGGGAAAACAAACTCATAATTATAATACAATATACATAAAATACATATTTTGCGTTATAACTCAATCAAAATTTAATTATACAGTAAACAATTAGTGTATATAATGAAATTTTGGAACATTATACATGTTTTGACCATGCTTGAATTGAATTGACTACTTTAAGCATGGCGTCTGTGTGTGTGTGAACGCTCTATAGCCAGAACTGTTGAAGGAAGAATAAAAATAGTTAAAATTTAAGATTTGTGATAAATATATAACCAGTAGCGTTAGTTATTGTTGGGGCTTTGATGTTGATAACTCTAGTTTTAAAAGAATGGCCTTTTTGCTGATTTATAAATGTGCGCAACCAGCATACCCGATGAGTTATACATGTTGCGTAATAACCGTCTAATGTGGGCCTAACTTTTATGTTTTAACATGTTTTCAATATTTATTATTATTATTTATATATATATATATATATATATATATATATATATATATTTAATTGATAAATGATTAGGGATAATTATTCTAATTGGAAAAATATTGAGAAGCGACAGTTATTGTCGTCGCTTTGATGTTGGTGAGCGGCCATTTTGCTGATTTATAATTGCGCGCAACCAGCATACCCAATGAGTTATACATGTTGCGTAATAACCTTCTATTACTGGCCTAGTTTTTACGTTTTTGCATGTTTTCGGTATATATCTATATTTTTAATTGATACATGTTTTGGGATAATTATTCTAATTGGACAAATATTAAGAAGCGCTTGTTAAATAAAATGAACAATGTCTTAGATTTGTATTTCTTTGTATTTTTTCTGATTTAAAAGTTTAATTGATATATTTAAGTGTAACGTACAATATTACAATTTTTTGATCGAATTTAATTGTATTTAAATAATATATGACATTACTAAGCACATTTCGTACTAAAGCGAATATTTTAAAGTGATCATTAAAATATTCTACAAAAATATTAATATAACGTAATTAATAAAAGCATTATCAGTCACACAAAGACTTCCAAAAGTATTTTGATTCATAGTTTCATAAGCACGACTATGAATAAAATGAAATGTTATCTAATTTATCATGGATCCTTGCAAAATGTTCACATTTTTTACAGATAAGTACGTAAAGACATTTCCTAATTATATATCTACATATATACAAGATACATGTGCACAAGTGACTTTACTTGTCGCTTTTCATGAACTGTCTTACTGTCAGACATCCAAAAATGTAAAAACGTAATTGTTAGTTTACATAAAATAGGCAACCAGCATAGCCAAAGAGTTATGCAAGTAGCGAGCAATACAATAGCTATTGCAATAATATTAATATAATGTAATTAATAAAAGCATTATCAGTCATACAAAGACTTCCAAAAGTATTTTAATTCATAGTTTCATAAGCACGACTATGAATAAAATGAAATGTTATCTAATTGATCATGGATCCTTGCAAAATGTTCACAATTTTCACAGGTAAGTACGTTAAGGCATTTCCTAATTATATATCTATATATATATATACATGCAACATGTGCACAATTGACTTTACTTGTCGCTTTTCATAAACTGTCTGACTGTCAGACATTCAAAAATGTAAAAACTTAATTGTTAGACTATTTAAACTAAGCAACCAGCATAGCCAAAAAGTTATGCAAGTAGCATAATAATATCGGTGATTGTATTCCCATCAATTGCCTGCCTGATTAATATATACATTATATACATGAGACCCAAGTGAGTATTAGTATTACTATAAGTCGAGTGAAGGCCACTCCAGTTATGTATTACTATAATTTTCTAATTATCAAAATAATGTTTCTTACTATGTATATGTAGTATTTAAATCGAATTGAGGTTTAATGATACCTAAACTAAAAGCAGTCCTTGAATCTTAGATTATTATTAGCTGGACATCAAATTCCAGTAATTATACTGAAGGTTTACATGATTTTAAGTATCAATTATATGTATCTGTTATTTTGATTTAACAGTAAAAAGAAATTAACTTCAGTCAGGCATACATCATGCGATTTATTAAATATAAAACAAATAAGAACATATAAGATTTTACGTATCAGTTTTCTCGTAAATGGTACATTTTTTGAAAAAACTTTTCAAACAAAAGTTGTGCGGAATATTAACAACTTTCATTATGAATATAACTATTTTTGCAATAAGTGCAGCCGTTCTAGTGATATTGGAGTTAAAACAAAAATGCATAGAGTAAACATGCATTTCTCGTTTGAATATTCTTTTCTCGTAACTGGTACATTTTTTAAAGAATCTTTTCAAACAAAAACTGTGCGAAATATGCATATCTTTCATTATGTACATAACTATTTTTGCATAAGTGCAGCCGTTCTAGTGATTTTGGAGATAGAACAAAAATGCATAGAGTAAACATGCATTTCTCGTTTGAATATTCTTTTCTCGTAACTGGTACATTTTTTAAAGAATCTTTTCAAACAAAAACTGTGCGAAATATGCATATCTTTCATTATGTACATAACTATTTTTGCATAAGTGCAGCCGTTCTAATGATTTTGGAGATAGAACAAAAATGCATAGAGTAAACATGCATTTCTCGTTTGAATATTCTTTTCTCGTAACTGGTACATTTTTTGAAGAAGCTTTTCAAACAAAAGTTGTGCGAAATATTCATATCTTTCATTATGTACATAACTATTTTTGCCATAAGTGCAGCCGTTCTCGTGATATTGGAGAAAGGACAAACAATTCATAGAGTAAGCACTTCTGGTTTAAATATTCCTTTTAAAAATAAAAGGTGCACATCTGGACCATATACAAGTCTTAAATTTGTAGTTTCCCAATTTCTAATTCCACAGTTTTGCCTCTAGAGCGTTCACAGTCCGACGTCATTCATATCGTGTATTTCTGTTGAAATCTCGTGTTCGAAATTATTTAACTATGAAATTGTGTAACTATAAAGACAATTTATTTCCGTGTAGAAACATAAACGTATCAATTCAACATATTAACATATAAAGTTAATAGTAGTATTGCATACGATTACATATTAATAACTATTAATTTTTCTCGAGTTGCAAACCTTGAAATAAATTACTTTCAAATCCTGTTCCTTGCAAAAAAATGTATCTAATTTGCCTTTGTTACACATTCTGAACTTTGAACCAAGCGTTATAGACTTTGTTGCAAAATTATATACAAGTATTATAGTAAAAATAATGTTTTAGAATCAAATAATTGTTACCACAATTAAGATTTGGGCACAAAATTATAATATAAATAAATCTGGGTCTGTTTCAGCATTGGTTAATTAATTTTACAACACATAAACAGGTTTTATATGACATTTCATTATAATTTTAAATGTAACATTTATTTTAACGTAATATAAGACTTACCCTTTTTAATTGGCGGTATATTTGAATAAACTAACGATAATAGTGATGGTACTTCATCCGGTACAATGAAGTTGTCGATACCTAAAAGTGAAGGTAAGTATAATTAACATAGGTACAGGCACTAGTGCCTTTAGCTCGCCGTATAATCTAATTAATGGATTATATATTTACTTATACGTAGAGCTGTACATTTCAATTCATATGAAAAGGCACTAAATAGGGTTTTAATTCATTAGAGATTTATATTAATTTAATTGAAGCCCTTTTAATAATGATGTAACACGTAAGGCTTTAGAATTGAATTCATTTGTAAACATTGAATTGAATTTATGAATTAATCAAATTGTCTAAAAGGCGTAAATTCCTTTTGAATTATAACAGATATATAATAAATAAGAACATTTTAGATATTTCGTATCAGTTTTCTCGTAACTGGTACATTTTTTGAAGAAACTTTTCAAACAAAAGTTGTGCAAAATATGAATATCTTTCATTATGTACATAACTATTTTTGCCATAAGTGCAACCGTTTTAGTGATTTTGGAGATAGAACAAAAATGCATAGAGTAAACATGCATTTCTCGTTTGAATATTCTTTTCTCGTAACTGGTACATTTTTTGAAGAAACTTTTCAAACAAAAGTTGTGTGAAATATCAACATCTTTCATTATTGACAAAACTATTTTTGCCATAAGTGCAGCCGTTCTGTGATATTGGAGATAGAACAAAAATGCATAGAGTAAACATGCATTTCTCGTTTGAATATTCTTTTCTCGTAACTGGTACATTTTTTGAAGAAACTTTTCAAACAAAAAATGTGCGAAATATTAACATCTTTTATTATGAACATCTTTCATTAAGAACATAACTATTTTTGCCATAAATGATAATTGGCAAAAAGGCTTCAGTTCGTTTTGAATTGTGATTTGGAATTAATTGTAAGTGGTTTGAGCTTGTGCATTATAGCAATAATTTTTAAGTTGAATTATGTGTTACGTATTTAATTCCACTAGTAATTGATTTTGCACAGCTCTGTTTATGCACTATGAACGCGAAAATGCAACTGCCATGAACCCGATACGTGAATAAATAAATATATATATATTTATATATATATATATATATATATATATATATATATATATATATATATATATTTATATATATATATATATATATATATATATATATATATATATATATATATATATATATATATATATATATATTTATATATATATATATATATATATATATATATATATATTAATTAGTTTTGACCAACTCTGCATATAAAGAAGTATTTTAATCACGTTATAAAATGTTTAAAATTTAATCCCCACTAAGATTAATTATGATGCTCACCGGTGAGCTAGAAGTATATAACTTGTACTCCCAAGTGGTTTTAAAAGTGGGAAATAATCCTCTATTTCACAGAATTGATGCAAAATAGAAAGATTTTCCATGAAAAAGATTATATTTATTTCTAGAATACATAGAATTTCCTTCCCATAATTTTAATCTGCAATAACGTATACAATTAGGGGGCGTGGACCTGTTTATAAATAATCAGGTTCTTCGAAATAGATTAAATATTCATTCTTTTATTATAGAATACAATGGATAAATCGGAATTTTGTAATATTTTATAAATATCTTTCTATTAGTATAATTACGATGTATTTGTTATTATTAGGTTTTTTGATTTTAATAAAACATATTTTATATTATCACAGGAAACTTTAAAAAGGTAATCGATAAAACAATTAGGCCTGTCGGTATTTTACCAGAAAATATTAGCAATTATATATACATATATTACGGTTAATATCATAAATCCGGTTTGTATTAATAATATCCGCGTCTTTTGCTAAATATAAATAATTGTTATCATCATATTTACTGGTAATTATCAATACATATATTCACAGCGAAATAATTAGTAATTAACCTTATAATTACAATTAACAAATCCAGTTATTCGTCGTGTGTCTGTAGCATTCTCGGATCAAAAACTTGCAATAACAAAAAGTGTTTGTCTCGTCGCCCTGAATCCAAAAATGTATATAACTTATATACTTGGATGTTAGTCGTCGCTCGCTCGTAAGACCAAATTAATGCCCTCTACTCCTCTGAAGGTACCAGAGCGATTTGAACCAAATTTGCTACACATATTAATTGGCATCCCATTTGAATCCGTTCGCAGTTTAAATCTAATCGCCAGTATATTTCCCGAGTTATAGGGCCCCAAAATTT